>JAUDYN010000010.1:0-1200000 GCA_030407005.1 Desarmillaria ectypa
TTTTGGTGTGCTAGTAGCATCCTTTGTTTGCTAGTGGCTGTATTTCATGGGGTCCTGCTAGCATTTGAGTTACTAGTCTGGCCAGCTAGTATATTTAACCCACTAATGATGTCACATCTAAGTCCTGGCTTTACCAGTTGCTTACTGCATTTAACTATCAGCTTGAAGCCTCAGCTATAGTCCTCTATGTATCACTAGTATAGGATAGATGTGCAATAGTATTATTACAGAATTGCAAAATCTAGGTGTGAATGTGTAGACAGCATATCATCAGCCTTAGTGATCCTCAATTCAAAGTGATGTCTATTGATAGTTACTATATTAACCAAATTCTCACATCACAGATCAATATAGGATGAAGTCTTGTCAATATATTATCTTCTTCTATCAATTTATATGAACTATCTGCTACTGGAGCATGTATGTAATGCAATGTAGAGACACTGAAACTTCACACTTAAATGACACAAATGTGCCATTTTAAATTAAAGCTATGTGCTCTACCAATTTATATTTATTTATACTACTCTTGCCTCAGTAGATGTTGCTCTATATCATATATGCACCATATTATCACTTACTGGGTGTACACACATTTGCATTCATAGAATTCACAAAATTACATATTTAGATATATTATACATATGCTAATATATTAGACTCTGACTCACAGCACTTATTATTACCATATAACATTTTGTATTTAAGTAGGTGAAGCTATAGCCTTAAGCCTCAGCTTTGAACTAAAGTTTAATCTTATGCTCATCTTAAGTATCTCCAGACTTACTTTTATTTCTTCTTCTTTATGCACTAAGACCCTAGTTGTCTGAACTCTGATAGACCAGTGACAACATTATAGGTGACTGCCCAAATGTAAAGCAGCTTAGATGTTTAACCTTGTTTGTCAAGTCAGTCACTAACAGTCAGTCAACTTTGATAATGAAGATCTAACAGAAAGATTTATTGTGAAAAACAGGGGAAGGGGAGGATCAGTTCATTTCCAGTTAATGTATGTGTGATGTCAGACCAATAGTATTGCACTTGGCTGAGCTCTGCAAACACATGCAGATATACACTACTGTATCTACTTATATTCTAAATGCTAATTTACTAGAATGTTCTACAACTTTCCTAATACTTCTCTCTTAATCAGCAAGTTTGGCATGATGCCAGATTACCATCATCTTGTCTTATCACAGGCACCTATCTCATCCAATCACCTACCTAAACACCCATATCTTATCTATTCCTACCATATGATGAACAACAGGATTGCACATGCTAAAGATATGCTGACTATACTGACCTCAAGTCCATGTTATTTGCTTGTTGGTTAACTTATGGAACTAGTTTGGTCTATGGATTATATGCTGCAACCTGTGTTATTTCTATTAGGCTGACTCACTATTATTCTTGGTGCACTATGTATGCTACTGCTAGGACCATTCTTATTGAGACATGCTCTAGATGAACTATTGATGAACCATAATGGCCTGTAGGTCTAAGATGTTCTAGTTTACTATTTAAATAGGTAGTTAGCTCTTGATGTACCTTAGTCTCAAGCTAAGTCAATTATACTGACTAAATCTCTTTGGCTCTTGGTGCAAATCTTTACTAGTCTCTACCAATACCTCTTACTCCATTCATTCCCTATCTACTCAGTTGAATCATTAGACCTTAGTGTCAAATAGTAGGCTTATGCAAGTGTTTTCAGGTATTTGGTCATTGCCTGATATTTTAATACAGTTGTTCCACATTCACCATGCCTGACTGAGTTCATTACTTATATTCTTTTCTCATTAATAACTCTCACAGCTTGTTGGAATATAAGCTGGAAGTCAGCATGAAGCTGACTTGATGGATTGATCCTTTGGTGTCCCATTATGGTAACTAGGTTCAACCTACATTGTGCTCACTCATACTCTTGAGTATAGCACTGTTTGATCCTATGGTAATTATTCCTTAGATACTCATGTTTCTATGATACTTAGCTATGCTGTAGACTACACAGTGTTATTTAAATAGGACTGTAATTTGGTACATTCAATAACAACTTTATTCATCACACTTGTGCTCAAGTGCCTGCTATATTAAGGATTTCAATATAACTGTCATGATTTTTTTTGCATTCCATCTTTGTGGGCTACTATAGTATGCCTATTCCTAAGTGAAGCCCTGAAAAGATAGAGCTTTTTGTATATAGTCAGGGATGTTTTTGTGGATGATGAAAGAAGGTTTGAACTGCGAGTGCACACAAGGTATTCCAAGATTCCCAGATTGCCGAAATAATCATGAGCTAGCCCATAACCCCTGAACCCATGATTTATGATAGTGTTAGAATTGCTCTCAGTAAAGCACTCTAAAAATGAACAGAAAGCAGTTTTTAAGCCCAGGCTCTGAGAGTAGAGTTACAATATACAGACAGCCATAGAAAGAATCTTGCTTATTGAGAGTCAGTGCTAGACATGAGATCAGACACTTGGGTAGTCACCGGTCAGTAACGATGCCTAACGTTGTGACTGGAGTGACGCTTTTTTCCGAGGGCATCGGCATTCTGTTCTCCGGTGTCCATCATTTCGAAGGAGTACGCGATCCTCGGGCTTGACTTTTGTGATGGGCGGCGCGCCCAGTAATATCGTCACAACTTCTCTAAATCTGAGCGTGACCTTGACGGAGAAGCCTCGGGCCGAGTGACGGGTCTGGGGACTGTGGCATAGGGCCTAAGCCCTAAGATTGCGAATCAAGCGATGTTCTCATACTGTAAGCTTATTTATCGGCGCATTGATTTGAATTCTTACTGCTTCTAGTGCTAGCCTGATGATAGTAATATTATATGTGCAACATACTATATCCCCGCCCACGTTGGACTACAAAACCTAATGGAAAATGACGATCCTTTAGTTCAAATCCAGTCCTCAAAGTTCTCTTTTTGTGTAAGAAATCTGCCACGAGGGTGTCTTCAACCAGAGAACTGAGTATGAATCAGCCTATATTTCCAGAGTGGAGGTAGGTCAAAGACACCACATCGTGGTAGAAATCGTAGATCAAGTATATAAAAAGGCCAAAGACGGCGATACGTAGCCGTCCAAAGTTAAAGGTAAACAAGGATCAAGAATCGGCGTAGGTACGAATCATATCCTTTACAGTTTGCCTATACGTTGTCCCAGACGCCAAGTTTACGCCAACGTCAGTCCGACTCTATAACTCTCCATGGAGGACGGAAATTAGTACATTCTATGAGCATATTTGGGATCGCGTAACGACGAGTCTATTGACCATTTTGCCTATTTCCACGAAAAAATGGACGCCAGTGGAGATTCTTTGACCAGACAATTGACCTGGATCCGCAAAAACCTATATATATGTGGTTCTCTACTTCCCTAGAGCTTCAGACTTGCTTCTCTCTGGTTTACTATGCTCAGTATCATCTTCATCACTATCTGTCTTTCTCTTGTAACAGTCAATGCGCTACCTGCGGAGCCATCCACTGGTTTTAACGATTCATGGCCTGCAGGCGTAAAGCGCGCTCTTCCCGTCTTCGAGATCGATTATGACCAATACCCTCAATCTGCCGAGAATATGTGTGCGTGTCTCTTATGTTTAAGCGTCACTTTTATCTTGATGACCGTCGACGATGCGATAGGCTACTCCTGGTATTGTACGTCTTGCACGAGTCTTAATCATTGTTTTTTACGTTCGACCAGGCCACAATGGACCCCGCGCTGTAGCACCGAACCGACCTGCCGCAAACCGTAATCGTGCTAGCAACAGTTGTGGAAATGTCGATCCGAACCGGTGCAGCACTCGGGTATGAGGTCTCTTTGATATTCTTTCGATGCAGTAGATAACAAGCGCACCTGTCAGGTTGGCCATGTCGCTGGCTATCAGTGTGATGAGTGGCCCTGGGCTAATTCCGATGCCGGAGGCACTAATGCTGTTACGAGATGCATTCCTTCTGCAGATAATGGCAGTGACATTTTATGTTGTCTACTAATATTTTTATAGTCTGACAAGAATCTACAGGATCCAGGGCTTCTTGGGGTAATTTCATTAATGTATACTTTTCTTCTCACGTAAATTATGTGTGTACGATGCTGATAGATATTTCACAAAATAGAGGTTCTCAGGCTCCAGGACATGTCCTTCAGGATAATGTAGATGTATGTTTTCTTCTTTGATTATCTCTGTTCTCCTCTGAAATCACCATTTGGCATGCCGAAATCTGTATTGGGAATGTACCATTTCCAAGTGAAAATATAGCTCACTTTTGTGCCGGCGAACAGGGAGGTACGCACTGATACGATAATTCGGTCAAATACACTGTTTATGATGAATAATACAGTACGCATCACTCCGACTGCTTGCACTTCCCTTGATTCCGGCCTGCCTTACCTGCAGTGTATTGGCTAAATGAAGTAACATTTTTCATGGCTGTGTGAAAGATGACCTCTGTAATAAACATTGAATGTATTCCCTTTATATTGTGATGCCGTTCTGATGAACCATGAGCCTGGGCGAGCATATGGTTTTCGAACTATAATGGTACTTCAGACATGGTAATTGTTACTTACGGGGATCAGAGACGACGATATGCATAATCAGGGTAATGCTTCAGCGCCCTTGGTCATAATTCATTAGCGCCAAAGGGTGCCATTTTCAATGCAATGTTTGATACTAGTGCCCATATTCTGACCTGACGAAATGCAATATTTTGGTACTACCAGATGTCGAGTTCTTGAGTAATAGTGTAAGTAGCCGCATGGTATGTAGTCAGTTAGTATTACATGGCAATGCGTGCTGAATCGTTGTTCGTCCAATACAATCAAAACTGATCGACTGTTCTTTCGTTGTAAGTTAGAACCGCGTTTCGAGGTTCGCTAGATGAATGGATGCTATAGTTCAAAGCTACGCTATGAACAACAGAAGGCTATGCAATGCTCCCGAGTCCTTCCCTAAAATGCATGTCGCTAGGGAAGATCTTGACACGCTCTCTAGCTCTATTCTTCTTTCCACCATCATCTCAACGCTTCGACTGAATAGCCCACTATACCAACCTGTGGCCGTTGATTCCTGGGCTACTTCTGATTCTTGGATCTCACTTTACGATGAGATCTTTTAGTCCATGCTGATGTCATGTTCATCAGTGGGTTGTATTCTTCCCTGTTCGACATCTAATATGACAGTGAGTGCATATTTATTGCCATGAATGCCCACCTTTTCAGAATCGTAATTCGGCTTGCCACCGCCGCATGTTAACGATCGTCGTGACTTTGTCTGCTTTGGATTACTTGGATATCAGGATGACCGAAGCCATCAAGACTTCGGCATAGGATTTTTAAGACTCTTCGCCAGACATTCAATCTGCTCTCAATCTAATGAGACCAAGAGCTAAGTCTGCGGCTGGTCCGCGGATCCCGAGCCGCGATCACATGATGACGCTTGGAAATTAATTCTTGGTTCTTCTTCGCGCGCAGTGAGGCTTTGCTTCTCTTTTTCACAATCAGAGTTGATCAATTCCCTTCTAGTGTTATACTAATGCCAATGGACTGTAAGGTGAAGAGAATACATGTAAGTACTCAGTCGGGTACAGCGAACGTCCAACGACTGAAGTGTATAGGTGACTACTATCAAAAAAGGTAAAAGCAGGAACGACAGTGAGAGAACGGTGAAAGGGTATACGCGCGGATCTCTTTCAACAGAATCCATTGAGGCCGCACGTATAGCACGGTGGCTCCACCCTCAATCTCCACTCTATCATCGCTGTTGCTCATTCATTCCTGCTTCGAGTGGAGTAAAATCGCTTCGAATGACGTCCGAATAGCCCATCATCGTCATGGTTCAATTCACAGTGACATAAGTGGTTCCCTCCCATAAAAGAGCAAGCGTTCATCCTATCGTCACCCTCACTTGCGAACGTTTCTTCTCCCATCCCCTACAGCTATGTCAGTCGTATCTGGTTCAACGTACAAAATAAGAAACGCTAAATCTGGGACGGTCCTGGACCTTTCTGGTGTGGATAACAGAACGAGTAAGTTGATTAAATATCCTTTGTGTTCCGCACTAATTTGTTTACCTCAGTCATTGGATACCCTGACCACAACGGCACCAACCAACAGGTATGGTGCTGCCTTGTATTGAATTTCTTTTTTTCTTCGCTGAATCAAGGTAGTGGAACCTCACATGGACTGGTCGCTCATGGACTTTCCGTTCAGTGTCTTCGAACCAGTACCTTGGGCTTGATGGTGCTTCTGGAAATGGCACTAAGCTCCTAGCCGTCGCCGAACCTTTCGAGTGGCACATCTGGCACGATGAGATCGACCAGACCACATTCCGGTATGCTCTTGCTCGCAGAACGACGTCCTTGCCATTCACTCATAACAGGGTTTTCGCCCCAAACACTACGTACAACTTTGACTTGTGGAACTACGGAGACCCAATTCCAGGAGACCCAATTACACTGTGGGCCAAGTGGAATGGCCTGCACCAAACGTGGCGATTTGAACGTGGTGAGTGGGCACCTTTCAGCCATTAAAGCCTCGTGGGTTACTGAATGGATACATGTGCAGTTAATTAATTGTTATGTCTGGGCTTGAGGGAACGGGGTTATAATATTAACTCAAGGGAGAGCTTGAAGGTTGCGGTTTGACTTTGAATCTCTTGCGGACAGCATATACTAGTTTCTGGACTCACGTGGAATATGTGATGGTGTTGTGTGTGCACAATTTTCAACTAGGAGTAGTTCGGTTCAGCAGGTAGGAATTCATATAGTCCTCCGTTCTTCTCGCATGATGGCTGGTGCTTCCTTCCTCTCAAACGCCAGCGCCGCGAACAAGAAGTGTATTCTCTGGGCCATGTAGATGTCACATTGGTTTCGTTATTGGGCTGTAAAGTATACAACACAGAAAATTCGTTCAGTGTGTCTAATTTTGTCTCAAGGCCGGCTATGATAATTATCAAACAATTCGCATGACTTGTAGAGTTCTTTGCGACATCGCCACACCCCTTGTCTTTAAAATTTCCGTATAAGTTTCGAGCATATCAAATCTAGTAGGTCTGAAGCGACAGCCTTTCTAATGGCTTTTCAGTGCAGAGACCCGACCCCTCAGATGCTCAAGATGCAGATTTATAACTTTGTTTCATTGGATATCTCGGATGCGGCTAAGCGTGCTACGAAAGGGATGCAAAATCTTAGAGAAATTGAGGGAGAGCGCGATTTTATAATTTTCAACATTTTTTAAGATGACGAATAGGGATATGAGCTACGTTTTGTATGCGTCGCCATGCAATACAAAATATACCGTCTACAAGCAATGCCTTGGTTGCGTATTCTCGACATTTTCCGGTAAAAGCTATCATAGGTGCGAGCAATCGAAAAACAGTACAACAGATGACGTTCTACATCTATACATAATAGCTACATGAGTCCAAGTCCGTACTAACCATTATCATAGAATATCTCTACACGTTCTGAATTACATCTTACAGCACCGTACCCAGGTCCTCACCTACCGCCTCATCCAGAGCCACTGACCTATCCGGACATCGCACGAAATACCTATCAACCGCTTTGACGAACCTCTCTTCATACTCCTTGGGTGGAATCACCGTAACCTCTCCCTTCTCCCGGCCGGGTAGGTTTTGCTTCGCCTTGCTTTCAATAGTCTTTGCAAACGTATAGCTGCCTGAGAGAGTATCAGCGGGCGAGTTTAGAGACATAACGAATGAAACAGACCTATGGTATCGACCAGGCCAACGACCAAGAGCCGCTCAGGCCCTTCTCCAATCCCCACAAGGAGCGAATAGTCCATGATATTACTCTTTGTCAAAAAATCTGCGTCCCTTTGTATCGCCTCTCTCAGCATCTTCTTCGAGCGCGCGTCAACCAGTATGGTCTTTTCACGCTGCATATCAATCCATTCCCCATCAAAAAGCGTCTTGCCTTTATCTTCCTTCGCTTTGTGTTCACCATCGGTCACGTCTTCCTCAGATGTTACAACCGGCTTCGACCTTCGGCCCTTCATCCCCTTCAGATCGAACATCTTGAGCCCACCGGTGTAGCCATAGAAAAGGTTCTCCATCACAACTAAATCTGCTCGTTCTCCGCCTGGCCCCTCGACGGAGTACACACCCAGCATCTTCACCATTGTACTGTCTCGTCCAGACGTACTGTTGATGTAAGCAAAGTACTCTGGCGCAAGGGAGAGAAGAACTTGTCTGCACCAACAAACTGTGAGCTTGACTCTCCCGAGAATGAACAGGTAATACTCACAGATCCGCCACCCCCCACTTACTGACCAGTTCCTTTATTATATATCGTCCGTCAGCCGTGCGCCAAAATCCTGCACGACTCTTGCCTCCTTGCGCATCCCAGCCCTCTGTGCGGCGCAGGCTCTTGACGTACTCACCCATCAGTGCTGACGCACCAGCTCCACCCTTGCCAACCCCGCACTGCTCCCTTAAATCCTCGAATTCTCTAGCGTAGTACACGGTCACGCTCCATTTCTTGACCACTCTGCCTGCCCCTTTGACCGACAGATCACATCTCACATGTGGGCGTTCGTCGATACCCGCAGCATCCCCTAGGAGGCGAACACTCTTCAACGCATTCGCAAAGAACGAGCCTTCTCTTTCCTTGTCTTTGGTGGTAGTAGCCAAAGTTTGCACTTCAAGGTTGTCCTTTGGCGGTAGAATAGGAGCAACGACCGCTTCCGCTCCTTCCTCTTTGGAAACCACAACGCCCGTACTACCAACGCTGATTAGACTTCCAAACATGCTGCCCTTCCCTGCTCCGTCATTCTCTCCGTCCTTCTCGTCGCTCATCTTCCCCTTCCCTAATCCTGCAAAGCTTCCAAATCGACTGCTCATCCCTCCTACGCCAATCACTAGTCCAAGGCCTACGCCGACACCTTTCCTACAGACATGCAGCTCGTACTCTTCCAAGTGCCACTCTGGAGCAAGCGCTGGAGCACGGAAGACAGCAGAGAAGAATGATGTAGTGGATGACGTCGTAGATGCGGATAGGGTAGGAGAGACGAGGGATGGCTTCGAAATAAACGAGGATGGGGGCGGGCAAGATGAGCTCAAGGACGGTCGTAAAGGCAGTCGACTAGGTGATCGCGGGTTCGACATGGTTTCAAGCTCGCGTTGGTATTTTGGAGAACTAGAAGGATATATCATCAGCATAAGAACATGAAATCAGAGCATAAGCAGATGAAAAGATGAAGCTCTACTCGACAGGAGAAAGATGGGGAGAAAGTATACAGGCATCCTGCGCCTCAAAGGGTAGAGAGCGAAGCAACAAGAAAAACCCGACCTACTTCAGACACCATGCAATAACACTCCCCCAGTCATCCTCCCTAACAATGACATTACCACCGGCCAAGACGTGGCTCTTCTCCTCCCACCAATCGGGATTCGACGTTATCTTCCCTGCTCCAGGCTTAATGGTGCCCCCAACATTGATAACCGTCTTCACCGAATTCTTATCTGCCATCCGAGGCACTTTCTCCCGGCCTTCAAGCTCCTCAAGCGCCCCTCTCGCCCCCTTCAAGAACCCTCGTCGAACATCATTAAGCCTCTCCACGGGTGTCCGCAGCAGCTCCGCATAGAGAGCCTGTTCTTTTCGGTGAAATGATTCCCGGAGATCTGATATCGATTTCTCAGTCTCGGTGGTAGCAGGAAAGTATCCAGACGTGTTGTCGCCCTTGACCGACATTGCCGCTGGTAACCCGTCGACTGCCACTGGCTCTTCAGATTCGGTATCGTCATAGTGAACCCACTCGGACGGCACTCTGGGAAGAGCCTTCCACCGAGTCCACCCATGCTCGTACTCGTCATCCGACTGCTGGAAGATTTTTATCGTTAGCGAGGATGCATTGGAAAAGCATGGTGACAAAAGAATAGTATCACGGAAGAAAAGAAGGTTCCCGTAGTTCCTACAAAGGCAAAAACCGGACAACACCCACCTTAGCTTCATCCGCTTCTAGCGAATCCAATCTCTTGTCTATATCCTCCCACCAAGCACGGATCTCTCGTCGTAGGTCAACCTTCTCCAAGTTAGCCTCGCCTTCATCCTTCTCCTTTGATGAAAATGAAGATCCGCCATGAGAAGCATCGCCTTCGAGAACCTGTACACGCGGCACCCGCACTTCATACACACCGCCTAGCTCTTGCCGCCAGAAGCGTACCTCCTTCCCTTTGCCCTGAAAGTCATATCGTATCTTGGTTAGGGCCAGACAGGAGCATATCGTCGGTGAAGGCGGGCGGTATATGAGCAGTTCGAGAAATTTAGAGAATGATAGTAGCCTGTACAAGAAATAGAATGTGGTCAGTGAATATGGATCAGTGAAAAACAGAAAAGGCATGGCTGTAGGTGCTTGTTGCTTCGGTCCAAATAAAACCCAGCTACGATGATTCATGAAGGAGCTCCCAGAAGAAAGCCAACAAGAGTAAAAATGATGGAAAAAAATGAGGAAGGGACTAGAAAATTAACTACTGACCCAGCGTTCATAAGACTTTTCTTATCGCTCTTCGTTCCGCATGTAGCACAGCTCAGGCACAGTGAGAGTTCCACATTTTCGTTATCTCGACGCTTTTCCTCTTTCTCTTCATCAACAATCATTACGTCTTCCGAAGAAGAATGAACACTCTCCACTTCGACCTCAGCAAACACACTGACACTCGCATGTACCCACTTCCGGGGGACTGGGCATGAAGTGTCTCCCTCTTTCGCGCGCAACAAATCCCTGACGACCTCCACCAGCCTGCGATCCCCATGTCCATAAAACCGCGCATACTCCTCTTTCTCATCCTCAAGGTAGGCTAGTCCCTGCATCTGCACCCATCCCTCGACGCCTGCTGGTTGCGAAGACGGTGGAAACGTAAGATTTGGGCTGGTGGATAGCATTGAATGATGAGCAGTGGATTGTCGTGTCGGCGGCGTACGGTTGCGGTGCCGAATATGCTCGTTGGGCTGTTCCTCGGGAACAGAGAGCGAATGCGAGTGCCGGTGAGAGAGCAACCGCTTCAGCCTCGGCATTGGTGCATCCTCTGAATTCTTGGTTGGCGTCAAATCCAAGGAGCCCCCCCATGGTTTCCTGGTACCCAGCGGTCCAAGACTCCTGCTATGAATGCCGGAACCGAAACTTCCGAACCATGAGCGTACGCTGTTGGGAATGAAGGCATTGCGCCTTGATGAACTCGATTCCATCTCAACGGGCGAGGCGGTCATACGCGGAGGGGTAATAGGCGAAGGGATCATTGTCGATGAAGGGAAGTTGAGCAGTACCCCACACCCTCGCAGGAAAGCTTGTTCCAGTAGAAGCGAAAGATGGAGGTAAATTGCACAACGGAGTCGATTCTGCCATATCTCCTTGTCTGACTCCGGATTCGAAGTAATGACGATGAAGGTACCGCCGACGCAAGGTCCTATAGCAAAAAATTGAGGTAAATGGAGTATTATCGTGATACCAGCGAACCTTCGCTTTCAATGGCATTTTCGACTTGTTTCGATTCTGCTGCTGTGGATGAACTGCCCGTTCGAGCACGATTTTCAGCATCTACGTCGGTCAAAGTGAGGAAAAGGAGGACGAGGAATTGACAACGACGGACCTTCCGTTCTGAATAATGCCTGTCCATCCCAGACTCCTTCTCTGAATTGCACCTTGACTTTATTCCGTATACGATTCCTGGTCGCAGCACGAACGATATAAAAACCATAATCTTCAACTGGCTCTGGTTGTCGGCGCTCGATACGGAGGTGAAGTAGGAGCCTCGGCGTCACGAGATTTGGCGCACGATGTTCACCCTTGTTTTCTTTGGCAGTCAAATCCTTTCCGGCCAGGGCGGCCTCCTCAACGACACCAGGATTGGAAGGCTCGTGCACCGAGTGCGTCGTCGTCGTCAACGCCGGCAACGCCACTCGTCCCATCTTATCCAGCACCTCATCAATAACTCCGGGCCCTATTCCAAGGTATCCTAGGACCTGTCCACGATGGTCCTTCCCTTCCGTCCATAGCTCTCCTATGTCGTCGTTTGTGTTAAGATTGCCGTCATTTGGACTTGAGTCCTTGTCAATAGTCAGTGAAGAAAGTGTTGGGGTAGTCGATGGCAGCGAAGGCAAGGGCTTCTGGTGGGAGTTCATCCGGTCATGGATCACCGTCGTCGTCGTCGTTGCGGTTGTCGGGCGTCGTGGTTGAATGGACCATGAAATGGAGGTGACGTCATATTCACGTGCCTCGTGCTCAGTATTACCCAAAATAAATAAACATAACTTTATCATCCAACAGAAAACGCAACTCGCCTCTGCCACTATTGTTTCAAGATATCTTCTGGTAAAGATACAGTAGCACAAACCAAACAAATCAACCAAAATGATAATTTGACGGCGATGGTATCCACGTGGACTTTGTGGCTATAGGTGTAGACGTACATCTGTTGTACTGTTTCCGATTGCTCACCTACGATAGCTCTTACTGGCAAATGTTGAGAATACGGAACCAATGCATTACTTGTAGAAAGCATGTATTGCATAGCGATATATCCAAACTGTAGCTCATATCACTACGCGTCATCGTAAAAGGATGTTTAAAATAGGGAAATCGCTCGCACTTTTAATCCCTCTGAAAATTTACACCGCTTTTTTAGCACCCTTAGCTACATTAGAGATATCCGATGAAATAAATTTATATATCTGGGATTCAGGATCCAGTTGTCGAAGCTGAAGACCAAGTACAAGATCCGTACGAATCTGCACCTTGAGCATCTGAGGAGTTGGGCCTCTGTACTGTAAAGCCGTGATACAACGTATAATTTGAACACAAACATCCCTCATGGGAGGTTTGTGGGCAGGAATGAGAGAACCGGCTGTTGTATTGTTAGGTATCGCCGCACCTATGTCCAGCGTTTCCAGAAAATGCCAGTGTTGCAGATTCTGCAATAGCTTTGTCTATAAATCACTGTCAAATTTATGAAATGGATGCAGTTCAAAGGCAAAGTCACAATAACGTTGTCGCCATGTTTCACTCGCGCCCTCTGCCTGTCAACACATATACCAATGCACGTCAGATTGGCGCACAATGACAGCGCTCCGAGCATGGAAACATCAAAACACCAGCATCCTGCATATTCAGGTTGAATCAGGACAGATGTTAAACTCCATGAATTTATCGGGATGACATGACGAAAAAAGAATCGTGCACGGTGCTCATCCCTTACGTCTTGGGCATTTATGCGCCCCAGTTGCAAACGTACCACCTTCAACCGACGGTGAGATCCAAGATAATTCAGGAAAGAATCGCGGAGTCGTAAATGACATGATGATACATAGTGGAGGAACACCTTTGCGTCAAGCAAGGCGTTCCAGAACTCGTCGGGAATATCAAAGCCAAGTGGTACGAGGAAGCGTGATAGGTTCCACAAATGTGGGATGAGGGCAGGCACAGTTGATGGCTCCAGACTGAAGTAAGAGCCTGAGAGGATCAGTTGCCGCACAGAGCTATGTGTTCCCTCGGGAAATGCGCCGAAGAGAGAGAGCACAGGAAAGTGTGGTGGAGAAGGACAGTCGAGGCGATCAATGATCACCTTCAGCCTTAATAGATTCGGGCTGTTGGCGATGATGGCAGGAGCGTAATCCAAGGAGCCATTCTCTTTAATGGTCAGATGGGTCAAACTGTGGAAGGGTGCACAAGGGATATCCCTCTTGATTCCACATGCTGAGATCGAAACGAAATGGAGATGAGGATGATTGCTTAGCGAATGGATGATTTGACCAATTATATTCGAATGCATCGCTACTCTTCCTAGCGTCTTCCAACTGTAACATTCAATAGATATCAAGGAACGCACCAGGGATTTTACTCACTGGAACTCTTGCAGGGCTTGCATCTCCGTGACAGCAGCCAGAATAAGTTTCCCTACTCTCGCAAAAAATGTTTCTGTATTCTTGAAAAATGATAACGCATCCTGAAGACGGCCGAAATTCGACTTGTAGCTGGCAGAGGATGTACAGAAGTACAGGCTTCGGATGAATCTGCCCAATCGTCGTCCCCGTGAAAGCTCGTTGAGAAAGCGGATTGTGTGAGATTTATCCCTTTCCATCTTCGTCAGATTTATATAGAAGCGTTCAAAAACAAAAGGTGTGGCGACGTCGCAGAGAGTTCTGCACGTCAGTCGGATTGCTCGACTGCTGCCAGCGCGAGGATCCATCTACAAAGAAGAGTGAGGCGTAAAAACTAGCTCAGGACTCTGGCTCACACTCATAACAATCCTTTCCAGCAACTCTGCGGGTAACACTAGAAGGGACATGATGGTGGGAGGTCGACTAACCATATCAGGTGCCGTGTTTCGTAAACATGGTGTCATATCTATGCACTTACTGATCAATATGCAAGAAAATAATTCTCGACTAGTGCCATAAAGGAAACAGATGTGATGTGATGTGCAAGAACAAGTGTCCTGCACAGCGGTAAAATATGATGAGAGTGGAATTAGCGTGTCCCATATGAGGTATTTTGCAACATTTTACTGACACGAATTGATCCTCCAAGTGTCCAAGTTGCCAGAAAAAGGATATGCAGAGCAGTTTCTATCCGAGTACAATAACTGATGAGTGGTCGATGCCCTTAGTCCGATGACTTAGTGACAATATCTCAAGATTACCAAATTTTATACCGGGTTCACACATGAACCCAGGGCGTAAATAAAGAAAGATCGCGGCAACATGCAAGATCAGGACTCGCCGAACATTATAATTAGGATCACTACCAATGTCACGTGCCAAGAACCCTCTCATTCATATTCGTAATAGAAGGGTCAGTCACAAGTCACAAGAACCTCGGGGTTCCAAATGTGCAGAAATCCCAAATTAAGTCAAAGATTATTTAAAGTAAAGTAAAGTTTCGCCCCAAGGGCTTCCGTTTTTAAGGGATACTGATCCCTTTATGATAAGAAATTGGATCGAAAATCAACCTTTGTTGAGGTTACTATTCGGACTTTTCAGTCCGAAGCCCTGCATTCGTTCATTCGGCAAGGTCCAGGACGGTCATAGGTCACAAGTCATTCGCTCTGATCGTAATTATACAGTACGTCATTCCGAGAATTTTATATTGTGACGGTTTAATAACCCTTTGACCCCGAATTTCATAGTTAGGTCACAAACAACAGTCTTCTCCAACTGGTTCTTGTTGTGGGTGCTCGATACGAAGATGATTTGGAATAATCGGTTTCGTAGACATTGATGCAGAATGTTCACCTTTATCTTCTTTGGAGTTGTTCGCCTGGGGTGGTGTCGCTGAATGGAGAGCTTGCTGAAGCCGGCGTCATCATGGTTAATGCCGGCAGCAAGATTCGCCTCATCTCATCAAGCACCTGCCTCTCTTTGAGGGTCAGTTCGACTACAACCAATAATGAGATGCCATTCACCGGGGATATTAGATCGAACAGAGTTTAACGTCGCGTGTTTTACGACAGATGCATTGATCCAGTACCAAATCTATGGCTGGATCGATACCACCCGCGGCAGATACTCCAGGGCTAGATATATTCAGTAACGAAAAAAGGTCCGTAATACAAAGGATCTAAATTGTCGCTATCCAACGAACGGTGAAAGTAAATACCAGACTTGGCTGTTGTTGTACTATACAGTTCCCGGAATTGTTAGTCGAACCTCCTGTGTCTCCCAACAGAAGTATTCACCGATATAAATGAATCGGTGCCTTCCATTGCGAAAGGGACTCCAGAAGAGACCGGAAATTTCGGATCATAGACGAACTGCGCCTCAGTTCCGCTTCAAGTTCATGGAGTGATAGCATAGTAGTAAATGGAGCCGGTGAGATGAGATTAAAGTGGTATTATTATCATATGACCCTGTTCGCTACTGGGAAGAAGATATAAACAACGTGTAACATTCAGATGACGGTAAAGTAGAAACGATTTCCTACGCCATCACGTACTCGACTCGCGCTCACGTAACGTGATCCTATGCCCCTTTCTTCCCTTCCAAGATGTTCTCAGTGCTCGACTCAGCATCTGAGATCTTTACGGCTCTCGTCTCTCGTCTCTCTATCTCGCCATATTTATTTTCAGCTTATTCTTAAGCCAAATAATAAGCTCTCTGGAGCTTAGATTCAAGTTAGATTGCGGTTGCTATTTTATTCCGTCACACGAGCAGTATGAAGTTGCGTGAAATCATTTTTCTGATTTAGATTTTCCTAATATATCTTCCATATTAACCTCACATAGCTGCAACGATGGCTAGGACAAGTACCAGGATGTGGAACATCATTTTGATCCCTGGATCCAGCACTATCCATATCTGTCGCGTAGAGGAACCACACTAATATAAGGGTTGATGAAATTGGAAGCTCTTGGTGGGTAATGCAGTCAGCTCTGAAAGATAGTGCTTACGTGGTGGATAGTGCTAGGGCTGTCATTGTCAAATTGACGGTGAACCAACTGCTTGATTGCATTCCCCTTTCCCGACTTTTGAACTCGCAAAGTAATTTTATCGACTTTAATTCCTTCAATGTTTGTATATATGATGTACACCGTCGACATTTATCACATTGGTACCACTAGATATCACATTGGTTCCGAAATAGCCCTCCAGGAGGTATATGTAGGTGCACTGGAATGCACGTATTTACACCATGATCTCTGTTCGCCACACTTCCTATTTTCTGTTCAATCCAAGCGCTTATTTCCCTTATTAACAGCGGCTTATAGTTAGATTAGAAGGGCGCATATACGCCACTATGAATCGCTATCTACACGATTGGTGAACGTGAGGACCATTCCTTTCCAGAGAACATATACTCAAAAACTATTACCTCAACTGACTGCTAACTTGGTATTGTCTTCACACTGTTTACTATCCGCAACGTCCACTTATCGCTCTGATGGGCTAATCATTGACACCTTGTTATCAAACGTCGACAATGCAGTATCTTATACTGCATGTAACCTGCAGTAACGGTCGTTGGACTCGTACATACTGTGCCTTTGCAGAGATACGACCTCCTCCGCTTCTTTATACGTGTCACATCACCCCGCTTTATCAACTAGGTTCTCTTCGGCAAGACCTGTCTTACGTGGAAGTGTTTATTAGTAGAGCACAACGAAACACTATCATATAGTCTGCACCACAATGTGTATTATAAGTGTTCTCGTATGAATGCGCAGCCCGAATCATGCCAGCATCGTCTTCGGCTGAATGCACACGATCACCTCCTTCCCAAGGCGCACAACGACAGCTGCTACCTCTTTACATATCTTGAGCAGTTGCTGTAGGACATATACCACCACCCTATACACACCTTTCACCACTTTCCATGAAACGTCCAGCATGTATCTGAGAGTCCTGTTGAGAACTCTATAAACTGCCTTGACCCCTTCCCATACCAAGATCGCATATCGCGTTCTACACATCTTGGAGAGTGATATATTTCAGCAGCGTCCAGATGGCCAGTGAAATGGTGTGCAGCGGAGAAAAGTGTCTTTCGAAGACCTCCCTGACCACGGGTGCTGCACATGTACTTTACACAGCGTATGCTGTTCAATGTTTATGTATCGAGCTAGTAGAAGTCAATTACAAGCTTGTGTTGACTAGTAAGCCATAGTGACAGCCTCTATTACTATCTGACCTTATTTTTTCAGGACGCAAAGCATGGGAACTTGTTGTGAAAAACAAGAGCAGTTCGTTCCCAGTTAATACATGCACGGTGTCAGGCCAATAGTATTGCGCTTGGCTGAACTCTGCAAATTGAAAGGTGTTAACCATACTAGAAGTGCGAAATGCTATAACACTACGCACACTAACATACTCAACAATTGCGGTTCAAAGGGGGTCAAATGCTTGTACTGTAAATACTAGGTTCCGGGTTGCAATTGAATATACTTGAAATGACACAAGTTGATACTTTCTGTGTTACTGAACACAATTTGTCACTGACAGGCTGCCTGGTGCAGGGTCTGAACTGATACTGTCTGCCTGGTTGCAGTTTTACTGGTACTACATGGATTCTGGTCTGTGGGACTTTTGGTTCTTTCTTATGGGTACAGTCACAAACATAGTTTGTATATTAATAAAATTGAATTTTATATGGTTTTACAGTGGTGGATGACTGGCAAGCATATCAAAATGCATGCAGATGTATACTACTGTACCTACTTATATACTAGATGCTAATTTACTAGAATCTTCTACAACTTTCCTAATACTTCTCCCTTAATCAGTAAGTTCGGCATGATGCCGGATTGCCATCACCTCGGCTCAACTCTCAAACTCCAACAAAAGTCCTCTAGCGGAACCATATCTCGCCTATTCGGCTCGCTCGTTCTTTCATCACTCGTTTGAATCTTATATTTTCCAAAGATCGTGTTGTTCATTTCCCTCAGACGGCGGCGCCTCTCATTTACCTTACAAAGCTTCGCATTAGCTGTGATTTCCCTCACGATCAACAGAATGTGACGAATTTCGTCGAGTTTCTTCGCACTACCACGCAAGTTGAGGATCTTCATCTTTGCGCACCCACACTTCCTGATAGTCTCCTTCTTTCACTGACTATCGTGACCAATAAGAGCCCTGGTCTTCCCTGAGTCAACGGCATGCCATTCTTTCGTATGCTGGAGTCCAGATACAAAAGAGACGCTGGGACTAGCAAAGTCAAGAAGGAGCCCAGTGAGGAAGATTCAGCAGCAGATGACCCGCCTCCGCGTACTTTGAAGTTGCAGGAGCTTCATTTCAAACTCTTTTCCGGGCTCTTTTTTTTTTCAAGGCGGAAGAGCTCATGCGCTGGGATGAGATATGTGATGAGTTGAAGGTGTTTTATGAGTATGAGTAGATAATTCAGCTACGCTCACTTTTTGAAAGCTTTCCAAGGACCCTTAGCGATGTTTTGTTAAATGAAGTCTTTGATAGTAGTACAGGGATCGTATTTTTCTTGGTATTATGTATAGTTGTTTTCTGCTATCATATTGTGAAGGTGCAAGAACGTAAGGAGAGATCTCCTGGGGCAATAAATTGGTTGCGAAGATTTGGAGTCGGAGAAGCGAGCTGTGACTCCGAGAGGCAAAACGAGATGAGATGAGATGACGTGCACTTCGCCGTCCCTGCATGTGGCGCCCACGTCGGGAACGTTTCTCCCTCTGTTGTACCATCAATACTTCGTGCCCTGTCTGATCGCCCACTGGGATTATACTGACAATGTATAATAGATTTAAGAAAAAGATACCCGTCGGATCCTGGCTCGTTATTTACTCGTACACTGGTTCAGATGCTCGAAGACCTAGGCGTGACTTCGTGGTGCCGACATCTACCCCTTCTCGCTTCCGTATGTTCCGGTCTGGCTCTGTATCTGTCAGCGTTTATTATTCCATGAAGGAGTAGGGGTGAATTGGCCGGATTGCCAGCTGATTGCGTGTGAAGAGAATTGTCCAAGGATCTGGTGTCGAAGTTCATCTTCCAGTGATAGTCAGGGTGTCCTGAAACATGTCCTCTTTGTTATTCTTGACTACCCAGATAGGTAGATTCGTTGTTTTTATTTTTATTGTTTTCTCGTTACTCAACAGAAGATGTCGACCCTAGAAACTCGTCCGCCGCTCTTATCGATCCAGCCATCCTCCTGGCACTAGGAAGCTGTATCCATCGGATCCATGCGAGGTGGAACTTTGTCTAGTCCAATATCCCCGGTAAATTTCGTTCGATCATTGGTTTTAGCCTTTCACTCGACCTAACCCCGAAATTGCAGGCCCCGATGATGAATCTAAAGTTTCCTAACTTACTTTGTCTCCAAAATTCGGAGTTATTTTACTCCAGGCCCTGATTCTTGGGGCTGTGATGGCTCCGTGTGGTTGCCAGACCCATCTTAGGTCGAAGCACACCTTGGACAAAAAATAGGCGCCACATATGATTTTCCAGGGTTACTTTGCTCTTATTTTTCGAATCCCTCGCTTCACAGCCTTGTTCTGGATTCCAATATTCTTGTATTTCCAGCCTTCTTCGAATTCTCGATCGCTTTCTAGGCAAATTAACGGCCGTCCCGTTCCCAGACGCGGTAGTAATTGCTTTCTGGTCGACCGGGTTGGAAAAATAAGGTACGAATTACGCGCTTCAACACATTCCAACCCTTATAGTTTGTCAGAGGCCCAAATTGGGCCATCGTCTGGGAATTTAAGCCTCGTCTCTGGGCGAGCAAAGTCGTTCTTCAACTTGCTTGTGTATTCCCAACTTCCCTGCTCTACTGGTATCATGGTTGTGAGTGTATTTCATTCTTTGCTGCATTGCTCGAGGACTCACCAGTGCTGACCTCTCAGGCTGTCGCTACTGCCTTACGCCCATTCCCCTGCAAGAAATGCAACCAGTCATTCACCAAGGGCAGTGACTTGAAACGCCATGCACCAAAGCACTGGTCGAAGAAGAGACGGGAGGACGCGTAAGTGGCTTTCGCTGTCCTTCCTTCGAGATCGTTGAATTCTCCTCGGATAGTAAATATCCTTGCGAATTCCCCGGCTGCAAGCACAAGTCTCTACAACTCTCGAATCTAAAGACCCACATGTACAAGAAGCAGTAGGTTCCTTCAACACACTCTCCTTTTCATCGACTTACCCACCATTATTTAGCTTCAATATACAAAACAAAAAGTGTCCTGACTGCGTGTTCAAAACGGCGGACGCCTCGGAACTTACGCGACACAAGATCAACAAACACCTTTATGTTCCGAAGAGACGGCTCCCACGGCAAAGGACTATCCCCAGCGCTGACAGCATGATCGATGACGACTCCGGCGACGAGGACAAGGACGAGAAGGGCAACATTGTCATGGACTCGTTGAATTTTCCTCGCCGCCCTCCCTTCATAGCCTCGAGCAGTTGCACCGGCTCAAGCATGGCAGTTGACACTCCGCCAGCTAGCAGCCACAACGCCGACGTCGATTCCGACATCGACATGCCCGTCGCGATCTCTCCTCTCCCCCCACCCTCCCCCGTCTCGATGTGCTACACTCCCCCACCCACCACCATCGCCCCCGTCTGCTTCTCGTCCCCTCCACTGAACGTCGACTCTGACATGCCTTCGCCCGCTCCCTCGAGCTACTGTCGATCAATTACTTATATTCCTCAGCCTACAAACAGGGATCAAACTGGCGATATACATCTCCCATCTCCTCCACGCAGCACCAGTCCGCGTCTCTCTCCGAATTTGCTGCTCGGTCTTCCCGCGGAGCTGTTCATCATGGGGCCAAGGGACTGCCAACTCCCTCGCATCATGTGAGACGATCTTGCTGCATGATCTAGTAAAGATGTCGGTGTTCGTGACTACTGGCTGTAAACTTTTTCTTGCTCTCTTTTTGTCTCCCAAATCTACATCTTGTTTTGTATCATCTCACATGCTTTCCACTCACTCCCGTGCTTTCTTCCCCGTCTTATGTACAACTGCTCTCGAGTTCCATATCATTGCTTTCAGTCAAGTCATTACTTGTCTTGTCCTTGAGTATCTACTTATCTATCCGTGATCTGTCTGGAATAAGACACGTATTATAAACCACAATCTCGCCCTTCTCAGGCTTCTGTTTGGTTCTTCGAAAGCTTGGTATTTCTTCACTACCGTAGTATCATATCTACATCGATTCATACACCACTTTGAGCGCATCACATATTTCTTCCTATCGCTCTATATCCTCAGCGGTTTCGAAAGGGATCTTACCCAAGCTCGCGAACCAGATTGTCTTCAAGAACGTACGCCGACGCGGGTGCTCCTTGTCGCTCTCGAATGTACCAGAAACTCCATCGGTTGGCTCTTCTTTTTTTGTCTCTGCCGCTCCCTTATACCTAGACTCTAGCATATCGAAGAACGGTTTGGCGTTGACTACAGGAAACCTCGGAGAAAACGAAAGGTTGCGTAGAAGTTCGGCGACAATGAGTCGAACGGAGATTATGAGCGTCAGGTAGAGGAATTATATAACAAAATGAGCAGTTTTGGTGCATTTTCTTCTTCAAAATAGTATAATATATGCACCGTTTGAATAGTGTTGACGCCAACACTCAAGTATACTAAGGTATTCTAGGCTTCAGCTCAGCGTTTCTCGCCCAGATCCATCAGAAACGCGACCAAAGAGAAGAGAGGCCTAAGATACATGTCTTACAGAGCCAGTACCATGTCTAGATGCGAGAGAATGGTGCTGTCGACCGGGATGGTCGTGGTCGAAAGTGAAGGTACTTGATTGATGTGCTTAGTCATTGCCGAAGGCTAAATTTAGATATGATGATTCTTGGAACCATCAATCAAGATATCTAAAGAAAAAGTGCGACAAGACTGCATGATAAACCATGGGCTTTTATTATGAAGGCTGAAATCGTGCAATGTGCGTGACCTACGTCTGACCCATGTCAACAGTATCTGATAGATAAAAATATTATCTTCTAGGGTCGTTAAACAGCTTTACGTACTGTTAAAGCGAGGAACTTGCATGAAGAAAAACATTGTATGTTGGAAGCTCTTTAGCGCATTTGAGACTAACGAAAATATAGAGAAGAAGTGCCGTACTGTAGAAAGAACCGCTTCATAAAGATCATATATATGAAAAGTGATGCACCTACTCCGGAATCACCGAAGTCAAGAATCAGGAGTGAGCTAGTGAGCACTGAGACAAAGGGATCACGTGACACCGGAACACGCTTCCTAACATACATCCTGTCTAGTGTACATCTGCATGCGTTTTCAGAGCTTATCCAGGCGCAATACTATTGGCCTGATACCGCACGTGTACTAACTAGGAACAAACTGATCCCATCCCCCGTTTTTTTCTTACGACAGCTTTGGCGTCTCTCTCATAACAACGGTGTGTACGGACGGCATTGGGACGGGGGCATCCGGAGAGGCCGTAGAATCATGGAAGAAAAGGGACAGGTCATGGACAGACATGAGTTTCCCCATGACGGCCCAGTTATGTGTTCTGGAAGCGTCGGCACAGACGTATGAAGTCAAGTTAGACCAAGAGAGATGTAAAATGCGACACGGATCCGCGTCTGTAGCTGCACGGAATGTTTGGGGTTGGAAAGTATCAACAATCATGGATTGTTGCACGGAGGCTGACCCGGCCTTGATTCTCACGACCAGGTCGCACAAACAAGGAAATGAGTTACCCGAAAACGCTGCCAAGGAACGAGGCGACATGTTGGCATAGAGGCGATTCCATCTGTATGTGCTAGTTTCGAGAAGAGCGAACAAAGGATGTTTGTGTAACCGAGAAGGTCTGCGTCGAACGAAGACGATGAGGTCACACTCTCTGGCGCGCGCCCGCTGGGTGCTGAGCCTGAATAAGCATGTTCTATTGGTAATTTTGAGCTCCGAGTATTGGTATGAATCAAATATAACGGTCGACCATAAGCGTGGAGACGATAAGACTACATCGCGCCATCTGTGGCTGACCATATTCAAGGGGGTCACCGAGGATCTAGGGATTCTTCAGATCGGCACTCGGGACGGTCAACGCGAATTGATGTAATTTTATGGTCACAACCAGTGCCACGCTTTTTTTCACCTTTTCGTACCACCGCCACCGCCTGGTGTTCCTTTCGTATCTCGAATGGCTAAATATAGATACATCCAGAGGAGATTTGCTGTTCTCAAGGCTGTACACGATGAGTGCTCGTCCACACAGAAAGTTCAAAGCACTAATACAGAGCATGCCAACTCGATACAAGCCAATATAACATTGCCGTAAATAGAATTATCATAAAAATCATGGAGGTCATCCTAAGTAATCCCCAAGTATAAACTATGTCTTCGACACCAATATGAAAGCGGATACAATCAGCTCCATAGCAAATTCAGCCTCTTCAAGCCCTTTACAGGTTTCGCAGGAGGCTCAGGATTTTGATTCGCAATCTCAATATATTTACGAATCGGCATCTCATTCAACGGCACCAGCTTCGACTTGGTGATAAACTTGTGACCAAAGTAGAGGGCGAAGATGAGAGGAATGTTGAAGTACGCTGAGAAGAACGTTTCCGTGTCCCATTTGTTGTGGATGAAAACGGCGTATCCTCCGGTGAGGAGGATGAGGGAGAACGACAAGAGACCGAGCCAGGCGGCGAATGGCTGGAAGGGAGCCTTCCATGGGAGTTCGTCTCGAGAGATACCTTGTTTCTTCATACCGTAGTAGAAGCGAAGATACACGAGGCATATGATGATCCCTGAAACACGGTACAGTTAGATAAATTGCTGCCTAGAAGCTCGGTGATGTAACTCACAGTGCACGATAGCCGCAGCAGACACGAGATCCTATTCAAAAATGATTATTTGCAAAGCGCAAGCGAGTAGAACTCGCATGACACGTACCTGGAACCAACCGAAGACAGTAGAGGCACTATCCTGCAGCGTCATGTACGCCAGAGCCATGAACGCTGCCAAAAAGCCCACAGCCACATACGGCACACCAAACCTATTGACACGGAGGAACACTTTCGGTGCATGCCCCTCCCGTGCAATACCATACAAATTCCGCGATCCATTAAGCATGATTGAATTTCCCGCAGACCACGCCGACGTCAAGACGATGGCATTAATGATATGCGGAACGACAGAAATCCCCGCTCGCTTCGCGGCGATGACGAATGGGGATTGGGAGGCGTTGCCTGAGCCTCCGAGGAGGTTCGGGTCGTTTGAGGGGACGATGAGACCGACGATGAGGATCCCAAGGACGTAGAAGATGAGGACGCGCCAGAAGACGCGCTTTGCGGCGAGTGGGATGTTTCGGCGGGGATTTTGGGTCTCGGCGGCGGCGTTGGCGACGGTTTCGATGCCGGAGTAGGAGTAGGCGGCGTTGGAGAAGGTGGTCCAGAAACCGAGGAAACGGCCAAGGGAGCCTTCGATATTAAGGTATTGGACGAAAGGTCCCTGGGATTGGTGTGAGTTTGGATGTTTGTTAGTTGGGAAGGAAGAGACTTACGGGATTTCGCCAGTATTGGAAACCATATCTGTGATGGTCGGGGCCGCCACCTAGAGTAATGAGTGAGATAACTGAACGATTGAATTGATGCTAAGAATACCTAGGTCAATGACAAGGCCCTAGAGACGACAAGATCAGCGACTCATTCATTCCATCAGCTGAGCATTACATACCATGATGATCAGTCCCACCACCAACATAATTTTTAGAATTGCAAAGCCAAACTCCAATTCACCGTACACACGAACAAAGAGCAAGTTCGAAACAATGAGCAGGATGCCAAGGATGGTGATCCACAGCCCGTTACTGATAGACGACCAGAAGTGTATGAGGACTGCCCCGGCTGTGATCTCTGCCGGGAGACTAACGCAGTTGGAATAGACGTAATTCCAGCCCATCGCGAAGGATAGGGCTGGGTCGAAGAAATATTCCGCGTGACGTACGATAGCCCCAGAGAGTGGGACGAGGGCGGCCAGTTCGGCTTGACAGAATACAACACATGATACCAGGACACCAACGAAGGAATAGCCTAGGAGTGTGTTGGATAGTGATAGGGAGAGGAGGAAGGAGCTACTCACCTAGTAATGCACCTAACGGACCGCCACGAGCGATAGCTTTACCGGAGCCGAGGAACAAGCCTGTTCCTATTGTTCCAGCAAGTGCTATCATTCTAG
Organism: Desarmillaria ectypa; assembly: GCA_030407005.1. Taxonomy (NCBI): domain Eukaryota; kingdom Fungi; phylum Basidiomycota; class Agaricomycetes; order Agaricales; family Physalacriaceae; genus Desarmillaria; species Desarmillaria ectypa. Next base: position 25,619 of record JAUDYN010000010.1, read on the forward strand.
AAGAGAGATAAGGATTATATTGTAATAGTTGTCAAGGACCTTACTGGATATGTCTCTGTCCTAGACCCCGTCTGCAGGAAAGATCAACAGCAGAGCGCAAAGGAAGTGAAGGAAACATACTTGAGATCCTTCTTCTCCTCAAAGTCGATGATATCATGGTCTCCGGTTGTGGTATATGCCACAACTTCGATGTCTTTCTCGTTGTCGTACCCAGAGGCCTTGGCCTTTCGAGAATCGGTAGACATGGCTGGGAGGGAGAAAGGGAGTAAGGGATGCACGTAAAATGATCCCCGTGTGCCTATAAATACGAGAAGCTCGTGCTCGCTGGGTTTCGTTATCAAGTCTCGAGATCGATCATTCCTGCAGCATGTGGCGGTGAATCATCTAGTTTTGTACTAAATCAAGAGATAAGAAGCGAACTGTTCGCATATCAGAGATAAGTGAGGGCAGTCTGAGAGCTAATACAGCTGGATTTGAAGATGATTTTAGGGACCTGAGCCTAGCACTAGTGGTCGGAGCATGGACAATAATCCCCATAGTGCATGGTCCCGTATAGAGTCCATTGGGTGTCCCTTGATGAACGCCGCTCTAAGTACAGGTTAAAAAAAGCTTCGCTGTCGGATGGCTATCAACAGGTGCACCCATTGATACCTGTATAATAGAAACCCGACAAGTACGTGCTGTTCATGCATGCAAGGGCCGCGTTAAGTACCTGTGGCTGGCTTTATGATAGGCGTATGCTTCAAGTCGAATACAAAATTGAAAGAACGACAAGGAATGATCATTTTCTGATCGGACCACGCGTCCGCAGAGATAAACGACTGCAGCCAAGGGACTCGTAGCGATGAACCTGCAGGTTAAAATCAGATCTGACGGAAGGAGCAAGAATAAGTAGCTGCGGTAAGGCACTCACGACGGAGGAGTTAATAGAGGCAGCTGTTGAGAAAACAGCCTGTCAACTCGGTGGCACTGAATACGGTTTCAATACGTTGCATTCAGAATAGAATAAACGTGTACGGGTCATAGCCCTGGCATCGTCTGATGAGAGTAACTCCCCCCTTCTAGCTCCTGCCAATTAGGTGAGATATCTTGGCATGCACGATCGTCCTCTGCGAAGCCAGAACGAGAGAACATTTCAAACATTTCATCAGGAAGCGTGCAGGAACTATCATGCTATGACACAAGGAACAGAAGCGGGTTCGGCTTCTCAGCTAATGGATCTAGCAGCAATCACTCCTGGCAGGTGACTAACTCCCACCGGTCAGAGTGCAAGGGAAACAATCAGAATAGAGATGAAAATTTGACAAAGTCTTTTAATCACAGCAAAATCCGTCGGCATTACCATTAATGGGAATCCCGACTTATTTTGCTGTGGTCAAAAAACTTTGTCAGAATTTCGTATGTTATCCACTCATTTTTGCCGGTTTTTACCTGGCCCGAAAGCGCTGCTTACCAGGAGTGAATGGAATTCAGTATCATGGTATCTCGGAATCAAGAAATGACCTTACTCCGGAAATGGATCTGAAGATTCGCGATAAGACGGTACCACGGTACCGACTCTGCTAGCGGCCTGGTTTCTTCGTCATTCCTAGTAGCTATGAGGAAATATGAGGGAAGCGGGTTATTCGAAATCTTTCAGAGAGGTTATCGATTAGGCGCAATAGCATTCGGTCAAGATTTGGTTGGAGAGGAAAACGCGGACCATCGGACCGTCGTTATTTGTCAACGTTTTGTCAAGCATTGACAAGCAAGTAACTTGACCCTTCACCACGACCACCATCAGTGCTACAGAATACCGTCACGGCGCCAGCTCTCACTGACGAAATCTCGCGACCTTTCTATCAAGATTCTTCCGTCTCGCGTTTAGTACGCAAGGTGTGTAGTTGTTGGCTGCCGAGTGCTGTACCGAGCTAACAGCTGCATCCAGGCGCGCATGGATAAAGACGGGGAAACATCCTGAACATCCATTTAGATGCTGCGATTGCCACCGATGAGGCGGTTGACAACACTGGGATATAATACCGACGAGAACCCACGTAACTGATTCTTGAGTCAGCATGCAGCAACAGCAGAAGGTCGCCATCGGCGGATAAGGGAGGACCAGTACCTACGAATGTAATGTGAAGAACAGCGCCAGGAAAGGAATATAGAGTACGTTATTATCACAACAACGCCTTTCGCTGGCTTCCTGAATGATATTTTTCTGTTCACAGCCCACTCTGCTGCATATACAAGGAACAAAGCTGTTCAGCGTGGTGTCGAGCCCTACGTGTCTATTACAGCGCGAGTTGCTTCATCAAACTTTAATAGGCTCGTCTTCACTCACGGGGATCTTCCACAGCGATACTGCGACACTGATCACCGAATATAACGCCTCTCATTTTGTCACTTTGATACTCGCTGTGGCCAATCTGGATCACCCTTTAATCGAGAAGGAGATTTTCACGCGTTTTCACTGCATATATTGACTGCCTATCTTGGTACGGTGCTTTCAGTGTCTACCATTTCCAAAAACTTGACCTTTCTTCTCAGCAAATGTCCAATCGAGGCGAAACTTGGTCGCAAAATACTCTCGAAGCTTCGAAAGCACAGTTCTCTTGTCATTGTCTTGTAATACTGGATTGTAGACCAACCTAGCCATATGATGAGATGTTCGTAAATTTATCTTTTGCGACACGACCTTGATCGATCTAGTTTGACATCAGTGATAATTGTAGTCCATCAGATGGAACGGTCGCACGGAACCGCTGCCTGTAAAACTCGGACCGTCAGATGCTCATCTGCACCCTCGTGGGCTGCGATGCCTGGGATTTATGCGTTGCTCTCATTTATCCGTGATCACAAGGCATTCTGTTTTCTGTGTATAAATCCTCTGCCCATATGAAAACTCCCGCAAGCCAAAATGCTTCCTTTCCTTTTACTCCTTTGTCTCCTTGTCGCCACCTCACACGCGACACCCGGAATCTCTCTCCTTTCCAACACTTTCCTAGACTCGTCTGGAATATACTTCGTCTCCTACGATGGTCTGGTGAACGTCAACTCGTTCCAGCTTTCCGGGCTGCTCACATACAAGGGATACCAGTATGCAGGGTGGTACACATCCAACAAATCTGTTATACTTGGGCGCCGAACCACCTCTGGCGGGAGCTGGCAGACCCTCGTACTTCCGCATACCCTCACTACGACTGACAGCCACAATGTCATTGCACTGGGTATCTCCCCTGAAGACGGGGTGATCCACATCGCCATGGATTGTCACAGTAGCCCAGTGTACTACGCCAAATCCTCTTCGGGCGTTGCGGGTTCGAGCGTGAGCTGGACAGCGAGTCTGTTTGGGACCATCACCAACACGATAGGGAGTCTCAATGTGGGTAGCACGGTCACCTACCCACAGTTCGTCGTCACCCCGGATAATCTGCTTCAGTTTGTTTATCGATCGGGGGTTTCGGGCAACGGGAATACACAACTCGCGGAGTATAAGAATGGGACCTGGTCGAATGTTGGGCTGTGGGCGAGTGGTTCGGGGACGTACACGGCAGATAACGGAGGGAAGAGCACTGCGAGGAATCTGTATATCCATGGGGTGACGTACAGAGGGAATCGCCTCTACATCACCGGGACGTGGAGGGAGAATAGTGGAAGTGTTTCGTGTAGCAGTGGGGGGCTGACGAATCACGATACAACGTTCTTTTATTCTGACGATAAAGGTAAGCTTCTCTTTCTTTATTAGCTTCTGATGGGTAATACTGATGGGGCGTTGTCTAGGGAGAACATGGTACAACGCTGCGGGGACCCACGTCGGTACATCTGGTAGTTCACCAGTATCCGTCAGCTCCAGTGGGATCGTCATCGATTCATTAGACGCCAACCATGGCTTGATGAACCAGGAATCGCAGGACGTTGATTCAAAAGGGCTGATACATGTCATTATATCTTATGTCCCAGGTGCGCTCTTTGCTCACCCTATACTCATCTAGTTCTAACGTAAACCATTGCAGGTCGTTTCACTCAATGCGTGACAAATTATGAATCCGACCGTATAGCTCACGGCTACCCATTCCACGTGTACCAAGCTGCTAACGGGACGTTCGTCAAAAATGAGATACCCTTCGCCCTCGGTGCAGTCGGGCGCTCCCAAATCGCTATCGACGCCTCGGACAATGTGTATGTGGTGCTGCCATATGTGCGCGTCGTGGTGGCGAGCAAGGCCAGCGGCTGGTCGGATTGGAGAATGGTGTATGATGGGTCGGGGCAGGGTTTGGATGCGTTTGGGGAGGTGACGATTGATAGAGGGGCGTTAGTTAGTAGTGGGAGGGGGACGTTGGCGGTGCTCTACCAGGAATCGAGCTCGGGGACTACGCCTTCGCCGGTTAGGGTTGTTCAGTTTGAGATGTATGGGTAGGACCTTGAATGACTTCATCTGTGGTAGGGTAGACTTGACATGAGGTATTGTGTCTTCAGGGTGAAAATACATTTTTCCCTACGTGACGGCAGTCGGCTGTAGCTAAGCTGTACAGGTACTGGAGTTGCTGTAGTGCGGTCCTAGCCTCGCTTTTTTACAAGATAGCTTCCGTATCAAAACCTATTGGGCCGTTGATACGCCCGCCTGGCGTACACCCTTGGAAATCGTGTGTAAAAATCGTTTTATTACTACAATAAAATGACTACATGGTTATAGTAAGCAACACTAAGTAAGCAAGTACAACGAATGTAAGAAAATTCCACCAGGGAACTTGGAGCAAGATGATCTGTAGCTCGGATAGAAGATCGGGTATTCTACCCGTTAGGCCGAAGGTCCAGGCTGAGCGGCCCACATGGCAGGATCAGCCTCGGCTACCCCATCCCAGAAGTTGAAATAAGAATCGATCGATCGACCTGGTAGCCAGGATATGAGCTCGGTCAGCAAATTATATTAGTAACCAGAGAGGATTGGAAATCACAGACAAGTAGAATAGTATAAAAACCGTCCATGTAACAAGCAGAGGTTCAGGTTTCTGGCCCCCGGAACACTACCAGGCGAATAGTACGGGTCATTTGGACTATGGGTAAGGACATAGGAGCAGTTGATTCTTCGAGCCGTAGACTCACCTGGAATAGTATTGTGTAGTGACCTGGTCACATCATGTGTGCAAGAACAGTCGAGCAAGCAATCAGCAAGAACCAGAACAGACAGACAGACCCGAGAAACAGTTCAGAATCAGTCAGTGCATTTTAAAGTCGCAACCAGGCGCACAGTATCAATCTTGAAAACTGCACCCGGCAGCCAGCACGAGTTCAGGCCTGCACCAGGCAGTTCATCTGTAATAGCTGAGATTGTGTTCAGTAACACGTCGAGTTTAGAGTTGTCAAGCCATATACATTCAATTCAAAACCATATCTATTGCTACCCGGAACCATTAACTACAGTACAAGCTTCGAAGCCAGGTGTAGCCTACTCCCCTTCGAACTGCAATTCCTAAGTGTTTGTGTGGTGTGTAGTGTGTTTTTGGCACGTTGCGCACTCATAGATAGTTAGCACCCTTCACCGTCATTCAAAGAAATGCATTCAACTGATAATATAAATAGACATCATGCTTGTCTTTCGACCAACGCCGCGTATATCGAGGCCATAACAAGGTCTGGCGGGAAGGAAAGGGATCACAAAATTTCGCATTATAGTGATCTTCTCCTTCTCCCTCCACAGCCTACTTATGACGGGACAAAATCCTTCAACCACGATGCCACGTAGGCGATAAACGCGTCCTGCACCGCGACAATCGTGTGATCAGGCGCCGCCAGTCGCATCACCAAATCTGAGGCGTGAAATCCATTCGATATCCTGATAGGCTGGGTGTCTGTGCTCACGGCAGTACTATTAACTGCTGAGACCGTAGCCTCGCGCCATGTATCCCCTACAGCGCGGTTCTCAGTAAGGGCCCATGCTCGAGGTCACACACTTACGTTTACCATTCGCAAAGAACAGCCGGGTGTTGTTGACGCTCCACCCGCCATAAAGCGTGTTCGTTCTGTTCACGTTTGGAATGGGGTACTCCGAGAATGCTTCGGGATATGTGGTCACGCAATCGTGCTGCGATGATATCAGTGTATGGAAGAAAGCGAGACTCGGGCACTTGCCATGTTATCCTCCCAAACGTTTAAGCGAGAAACTGTTCCCCCTTGTCCGACGGGCGGTCCATCCTAAAGGTCAACGTTCATAGGTCAAGGGGGAATGATAGATTGAAGCTTACCAATGAGAATCCGATCTCATTACATCTGCAGTTTTGTCAATAGAGGAACGATGGATCCAACTAGGATCCGAACATACATTAACCAAAACCACGAACGGTACGCATCGTCAATAGGATAGTCATCCCTGGCATTTAATTCTCGAGGGTGCGGGATCTCTCGGTTAAGAGGGATACCTGCGGGAGAGGGAGGGGTATGAATGGTGCTGCTGACGCAATCACTATGAGACGTTCTATCAGTAAAATAAATTCAATTCAAAGCAAAGAGACTTGCGCGTTTTCCCGGCAATCTGATTCATCATATGGGCATGGCCAGACAGGGAAAATCTATGCGACGTACCAATTTTCTCGGACGAACTCGACGCAGTGAAACGCGACCCCCACGCCTTGAGCGCATTATCCAAACCCCAGCCATTCGTGGAAGCGGTGACGTTACCCTTGACTTCTAATGCATCGCAGAACTGATAGAAGGCAGCGCCAGCGCCAGTATTAGGCTGCATATCCTGCCATGTCCACAGATCCCATCTCACTACGAGGGCATCACATCAAGAGACGAAAATACACAAATTGATACAACATACGAGCCTGGGCGACCTCCAAATCCGTCGAAAAGCCGAATAGTTCCTGCAGTTCCTGTTGCGCGGTAGTGTTATATCCGAAAAAAACCTCGTCTACATAGGTGATGACGGCTTCGACGTCAGCGGAACAGTTCTTGGGCATGTTCTCCCTGATGGGCTCGTAGTATTGCCAGAAGTCGCTGATGATGCATCGGTCAGCTGTTGGGCGAAGGAAGACCTGAAGACATACATCTGAACTTGAACGACACCCGATGAAGAATATCCTATCCAGAATACGTCTGGATGTCTTTATCGAAGATGCAATCATTTATGACCCTTATTCAAGAATATGGGACGTACGCGGCCATAGTCCAGCTGACCAACGCGCCTACAGAATTCATCAGTCAGACGAACTAAAGCGAGGGGTTCATTCCCATGCCCACCTGGGTAGCTTCCCCCAATGATTATCCACGGTGCCTTGTCTGGGCCAACGCTATCTCCATTGTCCTGCGGAAGAACAACGTTCCTGGCGAAATAGACGTTGTCCTCGATAGCTTGAGCTATCGTATGATACCGAAAGCTGTCTACGTTGAGGTTCGGGTAGGGGTTACTCTCGCCAAAGAAGCGATGTTCGAGAACGATTGCAGCGCCTCCGTACTTCTGTGCGATGACGCCGTTGATTGTATTATTCGTCACATAACCGTAATAAGCTGCGAAGAGAATTAGCATACTGAGGTGTAGCAGAGCAAATGAGCATACGAGCTGCGTTGACCTCTCCCGCGTTCATGAAAATGATGGGGCCGCCTAGAAAGAATGGTTAATGACGAGTGCAGATAAAGAAAATGGTCATACCCTCTTGGTAATACTCCGCTGTATGCCAGTAACGTTGCCGAAACGTGCCTTTCGATGGATCGTTATGGTCAATGAGCTGATCAAAATAGTAGGTCGTGTTGTAGGGCGGTAATGCCCTTGCGTTCAGAGTATGAAGGGATGATTCAAAATCCGATTCAACATCCACCATTGGGATACCTGGCGGTTTGGGGATGCGACCACAGACATGACTGACAGCAGTGAGGAGAAGAATCAGCGAGATGGTCCGGGGCGTCATGCTAGCTGTATCTTAGGCAAGGAGCCATGCCTTGTTAAAGGGAGTATTAAGATCAATCTCGTGGCGTAAAAGATGTAGCGATAGTCGGAAACGCAAGAACCTCTGCTAAAGAAGGCGTGTAAGTATAAGAGAAGGTACTGAGAAAGTGCCTGAATTTCAACATCATTACCTCAAGTTCCGCAGATACTATGAAAGGGAAGAGTCTACACAATTTAGGAGAATTTCGGAGAAATGGTATTTAGAGGACGTCTCGATGAACTTCCCGTCCACGATGGTCGGGTCATGTGCATCAATGGTTGCGTGAACCGATGGAATCCAATACAATTGTCGAATCGCCATCTCACCTCCGCGCATCTAACATTCTGGAATACTTTGAAAATGATTCCGAAAATGACTAAGACAATTGTCATCGGGAGTAAGGAAACAGAAGGTAAAGGTGACATACTGAGGGGAAAAAACTTATTATGCTCGTGTGGTTGTAGATACCCCTTGTAGAATTTCGAACTGGAGAAAAGGAGGATAACTGCAAGGTACTGCTTCCTTGGTGCCTGGTCAAGTTAAGTCTCAAGCCCCATCCTCATCCTCAAGATCGGTCTGCTTGCCCTCAATTTGACGACGATGATCCTAGCGCATCGAGCATGTAAGTGATTATTTTTCAGAGATAAATTCATCATGCATCACTCACCAAGAGCTTCCGCTTCTATCTCACCACTTCCCTTAGTAACAGCTCCCCCACATTGATACTCCGACGATAGATATGATGCCGGATGGAGATTAAAACGAAGGTCCAGATTCTCGGATTTTCTCGGATATTTCTACTGTTCATGAGGATTAACCTGGAAAATGAGATTGAAAATGTCAGTACCATGGATCAGAAAATGGATGTCAAGAACTTCTACTGCTTCCGCGGCGCATAAAAAAACATGCAATGTGACTTGAATACGATCTGCAGAGACGTATTATCTGTCAAGAGAACAAAATAAACATTCATACAATAGCGCAAGAGAGAAGGAAGTCATAAAAATGTTGAACGTCGAGTCGAGCACTGAGTACATTATGGAACAGTGTTCGGACAGAAGGAAGAGGCGCTAAATCACGTGCTAAGAAACATCGGAGCGAACAGGTGATGGCATTGGGATTCCTCTACTCCTCTACCATCATCTCAATGCTACGCGTTGTCGTTCATGTTTTCTTACAGTAGCGAATAGGACCACATCCAAATGGTGAAGTCGCTGATTTTGGATGGCTTCAGAGATTCCCACAATAATGAAGTCGTGTTCTTTGACAGACCAGTAACAAGAATGAGAAATAGATATACAAGCATTAGTTATTGAATTATCTTTACACGTCAATCATCATTGGTATCACCGGATCGCTTCCAGAATTTGTACTTCCTCCATAATTCTTTTTTTCCGTGATATTTCAAATATTCCACCTTGAACGCACAACTATTCTGCTCCCGATTGCAGATTTTTATCGAATATGTGGCAAAATCTGATGACAGATACCGCTTAGGCTTTCCCTGTGCCGGCTGCGCAAAGCGGAAGGCTAAAATGCGCTTATGGATCTGACTTGCGGTCGCCCTCACCGCATCAAATCCAAGAGCTCGAGACACTGCATATATTTTCAGCTCCCAGAGATTTGGCCATGACATTATGAGAGACTCTAATGCTCTATCCTGATGCAGACCATCAGACAACATTGTTGACCTTAGGATAACGCAAGGGACTCACAACCACGTTGTTTGCTTCTACTAGGGTTCTGGCTTTATCAGCACGCACACACAGTGATTCCAGACCGCTGCAAAGAGTCAAGGCATCTAGCATGGGATGATCCAAACACCATGCTCCGCTATAGGAGGGCTCGATGCGAACCGTCGTTAGACACCATGAATGCAAGGCGATAATATTCAGCAGAAGGTCCTGGATATGGAAATCGTCGGGAGTCGAGCGGGCCCTTGTGCAAAGTGATAGTTCACAAAGTCCTGTATAGGACATGAGATACAACATAAGGGCTCTCTCAATACGGTTCGGGAAATATGAGAGAGACACCAAGTGTATTTCATCCTCGCACAATCTATCCCAAAATTCGTTGGGTAGGGAGATATGCGTATACAGATTTTCCAGGCTATGCAAATGGCGTATAAGTCCGGGTATTTCGTGTGTGTAGAGTTTTGTGTACGTGCTGCCAATTATTTGGAAAGTTTTTAAGGTGCCGCAGGTCCCAGGAGGCAACGAACTAAAAAGTACTGAAATCGACTGTCCTTCCTCGAAGTTGGAATACCAGACAGCAAGATCTAAGCTTTCCATTTCTGTATTGTTGCTGAGGAGAGTAATGAAATGGGGTTTTTCTGATCCTCGATAGTTGAGATTCCGAATATGGCGAAAGGGGGAATACGGTACATCCCAGTCCCCGAAATTGCATATCTCAAGGTTGGATATGAATGGTAGATTTCCGAACCGTTCAAACATTAGCTTAGCGTAGCTCGGCCCTGAATCCCCGCTACTCCTCCAACTGTTGGCAAAAGGGTCATTAATATCAATTGCGCCCATCAAAATCCTACAGAACTCACGATAACGATCTCAATGACACCATATGTGGAATAGCTTCAAGGAAGAGGGCATCTAGGGAATCCAATTTATCCTCTCTCTTCTTGATTCTAGCCTCATTGGCGAAACGGGAAGGGTTGGACCGGAACTTTTGGGGCAAATAGAGGGAAAGACGAGTGATGTGTTGGGCCAGTTTTGGGCCAGACTTAAGTGATTCGAGAAACCAAGGAGCTGAGCTGGAGTGGCGCGTCCATGATAGATCTATGTGGATTGACTGAAAGACAAGAGGTGTGGCAATGTCTCTGAGAAGCTTGCATGTACGTCGAAGCTGCCGATGTGTTCGATTATCTGCCTGAGCGCTTGTTAGCGGCTTCTTTTCAGCATCATAGGGTGAGTTCTCACTTCAAAGGCAATATTTTCCAGGATCTCGCTGGGTAATGAGAGCAGCATCGTGGACGGGTGATAAAGATCGCGAGCGAATGGCGCCCAACGATCTTGAAACGCCTGATCTGCCGAACTCTCGGCTTGAAGCCGCATGTCCAGTTCAACGGATGCTGATCTCTTATCACTCTTCAATATCGAACAAATGACCGCTGCATGGCCCATCTATGTAAGAAAATAAGTCTCTAGTGCTCATATTTCTTCTTAAATAACACATTTTGATAGCTCTGCTGGAACTTTCGGCCTGCAAATTTTCTCGTCGCCGACTGTCAGTCAAGAATGAATCCAAGGAAACGGAAGTTGTTATGAGATTCTGGACGTGCTGTATAGTTATAATAAATCATAGTACAAACAGTAAAGAAACTGTCAATATCCGATATAAAATTTATCATCAGACTGACTCATTCTAACGAATTCTCATTGGTGGTTTCGAAGAGGGATAGCAAGAAACCAGAAAATTTCCAAAGTCGCCGAGCGTCATATACTGTTCACAAGAGAGCGATAAGATATCGGCCTTTCTAAAGGCATGAAGGGACCCACTTTGATTCTTCCTCAGCGCAATGCATGAGGGTACAGGTTTTTAGGGCATGGGGTATCCTCGTGTATGAGATACAAGTTCGTCGTCTTTTCCTTGTCAATTTTGTCGTTCCACGTGCAGGTTTCAGGGTTTGCAGCCGAGTAACAATTCTCCGCTTTCTCATTTCGATATTTCTTGGCGGAGATAATTGATATTCGTTAAGGGACTGATACATAGTCGAAAGTGATGACGAGCGGGGCATTTGGATTTTCGGGATGCTGTTTAATATAGGTAGCTTTCATGCTTTTGACGCTATCGATGTTAGCTTTATCTCCATGCTCGCCAGGGCCATGATGAAGTGGCGGTCATGAGGCGTGAGCGTCAGAGGTACACTTTCTGTCGTTTATTCATTAGTATCAAACTTCCTCTGTAACTACGAACCTTTTACCTTCTCGTATTCGTTGTACATCTAAGTACTGAACTGGATATCCAGCTCTCCAGGGAAACTTCTGGCATTCACACGAGCAGTAATATTGGTAGCTGCATCAGAGGCATATCTTCGGCATGATCGAGTCATTGCCCTGTGCAGTGTTAATCGGGATGGACTTGAATCTGTATAAGTGCTATTTGAACATACCTTATGTTCGAACAGTGCTTGTATGCAATTGGAGAGTCGATGTAAGTCTTTCACATCCTCTATATGATCCACACCCTTCACTTTACAGTCAAGAAAGCGATTCGTCCTTTACCGTCGTCATATCGTACTAATTATTCCGCATTTCGGATGCGTACTATGGAGCATATGGCTTCATGAATGACATATCGATATACAAGGCAAGTATTGATGATGTTGTCAGGCCCTTGAAACGCTCCTCGAAGGTCGAGAAGAAAGGTTGCATGGAAGTTGGCAAAGGGAAATATGAAGTCGTCTTAAGTAAATGATTTATGGCCTTGTAGTGCAGTGCCTCTGCGATATATTCGTGAGATCCCTCATTCCGAAACTTTCCTCGAAAGTGAAATAACAGCGTGTTAAACGAAACGTCATAAGGGCTTGGTTGTATTTCGGAAACTGAGAGGTGATACAGCCTAGAGCATGGCACACCCATCACGTGCTTCTACGCTGAAGAAAGATACACCGAAAATAGTGGGATGACCGCATAACAAAGTGGATGAAGGAAGTAGCGTGCAAACTGAGAGATGTCCTGCCGACGGCTGACAGCTATGAACAATGATGCTTTGACGTGATCAGGAGGCAAGGGAACTGAGTGAAGGTTACGCCAAACTCCTTTGATGATACCCGCACAGACCGATTCGGTCTGATACCGGATTGACAGAGAGGCAAGGCTGTCTAACAATTCTTGTGCCGCTGAATTCTACAGGCGTGATGAGCTTTCCGCTGAAATAGTTGAAATATGTAAAGTTTTCCTACCCTTTCTTTCAGCATTGAAAGAGAGAAGTATTCGGCAGTGGTGGCCGTGATCTCTATGACGGAGCAGTTCGTTGGCAACTTGTTGTGGCCGGCCCGGAATCAAATTCGATACCATCAATGCCGCGGCATTTCCGGCAATGCTTTAACATCACAATGATCGTGACCAAGCGCAGCACCAAGACAGTATAGCCTCAATCCTGTTCTTGTTTGTAAGGAAGCCATATCTGTTGCACTCTTTGAGTCTCCGACTTCGTCACAAAATCACTCGGGCATTGTGCTTGACCACGATGTTTTCCTCGCTTCCTTTCGAATTGTTATGCAGAATTGCCTCTCTAGTATGTAAAACAGCATTTTGGGAACACAATACCGAAGGACCTCACTCATCCATTTGTTCGTCACAGCTCAGCCTTGAAGAAAAAAAGAATCTACGGTTGACTTCTAAGAAGCTCTGCGGTCCAGCCACTCCTCTAGTTTTTGAATCGGTATCCCTCTCTCTCAATCAAGATCGTCGTTACCAGGAATGCATGTCATTTCTTGAAGCATTGTGCAAGAAAATTGACTTGGCTCAGTACATACAAATTCTTCGCATCCATGGATCGTTCGACCCACCTTACGAAAGAGGTGGATTTTGGTATGAAATAACGAACGGAAGGCGGCGCACTATTCGTTTGATTGTGAGGCGTCTTCTTGGGGCTATACCATCTCTTGTTTCATTACAATCGTTGTAGTAAGTATTGTCACCCTTGCATTCTACGTACTTGTACTCATCTTCGAATCCGTAGTTTCTCTGGCTTTTATCCGGGAGAGCTGGGTTCGTCCTCAGTAAACGCCATAATGCTCGCTCTGAGCAATCTTCCGCGTCTTTCTCTTCTTAACATCGGTCTTCATCATGGCCAGGCATCATATCTTGACTTCCATGACCTTGACAACATCAGCTTTAACGGAAAGCGCATGCTAAATATCGTCCCTTCCCTTGTAGCCCGCAGTCCAAATCTAACGCGGTTACGTCTGTCATCCTCTCACCCAACGGGAACTGTACCTGCAACTGCCCTGAGCATCTTCTCTGGTCTTCATAAAGGAAGGCTCAGTTGCGTAGAGCAGCTAACCGTGGAGGGCGCTCTCATATTACCCACACCTGACGTTCCAATAATTGTACCACACCTTCGTCATTTAACTTCCCTCCGGATCCACATCGCCGACGTTGCTGAGGAATTTTGGTTCGCTCTACGAATTGAGATGATCCATCTACGAGACGTATCTGTGGACATTGTGAATGATGCCCTTCTGGAGTACCTCGAGTCATACTCTGGCGTCAGATCCATGATGCTTATCACGGAACAGGAAGTCGATAACAGCTCCTCCAAGTTCTGGAATAAAATCCTTCCTAGACATACTAATACCCTTATGGAACTGTACGTTCAACCCAAGTACGCCGGTGGATGGTGTCTTGATACCAGATCACTCGATTCTATAAGACAGTGCAAGCGTCTTGAGATCCTTCGGGTAAAAGTCGACCAGGAGACACTAGATGCAGAGGACGAAACAAATATAATCGTAGGTCCCAATGTACAGCTGTATTTTGACTACTAACATTCACTTTTCAGACCCGAGCTCTAGAAGGCCTTTATGAGTGGCCGTGTCTTAAAAACCTCGAATTTGTTTCCATTCAGACACCCGTCATTGCCCGTTTCCTAAGCAGCGACGACTTTGATGCAGTTCAGAGAATTGTCGTTCTCTTTCGCTGTATCAAGCCCACGGAGGGCGCTCTTCGTCTGAAGGTATCCACCAATTACGTCGATCATCGTCTATCGAGGCGTAAGTCCGACCCTGAAGTATATTCGTTCAAGGAGATTTATAGGTGGTTCGGTTTCGGGCCTCCTCCAGACGACGAGTGATGCCCTTCTCGTTAACCATAGACCGACTATGTCTATCTATAATACATATGCTTGGTACATCAAAATGAAACGCTATTCTCCGTGATCAGTAGCTCAGCAGTTCCTCGAATGGCTGAATCACGAGAGCAGTGACGCAGCATGAAACATCTTACCACCATACCCGGTCAATCATCGCGGTAAGGTGAAAGAATAAGTCGCAAACATTTTCCTCGCACTACCGGTGAAGCCGATCTCAAACATTAGCAAGATCATTCGAAAAAGCTAGGTGTCTGATTGGAGTATCCTAAGATAGCCCACAGATTGGGGGGATTGAGCTCCTTCTTCAGGTGCATCTAATCTTACATTTGGCGCATCGAGCTGCTCAGGCCAGTCGGCGGAACAAGCTGGCGCCACCATATCTTTACAGCGAACGAAAGAGATTTCACGGAACTTGCATCATCTAAATATCACATAAGTGGAGCACCCAAGGCATGAAATTTTGAAAGGTAAAATTTAATGATACGTCATTATTTTCATGATACCCTAAGCATTGATTGATAATGATACGCACCCGTACTTATGTGGACGTGTCGCCCCAAGCCCGGTCGGCCAAGCACCTATGTGCGATCTCGTGACTGTATTCCCACGCCGCAGACGCGGGCTGCACGGTCGCGTCTTGATCGCGTCGACAATGCTTACTCCTCTCATGCTAGATTTTTTTCTCCACAGATAGCTTAAAGGACACCAAACCATTATATATACAACGGTTCCTTGCACCATAATCCCAAAATTCTGCTTGATTTCATTGGCAGTAGAGACTGAAGTGATTACAAAAAATCACAGACTCTAACTCTATCCCATCGCAGCATAGTTGTTCAACGGCCTTCTATGCTAACTTCTTGATGCAAACATTATCAATGGTCTCAGAATTTCTCCGTGTTCTCATGCTCGTGTGAGATAGCACAAGACTGGTCTCTAATCGCACAGCGTCCACATCTCCGTAGAGCTGCTACGCAACGATGGTTGGCCGTTCCCGAAATATCTTGTCCGATATCCTGAGGTATAAGTGATAGTATGTTGCCTTTCTTTCAAGTTTCACGACGAATGATTGTAGATATCAAAACCTTTTATACACTGAGGTCCTTGTTTACTCAAAATGTTGATCATTCGTGTAATGGTTAATTTTGCGGAGATTAACGTAGGGATAAGCGCTGTGTAATGGAATACAATTTAGAGTGTCCTAGTTCCCATTTCGTTTGTGAAGTCAAACCAGTCGTAACGGCAAGAGGTATATCCAAGTTTATTTCAGTCTTTGATATGATGAAGCACAGGCGCTGTTCGTACCGCATTTCCCAAGGTTCCAAGAATACGTCATACAGGAGTAGTATACTGTACATAATGCAGGGTATAAGAATAATTTAGGAGCTGCGTGAGGTGCGAATGATCTTCCATAACAGACAAATGAGATTAAATAGTTGAAACGAAACACTTAAACACTTAAACACTTCTCCTCCAAGCCGGCCTCGAGTTGTTCGGAACGACTGGTGACTGATACTCTCTATACAACGAGCGAGCGTCCCATTCTAAAGGTCCATTCTCAGGCGACGAAGAGCTCGGAGACGAAGGGCATCCAACAAGGCTTGGCCCAATGCCATCTATAATGATCTTGAATGCAGATCGCCCTCGATGGAGCTCTCCATTCGCAAACTGCTCCTGTATCGTTTCGTGTACCATAGGATCATACCATAATGTATGGATGATCTGCCGTTCCATTTCGAACACATCTGAAAACCTACTGCCCAATCAGATGACGGACGATGCCTGAATAGCAAAATGCACCGCACTGCGATGTAAAATCAGAGAACACTTCTTCATAGACATTTTCGACAGATATCTGGGATCTAAGGTTTTCGAGGGAAAGTTGTTTTATTCGTTCGTGTTTAATCTGACAAGGTGGGATCAGTCAAGACGAAAGGAGTTCATTACGGATTGATGACATACCATGTTAGCTAGTCGATACATAGATTTTGGGGAGCAGGTAGGGAAGTCATCAGATTCACGTGCTCGGGTTTCGCGGACACTGTTCAGGATCGAGAAGCACAGACGGCCCGTGTATAGATAAAGAAGTAGACATTTCCACCTATTACGGGATTAGTCCGAGCCGAGAGAAGACAGGGTGAATGTATGTACGTTCTGTATGAAACATGGTTCAAAACGCAAGCTTGCCCCATTCTACGAAGACGCGGAGAGTCTAAACCAGAATGATCTATGGAGCACCTAGATTATGGAATGAGGATTTTTGCCAGACCGCACGTTAGAGAAGAACCTACCAGTCATCTTCCTCCAGTTCCTCATCCAAGTCGCTATCGTTGCCATAATCATATTCATCCGTGACATTGTCAGAGGGAAAGCCATCGACAATATTTTGAGTTATGACTGCAATAAAATTTAGCATCTAACGGCCAGGGTTCATGGCTAAAGAAAGGGTAATTACCACGGTCAAGGCTGTCCGTTATATTCAACAATGCACGTTTGCTCCCAAAAAGAGCCTTTCGTCGACTGACTCTTCCGCCATATGACCGTTGACTGTACAAGTAGAAGGTAATGTCAAAAAGCTCCCCGGTCTTTATAGCGTCGTGAAACACTCTCGATGCCCTTGCAGGAGATACAGCACAGACGGCGGGAGAAGGGACCGAAGTCCTAAGAAAAGAGATTGTAAACTCGAATACCAAATTGGCATCCGGTCCGACAAGCATTTTCCTAGGATCGATTCTAGCGGCAATGAACATTTTGGGTCGAGGCGTTGCCACCATAGTGGGTCCTAGGGAATATGCACGTGCTGGAGATATAGCCATTAGCCCAGAAATGGACATCGCATAGCCTTGGAAGTCTGTACTGTCTGGTGTGATATAGCCGAAGTCCACTTTTATTTCTCTTTGCTCTTCCGCGGTTTCGGAAGAGCGAACGAAGAAGGTCCATCCCAAGGAAGAAGTAAAGCCTTTCTGGGGGTACCGATGCTGATGAAAATCGCTGGGGAACGTGAAAGTCGTCTTTACGGTCAGGGGGTCCACGGAGACAATCCGATGTGGTTCTGTAAGAAGCATAGTCATGACTGCGGCTAGACGCGGCTAATTCACGAGCTGTAGTTGTTCGTGGTAAACTAGCCGTACAGCGAGGGCAAGACGTGGTAGACCCTCGTTAAGGTGGTGGTAAACTGGAAAGGATGGTATCAGCTGTTGGCTGCTGCTTTGACTCAAAGGTACTCAAGTGACGGCGTGAAGATAAAAAATCCTGAAACAGTGCAAGGACGTTCTGAAACATCGGCCGTATGATAGATGCTGTCAGAAGCGCATCGAGAAAGACCAACACTGCCATTCATGATTGCCGCGTGGCAATTCATAATGAGGATTTGTAGGATTCGGCCCCGACCAAAAAACTTTCAAGTGCATGTTGCCAGATATAAATCCAGTCCAGATCTATTCGAGGTCGAGGTACGAAGCATTCTCTTAGGAAAGGGTGTCTGATGGAATCCTGCAGGTACAGAACTTAAGCTTCGGTGAGCGATGGTAATATACATAAAAATCCACCCGTTACCTTCGGACATAGGAATGGAAGGATTCGACTCCACATGGCGACTAGGTAGGTCTCCCCCTCATGGACTAGAACGAAGGGCTGTGGCAGATTGAAAATTTTCGGGCCCTCGGTCCGATCCCCGCATCTCTCCCACTAACCATCGTCTCATCTCCGATCTTTGGCTGTTTGAATGGCCTTTGGTCTCTCTCTTTGGAGATTTAGAGCGCTTTTTGGACTTTTCGTCTTCGCCTTATTTTTATTTGTTTTATACAATTTCGCCGTGTTCCAAGAATCCTCCATAGTCATTCACGAGCCAGTGTCGAATACGACCAACTCGACATCGGTACCACTGCCCAAAGTTCTTTTGGTATCGGCCTTCTATCCTATTTCCACGTCAAACCACAGAGCCTCCGAGTACAGGCAATGGCTCTCCGCTTTTTTGGGTCAAATAACCACTGGCATCTACCTGTTTACCTCTCCGGGTATGGAGGAAGTCGTGCGGGACCTCAGAGGCTCTCGGCCTATCATTATTAACACCACATATACCTCGCCCTTCAGCATACCCCCTCTACGTGGCTGCATCGACAAATATGTTGAAATGCAGGGCTTGGACCGCCGACCGGGGGAGCATTCAGCGGAGCTGTACGCAATGAGGAATGGCAAACCGTTCTTTGTCTACGAAGCGATGAGAAATTTGAGCGTGGAGTACGATTATGCATTTTGGACAGACGTAGGGAGCTGGGGGACTGGCTATGGTAGTATTGCTTGGCCCGACGCCATGACCACCCAAGAAGTCTTGGCAACCGGGCAGGAGGCTAGTGACCGCATTTTCTTTCCCATCCATGCGCTTCCTCATACAACCATGAAATACTGGGGGGACCAACTCGGACCCATAGACAATGATTTCAGCCAAAGTCGGTCTTCGTTCCTACCCTCCTTCGGAATATTTATAAATAAATTAAAAAAACATAGGTTCGTTCTTCGGTGGCTCCTTACAGGCACTAGACTGGTGGCAAGGGATGTTTTATCGGTACCACGATAATTACCTCTCGCAAGGTGTCTTTGTCGGCGACGATCGGACGCTTGCTAATGCTCTTTTCCTTCTTTTTCCGTCCCGTGTCCTCACGGTTGACCTCAACGTTTGTGAAAACTATATGTATCTCTTTTCTAGCCCTTCAGATAGGCAGCGCATACACAACACGTGGAATATGTGGGACTGGTGGGGATCCTGGAATGACAAATATGTCAAGCAATCGTGTTTGACGTCGAGGGCGGTGAACATGATAGATGTTTTGAAAGCACGATTTGGGCAGGGCTGGACTCCGCCTAGGGCGACCTTGGTGGGCTAAAGCAGGGTACGTGACTGCGGTCTCTACTTCTGCGCTCTGCTTAGTCTTCGTGATTCTCAGGCTCATTCAATCACGGACTTTTGTACTAAGTACTACCATTATTATATCATCGATGTTCATACCATCGCTCTCTTATAAAGACCATTTCAGTCAAGGGAACGCTCTCCACAAGTGACGCGCCGGCTTCATGTGACCTCAGTACTTCTCCGAAACGAATTTTAGGGGGTACTTCGGGGATGAAGAAGATATCGTGTCGCACCTCGGAGTGGTGCCGCAGCCAGGAATGGGACGACTCTTGTGCTGTGAAACTCGTTTATTCTCTAATGAACGCTGTAACCTGACAAACACCTAGACCATGCACACCTGTGCCTTTAGCTTGTGCAGCTCGAGTATACCTTGCTTTATATGCACGTCAGCATACACGCCTGCTACCAGCGTGCAATACTACCAATGAATACGCATGCGGCAGCTGCATGGTTTCCGACGGAGAAGCTGCACGTATATAAAGGGCCAGCTTCATTCGAACCCGTTTTCACCTCGTCTCCATCAGCGACATGCTCCTGACGAAGACACGGCCTGACGAGTGGATCTCAGCACGTCAAGTCAGATCTTCCTTCTCCTTTCCGGTCATCAGTCAGGTCGGAAAGTATACACTACAGAGTGAGCCGTTTGGACTGGGGTGGACCGCACAATCCATTGTTCAAATCCAACTCGTTGGTAGCGGCAAAAAATCCACTGGAAAATTACAGGCAGCTTGTAATTTGTACGTTTTGCCAGGCTCGACACCTACCCCGCCTGGCTGTCTGTCTTTTCGTGCGTCGATTGGGTCGAAGCCCGAGCAGGCAAAGACAGTCAAAGCTCTGACTACCAAGAAAGCTTGCCTCGGAACGTTTATCCTGGCAGAATCCGAATTTCTGCGCAAGTTCCTGACCATCAGAATCATGGTCTCTTTCCCATACGACGCCGCCCCCCAGGCCGCTTTTCCGAGAGTTACACCCCCGAAAAAGGTCACTCTCCCTGATGTTGTTCGTCCCTCCAATGCTCCTCCCGTCGAGGTCACTCCCCCCAATGATGCTCCTCCCTCCGATGTTCCCGTCGAGGTCGCTCTTCCAGACGTTGTACCCCCTGAGGAACCTCTCCCTCAGGTTGTTCGACCGGATCCCGTTCTTACGTATTGGTCAAGGGTTTTAAAAGCTATGAAGTCTACCCTCGACAATGATGGTAAACTACCCATTGATCTCAAATTCATGGTGCATACACGCATGTCGCCTCGTGGACGTATCGGCTTCCCGAGGGCGATCTTTGCGAGCAGTGCTCTAGTGGAGGGATACACGCCTTACCTGGATAAATGTATGCGCGTAATTCTAACGAGTCGTACAGTTGCTGATATTTGATACTCTCAGACATAAATACGGGTGCAACGTTGGTCGATTTGGATTCCGATGATCACAAGGACACGGCGTGGGATGCGTATGATTATGACGCAGATAGTGATTTCGAGGAGGATGATAACGAACCAGATACGATGGATATTGATGCTACAATGACGCCTACAACAGGTGATTTTTTGTTCTGCTTGCAGCGCACGTACCAACTAATTCCCATTCGCTCGTGAGATTTTGATTTCGAAACCTTCGAACCAGCATACGAAGAGCCGGTTTCGCGCGACCCTCCGTTATCAACGCCAACAGAATCACCGATGCTGTTCCTGCCACGGTCACCGCCAGTGGCACAAACGGCACCAGTATCTCCTTTGGATGTCGACACGGCGCTGCCAACAGCGGAAAACATATCCGAGTCCTCTGATAGGCCGTCATCTCTGTTTTCATGCGGGGACGGCATCCGTGAAACGGACGCACAAGGACCAGCCCGTTTGGGGACCATCTGGCATGTTAAGGACACCGCGTATACGACGTAAGCTGCTTTCCTCGGAATCGTGACGGAGTCTGATCACGTCTCCTAGATGGAAAGCTCTTCTGGCCTACTTATACACTCAAGAAATATCCTTTGCATCTCTGAAGTCCAATGGGACTCCTCGAACCGCTACTAAAGATGCATGCTCACCGAAGTCTATGTATCGACTGGCTGTGAAGGTGGGAAATCTCCGTTTTAAAAACACGATTTCTATTGACTTCCCATCAGGCGGATCTTGACAGCCTTAAAGAACTAGCGTTCGAAAACATTCGTTCGCAGTTGACACCGAGCAATATCATCGCCGAAGTCTTCTCCAAGTTCACTCACCAGTATGCGGAATTCGTGTTTATTGGTGTCACAGTTTGGCGTCTCTGACAATTGCACTTAGGTACCCTGAAATACTTGATATGGAGGTTCGATACCTGCTCGATAAATTTACTAACCCTCTGGTGTATCCTCAGTGGGAAAGGAAAATGGAGGAGGTCGGGCGTGGCGCTTGTCCCCAGGGAGCTTCGGTGGTGAACCGGGTCATGCGTTGGACCCTATTGGAGCGGCCAATCTTCGGATGAGAATTTACGACCTCCTGCATGTTAAATTTTCATTAGCAACTTTGCAAATATTTATAGTGTCTTCAGTCTTAAAGCACGAGTCTAAGATCGGTTTTTAGTGTTTCACCGCCGATTACCAATGGCCCGCTGCAGACTCAACCATAACTTCCATTTACCTTACTACCATCATGTATCAAGGTCTCTGGCAGCAGCCTTCGATGCAGCCTTGCACTTTCTGGTATCATCCCTGGCTTTGATACAGGCATACGTCTTCTCTTGTTTGCATTTTTTTCTTCTTCGTTCGAAATATCTCCGCCGCTCGTCTTCACCGTGTTGGAACTTGAGAGTTGAGCCGAGATGACGGCAATGCGGCATCGTGCCGAACTTGCTGATTAAGGGAGAAGAAAGAGGAAATTAGTAGAAGATTCCAGAAAATAGTATTTAGTATAAAAGTAGGTGCAGCAGTGTTACATGCGTTTGTAGAGCTCAGCCAAGCACGATACTATTGACCTGGCATCGCGCATGTACTAACGGGGAACGAACTGATTCCCCCGTTTCACAGCACACCGAAATCTGGTCCAGGCTTTTCAATAAATAATGACGCATGTGGGCACTGTATTGTCCGACTGACGGCGTCAGGATAGAAGCACGGAAACTACAAAGGACCTCCGTCCCGCATTCAGAGGCGTCGAACGTACGAACGCATTTCAAACAGATTTCCTCCGATGCATCGTAACTACACGTGGATATAACGCGAACGCGAAAGTCACCGTGCCCCTCTACCTGGACTTCTAATGCCATCGACACGAAGGCCCACGAAGCAACGACGGGATTCCTCACGGAGAAATTGTTCATATAAGAGGTTCAGTTTCACCGTCAACGATACTTCGACCCCCAGTTTTCGCTAGCCAGATGCTCATGAAAAGGAGCCGACCCGACAGATGGTTCTCATCTCCATCACTGCAGGTCAAGTCCTCTTTCTCTGTTCCGTTTATCAAAGAGGTTGGACAACACACGCTGAAAAGCGAGCCATTCGGATTAGGATGGATTGCAGAATGTTCCATTAAAGTCGACACTATCGGCGGCAAACGCGCTCCAATGCAATCTCGGGCAACTTTCACCTTCTACATCCTGCCGAACTCCTCTGATCACACCTCTCTCGGAGATCTCTCTTTCCGCGCTTCATTTGCGTCCAAGGCCGAAACCTCGAAGATAGTTGGAAGTCTGACCAAGGGAGCTTTTCTCGTGAAGGCTACTTTGGCAGAATCAGATCCGATTTACAACTCGAACCTCACCCTCGAAGTTACGGCCATGCTCCCTTTTCGACCGAATCCCGCTCTTACGTCTTGGCCGAGGGTGTCTAAAACTATAACGTCCACCCTTGACCACAAGGGGATCCTGCCTGTCGATCTAAAGTTTATTCTATGCACGCGCATGTCACGTCGTGGACACATCGGTCATCCGAAGGCGATTTTTGCGAACAGTACACTCTTGGAGGGCTACTCGCCATATGTAAACAAATGTACGCACACCGTTCTCATGAGGGAAGACTACTGATACTTACTATTATTAGACATTAATACGGGCGCGAAGGCCGTCGACCTCGATTTAGATGATTGCAAGTCATCGATATGGAATGCATATGATTATGACGCGGATAGCGATTTCGACAAGGATGATAGTGATCAAGATACGTTGGATATCGATGCTGCGCTGATGCAACATACGACAGGTAATTCCTCCATCTGCTTGCAGCGTAAATATTAACCATCAGAATCACCGTGGTCAGATTTTACTCGTCAAAACATTCAACCAGCATATGAGGTGCTGCTTTCCCCAGTCCGTCCTTCAAACTCCCCCTTGATAATGTTTTTCTACAGGAGTCACCACCGCGGACTGCATCAGCATCTGTGCCGATAGACGTCCTTGACTCACGAGCAGAAGAAACAATGGCCGAGCCCATTGATACAGTGTTATTGCCGGATTCGTACGGAAACCAAATCTACAAAGCGGATGTAAAAGCTGCGGAGCGCCTCGGGTTTGTCTGGCATGTCAACGACGCTGCGTATAAGACGTACGTCGCTTTTATTGGATTCTTGATGCATTCTAATCATATCCACCAGCTGGAAAGCTCTTCTGGCATATTTGTACACTCACGAAATTTCCTTTGCGTCGCTCAAGTCCAGTGGATTGTCTCGAGCCGCGACTGGGGACGCATGCTCGCCGAAGTCGATGTATCGCTTGGCTGTGAAGGTGGGTAAACGCATTTACCAAGGCGTTGCTTCCTCTGATTTCCCGTTAGGCTGACCTTGAAAGTCTCAAAAATCTTGCATTCGAAAATATTCGTTCGCAGTTGACGCCGAGTAATGTCATTGCTGAGGTGTTCTCCAAGTTCACTAGCCAGTATGTGGGATACTTATGTTCTCATTAACCTTTAACGATGGTCACTAGATACCCCAAAATACTTGACATGGAGGTCAAGTACCTGGTTGACAACTTCTCTGACCCGCTGGTATATCCTCAGTGGAGGAGTAAAATGGAGGAGATTGGGCGCGGAGCGTGCCCAGGAGGAACGGCGGTTATGAACCGGGTTATGTATCTGGCTTTGTTGGAACGAGCCCCGGCTTCAGGCGGGAAAGGATCTCTGGCTTGTTGATCATTTATTGGAACCGTAGTTAAATGACGTTGCACTCTGGCAGTTTCGGGGTGACTGGCTCACGTCGATCAAAATGGGAGATGAAATTTTACACCAAGGAATTTGACCTCAGAAAATTAAATCTGTCGTGGCTCGGCCTCACCGGTTACCATTAAAAGGAATTCCGGCTCATTTTGCGGTATATAGAAACAGCTTTTTAAACAATTTACTAGGTTCTCGATATGTGGGACTGCCCTCGCTCAGTTATAAAAAGGCATGTCGTCATACGGCTACGTGATGCCGGTTTTTATGAGCCACATTAGGTGGGCAAATTGGCAGTATTGCGCAACAGTTCGAATCCTGGGGACCAGACGCGACACGTCTGTGGCGTGGAAATTCGATCACGAGGTCCAATTGTGCCGACGGCTCGATCCAATGTCGTTCCCTCGACCTGTACCACGATGACTGCACCAAAGTAGACCTGTTGGCCAAGGATTCGAACCTGATGCATCTGGTAAGCATGATATGAGATTTTCTGCTCTTCTATAGTATCGATTAGACTTAGGAAGTTTTGACTGAACGGCACTGGGCGAGACTGGCATCGACGAGCTGGTGCTTGGAACTGTGAATGTATGGGGACTTTTCTTTGTCAATCTGGATCTTCATATCCCTGCAGAAGTTCTATCACGTTCTCGTACATGCTGTTCGCTTGAGCGTTGCGCTAGTTATTCCAGAAAGCCGTACCTCCCTGTTTAACAGGTATTGCATCGTCTCGACTTCGAGTGAGATGTTAGCTGCACGTTTCCGTCCAGATAATTAACGTTATTACCCAGAGAACTGCCTCTGTTTTCATACCCGACGTCGTTCCAACCGCACTGCCACGGTGGTATGAGACCAAGATAAATCGCATGTCTCATCTAGTGCGTTCCCGGATGCGCTACGTTTAGGTTCGTGTTCTCTATACAACGATGAAGACATCCACCAACCTTGCTTTTCGTTAGACTGATATTCTATGCGATCATTTCGATCGAGATCCACCAACTATGACTATATCGGACTGTTCATGTTCAAGCAAAAGCACTGCTGCAGGGGCTGTTGAAGCCCTTTTCTCTATTGCCCCGAAGCCAACTGGGCGCTGTTCCTTTGCCGCACTCACATTACAAGCCAATGAATCATGCCGGACTGACATCCAGCGAACAATGGGCACCAGCGCAGGGTAAAGAGGTGGTCATCAATTGCCGCCCTAGTGTTTCCCAGCTTTCGGATAATCTAAGGATATTCAAACCATGCATAGTCCGAATTGGGAGGTAGTAAACATCCAAAAATTGTAGATCCCGAGTTCTATGCGAAGCAGAGTATTGTGACATTGAAGATTTGATCATCCAACGTCCATCTTTACTGCGCTCCACTCCTTTTCTCTGTCTTTTCCTGTCATTTCTTCCTTCACTCCCCGGCAGGCTACTGTCATTTACCAGCTTCTGCGTTTATTGGTTATATTGTACCGGGAAAATTGTAAGTGCTTCAACATTTAAGTGACCACTTCTTCCTCGTGCTCGTCCACTGTCCAATGCAGATTCCTCCCCAGTTAACCGTCTCAATATTACATGCCGAGTGGCGTCAGCCACACCACACGCACAACCGATTTCATTTTGGCTGATCTTCATGAAGGCTTATGAAATTCCCAGTCTTCGGCCAGCAACATTTCATCACCGAGGCCTCCGCAATCAGTATGTCGATTTTGGTTCCGTTGTTGAATCTGTCTAATACTCGACGGCGTGTAGATATTTGCCATAAATCTTAGCGGAATATCGTAAGTGGCCACGCCTTGAAGTACCCTTAATTAAATACAGGTTCCAGACTGTGGATGGGGTTTCGAAAGGGCCATAGGCGCTTAGCTGATGTTAGAAAATTCAATGAAGATGGATGTTGGTATGTTCATCCTCCATCTATCAACAGACCTCTTGAATTTGTTCCTGAAGACGTCCCACGTTCGTTCAACATCTACACGTAATTCTCGTAAACAACGGAACAGAGTATTTTGGCTACGGAGAAACTTTGGGAGAAGGAAGAATCAAAAGATTAGTTTAACGTATCCATCTACAAAGCTCCGACGAACCTTTGAAGCAGCCGCGAGACGCTGCAGGCCGGGTTGATCAAAAAGATCAAAGATGGCAAGTCAGGCCCAACAGAACGGCTATTGCGGCGAATTCCTTAGGCCCATCAGGCTTAGCTAATCTTCTCTTCATGCTTCACACGGCAGCAGCAAAAAAAGTAACGACGCACATCTCCGCCTCTTTCACGACACAGCACGATGGCCACACATTTCCTGGGGCTCGAGCTCGCGACAGATCAGCTCCGAGCATGTATTCTCGATGAAAAGCAAGAGCTGGTTGGCGTCGAGCGAGTCGACT
This sequence comes from Desarmillaria ectypa, assembly GCA_030407005.1. Classification (NCBI taxonomy): domain Eukaryota; kingdom Fungi; phylum Basidiomycota; class Agaricomycetes; order Agaricales; family Physalacriaceae; genus Desarmillaria; species Desarmillaria ectypa. Next base: position 52,748 of record JAUDYN010000010.1, read on the forward strand.
TTGACACCGAACTCAGCGAGTACCAAACGCAGGGGGGGATATTCACGACGCCTGGTGAGGCATACACAACCCCGGTAGAGATGTGGGTAAAGGCCCTAGGTATGCATCCGGTCCATCTTCCAACAAAATAATTACCACCAACGGAAGCAAATTGTGCTGTTCACGTGTTACAGATATCCTACTTGCAAAGCTCGCCTCGTCATACAAAATCAAGGACATCAAGGCAATATCAGGCTGTGCGCAGCAGGCACTCGTATGGTGGAAATCGACGCCGTTGCCTGCGCTGTCATCCTTGGATCCGGGGCTACCTCTGCCTGCGCACTTTCCCGCGGCGTCGTTCTCGTTGCCGCATACGCCGACGTCGCAGGATAACTCTTCGCACCCTCATGCGCTGGCCATTGAGAGCACGCTTGGAGGGGCGGATACGATGGCGCGACGCGTCGGGATCAGTGCCGGTGGGAATGCGTCGATGCTCGCGGCGCAGATGTTCCGGGTACGGGAGATGTGGGCGAAAGAGGTCTGGGTACGTACGGGAAGGGTGCAAGTTGCAAGTAAATTTTTGGAGAGTCTGGTTGGTGGTAAGTGGGCGGGTATTGGCGAGGCAGAGGCATACCTGAGTGGGATGTGGAATGTGCAAAATGGAATATGGGACGAGGGCGTGTTGGATATCGTCGGTGGGAGCAGGGAGGAGGGCCGTCGGGTACGTGGTTGGTTAGGTGACGTTGACGTTAACGGTGGCGGTAGAAAAGCGGGATACGTGTCGCGGTATTTGGTCGACAGATACGGCTTTGATCCTGGTATTTTTTAAATTTATTCGCATTACTCTGTAGCGAAAAAAATGCTTATTTTTCTTTCCTCTAGAAACTATCCTCACTCCCTTTACATCCGATACACTCTCGACCTTTGTTTCTGTTTGTCCTTCCCAGTCAGATGCTGTTCTTTCTTTCGGTCCCACGGATACATTAATGGCTCGGGCACACACGTACATTCCCTCGCCAATATACAATATCGTTCCTCATCCGTACCAAGAACCTGGAGATAAGAAAAAGTATATTGTGATGTTGAACAGCCGGTACGCATGTTTGGCACCCGCTTCGCGCAACTCTAATGTTCCTGTAGAAATGGAGATGTATCGCGCGCCCTCGCCCGTGATATGTATACGAAGAGCTGGAGTGCATTTGACAGGCTTGTTGCCATCGTGCCTCCAGGTGGGTCAATAGGGTGAGTACCCACACTTGGATAGGAGCTGTGTTTTTACACAGGATACCGGTCCTTGACAACGTTTGTTGTCCTTCTGATCCAAAGAACGAAATGGAAATACGACTTTTGTTTTTCATTTTGTTCTAGATCTCAAGAAATGGACGTGGAAAATGCGGTCCCATCGAGGTGTCTCCATCATATGTTGTCTTCAGTTCTGACCAACTTGTCTTTACAGTCTCGACGATAAACTGTTCTCTTTCTGGCATTTACAGCCAGACACGCCTCCATTCACACACAGCAAGGGTGTGCACCGGTTTGAAACGGGTATCAAGGTCAACGAGTTCCGCGACCTTCGCGCCAATCCCAGATGTTTGGTCGAGTCACAGGTCATGGGAATGCGAGTACGGTGGGGCCGTGCGGTTGCCTTGGGAGTGTTTGGAGAGGTCAAGTTGCCACCCAAGCCCCCATTGCCGCCCGGCCAAATGCAACTTCCATCACCGATACCTTTCGATCTGTACCAAACTTCGTACCCTCATCTCCCTTCCCGCATTCTCTGTACCGGAGCGGCGACAAACTTTCCCAGCATAGCCAATTTGGTGTGTGATGTATTTGGGAAGCCCGTTTATGTGTGCTTGAGCCAGGTATGTTGTTCTCATGCGCTGGCGCCTTGGTCTTGTGCTTACGAACCCCCAGATCGACTCGGCACAAATCTCTCCCCACCGGAACGCGCCCGCTCGGGGATTCCCTGGGCGTGCGGCCGTCGGTGTAGCGCTCGTCGCAAAGTGGGTATGGGGAAAGGAGAAAGAGAACCGAGCAGGGTCAAGAGCCGGCTCGCCGTTCATCCCTCCATCGTTCGAGGAGGACACGCGCAAGGTGTTCGCTAGACGCTGGACCGAGAGCGGCGGTGTCTGGGCGCGGACCAACGTTAGCAGCAGTGCTGGCGGGCCGCAAACACAGGTACCAACGATCCGGAACGTCCTCCGAGGCGGCACCACGTTGGGCACGTCGATCGTCATGGAAGAGGAAGAGGAAGAGGAGAATTACTTTTTAAACGGAGGGACGAACGCGTATATGTATCCAAACTCGCAGGCTCCGATGATCTCGACGCCTACGACGCCCACGGGTACGATGGCGCTGACGCCGATTTCGGCGTTGCCCATTGTTTACCCGCCTGAGATGGCTACCCTCGTGCCGCCGTCGGCGTCTTTACCCGCTGGGGAGCAGATGCCGGATTTGGACCTAGCGCAGATCGGGCTCGCGAGGGTGGCTGACCCTGATTTTGATTCATTCTTGGGGTACGCGAGTATCGTGTGGGAGTACGTCCGTCTGGAGAGTATCATCGTAAAGGGAGGTTGATGAATAAGGGACTGGTTTTTTTTTACATATATTTTCAATGCTTTTCGCTGTCTATATTACTCTTACCTATATTCCCATCGCTTTAGGATACCATACCCTTCCTCGCTCGCCTTGCTCTTCGCTTTCTTTCTTGCTCTATGCAAAACAGACAACTCGGATTTGGTTGGATTATGGTACAATCATATCATAGTTATAAAATACGTATAGTAAATAGGTAGTGTACACAAAAATGGTTCATCCTGTAACGGAAGAATACAGATCGAGGGTGGGGAAAATAAGCATTGGGAAGGTGCTTCTTTCCCGTCTTTGGTCAACCCATCTGGAATGCCACTCCTGTCATGCCTGAGTTTCTGCACGACGGAGATGCATAGTGGCACTGAAAAAATTTCCGTTCAGTCAGAAATAGAATTCTACCCGCTAAAATCTGATTTCCAACATGTCTAAGGAAACTTTTTTTTTTTTAGCTCTGCGATCCATTTCGTTAATCCTAAATTCCCTTCGGCCCGACATCATTGGGGTCAGGAGTGTGCATCTTTCCCCCAGGTAACGCCCACGTGATCGGAAGCAAAAAGGACGTCCCTCCCATGACTCGATGACATCATCCCCCAACCATGTCCCTTCCTCCCGCAACCATCGAATTCGCCCACCGCATGTTCTCCGCCGCCAGAAACGGCGACGCCTCCGCCCTCGTTCCAGCCATCAACGCAGGACTACCACCCAACCTCACCAACCCCGAGGGAAACACCCTCCTCATGCTCGCCGCGTACGCGGGGCACCACGACCTCGCCAGGGAACTGATATCCCTCGGAGCTGATCCCAATCGCCTGAACGATCGCGGGCAGAGTATAGTCGCTGGGGCGGTGTTTAAGGGTCATGGGGATACGGTCAAGGTGCTGGTGGAGGCTGGAGCGGATCCGAGAGCGGGGAGGCCGACGGCGGTTGAGGTGGCGTATATGTTTGGGAGAAAGGATTTGATGGATGTGTTGGGCGCGAGGGAGGGGGATGTTAGTGAGGACGTCCCACGGCCGGTTACTGAGTTCTCTTAGTTCATAGAGTGCCTTGGAGTACGTTTGGGCATTTGGGATGATATATGAGTAACCGGGACTGTTTTGCTACGGTTAAGATTATAAAATGTACACGAGGAATTGTAGTTGAAGGCATAAGGCTAAAGATTTGTACAGACTTGTGAGCAAGAGTACCATAACATGAAGTTGTTTCATGGTCTTGTAGCAGCTCTTTAATACTTGCATATATAACTATGCAGACTACAACTTGTAGCACTGGATTAAAAACAATGTACTTTTACCTATGAATACATAGAAAATACGTAAAGTTTTTTTCACTGTTTTTTTACTGGAAAAGGTACTAAAAGTATTTATACTCTGCAAGATTTGCCAAATACAGTTATACCGTTTTTCTACAAAAATACTAAGAAAAAACTTTGCGTATTTAGGGGTAAAAATACTTGAATTTTAGTGCAGTGTAGCCAATGAATTTGCCGTTAACAGTAACGGTTTTGTAGACGGCGAAAGAAGGATCAAACTTCACCATACTTTACCCCCGATTTTAAGAAGTCGAAAGAGGTTCCGAGAAGCTCCAACGTTCGCCTCCACATTGTTACAGTTTTGTGTAAATCCATCCTATCATTATATGAACATGAAGTAAAATTAGTACCTGAATGCAGATTCATCAATATGATACCCCCATCTCCTTACCCACCTCCTTCAAACACTGCCGTGACAGATCTCGCGCATCCAGCTGTACTGCTCCATTACTGTTCTCCGCATTGCCGTTTATACCTGTTGCCGTGGGAGAAATCGTCCAAGCCGAGGGAGTTTTCCGGGGTATCGACGCGATTTCGCACAGTATTCCATAGAAATGAAATAGATGTGCTACTGACGAGCGTTTCACGGCATCCGCGATGAGTAATGATGGCGTCAGGGACACATCTAAAGCTGTAGACGAAATTAACACCATTCGAGGGATATTGAAACGGGAAGCATACCAGGCTGGTCGACACAATTCTTCGAGGGATCTTCCGATAGGGCTGCCCACAATGACCCGGACCAAAGCTTGAGCTCTGACATCTTTCGTAGCACGTACAGCAGTTCATCCTCGCGAGCTCTGTACTTCCATCAATCATCTGAACTATGACAAAAGCAGTACAAACCTTGGGAAAGGCAGGTTTCCGCGAAGTGCCTCATCTGCAACGTATCCGACCAATGTTGCGCGACATCGGTTCAGAAGAGACGGTAGACTGAGTGCCCCGAGGCGCTTCCTGGAGCTCTCTTGGTCTGAGATGAACACAGGTGAGGACTCAATGACCTTGACAAAGCATAAAGTAATCACCTTTAGTCGTGTTGGAGCATATCAGGAAGAGAAGATCGAAACACCAATAGGAGAAGCGTTCTCTTGGTAATAAGAATCCTGAATCAGTACTGCCATAGCCAATGTTGACATTGACGAATTCAGCAGTGTTCGGCGATACAGTCTTCACGGCGCCTTCCGGACTCGGACTGCGAGGCGACGTAGGTCCAATATCCGGTTCATAGAGCAAACTTCCACGGTGTAATATCTTCGCAAGCTGAGAAACAAGCGAATCAGGAAGTCGGGGATCACCGAAATGCGGCACCACATCAATTTCGAGAGCGGCAACGAGAGAAAGATCAAAGTTTTCTTCAGCCTCCTGGACGTCTAAAGGAAACTCTTCGGCTGGTGAGCTAGTGGTACAGAATGAGAAGAGATGGGTGAAGCGCGTATATGAGTGGACCCACCAGTCAGCGAGAATTCCTCCTCGGAAGACATCGATGACTTGTCTCCAAATGCCCTCGATGCGCTCATCAGGAATATCTATAAAAGATTCCGTCCGGACACAATCACACAATGAGATAAGATACACCTACCTGAACTCAGGGCATTGATTTGGTGTGAGAGCTCTTTGACGATCCGCAAGAAACATGTTGTAGCAGTCTTCCACAGTGGCAGATCTTTCCCAAACTTTGATGCGGGTGGACAATCGTACTTCAATTTAATAGGTATGGAATACGCCTGGAACAGTATCATTAGAACATCAACTGATGGATGTATTATCTCGAGCACTCACAGATAGCACAGCCTCGAGCGTTCCGTCGACGTAAATAGCAACCAGGTCCTTGTACTTGGTGAACAGATCGACGAGCATCGGCATCGTCCGCTTCGACAGTGCTATATACGTGATACGTTTCTGGGGTACCTGACTTGCACTGCTCGTTTGCACATCAAAAGCAGCAAGGAAGGCAAGAGTAGCAAACTCCGATAGATCTCGCATGATGAGTGATGGAGATCCTGTAACGGATAGGTCGATGGCACTTATTGTTTCCATTACCACAGACTTGGGAAGAAAATGAGATGGTCGATGCCAACAGTCGCGATAACTTCACCTACCTGAACCGGAGGAAGGGCATCAATGTCTGGTCTGTAGTCAGGAGAACTGGAATAGGTCAAAACGCCTGTGCAACACGTTGAGTTCTCGGGGGGGAAAAATCAGGAAAATCACGATTGCCTCACCTTTGAGGATCCCCATAAGTCTAGTTATACGATCCAACGGCCATTCAGTCCCACTCACCACACGACTAACAGTGCGTGTGGACTGTATGACATCAACGAAGGCCACCAGACTCTCTTGTGTGAACGCCTTTGGGGGACCTCCCTCAGCGAAGGGTTTAGGAGGCGACTGGGATCCACCTCTCCGCAAGATAGCCTGGCCGATAGCGTCGATGGATTGCCAAACACGTTCCCATACTTCAGCAACACGTTCTTTAACTTCAGACGGTGCAGACGACGAAGCCTTCAAGGCTTTCTCGAGACATCGTAGCGCCGGCGCGCTGATGGTCCGATGGTCAACGAGTACGGACTCTTGTATGTGATTCACAAAGACACTCCATGCTTCTTTGAGCGACTCCAAGTGCAGTATCTTCGAGGCCAGGAAGTCGTGGAAGATCGACCCAATGGATTGAAGGGCGAGGATCTTGGATGCGTCCCAGGCCTGGTCAGAAGAAGAGACGCCCTCTTCCTCCGACGTATGCCGCCTAAGCTCCTCTGACAGAGAGTCTAACAGCGGGAAAGTGACCTTCCAGATGCACTGATCCCATGTTTCTAGGCTCAGTGTACCGCCATACAGTTGCATCGTCCTGAACAGCGTCTGGATAGCACCGTCTCGTACCTCGGGTCGAGGATCGGTGCATAGTTCCAATACCTCGAGAAGGAGGAACATCCAAAGCGCGCTGTATTCTGGCTCCTTCTCCGCGTGCTTCCGTTTCGACTGTATAGCATCTGAAACACTCCAAAGTAGACTAGCAGCAGCGGTGAGCGCGATATTCGTGTCTGACTGTCTGCCAAACTGCCCGAGAGTACTGATGCAGAGGCGTAGATGATCGGGGGATAGGGCTGTCACGGAATCGCAAACAAGCGTTAGGGATTGGAATGCAATCTTGATCAGTGCATTATTACTCTTCTCCGACGGCATGCCCAGACCCAGTGGCAAGGGTTTTGATCTCGCTGTTGGCGACGATGCGGCACTTAACGCTGACACCGAGTCTATCGACGATGACCTAGCCATCGGAGGAGGTTTACATACGCTCCCCAACATAGAGAAGATGGTCTCCCAGCCAACCACGAGCGTATGTCCCGATGATTGGAGAATCTGGTGGAGGGTCTCGAGACCCATCTTCCGAAGCTCTACGCTAGTCGAAGAATGTGAGGCCGGGGTGGAATAGTCGGGCATAACTTGCTGAGACAGTACATCCAGCACACGTTTTTGTACCGGCGCCTGAAGTTCGCCTGATGCACTTAGATTCCGTGGTACTGTCTCGAGGATGTCGTCAAGAACGCGTGCTGCTTGTATGCGGATAGCTTGGGGTGCAAACTGGAGTCGAATGATAGACAAAAGGTGGTTTGTCGTCTTATTCCAGGCAACGTCGGGCGAGCGATATATTAGTCGATGGATATTGAGCCTCGCAACACCACCCAGCTTCCCTATTCCAAAGTCACCAGAACGCTATGGGCCATAGATCAACCGGATGCCGTGATCTGATCATCGAAAACGACTTACCAATGAGCGAGGTATGTGAATCCCGCTCACCCGTCTTCGACTAGAAGCATCCAAAACCGGCGACAAACCAACGCTGCTCAACTCTTCCACGCTATCAGTCTCTAAAACGATATTCCCTCCGTCTGATTGCATCTCGATCATCTCCGCGCTTAACCTGCACAACGCATCAATGAAATGCTTGAACGCGCCGTCATCCAAGTTCTTGGAGGCATCGAACAGCCTTTGAATGCCATTCTGCAGTGTTTCTGAATCCAAATCACTTAATATAGGATGGCGAGGCGGGGCAGGGTGTGGTACAGGTGGTGCTCCTGACATTGACATCGATCGACTGCCCTGCGAATGTCCGAAGGGGTGCCTTTTGCTTGGTGTTCCCTGGGGTCCACCCTTCCAAGTCAAGACATACTCAGCGTTCTGCAGCACCTCCAGAATCTGGAACCAGCTTCCACCGAGGCTTCCTGCGAGAAACATCGTGCTGGAGAGGAGCACCTTTAGGCATGCCAGGTTCCTTTCTGACAGACCCGGTGGTCCAGCAGGACCAGTGAAACCTAAATTCTCAGAAAGCGACCCACTTGTAGAGCGTGGAGTCTGGATGTCGTTGTACGTGTCAAGGCTGGATACGACGCGCGAGGGAACCGCAAACTTGGACAAACTGGTGAAGAAAGCGTCTCGTGCAGTTGTCAAGCCAAGCATTCCAGATACATTAGTGACTGCTTGGTAGCTGGCCAGCACGTCTACAAACAGCTCGTCGGAGAGGTTGGTAGAGATAACGAAGGACAACGCCGCTAATAAAGCAGGCCACCCACTCTCTATTACATCGCGGACGATGTGCAGATGCTTGGTATTGATATCGTCTGCCGGTAGCGTGGACAGGTCTAGGGCCGGAGGAGCCCGGTTCACGGCTTCTCCTGCTGCGCGCGGTTTTTGTATGACGATAGAGGTGTACAATGGGCCGGTAAAAGAGGCAAATCCTTCACAGAGTGATACCAAGCACTGGATGCCTAACAGGTAGATGTACGATTCTGGTATCGGAGGAGAATCTGCCTTGTCCAATTGATCGATACTAGCAACAAAACGGAGTAAGTTCAGGAGAAGGCAGATGACGATTGATACAGATCATACCATTGCAGTTTCATTGCAGATCCTTGGAGACTTAGACCACCACTCGTACCCATCATTCCGACGACGCCTGACACCGTAGCACTTGCGATGGCTGCCATACCCCCCATATCCAAGCTATAACCCGAGCTGGATGCGGACAATGACCCTGATTCCGAATGTACCCCTACCCCGGACATTTGGGTACCCACACCCAGTAATGCTGGTTTCTCTGTTACCAGACGATTCAAGGCTGATATCAGCGAGGTGAACACTTTGGATCCCGCTCCTTGCGCGTCATACCGGTCCCAGACATTCCGCATAAGCTCCGCATCACTGCAGAGCCCACGCATAATCTCCATCGCGAGAACACGCATCCATTGAGGTGCTTCTGGTTCCTCAGTAATGATCCTGATGAAAACCGTGAGAAAAACTTCGGATTCGGTTTGCAATTCCAGAGAGAATTGCTTCAAAAGAAGAAAAATAACCCGGGTACATCGAAGGGTTAGAGGGAATATCGGTCGTTCCGAAATAGCCTTGAGGAGAAGTGGACAGAGGTGGAGACGGAGCAAAAGAGTCATTTCTGCGTGGCGTCGGAACAGGTCGTGATAATTTGTGAGGACACTTTCGATCAACTCCAGCGCAAAGGTCTTGTGAAGGAAATCCAACTTGAGAAAATGTGGCTTTTCCGCGTTCGCGAGCAGACAGAGATCCTCAAATACCGCAAACGCGTCGCGCGCAGAGGGGCCGAGAGTCTTCGTAGTACCGTCCGGCAGCTTCACCTCCAACATCTCATCCGCAGGCACGTCATCTTTCCTATCTTCATCAACCATTTTGTCGACGACAAACATCACGAGTTGCCGAAGAGTTGCCGCTGCCGTAGATGATACCACTGCTATCTTCGACTCTTGTAGTTTGAAGCATAGCAGCAGTGCCTACACAAACGTCGCTCAATGCCACAGGTAGAATAAAGCTTAACACGTACGTCACCCAGCATTGGTCCATGCACAGCAGGGAAGTTGGTAATGAGCGATAGTAGTGTCTGTAGTATTCGAAGTTGGATATCCACTCCTTGACTTACGGCGTCGCTCATCGTCGTTATGATGAGAGCTACCGCAGACTGTGGTACAGCTTTCAAGGCTATCAAGCGCTGCAGCGACCCCAAGGATATCGCAACAACTTTTGCATTCTTCGTCGCGCATCCCATGAACACAGGCCTCAGTAGGTCGTCCGACTGAGGTCCATCTACTGTACCATGAGCTACGTCCAAATTTCCAGAGATATACACGCGTACCCGAAGCCAAGCTCGCCGTCGCCTGTTCCGGCGATGCACGTAATATTGCGAGAGATTTTTCTGCTGCCTTCCCATCGTACACATCAGCTACTCCCTCCAATATCTAACAAGACCGGTATAGATGTGCACCTCACGGATATCTGGATGCTTCCTTCTCGTCTCACTGGCGAGGGACTGTTCCTTAGACATTAGATAAGAACTTCCTGACATTACGGAACACAAACCTGAAGTTCAGTAACCAGGAAGGCTAACGAACTCATAGATGACCACCCTGCGCGTCGCACTGACGACGACGGGAAATTAGAGATGAAAAGTTAAAGAGACACAGTAGTCGTGGACCGAGGTAAGGTTATCACAGCCACCATGTTCCTAAATGCGGCGTGTGGTACAGTGCCGTGTAATGATGATGATGATAATGATGATATAATCACTCTTATGCCGTCACGATCACCTGTCCAAACTTTAAATGATTTCCAAAAAAGTTTTCGTTCTCTAATGCCTGAGCTTCTCTTCCACTCTTTTTGACCCCAACCACCACCACAAGAGATATCCACCTGCACAAGTATTCTCTTCATTTTCGCAGCTACCAAACTTTGTAAGAGAAATACGACCATTCATTTCTCGTATCACAATATGACCGCCACTTTCCCCATAGAGCGTCTTCCTTATGACTGTCTTTCCGATATCTTTACTCATGCCTGCATATCTCATCCGAACAGAGCAAACAACTACCTCCACTGGCCTAAAGAGTTGGTTGCACTGCAGTTGGCGCACCTATGTTCGCACTGGCGCAAAGTCTTACTTTCTGATACCGCGATATGGTCGACCTTTGAATACATCCACGAGCCGCCGTATACACAAGCAAGTATTGATTGCCTCCTTCTTTACCTCACCAGGTCTGGTAATCATATCCTATCGTTCACTATCCAAGACCATAAAGATCAAGACCCAGACTTCATCGTTCCTGATTCCAGACAAAGTGAATTCATGCAAATCCTTTGTTCTGAAGCCTATCGATGGAAACGAGTGAGCTTTACTACAAAGGCCCCATTCTTTCCAGCCTCTCCTATAGTAGTTGTCCCATTTTTGCCGCATCTCGAGTGCCTCACCCTAATGCATAAGGAGAAGGTTCGACGCCCGCGCCGGGACTTTTTCATGAATGCCCCAGCGTTGCACTCCGTGGAGGTTCAGCAGTACCGCAAAAAAAAAAAAACAACTTTTCCCACCCCTTGGGACAGATCTCTAACCTCACACGAAATGTATGGATCTTTCATCTTACGGGCCATCCATATCTTGTCATCCTGCCATAATCTGCGGAATTTGGATTTCTGGAATCCCTTCGTTGACTTCACTGGCCCCATTCCTGCCCCGACAGTCCTTAACGGAGTCCAATCATTGGTCATAGCCGTCATGGCTTCCTCAGCCGTTATTCCCTTATTCCGTTTTCCCGACGTCATCTCCTTAACCTTCAAAGGCATGGGTCGTACGGTATCGCCAGGAATGGAGCTTATATTATTGTTATCTCTACCCCGCATGCCTCAGTTCTAATACCTGATATTTGATGATACTTATATAACTGAGGACACTGTGCTCCAGATATCGGCTCTTACACCTTTACTCCACACCTTGGAAAAATACACCTATTCATATGAAAGGGCCAACCCTGACTAGTCCCAGTCATTCCAATCTCGTTCCTCGTCTGAAAACCCTGAAGATCAAAGTCTCCGGCCCCGCTCAGGATTTGACTGACATGCTCAGGTCTCGTCTGTGGGGAACTAGCCTCGGAGGCGCCATCCATCTCGACAGCGTTGTCCTCGAAGGTAGTCCGAATCTGACTGCTGTCGGGAACAAGGTATCAGAGATGGTGAAGGATTTCTACGAGTTTCGTAAGCTCGATAATCTTGGCCGCAAGTCTTCTGCTGGGTTCTCCTTGTCGAAAAAGGCACTGAGGCATGACATGGCCAATTGATTCATACACCCATTCTTGGCCGTTCTATACTGATTTTTTCTCGTCCCACTCTTCGCTTCCGTTTGGAATTCGAGAGGTGGCGTATCTTATATAACTTGTTCCTCATTTCATCCATTACTTCTTGCAACTTTTACTCTCCCCCGATTTAAACCTGCATTCTTGTCCTCTCTATGACCTTCTTCATATACGTATGCGCATACTTCAGTTCAGCTGCGTCGTCCCTTCTTTTTGTCGCATCATCCTCGTAAACACACTCGATACCCATGTGTCCGAAAATAGGCCATGTCGTCCCCAAAAAGTCCCTTTAACTACACTGCCATCTCAAATATTCTCGCCTTATTCCGCAACGCATCGAACAGCTGCGAATCCACGAACCCAACTTGAAAGAAACAGGCTCATATTGTGTAGCAGATATCCAGAACCGTATGTGTGTAGTATCCAAGAGTGAACCCACCTTGAAGGAAGAGAAAAGTCATCGGCAATCCTGCAAAAGGAATCCAGGTTCCCCTCGTCCTAGTCAGATATTATACTTAGTGATGTAAAAAAAGGTCCATGTCCATGCCGCAAAAAGAATGTATGTAGGGGGTATGTATATATCATGAAGATAGAAACGTAAACACAACCTCCTTAATGCAACAGGGCGATTGCGGCGATACCAGAGATGAGGGCGACGAGCGTGACACCATCGTGGTAGGTCGTCGAGGACTTGAAGGAAACAGCGGCATTGCCGGTGGAAGATGATGACGAGCCACTCGCTGCATCGCTATTGAGAACAAATACGGTGAAAGGTAAAGGCAGAACTTACCACTACGGCTGCTAGACGAGCCCGATCCTCCGGACGATCCATTTGATGAACCAGAGCTACCGCTGCTGCTGCTTCTCGTCGCGACGGCCAAACCATTGCTGATGGTGGCAGTGGTCTGACAGTTGCTAGACGCGGGGGTGAAAGCGACAGTGGTGGGCGTAACGGTGTCACCGACGGTGTAGGAGACGGTAGCGCCAGCGTTGTTAGTGTAGGTTCCGGTGTAGTACTGCGCAAAGGTGGAGTACGTGGTCACACCACCGGCCACAACGGGGTACCATCCAGGGGGGTCTGAAGAAGCCCGTCAGTAAGGTAACGATACATAGGACGAAAGGGGGATCCATACAGGCAACATCGGCATCACAAGTTTCACTAGAGCGGTATTTGTGAATTACGGCACCAATGTGAAAGAGCGAGAGAACTTACAAGGTTCCGTTAAAGCCGTAATTTCCTGTGACATTGATGTGTTCATAGAAGGCTTATCGGACTGATGAGGATACGCACCTGGCATGACGAACGTGCAGCCCATCTCGTCGAGCTTGTGTTCACACATCGAGGCAGCACTGTAGGAGGAGTTGGCGTTTGTGCAGGCGCGAATGCAGAATTGGGTATAAGACTGTTATTGTGCTTGTAAGAGATACCGACGGGATATCCTGTTTAGCACTTACGATGAATTGCTATATCAAAACTAGTCAATGTTGGTTCATGCGGAGTATATTGACGACGCACCATCCATTCAGCAATGTTAATGTCCGAGCCAGTAACGGCATTGGTGGTGACGTTACCACCGACGGGATTACCTTCACCAGTAGCTCCATGAGGGTCGAGCTCACCTGAGCAACAGTCAGGTCATCATTTCATGCGAGATGGAATGGCAGATGCGCAGCATACCTCCATAGTCGCCAGGTGCGATGTTCAGCTGTGTGAGATCACCGTAGCCAAAGATTTGGACGTAGAAGTCTTCCCGTAACAGGTCAGTCTATCCGATAGCTCAGACACGAAGGAAAAACAAGGCACCAGTCTTGAGGAAGGAAACACCAGTGATGACGCCGTCCGGGATGACACGGGCGTTGTTCCGTGCTTTCGTGCACCATGCGACTTCGATAGCCTGCACTCCCCTTGGTCAGCAGCTCCTCACCGACGCCATGCACACACACCTCGGATTCACCAATGGTGTTGTTTGAGGGGGGAGCGAAGATACACCAATCCTGTGAAGAATAAATTTAGCTACACACAGGAGGCGACGCCCTGAAAACGAAAATAACTTACATCGACAGAGTTCAGGGAGAGTAGTCGTGAGTAGGATGTTTGGTTGACAGTCGTTCCCATGGTTGGCTGGGCTGGGTTAGTCGTACCCATGGTTCCAGAGGCGATGACGCCTTCAGGAAACGTCGTCGGGGTCTGTGCAGAGACCGAGCTGGCGGCAATGGCAAGTGCCAGAGCGGCAGAAGTGGCGAAACGTTGCATGATTACGCTGTGGAACTCGTAGTAGGGTGTATTAGGTGTTTTTTTGCAAAGGTATGCAATATAAAAAGAGCGTCACTAGGTCGGAACCGTTACAAGGTGGTGAATGGGAGATGATGGGGGGGAGGAGAAAGAGAGGCGACAAAACAAATAAAGATGGGAGCCACTTGATGGCTATTTGTGATTCGCTGCGCTGGCTGCGCAGGAAGAATGATTCTGGATCCGGTCGGCAGGTTCCATCACACCGTCGCGTCGCGATGTTCCAGAAATAACATATCATGATGGCCAAAAATAACTATATGGACCGCTTGCCAGTGTAGTACTTGTCATTTGGGCATTGGTATCTGTCCAGATGATTCAACGTTTGCAGCGATGACAGTTCACTCTCGAAGCATTGAGCTAATCCCAGGGCCCCGGGGTTGTTCTTGGTGCTGCGCCTGCGTAAACTTTGATAGATGTATCAAAAAGGAAAAGGAACATTCCGAAACAAAAATTTCGATGTACTTATTTAAGGGATGCGGGCTAAATATAAAGCAGGGTTTCCCTAAGACGAATCGACGAAGCACATGGAATGAGCATACAAGAACCCACCAGTCTATTCAACAAAGTCCTTGTACACATCTGCTGGCCTCTTCGTCCGCGGTGACAAGGAACCCAAGCGTGCCAAGGGGGAGCCTCAGCCGCATAAATGACAGAAGAACGCCAGTAGGACGCCTGGACTTGGGAAGACACAAACAACTTCAAGCCGCACCCCAGTCGAAGCGATGCATTCGTTCGACGTTACGGATCCGTAACAGATGGTGGTGAGAGCCTAGTCGCGACGCTATGACATTACTTCCACCAACCCCTTGCGTAAATCGAAGGCATGATTTCAGTTGAGAGGGGCGGCTGAAGCAAGCGCAATGAAGAATTGACATGGCTCAACATTATTACAGCCACTGAAGATGCGACACTTCGCACGCTCATAATTCCAGTGCCTCGTGCATCCAGCACTTTTGGACCCACAGGTACCGCCGTGACCCTTAATACAGCTGTTCACTTCCGATTCGGAAGTTGTGGAAGTCGCTCAGATTAATAAAGTATCAGCGCACCTTGGTAGAGAGAAATACAACAGGGGCACAGCTATTCGTAATCCAAGACGAAGGTCGGGGACGCCTGTGTAAATTCATAGACATCTATCAGTATTCTGAGACGCTGATCATCGATCAAGCAGGGGCCGAATCCACCCTTTTCCTCCTTTTCCTCTCCACCATGAATGCCATCGGGCTTGACGCGGATCGTTCACATATACATCTCGTATGCCTAGCAGCAAAAGGAAACGTCAGTAACCTTGGCGCAGCAGTTACTAAGGAAACACTTCACGAAAGGTATCTTTCCGGCGAACTTTCGTATTCGATATAAGAACCTGACACGATGGATGCAGTTCGAAAAGCGTGAAAAGCTGTCGGAAAGCTGCTGAGTTTGAACAGCAAAAACAAAACCGGAAATAGATCAGGGTAGAAGCAGCCCTAGACTCCGTCACTGGGCCTCAGTACCACCTACATCTCAGTCTGAGGCAATGCACGAGGCATGCTATCACACTCTTCGAGACTCTTATCAACTGTGGAACGGAGGCAAAAATGTTGGTTACATCGGCGCTGCGCGCCGGCTCCAATCATGACAAATGAGACCCGGTTTACTTCCGACATGCTGCCGATTTGTTTCTCATCCTCGCCACATAGGCTAGTACTGGCCGCTTCATTCGATCCACGACGCTGAGCGCACCTTTCGCTGCGATCCGGATATCTGCAGTACACCTTTTTCTTGGACGTGCGATGAATACGACGGCGCGGTATCTTTTGCTTATTCTGGGTGTTGTGGTGCGTTATGCTCTCGCGCTGCTTCGAAGGCTAAATAAATCTGGCCCGGCATAGGTTAGTGTCCATTATATCCTATCCTTCACCCACCAGGGGTATGGGCGTATAACGTCCTTGGACAATATTGTATCCCACTTTCATGGAGGCGGTGACACGGCTGCGGAGCTGTTCCCTGTGCCAGACGAGTATTATACTCCTAGCCCGAACACGACAGTTCATGACCGGCGGGCCAATGCCACGTTTGTCATCCTCGCACGGAACACCGATCTCCATGGAGTAATTGGGAGTATTCGCGAGATCGAAGATCGGTTTAAT
Organism: Desarmillaria ectypa; assembly: GCA_030407005.1. Classification (NCBI taxonomy): domain Eukaryota; kingdom Fungi; phylum Basidiomycota; class Agaricomycetes; order Agaricales; family Physalacriaceae; genus Desarmillaria; species Desarmillaria ectypa. Next base: position 69,188 of record JAUDYN010000010.1, read on the forward strand.
AGACAGTACAACTACCCCTACGTCCTGTTGAATGAAGAGGAGTTCACTGAGGACTTCAAGAGGTGCGCTGATATGAGGGGGGGGGGGGGCAAGCTTTTTTCTTTCTAACTTTTCCTTTGCAGGAGAGTGTCTGTGATAACGTCGTCGAAAATGGAGTTTGGCTTGATCCCGCGTGAACATTGGTTCCAACCGGATTGGATAGACGAGGAAAGGGCGAAGGCATCGAGGGACCAGATGGTTGCTGAGAATGTCATCTATGGAGGTGTGCTGCTTGTTAATTTATTTCATTTTCTTATCTGCTCACGGAGGGGACGATCGCAGGTAGCGTCTCCTATCGCAATATGTGCCGGTTCAACTCCGGTTTCTTCTTCAAGCATCCTCTCATGGAACAGTACCGGTGGTACTGGAGGGTAGAGTACGTCCTGAAAAGCAGCCGTTCTAGGAAACCTCTGACGTGTTGACAGGCCTAACGTCCATTTCCATTGCGACGTCAACTTTGATCCGTTTGTGTTCATGGAAGACAACGACAAGATTTACGCTTTCACCATTACCATGTACGAATTCGAACGGACTATTCCAACATTATGGGGTCATGTCAAGGACTTTGTGGGCCTCCACCCCGAGTACGTCGTCGAGGATAACGCGATGGGGTTCCAGTCTGATAACGGAGGCTTGGATTACAATTTATGTCATTGTGCGTTACTGCCCCTTCTATTCTTCTGCTCGCTTCCATGTTGACGATAACGACCGGGCAGTCTGGAGTAACTTTGAGATCGCCGATATGAATTTCTGGCGCGGGCCGGCGTATCAAGCGTTCTTTGAGTATTTGGAATCTAGAGGTGGGTTTTATTATGAGCGATGGGGCGATGCGCCTGTACATAGTATCGCGGCGTCGCTGTTTGCGAAGAAGGATCAGCTACAGTTCTTCGATGAGATTGGGTACGAGCATAATCCGTATACGCATTGCCCCAGGAAGGAGGAGAGCTGGAGACGGGGTAAGTGCTCTTGTGATCAGAAAAGGAGTTTCGGTGAGCCATATTGAGATTCCTCGATGTGAAATCGCTGACTGTCTTAGATTATGATGGATACTCATGTCTAAGGAGATGGGACAGACTTATGGAGGCGTGACCACGGCTGCCAATCTCATTGCATTTATATACATCTACTGCAAATCTACTGCTGTTCGTTGAAAATAATTCATTCTCTTGTAGATCTAATGTCGTTGGCGCTCGATTTTAAGATATCTTTTCGAAAGCTCCGCGAATGAACTTTCTGAAAAGAAGACAAGACGGAATCCACTCTCCTCACGATGAAGCTAAATCGTCCCTCCGAGCAGAAGCCGCGGGATTTCGGTGTTCGAGGAGAGTGTGTAATTGCCTCATGATGTTCTCGCCGCGCAGGATAACCGGGCGAAGCTATCGTTTGACTTGAATAGGATAGACTACAACACTTTGCCCTGAGGCTATGGAAGACATCGGAAAGCAGGCACCACTGTTCATAGCAGTACGATTACTACTTCCAAGAAACCTTCCAGCAAAAGGATAATTTCCATCAAATACGATTGGTTGTGACTTCAGCAGTTGATGAAATTGCTGGAAACGACGCCGAAAATGAAAAATTGCCGCAGAGGTAGTCTTCTGCCTACGTCTTTAACTTATGATTTATTCGCTGCCTTCATATAACCTTCATCCGAGTAGATGTAATAGTCGCTAGTTTCGAATACTTATATAAAAATGACATGCCTATGCAAATTGTAGTGTGTGCATGTAGCAATATCAAATTGGCTGTTAGAAGGATTTTCTGTTATGTATGAACGCTACGTGGATCCACGACAAGGAGGGCCTCCGGTAAGGACGGCAAGCATGAAAAGCACGTGATTAAGACTAAGAGCAAATAGCCTACAACACGCATCGTGAATTCTGACAGTAACCTTATTTTCCTTCCCATCCCATCACCTTCCCGTCTTCCCTTGTTCCTTGGATGGTTCACCGTCCAGCAGACTCACGCCTTCTCACTAATCTTCTATCTCAGGAAAAGGACCATTCAAAACATCTACAATCCCTTCTCGACAGTTCCAATGTCGCATTGACATCACTGGCGGCCTATGCGTCGGCTTGCCCACCGCCCGCGTCTCAAGTAATATTGTCGGTAGCTGGATCTCTGGCAAGTGCTGGCGAGGCATTTCGTGCGTATGCGGTGTCGATAGAACAATGGCGTGACTATTTGACGGGCCTGAAGGACTTGGAAGACGAGGTGGCCCATATAATGCGAGACAGGGAAATTCTGTGCGTATGTTCATGTTTCCTGGCATTTATTATTATATGCATCTCTGCGGCAATGATTTCACTCTGCAGTAGCCTGACGCTCACCGCAACGTATACAGCGTCACTCGTTTAAGATACCCCGGGCTGTTGCACGGATATACTTATATTTTTCTTAACCTCATATTTCATTATCACATAATCCTACTCTTCTCTCCTTTTCTCGATCTTCCGGTGCTTACCTGTCTTACTCTAGCGTAACTCGTCTTATAAAGGCTTCCAAGTCCGTCACCAAGTCCAGCAGTAACCGCGACTCTTTCCTGCTTAGCTCCAATACAAAATCTTCGTCTACCCTTTCCTTGAAATCTGACGAGAGTCCGTCGATGTCCTACACATCTTCACCGACGTTTCTTACCCTAGGCTCAAACAAGAAATTACAGAACGCGCAGGCAGAACTTCAGGCATGCGAGGCTCACCTTGCAATGAAGGAGAAGGAGCTGGACGTGAGACGCTTCGGAGCTGTTCGAGACGGGCTCATCGTTCGGTCTAAGGCTCTGACCGACTGTGGCTGGCGCTGGATAGAGGTAGGAAAGCACGTCGATAGTGTTCTCAATGAAGGCGCAGGTAAGTTCCTTGTGCACGGACATTTCATTTTGGCTGATTGGGCAAACAAGCTCGTTCTTCTCCCAACGACAAGCCGCTTCCTCCGTCTTCACCAACTCCAGCAGGCGAGCATCCCTCTTCCGATGTCTCCTCCATCGCTCCCTCACAATCAGCATCTCAAATCAACGTTATAGTCACTCCAGATCCTGCACAGCATATTTACTCCAACCTCGAAATGCCCTCGGTCTCGTCTACCCCTACTGATCCTGAAATACCGTTACAACTTCAAATACCGCCCGCGCATGCGATCGCAGAAACTGGTTTGCCGCGTGCAAGTAGCCCTCCGCCTCTTCAGAAACACGTTCTTCCGCGGAGGATCACCGAGGAGGACTTGGGCTTCCGAACTGGGTCTCTAGGAAATCCAGAGGAAACGAATAGCAGTGACGAGGATGAGGGCGACGTTCAGGTTGTCGAAAATGCGAGATTCACCGCATCGTCTAGCAAGATATCCATTGGCTCTGGAAAGAAGCGAAAAGCGCAGACCATCCCAATATCACCCACGGGAAGCAGCGGCGGTGGTGGTAGTGGTTTTTTTGGTAGTATTAAAGGGCTGTTCAGCCGTCACGGTCATAGGAAAGCTTGGAGCGACCGTGATGCGGAGGACGAGGGCGACGAGACACCCACGAGAGGAAGACGAGGGCCAAAAGCGTGGGATACACGGACTACGAAGAACATCAAAAAGCTCGATGCCCACGAGTCTTATTCAAGAACGCCAATTCCGCCACTCCCTGCTATGTCTTCTGCTCCTTCTACGCCAACACCCAGACCACGTGTCGCCAGTGATATGGCGGGTTCGAGGAGGTTGAAGAAAGGGCGTGGTGCCGCAAGGAACCAAGGCGATCTTAGTGAGGCAGAACTGAAGAAGCGGAGACGGAGTACATCCCTAGATAGAGGGATTGTCGATCTTGCTATCGGTAGGGCAGAGGAGTGGATCGATGGCCAGCGAGAGACAGATCCCGAGGTGGATAAAGGATGGGCAAGCGATACTGCCACCGCACCACGGAAGACTGACGCTACCGTGAAGAGGAAAAAGTCGAATCGCAAGTCAATGCCCAATGGGACCGTGAAGAGACCAGCAGAAATAAGTGCAGATACCATTCATACCGGGACAGGATCTGCTGCGATGTTGAGCGCATCCCCGTCGAATTTATCAAGAAATTCGTCGTTGATCAGTGCTTCCAGTGCTCCGGCGCGATTACGTGCCGCATCATCGTCAATGGCTGTACCTCCTGTCCCAAAGGCACCGGATTCTGCGATCGGGCACTCTTCTTCGGTCAAGGTACACAAGAAGAGAGCCAGTCTCGATGACGGGTCTGGGACGGGTACGGTCAGGAAGACTTCGACTACCAAGACGGAAAGGCGTGCGAGTTCCCCTGTTCATGTTGCAGGTGGCGGTATGGGGGAAGGGAGTGTCAGTCTGATGAGCATCGTAGAGGACGTTTCTAGAGCAAATCGGGAAGGATGGGCATCTGATAAGCGTCAGAGCGTGGGAGGTACCGTAAAACCTGCCGCTCTGATGGATATCAAGGCTCCGACTAGCCTCACCTTGAAGGAGTTACGGCAGATGGACGCAGAGGCAAGTGCACATGCGAGTGTGCCAAGGGGAAGGAAGGAAGGCGCGATTCTGATTCCGACAGCTCCCAAGTCGATATTTGACCAGTCCGGGTTTGATCCTAATAAGATGGTGCTGGCTTCGGCGCCAGTGGTCGTGGCACCTAAACCGAGACCGGCCTTATCTCCTCTGCGTAGTGCATTGAAGAGTCCGAGTAGGACGCCTTCTCCGATGCCTGGGCCTGGACCGTCGTCGTCTACGGGCCGTCATCCATCACAACCACCCGCTGTGGCTTCTCCACCAACAGCCAACGGCAAGATAAACGGTGGCTATGATGACGACGCTGCGTCTATTTCGTCATATGAGACGGGACATGAGGTGTTCGAAGACGACGCTGCCCCCCCTCCTCCGCCTCCAGTCAAAGATGCAGTTTCTTATCCCAACCACATTCACGTTGGTTCAGATCTATCTGCTACTTCCACTGCGTCGACGGAGACGCCTGGGGTGCCTCGCCGACGGAAGAGTGTAAGAGTGGCATTGCAACCGACGTTCTCCACGACGCCTCCAGCTATTGATTATGACGACGAGGCACTATGGGTAAGGGCGAATAGAGAAGGGTGGAAGTCGAATGTGGATGAGGAAAGGGATATGTGGGTGGATTCGAGTGATGAGGATGCCGAGTATCAGAGGGCCAAAACACTGCTCAATAGAGCTGCGAGGAGGGAGAAAAAGAACCGGAGGTGACATGTTAATTCTTTTTCATGGTTTATTCCTTGGAAGGAGGTTTACACTAGGATTTGGTAATTCGTTGTTTTTATGTATATTATTTATCACCATGTATACTAGTGAATAGACTGCAGTTCCTGTTATCCTGATTATTATGCTGAATAGGACCAGGACAAGCGTATGCGTTGCATTGATGAACGTTAACATTGAACAAGTAAGCCTATGGTACCTAAACGAGCCCTTAGCGTCGAAGATATTCCTTCCCTATCATTTTCATCCACTGAACGGGAAAGCAGCAGGGCTCCGATATCCGTTCCCCCCAACCGCCCGCACTCCGAAATCAACATTATCCTTCGACAACAAGGCAGTGGCCCGCGTAACATTTCCCACTGGTATAACATGGGTCCAGGAAGGCAGGTCCGTAGGACGCCACACTATCTCATACCCAGCCGCGTCACTATCCATCGTCCAGCTCAAAGTGGAATTATTCGTGAGCTGACTGGTATCAATCGCAACGTTCTTAGGCGTCCCTGGGGCCTGCGCTAAAGACCACAGCGCTGCTCCGTTAACCCTCGCCACTCGAGCGTTAAACTCAAAATCACAAAACTCCACAAGGTCTCCGAATTGAACCCCGTTCACGACGCGGACGTCCTGGTGTTGGTGCGCGAAGTTTTCGTGTGGCTCGGTGAACCGAACAGCGGGGAATCCGTTACGGAGGAAAGAGAGGTGATCCCCGCCTCGCAAGTACCGGTCGGGGCGATACACCATTTGGACTGGATTTCGATGTCAGACGTGTAGGACACGCGGGAGCAGGAACGACCTACCCGTCATGTTCGTGACGTCGTTAGAGGCTACTTCAGCAACAAACCTGCCCAGCTCTCTTGCAGGAGTGTCGCTCTCACCCCCGACGTTGACACGAGCCGTTACTTGACTTAACGTCTCCGTAGGCGGGATACCTTGCACGAACATCCTGATATTGAACGGATCCTTAGTTCCATCATCCGCTGTCGAACTTCCCACAATATCGTTATCGAGCATCCCTTGCACGTCCACAGTTGAGTCATTCTTCAATTGCTGTGCCAAAAAGTTACTCCCGAACAGCCCTTGCTCTTCACCCGCCACTGCGGCAAAGATAATCGTCGCCGCTGGACTATGACTCGCCATCACCCTCGCAAGCTCCATCGATACAGCAACACCACTCCCATCGTCGTCAGCCCCTGGTGCATCATCGACAAAGTTTTGGTTGTTCGAGTTACGAGAGTCGTAGTGCCCCGAAACGACGTATACTCGCCCCGGATCAGAAGATCCGCGGAGGGTGGCGATGATGTTGCTTATCACTGTGCTCGTGGGTATGCTAGACGCAGGACCCTGAACGTAGCTCGGGACAGTGACAGTCATGCGCCCTTGTGAAGCTGCTGCGAACCTACGCATCTCACTGGCAATCCAGTCTCGAGCGGCACCAATACCACGGTTGGGATCTGTCTGGTTCGAGAGGGTGTTTCGGGTGCCGAAGGAGACAAGCTTCTCGATGATCGCTTGGATCCGCGCTGAATCTATTTCGTTGAGCATCGTTGTGAGCTCTTGGTCCGGGAATTGAGACGATATTATTCGTCCTGGGCCTGGTGGCCAGACAGTGCTGAAGAATGATTGTTGGCCCGAAAAATCCTGGGCGTAAACTGGTACAGGTTCAGCAATCGTTACAATAAATGTTACATACTCACCTGCAAGGAAACACAAAGGGAAAAGATAGGCAAAGACATGCATCGCTGCTGATTTGGATGATCCTTGACGGCTAAACCTAACAGATTTATAGACTTTTGTCAAGAAGAGAATTGTCAATCCATGCGGTATACAGATCTGCTGATTACGACAGCCGAAGTGGGTGCCTGTTAAAGGCATTATTAGAAACATTTTTCTCATACTCCCCTTAATTATCCTCACCGTGATTGGTGATTGTTTTTGTGCGTCTTCTTGAAGTAAGATTTATAAGGCGAGCCCACCTGCCGATAGGTGAGAAGCAATATCGTCCTATTTTTGAGCTGTACGTACCTAAAACGCATTGTTGCGTCCTTGTGTGGTACTCATGCACCATATGACAGAGCTGTTGGAACAATACCAGCACTACTGGTGCCCTCCGTGAGATAGGCCGTGATCACAGCATTCTACATCCAACAAAGTCACAGAGAAACGATCGCTACGGTGATCTGGGGGGCGGCCCCACGAAACGAGTGCGATAGGTTGACGCATCGTGATCTCTCTAGGCTTACATACTGGATCACATTAGAATGTCATCGCAATCTTGGTTCACGAATGTGAACCGGAAGATATAAACTAACAGTAGAGACAGTCCGAGAACCTTCTAAAAGGGATGTTAAAGTCTGCTGCTGTACTGAGGCGAAGTTGACGGACCTAATATTGCAAGCGGGCTGTTAACGGATCAGATGAGAACAGCAGTCCTGTACGTAGGGCTCCTCTCTCATCACAAGGCGGCACACTCGTAGCGCCCCAAGATAGAGGCGCTGCTCCGAATCTCTTATAATCACATAAAGGGAGCTTACAAGAAAGTGCGTGTGCGATTGTCGATAGATAGTACAACTTTGAATATCATATTGATTGGCCAAGTAGAATATAGTGACAAGAAGAAAGGTGGTCACGACAACACAGAGCCTCCGACCTCTGCCAAAGCCGGGTATCAGCAACAGAATCAGCAACAGAAACAAGAAACGTACGTTCAACCATGACATCGATAGTATCTGGACAGTAATTAGCCGACATCCGAGGGACCCAAAGGTTGGTTACGCACCGTTATCCTCCATCTCTAGGGACTGTGGTGTATCGTCTTCTTGTATCCGATTGCCGTCGTACAAGAACCTGAAGGTAGAAAGTCAGAATTCATCATCGAAAATGGAAAGATATGGGAAAGGTGCCGCGCTGCTCACCTGATTGTGGCCACGTCCTTTCCCACTTTGCTCGCATAGGCGCCCTGGAGCTTGCTAAGCTTGGTGCTGCGCTTAATCTTGAAGAACACTTCCTCTCCAGACGACGTAACAACCTAAAGAGAGGGAATCCTGAGCGACTGCGACCCCGTGCCCTCAGTGGCAACCTCACCTTAACGTTAATCGGCGCGTTTGGGTCGTTGTTCTCTCCCTTGATCTCATCCTGGGGAGGGCCACCTTGCTGTTCTTCGTCAGACATTTCTTTTGTTTGAGGGTGCAAAAATGTAAAAACGCGGCTGACACAACACTGGAAGGTGGTAGTAGGTGAAAGAAAATCAGTTTTCAACAGTGATTCTTCCAGCCACCGTGATTATGTAAGCGCGCCAATGAGAGTCATCTCGCGATGTCGGCCCGGATAACCGCCTTGTCTTGACCTTGTCTTTCATTTGGCACGATTATCCGCCTCAGCAATGCATAGCAAATTGGTCGACTGACAATAGCGCTAACATCAAACAGGACTTCATAAAGGAAATTATTTAACGGTGGTGAACCACGATCCGTCCCTCACTTTTCTCCCCAAGTCACAAACAAAAAAGCCACGCCACTCTTTGTCGTGCTAAGGAAATAACGGTAGGAGCTGTAGAATGTATTTTATGTATAAGAATATATACAAGCCAAACAATAGCCTTGGATTCGTCTACATTGTATCAAAAATCCAGAAGAGCCCCAGAAAGAAGTTAAGCCAACGAGAAGCCATTGTCTCCGGCGGCGACATTGGTTTTTATGGCCTTCAAATATGGGACGAGTGCGAACTTGCAGTAGTGGGGTCCGGTGTTGGTGCGTAGTATCGAACTAGCGAATCATGTCCTTCAGTCCTACTATAGAATTTTGACAGTATTCTGATGCAGAGTCCATCGACGAACGGTAAAATACACAAGATGGTAGTCATGTCCCTCGAAACTATGGCTAGAATAATAGCACATAAAAAAGCCCGACGATGTTCGAAGATGATGACAAGAGGACATAGATGCTCCTTATTGGCGTCGGTGAAGCGAAATTCTGAATCAAAAAGAGAGAATAGGAATGAGGGGCTTATCTATGCAGGGGTGTTATCATGACACCAGACCGACCAAAGTCCTGCCAATTTGGCTTACAGGCTTCACCGTTAGTTGAACAATGGGATAGATCTATAATCATCTGAGCAGTCTGACACACTGAACGTGAAACTCCATGTATGGAGTGATTCTTTCTTTGGTGCGGCAACAAATTGCAGACTGCAACCGCAGTTCGTGGACATGCCACCTATGCAGAGGTTGTCATCCGAAAGAGCTTGGCCCTTCCGATAATCCGAGAGCGGACTTGACAATCGCACCATTGATTAGAATCGATAATTTATTTCTCAACATTTATCTGTTTCATTATCAGCGCAAGAGGCTCTTCCGAAGCCGTGATGGCGGAGGGATTTCCATTTTGAAATAGAAACTGAATAGAAACAAAATTGATCGGGAAATTTTTTGATTGCCGGAGGCCCTAGCGGTTTGACTTGAACATCGACCGAAGAAAAGCCAAATCTTGGTAGTGCATTCGCGACCACAGGTGACCACCTACGACTTCAATTGCGGCAGTTCCCGATAAATCCCCGGGGAAGTATTCTCTCACGCGATCAGTTTTGATCCACACGAATGGACAGCGTTCTCCTCCAAACTATACTAAACAAGGTCAGGTATGCAGTCGAAGAACTTTGTCCAGCTCTTTCAGCTACCGTTACTATTGTCTTATTACGTTCATTTTCAGGTATCAGCCACTTCCCAAAACCAATTTGAAAACTTCACGTCTATGCTCGCGCTTAAGCTTAGATAATAGAGAAGTGGAATGAAAGGCGCCGTCGTGATAATTTATGATTTTGGACAATGGAACAAAATTTTTCATGGACTGTGGTGGCATCTCATGTAATACGGAGCCATATAAAAGGGACCTCGACGAAGCCCACATTTCTTCATCACTCTTTGCACTCGTCTACTGCTACTTTGAGGACCTGGTTGTCTTCCCACTGCTCATTACTCCTAACGTCGTTTTCTCTCTTTCTTCTCAATTTTCAGCTCTCTCAAAATGTCTTTCTCCAATTATCCCTACACTACTGCCAACGCCGCTGCTACACCGCTTGGAATGCGCCCTGCGGGTCACTCATCATCGGTACGTTAAGTCGTTCTTGTCTTTCATGCTAGCATGCTAAAAATAATTGCAAAGATTGATAAAAATGGCACTCGAGTTTCTACCGAACACTTCCGCCCTACCTCACCTCCCTCCACTCCTAGCAGAAAGGCATGCGTGAACTGTTCTTCGGCTCTATCTTGCAGTACTGACATTCCACCATAGGGACGCTTGTCTGGTCCTGGACCTCAGCGTTCGCCGCACCGTTCACGTTCTCGTCCCCAGTCTCCCACAAACAACTACGTTGTCTCCCGGTCCAACTCAAGTCACCGTGTTCGTTCCAGCACGCCACCGCCCACGATATCAGCGGAAGCTCAATCCCCTTTGTCACCACCGTCCAGGCATAACAAGCATGCGACGACCATGTACCAGGGGGTTCGCTACCAACGGATGAAGTCACAGAATGGGCAAGACGTATGTCCTCCGTGTTGCTTCAAGTCAAGTGTCAGTTTTGATGTTCCATTGTATAGTTGCAGAACCTACCGTCCGCTAACCTTTCGGAAGTTCCTAGAAGGGGTTCTACACCTGGCTTGGCGCTTTACAAAAAGTTTGAATTCTCTCAGAACCATGTGTGTTACTTGTTCCTGTCCAACGTTTGGCACCGTGCTCACATTCAGCACCCAGGCGGATGCCTCTCAAATCTGTTCAACGAGACCAGCATGTGTCTACTTCAAGGCAGGTTCTTCCCGAAGTGACTATGAGTTTGTAAGCCACCAGCCCGCAATCTCGTTCTACCGCGTAGCTCATTTGTTACCAGACGTTCAAGCTTCCGCAGCCGGGTGATGATATTCGCTATCTGCAAGCCGAGCCACGACAATACTGGGGCAGGATAACCTTCATTGACAAACACCGAGCCATCAACCCTAATGATCCGACCAAAACAGCGCCGCTAGCCGGTGTTAGCCTGGCAGAAGTTTTGTTAACAGAGTCGGGTCGCACCGAATTGGCTCTGGTCGACGGGGAGAAATGTGTTTCGTTTGGTAACGGGGCTACTCCTACTGCCATTGATTTGAATATCAGCGTAAGTGTTACCTGATCGTTCGAGACCGTAATGCGCATCAAGCTGATTACGATGTCAGATCAATGGATATCCTCAAGCTTCCCCCAAAATTCCCGTTTCCTGCGCACATGGGCAACTTACCCGCCGTGGCCTTCTTAACGCGATTGCACAAGAATTCTATCGTGCTACCAATGTTCGTGTTCTTCAGTCTTTCCTCGCCATGTTCAAATATTTATTACTTCTGTAGAGCGGACCACCGCGTCGTGGTTATGTTCACCATCAGGGCCTTCCTGAACGAATCTCTTTGCATAATCTCCGGCTGGTATCCATCTATGCCCTGGATTCAGTCATGTGGTTTCCTGAGTTGTTATATTGCTCGTCGACCAAGAAGTAGGGCTAGTTTTTCAAGTGGACAGCTCTTAGATTTCCTTCGCCTCTCTTTCCAGTCTCTTTCCCTACGTAGATCATACGGCGCCCCTCTAACCTATCATATTGTCTTTGGCGTAATATTACATTAATGCAGTGCTCTTGGCCACACATAAAAGAGGTATATCTGAGTAGTAGCTTTTGATTCCTTTTTCGTTGCGTTTGAGTTAGCACTGGAATGGCAGGAATATATTTCAAGACCGGTCGGAGTCGTACGGACTCGCGGTCCGCAATCATTGGATAGGCCGTAAGGACGACTGGCCCATCGTGGCTCCTAGGTATGACTGACTTCAAACTATCTTCATAACATCACAGCGCATCCTGATTCTTGAAACTATCACACTACATATACGGCCTTTCTCAACTCAGTACCATGTCTCTCGTCACGACGAGTATGGCGGGATGCTAAAGTGATAACAGTGTCGTCAATACTTGAACACAAGCTTAGCCTTAGTACGCACTTCCAATCCGAGACGGTTATTACTTGATGCCGTCTCCGTCCAGGTGGAACAACTGGTATTGGCGAATCCCTCCGCCGCGGCACCAGAGGACTGATGGGCACCACCGCTGGTGTAGGGCGCATTTTCTCCATGATGGCGTTAAAAGCAGGCCATGCATAGGGAAACTGGCCATCAACCATCCGCTTGAACATTGCCTTACGATCTTTCTGGACGACCGGATCCATCCAGTGTTCCAATGTGAACTTGACTTCCATGTCCTGAATTTCAGGGTACCTGTCGCAATATACGTTTAGTGTTTGAAGGTTTCAACCTCAACGATGTCTTACCATGAAGTAAACTCCGAGAAGACTTCAGAGCAAATGTTTTCTTTGGTTAGCTGTGTTTGAAGATTGGCTAGAGCGAGTTTCTTGAGTGGTGCGTGATTAATCTGCTAAAATGAGCATGGAGAAATGACTTTGCTTCGACACGTACCATGTCTGCAAGACGATACATGGATTTTGGAGAGCAGCCTGGGCCGAAGTTCGAAGGTGGCGATGTCTTTGACTTGATAGCTGTAAAGGTGATGTCTTCCGTGTACAGATATACCAGCAAAGCTTTGAATCTAAAAAAAAGGCCAGAAGATAGTGGTGACAGACGACACGATGAATATCTGCCTCACGTCTTGTACGCAATGTCTTTCAAGACGCATACTCGACCCAGTCGTGGATGAGTCTTGGTTGATGCAGAAGACTGAGACCCCCAGTTCGAGCTGATTCATTTATTATGTTAGTAGAAACTCTGGTGCTCCCATCAGAGATTATTGTACCTGCCAGCCACTCCGTACGCAACAGTTTCTGACTCATATCCATCATCAGACTCCAAGTCGCTGTCCGCTTCATACGAATAGTCTCCTGCTTGAATGTCGATGGGCTCATCGATATCGACCTCTTTCGACTCGGAAAAAGCACTCCCACCAAGTACTGGAGGCAGACAAAGGTTAGCGAGCATGGACAGGGAAGAGGATAACATGCTCACAAATATCGATGTAGTCACTCGCCCCCAGTATAACACGGCTGCTGCTGAACAGAGCTTTGGGACAATAGGCTTGACCTTCCCCCAGCCGACGACTAAATAAGTAAAATTTGGTGTCGATGAGTTCTCCTGTTTCTATCGTGTCCCTTAGAGCCCTCGATGCTCTCGAAGAGAAAGTGGTTTTGGTATCGATCGGTGAGAAGATGGTCTCATGGAAAGGAAAGGTGACCGTGAACTCGAGAGTGAAGACTGCATCCGTTATTGGCAAATGGCACGACCCGAGAGTACGTTTGACAATCTGTGGTGCCGATGATGGACCCAATTTGATATCGACCTTGTCGCCAAGAGAGTGTGTCACCGACGGACCACTGATTGCACCCGATACCGTCAACGATGGGCCTAAAAAGTCTGTACCCCCTGGAGGTGCGTAATCGAAATACGCCACGAGCTTTGCGCAGTCCTGCGAAAATAGTTCGTTCCCGTATTCAGTGGAAAACTTCCATCCCCATCCACACCGAGGCGAATGGTGCAATCCCGGCGATATACGGAACATGAATGTTGACTTGATGGACAAAGGGCCCGTTGTAGACCATTGGTCACGTCCTTGCTGCTGGAGGGGAGATGCAGGCATGGCAGTAACGACGGGGGTACAGCAGGCTGATCGATGAATGGGGATAAGAATGAAGGCGTCTATTTCCGTGGGAGTATATGTTATTTTGGACCTGTGACTATCGTTATACAGGCGCCTACGCCGGTACACCTTAAATCGAGCAGACGTACCCATTTTTGATATCCAGGACCTGTGAGCATTTGACAGTAGCTTCCATCTTCATCCCGTCCTATCGTGCTTGAATTGAAGGACACCGGTCAAAAGCTGCCTTTCGTATCTTGGCGAATGGAAAATTCACGCGAATTGTGTAAGAGAGATTAATTCCATTGTAGAATATAAACAATGACTGCCATATGCAAAAGTCTTGATAGCAAACGTCCCTTTATACACATTGGGCAAGAAAAAGCGAACAAGATGAAAAGCACGCACTTATCGCCACGTTATATCCTTGGACGATAAATAATATAAGAAGCCGACGTACTCCTTCATCACCAACGCAAATCGTGGTTATCTACCTTCCCTCCCATCACCAGGATGCATTTGACGACCTGTGACATCGCCGTCAGCCACCGTACATGACCGAGATGGATCGTAAGGCATACCTTTCTGTAGATTTACCCTCCCATACCGCCTTTCGTAGTGAAAACGCCAACCAAAACAAAAAGGCGACAAGTAGCAGCAGCCCTGCACGAGCGAACGGCGATGGAATTGGTTGGTCGAACCGCGGATCTGATGGCACTGGCTGCTGGCGAATGAGAGTCTCGCTCTCTCCGTCTTCTTCATCATCGTCGCTGAGCAGCGTCCGGCGGCTGTCGTCATCGTCGTCAAACGTTTTCATGGCATACCTGTCGGTCATGGTGGTAAAGTGTTAACGAAAAAGGAAGGCGACACCCTCCGTAACGAATAAGTCACAACGCGCCATGGCGCGCCGGGCCGTAGAACAAGTTAAATGTCCTTTTCGTTAAGCTGTTGTTACTTATGTGCTGCACTGTTCCCGAGAACGATACGGTTGCGCCATTCATTGCTTTAAATTGTGAGATTGATACACGTTATGCGTAGATGAGCCATGGTTTGGGAGTCGGGACTTTTATGGATGCACATTTCGTGAGGATGGTTTTATTATTTTGAGCGGTTCGCGACCGAAAAATTTCCCTCTTACTTCTACAATATTTGTAACTAGAAAAATATGTCTATCCAATATGCATGTATATACTTGACGATCTTTTGCTTCTTTGCATCAAAAAAGAGAATCGATGAGTACCACCTCTACCCCCCAAGTCTTCTTGTTGCCACCAATAGAATAGAGGGACAGCAAGCGCAAGTAGTGCACATTTGTTACGACCGGCGCTTGATGTTCAATCAAGGCCGACCTCTCAGGCGATATGTTCGGTTTCTCTCTCTACGACGTACATCACTTGATCAGAATATGAGCCGAGGAAAGAAACAACGATAATACCTGTAAGATCTCCTGGTATCCCGTTGAAACAGAATAAGCCAAGTTATAGTACGTCGGTCTAATCTTATTACTCTTGACGTGGCGACAATCTATCGGGATACGAATGTACGGGAGGTATCCATTTGCCTGAGAATCGATCACCACCAATAATCAAAGAACAACTCACACGAAACACAACATCAATATAACACGAATTTTCCGGCAATTTACCGAAGGAACTGTGTCCAGCGTCTCCATACAGCCTCGATCGCCTTTCAGGATCTGGGACATGATATCGCACAGTTGGGTCTTGGAAAGATATTATATCTTGGTCTGGAGACAATCCAGGAGTAGGATATATATACTTTACGCGACAGAACGCTTCGGAGATGTGCTTGAGGTGTTGGGGCTACAGGGAGCAATAGGTATAGTTGAAAATCCCGTAGAAACAGGGCTCACCGGAGAAGATATCATGACTTGGAAAGGAGTATCTGAGGGGGGGTTGCGGTTGCAAGATGCTGGAACGGATGGTTTGTCCCTATTCTTTTTGTATATCATCTGTAGACAGTGTAGTAGAGATGAATATGGCTCGTTGGGCAGAGTATTAGTTCTTACAGCATGTGCGATGAATAAGATGGGATACATCCAAGTCTTTGGAGAAAAATATGAATATAGGCATAAAAACGATGAATATTGAAGGCTCACCGGTCTCTCTTGCCCAGACACATGGACCTGTTTGACATCCTTTGCATCAACGATTCTGACGAATTTGGTGGAGCGCATAATTACCCACCGGCGGCGGCTCCTGTACTGATAAGGGTACCCGGAACGTCTATGATAGCGCCAATCTGATCAGTCGAATTTTGTTCCGATTGATTCTGAGCGGACGCATGGTCACCGTAAGAAAGAGCCTAGTGACGTCGCAGAAGAATTTTTGAATAAAATTTGAATACTGGTCTTACCCATTGTAACTGGGAAAACGGCACCACAATAGTAGACTCTTGATTTGCTAGGATATACGTATTTTGGGAAACCTGCGCGATAAGCGCGTCAAACGCGTTAGGATTGGACGTGTCATAAGGGTATGTCGTGTCATAGGGATTGGGCGCCGGATGTCTACCAAGCCCGTTGGTCTGCGAGAGAGTGGGCTGATATTAGCAAAGGGCGATGATAAAAGGCGGGGGAAAGCATCATACGGATATCTCTGCATCCTGGATGAGGCCGGAATCATAGTAGTAAGACATATTAAGGAAAGGATGCTATGGACTTAAACCAAACGCCCTCCAGCCTTTATAACAAGCATCGGGGAAGTCTTTGCGTGGCTCAACAGTTTATCTTGAACAAAGACGAATGATGATCGTGGAAATAACCGAGTGTTATAAGAAAAGACATGCTACGTATTTCAGCGATACCTATTGCGAGAGCATCTTTTGGCAGCGGAAGGTCCAGATTAGGTGGTGAAGCTTCGTCATGTTAAAGACAGACAAAGCATAGTCTTGAGAAATTGGCAATTAGAGTAGCAGTAGGGATCCCCGCTTCATTCCGTTGTTCTGCTGAGATGAGCTGCAACAAGGAAAGAGATCATCTGAGCTCTTGCGTTTGGACTCACGAGAGGACAGAGAGCCACGATGGCTGCATCTGTATATGAGGGCAACTCGAAGAGAACAAGGAACACATAGCCACATAACAACGACTGATGCGGCTGCATGAGTGCTTCCGAATTATGAAATGCAAGGTTACAGCTTTCCAGAGATTCACCCTATTTAAGGAAAGATTTGATTCAAAATCTGCTCTCCAATTATTCGATGTGTACAATAGCAGTTATATCTTGACAAAGATAAAGATGGGTACAAGGAGGACGAAAAATTGTTGCCAGAACGTACCCAGAACAGACGAATCGGAGGCCACAAGGAGGAACAATCTTGCAGCAGCAGCATCCACTTCCCACTTGTTCCACATATAAGGCGAGCTTGAAGGAATCACAGTACTGCATGCAGCCGATAAAAAAAGTTAACCAGGCAGACCATAACACACTTGATCCAATATTTACAGACCTTGTTCTGTGATCCCCCGAGCCTGATTGCCAGCAGGTGAATCGGAGTTCTGTTAGTGCGGGAGTGAGAGTAACGAGCTGAATAAGGGGTTCTACCAAGAGCACGACGTCTTTGATGTCTAGCTTGCAGCTGGGGTGCATCGGGTAGGCCGAGGAACGCAACAAGAGGCGCAATGGGTATATCGGGTCCGTGAAAAATACCTGGTGGTTGTGCGCCTTCGTTGCGGGTGATGTGGAGCGAGATGAGGAGAAGGAATTGAAAGTGCCTGATGAGAAAAGAGAGTGTAATGACATGCAGATGAAGGTAAGGTGTTTGACGTGTACCGGGACTGGAAAGGGAGAGGTCAATGTCAGTTGGTGAGCACCATGGCTGCCACTGAAATCCTGCAGTCGAAGGGTATGCAGTTTAGTGCACTTAGGGAATATGGAAACCAATGGTGCTATGGAAGTCCTTCGTACCAGTGTCAGATCCGTGAGCTGACTCCATAGAATCGTAAAGTCATGACCCGATAGAGGTGAGAATTGAATGGGCAGCAAACGTAGCTCGGGCACATCTGCAAAGAACCGCCTGTCCTGTAAATCTGAAGGTAGATCGAAACGCTCGAGGAGTGTGAGTACCTGGAGATTACGGAGCGTGCCTGCCGTAGATGAGGGAAGAAATATATCCTCTGAATGGAGCACGATGAGATTGACAAAGCCGCCGTATTATCGGGCATAGCCGCGTCACCCCTTCGTATAACCTTGCATCATCATCGTAACGCTAATCCCTATCACCGGCGGCAAACGATATAGGGGCGTTCCCCGAACGGGAGAGATATAGCTGGAGACACTCCCCTTTGTATCGCTCCATGACGCCAAAGTTGAAAGTAGCCCACAAAGCCTTCGTCGACAACGCTATGTTTCGCCATCTCGAACATACAATGCCGATCTTTATCGCCGTCAGACTAGAGGGCGAGGTTAAAGTGTTCGTCAGCTCGGAATCGTCGGAGCCTGTAGCGGCTATGGTATGAAGAAATATTTCAGCGAGTGTCTCATTTGGAAAGCGGCAAATAGGAGATGAAATGGATACATATTATTCTGCATAGGTTTCAACTAGCACTGCTGTTTTTCGAGAGAAGAAGCGAGATTTCGCAGGTTGAATATCTCAGCATCGTAGTTATAGATCTCTCTTTAAATCTTCTCTAATTGAAGGGTGGAATTGGCCAGATCAGAGCCGTTTGGATTGAAGGTAGAATGGACCATATCACTTCGCACAGCCATATTTTTGGCGCCTGATTGAGTATTGAATATTGAGCCCTTGAGCCCTTGAGGACTATGCTGACCGCTGGAACCATCTCGCTAGGTCCAAGAGTGAGAATGCAGTATAGCTGGTGACAGTCGCGGTTTGTAGCCACGAACAAACGGAGAACTACGGAAATCCCGCCCAAATGTACACGTGATCATGGAGTAACCGGACCGTGCTAACGCTCCCACCGTCATGTTGAACAAATTTACTATTTTGCGGGTCACAGTCGCCGCAACTTTTGACAAAGAACGGGAAGTAATGGCCGCGAAAGACACGCTACGGACGATGGAGACCGCTGTGAGGTTCGGTGCGTGTTGCTTACCACAACGTGGATAACTCAAGCTGATATTGTCCTGGTTCCTCAGCACGCTTGGCTGATTGGCGCTTCAACGCGTTGGTGTTGGCTCACCGTTACCATTGTTCCTCCATCAAATTACTGCGAATATTTTCCGTGCCCAGACCGGGATGAACTTGCCTTAAAAAGTGACCCATGGCAGGACGCGTCTCCTTGCCATTCCCCACCGTCTTGTAGCCGCAATGGTTCTTCAGTCGTTCTACATCGCCATTTTCCTTAGCGGCTATGCGCTAGTCAGAGCCTCCGACCGTCGATACATCCCCAAAGCACCCGGAATACCGAAGGTGGGCATGGGAGACCATGAATCGGACAATGCTCTTTTTCGTGAGAGCACGGCTGTGGCACCGTATGACACGGTGTATTACTTTGATCAGCTCATCGACCACGATGACCCATCCAAGGGAACATTTAAGCAGCGGTACTGGCATAGTGCTGAGTTCTACAGAGACGGTTTGTAGAGTTGTCAATATATGCATATTTTCTGCTGAATTGTATCGCAGGCGGCCCAATAATCCTCATGAACGCAGGCGAAGTCGATGCGAGTGGTACTGTACCTTGTTTCTCCCAACCGATTGGTTTATTAATTTCACCTTAGACTACTACGGCTACGTAACAGACCAGACGATCAATGGTGTTGTCGCACAGAAGTTCGGTGGTGCAGCAGTAGTTCTTGAGCATCGGTTTTTTGGCCAGAGCAATCCTTACCCCAACCTGAACGTGGAGAGTCTCAAGTATATGACCGTGGCGCAAACTATCGAAGACCACGTCTACTTTGCCCAGAATGTCGTTCTTCCTCAAGACAACGGCGACAGTGTTGGTCCAGATAAGGCCCCATGGATCCTGATCGGCGGAAGCTACCCAGGCAAGTGTCACGGCAGTACATTTCAGAATACCCTACTGATGTTTTTCCCATAGGTGGTTTGGTCAGTTGGACGATGGCTGCGTAAGTCAGCCTCCGCTTCTTCGACGATCTGAAGCATTGATGCATCTATCAGGCATCCCGACATATTTTGGATAGGCTACGCGTCGTCAGCGGTCGTGCAAGTTCAGCTGTACGTCTGGTCTTACTTTGCCGTCAACCTCGAGCTCACGGATATCCACAGCGACTTTTGGCAATACTTCGAACCCATTCGCGAGAACATGCCAAAGAACTGCTCCGCCGACATCGAAGCCGTCATCACCTACGTTGATGAAGTCTTCTTTGGCACTGACACCGAAGCGCAGATGAAGATTAAGAGTATGTTCGGCTTCAATTCATCCAACTTGGTATTCGCTGAATTTCGTAGGCATTCCTGATATTTAATCCTTACTCTCTCGTGCTAACGGCACTTTCAGTAAAATCGAATCTGTTCTCGTGGCAGGCGCTACAGCCTAGTACCGGTCCGGGGGCCTATTTCTACCGGTTCTGTGACGCGCTTGAGGTGAAGAACGGTGTCTCAGCTCCAGAGAGTGGATGGGGAGTTGATAATACACTTTCAGCATGGGCTAAATGGTCAATCCCGACAAATACTACAGCTGATGCTAGCAAGTGTCATACCTGTTTCCTCAACGAACGAGGTGATGGTTAATCATGTTCAACAGGTGACGCCTTTCGTCAGCCACCGACACCTGCAACTCTTCCTAAGGAATTCGAAGCTAGGGTCGACCATCCCGTAGGTAACACATATCGTTCTTGGCTCTGGCTGAAGTGCGTCTTTTATCATGATTGAACTTTTCGCGTATTAAGGAATCTTCATTTATAGATGTAATGAACTCGAGTCGGCTCAGGTGGGTGGCCCCGAGGTTGAAATGAACATCAAACTGACGGATATCCTCAGGATGGACCGCCTATTGGACAGGGCGGTATTGTTTCACGGCTCAACACTGTCGAAAGTGACCTGGTTGGTCTTATAACTTTACAGTACTGATCCTTGGCTAATATCTTTGTGAAGCGATTCTGCGGCATCGAATTCCCGGATGCGTTCTCTACAATCCCGCTCCCCAATGGTGACCGAATTAATGCCCTCTACGGCGGATGGGGCGTCAAAAACAAAAGGCTGTTCTTCGCAAACGGCAAACGTGAGTGTCGTGGCGCCTTTCTCGCAGATGATGACCCTGACGTCTTTTAGGTGATCCTTGGAGAGAGGCGACGGTGTCTGCCGTAAACAGTACGGCCGTGAGCACAGATGACCAACCTATTGGCCTGTCGAATGGTTTCCATTGTACTGATTTGGTGATGGCGCTTGCCGCGCCTGACGATACTGTCGTTGCAGTACAAAATTCATTTTTAGTGTACGTGGAAAGGTGGTTGAAGGATTTTGTAGCCAATTAATTTTTGGGTCGGCCGAATAATATGCCAATTGATATCCATTTTCCTGTACTGAGCAATTTTCCGGCATCCAGGTCGTCCTTGCCGATGCTCTATTGCAGTCTCATGTGTTATTCGGGAGTGCGTTAGCCAACTGAAGGAAAAAAGGTCATCTTTTAATCACTTTTACTTCAGTGTCGCGTACTACATGGTCATCCGCTATCGTCTGTCAGTTATCTGCTGCTGGCTAAGATCCAATCCCGCCGGCATTCCCCCTTGGACTGCGCTGCGTAATACTATACCTACCTACTGCCAAAATTGATTTATGTAAGGTCTAGACGGGTTCAGTCGGTTTATAAATCCATCATCCTCTTCCTTTCCCACCCACCCCCCAAAACGGCTCTCAGTACTCCTTGCTCATCAGGCTAGCTAGAGGCCTCTGTTAATTGCACAAAAGTGAGTAGAACTCTCCTAGCTTTCGTCTACAGCTTATAGATACAATAGTTCGCAATCACATTCAAGTTCTGATACAATGTCCAATAACACCACGGGAGCCAGTCTGTCGATTTCGCCTGCACGGGAAACGATGCTTCGCCTTGCTGCCGCAGAGATGTGGCATAAACTTGACCAAAGGGACATAGAGCCTGGCCGTGTCCGACAAGTCAATGGATCGCTTCAGGAGCAGATTTGTTTGAAATTCCTTGAATCCACTGATGCTCACTATCCAGGGGTTTTCCAACGACATTCTCCTAGAAATCTTCAGCCACGTCTGTGCGATCAAACCCGAGGACAATGACAACGGCATGCCGATGGCGCTTCACTTGTCGCAAGTGTGTCGACGATGGCGGGAAATCGCATTGTCCAATCGCGTCTTATGGACGACGTTCACCTTGGGCCCCTCAGACGAACAAAAACACGCTTACCTTCTCCAACTTTACCTGACGCGGTCGCACGGTGCTCGTTTATTGTTCGACATCAAGAATCCCCCAGACGATAACCTAACCGAGATCACTCTTTATCGGCAGTGTGCCCATATGCAGCGCTTGACGGCAGAGGCCCATCGTTAGGGAGACGCAAGCTTCGACACTTTCGATGCGTTCTTTGCCGAAAGTACGGCAGTGCATCTCGACGGACTCGAAAGTCTGTCACTTTTACACCATTCTACATTTGGAGGACAGGATAGGGAGCTCTTCTCCAGTGCTCCCCAACTGCGCACTCTCCACATTCCGCTGCATTCCGGCTTCCGGCTTCCATAGCATCGGCTCGAAAAAATCGTGTTCGACGTCCGATCATCCATCCCAGATGTTCTCGGGGCACTATGTTTGTGTAGAGCTCTCCTGTCGCTCACCATTAACCATAGCAGGGTATCCTACAGAGAGGAAGAGATCAATGCCAACATCAAGCCTTCCTCCATGTGCGACCTACCTGTAGAGTCTCTTATCCTGGCCGGAGCCGACACTTACCAGCGCTTTCTCTTGCCTTTTGCAGAGGCGTTGCTTTGTCCTAACCTTATTTCCCTCACGCTTAAAGCCACATATGCCTCCGATAACACCCCCCTCGTGACATTTCTCACCGCGGTTAATCCTCCTAACCTTCACGAACTCGACCTCGGAAATATCAGCTTCTCTGATCATGCAATTTCCGAGGTCCTGTCTTCAGTTCCCCTCCTTCAGGAACTGTCATGCTCTTTCAACGAGCAGGTACCTCTTTCCTGCTTCGAAATTTCCCAGGGACTCGTCGCGCAACTGGCCGTTGTTAACTTTGCCTTCTGGTACAGGCCGAATATGGATGCTTTAGCAAAGGCATTTGCATCGCGTTTCGTAGGTGTCGGTCTCAATTCGATGACTGTAGCATATTCCGCTCATCCTACTGATGTATTTTTTTCCGGCCTATTGCTTGGTTACGAGCGGAGGCAGGGGAGCAGTACAGCTTTAAATGGATCGATAATCGTCCTCTGAGCACGCCCATTCTCAGAAATTCTCATGTGCGTGCGCGAGCTCTTCCATGGCTGGGGTTCTCCTTATTGAATCGAGGATGGATGGCGCCGTCTTGAATAATAAAGGACTGAGAAAATGAAGATTCAGACCTTGATAGAATGGACGACTTCTTTAAAGCTACTTGAGTCTCTTTGAATGGTATGTTGGTACATGTAAAGGATATACGTTCGCGAATTGCGACGGATGCACAAGCAAATGCCGATAAATAGGCTAAGACGCGTTCTGGCGTATTTATCTTTAGGGCAGATCCACCGGCAGTAGATCGGCAGGAAGTTCGAGATGGTCCTTGCTACATTTGTCGACTTCGTCTTTTGAACTAGCAGTGCCTTTGAAGTTCTTGCTGCGGCCATCGTTTTCAATTTCGCGAATAACATGACCGGTGCTTCGTTGCGAGCTGTTGGGCCCAACATATTTAAAGGTATGCATTATCTGCGACTGTACTCTCATTTATCTAAACGGCAAATTCAGGCTGCGATGAGGAAGGCCGCACAAGGTATGTCTGTCTTATGGTGGCTTTCTCCAGTCTGTTATTTGAAATCTTTCTATTAGGATTTATCGAAGGGCTCACTACAACCTAACCTCCTCTGGCAGAGATTTTTCTGGAGCGCCTGTAGACATGTACTGGAATATAGATCTTATTTCTACGTATCTCATCCCTGCCCCCCATATAGGTCCAATATACAGGGCAACATTTATCACAGGTGAATATCCTCAAGACCTGAGTGCGACAAATACCATTATCCTCCGTAAGCCTGGAAAACCAAACTATGAGGACCCAAATGCGCACAGACCAATCATACTATCAAATGGTTGGGTGTTGGGAATAAGCGTAGTATAGAGGATGTACGAGCTAAGTACAACTCGAATATAGTCTATGATACGAAGAGTAGCGAAGAGAGCTGTAAGTTCGATTGCCTACGAAGGAACCCGAGCAGGTCTAGCAAGCGCTAGGCGTAGTCGAACTCAATCACTCAAGGTTCACACGAAGTAATGGAATTTAACAAAGTAGATTTCAGATACCCTTTTAGGCATTTTCGTACAGATTAAGTACTATGGCATTATTCTAGAACTTACTAGAGGAAATTTAGAGAAGAAACGTCGAGAAATTTCCTACGTTACATCGAAATTAAAAGAAAGGTAAGGAAAGTGAAGACTAAATATAGAAACTAGTAAATATCCATAACATTGGGGACGAGGTCTTTATGCCACCCTCAATCAGGACCTGGTAACATGGTGCGAATATCTGGATATTTTACCAGACAGGCACTTTGGCGGACGTCCGGGTCGATGTACAACAGACTCAGTGCATCTGATGGTATCTTCAATCAAGGATGCATGGCATAAAGGTAAAGTAGTCACCATTCTATTTCTTGACGTGAAAGGAGCCTTCACGAGTGTTGACGTGGACATGCTCATACACGAGATGCTAATGCTGGATATACCTAAGCAGTATACGGAATGGTTACATCGACGGTTGAGTGGTTGTAAAATGATACTCACGTTTGATGACTTCAAATCAATTATTTTTGAAGTTGCTAATGGGCTTGACCAAGGAGACCCGCTGATTTCAATATCAAGCCAGACGACGTAGAGACCATCAAAGCTGTACGGTTTCCACCACATTGGCAAACGAAGGTCCAAGTCAAAATACCGGAATCAATGCAGGAAGCAACGACGATGGAAAGGATAGATAGAAGCGAAGTACAAGCATACGGAGATGGATCAGACATCGAAAATGGGATAGGAGCAGCAGCAGTGGTATATCGGAGAGGGAGGAAGGTAAAGACGGTGAGGATGAAGGTTGGTGAAGCAAGCAAGCATAAGGTGTACGACGGCGAAGGCATCTCCCTCATACTATGCACGGAAGCGATACGTGGCATGACGAATGTGCAAAGTGCATCAATCAGCATTGATAACACATCTGCGATCCAAGCGACAAAGCTGATACGGCCAGCCCCATCACATCATATCTTTGACACCCTCCATCAACGCATGGACATGCTATTGCGGCGACATTCGGGCATCGAGATCAAGATCCGCTGGGTCTCTGGGCACCAAGGTATTGTGGGGAAGGAAGCGGCAGACGAAGAAGCGAAGGCGGCAGCACGGGGCGATGTCAGTGAGCAGCGGTATATACCAGCGCCACTACGAAAACCAATACCAATCAACAAAACATCATTACTCCTGGAGTTCGATGCAAAGCAGAAACAACAAGCTGATAGAGCCTGGAGGAAGTCACCCCGCTTCTCCAGGTTCTGAACCTTAGACTCAGCATCTGCACAGCAAGCTGCACGCTGTTATAGGAAACTGGCCACTTCCTTACCACGCAAAATCACCAGTATCATGATGCAGCTCCGTACCGGACACATCAGGCTCAACCGCCATCTCTTCAACATCCGTCGAATCGATTCGCCTGCATGCCCCAATTACTCATACCTTAACGAATCCACACACCACTTCCTCATCCACTGCCCAGCATACCGTGCCGAACGCGAAATAATGAGGCAGCCATGGGCATCCGAGGAAGAGCTATGACAGTCAAAAGCATTTAGCAAACCGTAAGAACATACCACACCTCATCAAATATCTTAATGACACAGGGAGATTCCCAGAAGTAGAAATTGATGACGAAGAGAATTCTTAGAAGGGAGAGGAGGGGACGACCAAGTCAGAAAAAAAGCAGCCGGTCCACCGTCTTATTAACTCACCAACTCGGTGGGAAAGATGGTCGCGAGATACCTCGCAATGAGCACAGCGATGCTCGCCAGTTACGGATTAGCAAAGCGTTGAACACAGAAAAATTTACCACAGTACGCTAGCGTGTAGGATTACATAGTACGAAAGGGAAAAAAAACGGCCAAAGACAACGAGTTTCAAATTTGTGGTTTGTAGATCACGGGTGGCTCGAGGGTCAAAGCTTTAAAGCCAGGATAACTAAGCCATGTGTGATGTGAATGAAACAAAAATGGCCGATGTCCGGACATTCAGACGTCTTGCTGCCCGGGTCCAGACTGCGGCGAAGAGAATGTCCAAGAAGCTGGCAGTAAAAGACGTGGAGATGTAACATAGGCAACCTGTATGGAATGGAAGATGATGGTGACTTGATGTGACTTGAAGATAGCGGTTACTACAAAGTGCTGAGAAAAAAAGGTGTGACTTGGCGCCTCGATCACGTGGTCATAGTTGACTGTCTTTGACGTGGAGCAGCCACTAAGTCAAAGTTACCACCGCAGATCTCTACTCTCGAAGGGCCGAGTCACCATACTCTCCCCCCAGTACTCTCTCTGAGACGCGATGTCAACCAAAAGATTTTACCTCCATATCTGGTAAAATTAATATTGCATGCGCCCTGTAGTGAAGCATCTTACCGTAAGTATTTTTCGTATCTTCCGAGTCCCACTAGCACGGCGAAAGGAACCGGAAGGGGAATCAATCACTGCCGAAGGTATGTAACTAAATACGCTCAGTTTCTGTTATCTGAGATAAGAATTAATAAGGATTAACTCGTCTCACTGCCGAATGAAAGGAAGAACAAAGAAAACTCCAGTCTTTCTAACTTACGATGAGATTGGCTTCGATATCGATGGGTCGCGATGCACAAATTGCATCAATGAAACGTGAATATTCTGGAACACCACTGGCAAGCTCTGTGTCAGCTACTAGGCCTATCGATGTCGCACGAGTCTCGTCTGAAGCTACTTGGTGCTGGCTTATGCATGTCAAGACAGGATGGTACGATAGGGCAACCTTGATATACCAATCCAGACTATTCCATATAACTGAGGACGTTGCTAATACATAAGCGTGCGATAGCGATGGTTGAAAGGTTCACTGGGAGGTTATAGCCGAACTGTGCCGCGTTTACCATGGGATTTTAGTCACTCAATTATACCCGGGTTCAATGTTACACGGCCATTCGGTACGGATGGAACTGGACGCATAAACGTTAATGAAAGTAGAGCTAACTTCGAATTTAGTAATCCGCGTATGTGAGTGTGTTTGTTACCTTTCTGAATAACCAAGCTAAATATCAACCACATAAGGCTTTGAAGAGTAGGACTTCTTTCGCTCGGCGAGGAGTTCGTAAGGCTTTCCACGCCACCCCATTAATCGCGGTATCTATTGCAGGTATACTTTGAACTCAACGATTTGGAATAAGCCACACTATAAAATATCCAGGAAACGGTGAGGATGAGGACGTAATGCGCTGCAATGCGTATCAGCTTAACTTTGGAGAACCATGGCTCCGTCGCAAGGGACCACCTATCCGCTGAGAGGACATTCCTTGCATATGTGAGAACCTCTCTTCTCCTCGCCTCTACCGGCGTTGCTCTCGTCCAACTTCTCTCCATCGCAATCAATACCGTGTCCTTTTCACCTACCAGCGCTATCATGCAAGGATAC
This sequence comes from Desarmillaria ectypa, assembly GCA_030407005.1. Lineage (NCBI taxonomy): Eukaryota > Fungi > Basidiomycota > Agaricomycetes > Agaricales > Physalacriaceae > Desarmillaria > Desarmillaria ectypa. Next base: position 96,861 of record JAUDYN010000010.1, read on the forward strand.
GCCAAACCCCTTGGAGCGACAACGGTTCTTTTGGCTTTGGGGATACTGGCTGTAGGGGTGTCGAGATACTTCTCCATTCAGGTAGCTCTGACGCAGGGTAAATTCCCTGTCGCGCGTACGGTGGCCGTCATAATTACTGGATGCATGGCGACACTAGTTGCATTGCTGTTTGCTTTCGCGCTGGCTGCGAGGATATGAGTAAGGTTTTCGCAGTATATATCCAATTAAGGCTGACGGATTCATAGGCCTAGGATGTGGCGACAGTAAACCTTCAAGATCCTTTACATACTTGGCAAAGGTTTTTTTTTTTTTGTATCCATTTGGTATGCTATTTACCGATATCTTACACGCAAGCGTATGGTGGGATTATGCTACTTGGGTATATCTCGTCTTTTTCTCGTTCCTCGTGCCTTTGGCAAAGGTTTACTACGTATCAGATTACTTCTTGCCAGTATTTTCATATACGCATGAACATAGAATATGAATCGTAATTAAACGATTTCCATACGACAAGACGCATTTATTGTTAAAAATCTTATTAATAAAGTATTATAAGCCCTTATGGCGTAGTGGTAGCGCGTCGCACTTGTACCTTATCAGGATTTAACTGATATTCCGAGGTCATGCGAAGGTCTCTAGTTCAACCCTGGATGAGGGCATCTTTTTGCCTCCATTAGGGCCTTTTTCCTTTCCCCGACCGCCCAAAAATGAGTGCTTTGAAGGTCGGAAGAGGGGATGGAGGCGGGGGCTTGTGATCGATCGAGCTTAAAAATTAGTCGTTGAGGTAGTCTATCCAGGCAGGGACCCAGTACGCCCCAGCCTTTAATACGACTGCTTCCGATTACGAGGAGGGATACGTTCTTCTAGTACTCGAAATGCATGGATTTATACTGGAAGCACACATATGGTTTCATGTAAAGGCATAGAGCCTGCTCCTGATCTCCTCCAATCGTGCAATTCTATCTTTCAAGACAATCCTCCTCGACGCGATCGCCGGATCCTCTCTAAGCAATTCCTCAGTCCTCTCGCTGGCATCCGGTCCTCCCATATCTATGATGAGACTCTGAGACAAACGAGGCAGAAGAGTCTGATGCAACTCATGTTCGATAGTAAGTGGAATATTGTCAATGAATCGCTAGATATTGGTTAGGTCAGCGAGGAAAGGAATGTTAAACAAAAGGCAGACCTTGTACGCCATCTCAAAGTACGCTCGGACCTTAGCCATCACGAGCAGGACTTCTTCGTCTTCTGTTGTCTCGCGAGCGGGAGGAGCCGAGGGCGTGCTCGGAATGTACCAGGCGCCGTCAGGATTTGATGGTCGGTGTATATCATAGCCGCTAGGATTCGTATAGACCCTATGAAACCGCCTGAACCACTTGGAACGTTCGATTGAGTAATGCGGTACTTGAGTATACACGGGCGACGTCTCCAATTTGACTGCCTTGCCGAGTATGACAAGAGCCTCGCTCTTGCAGATCTCCATCTGAGCGCGCACAAGCGCACTGGGGGGACATTAGGCTTCAGATTGGGCGGTGAAAGACACAGGAAACGAACCTAATGCGCGCCTCTAGAGGCTTGAACTGACCGAAACGCTGTATAACTAACTTCTGAATGTACGCCGACGACGTGTCATATACAGCATTGAAACACTCTACGGAAGGATTGGACCATTCCTTCGTAAAGCGATCAACGAGTTTGCGTGTTGTTTCCAACGGGACCTCACCAGGAAGCTCCCACGAAGTACAGCTACAGAGGCGAGCTAAGCACAATAGGACCTGGAGGGATAAACACTCACTTCTCAATCTCTCCCCTGACATCCTTGATATCCATCACGTATTCGGACGCAGCCATATGAGCGTACGGGTTGTCCTTGCCCTCGAACTCTTCATCCCGGATACAAGGATCCCGATACCGGGTCTTATCCTCGAATGGCCGAAAGTTCGGGCACGTCCCGAGGATATCTCGCTTAAACTGCTCATACCTAGCCCGGTTGTCTTGTACGAGCTTCTTGTGTGCGTCCTTGCCCTCGATCGCGGCTTCGACATCAACGCAGAACTGATGGATGAGAATGATAATCTGGGACCATGCTTCATCGGTAGGCAGTAGTGGAGGAAGAGCGTTGTACTCTGCTCTGTCACTAGTAAGGAGTTCGTCGACGCTTTGCTTCAAGGTCGGTATACTATACCAGAAACGGGGATGAGCCTAAGCATTGAGAAAAAAGGGTACATACTAATTCTCGACGAGTCCAACCAAAAGTCGGCTGATATCATGCACAAGCGCAGGTATGCCAAAACGACTGCGGTTGGGAAACTCTTTCCATGGAGAGGTGCGCTCGAAATATCGTTTCGCCCTCGCTTGGGATTCGTCCCGAGAGATCTTGCGCCTGCGCTCGTCGTCGTCCGGGAGACGAACGCAATAATAGCCGTGTTTAAGCTTGTGCTTCTGATCTTGCCCGAGAATGATCTCTCTCCACTTTTGACGCGCACCAGAGGCACCTACTGTGAGCATGTCTGGTTTGGTTAACACTCCTGTAGGAACAATTGGGGCCTGTCATAGTTGCAGCAGAACGAACGTCCACACCAATTGTACGATCACCGTCAGGGTCCCGAGACTTTGCGAGTTTTACTGCTGCTTGCATCTCGATGTCATCTTACATATGAGGGCATGAAGAGGGCACACCTGGTGTCAGAGGAAGAACAACGCACCACTCATTGGAATAGTTATGAGAACAATCGTATTCTCTGATTCTTCGATATAAGAAACCACTAAGTCGTGAACGAGCTTAATAGTTTCTTCTTCGGCATTGTGAATGATTCCTGAAAAAAAACAGCATTTAGTACATGAAGACAAAGATAAGAGCTCCCTACCCGGTAGATCCACGAAAGACAAATCCGTCAGGTCCGGATCTCTCAGTTCCACCTGGACAATATTCTTCGAGAATGGTAGCATCTGTGGGTCGACAGTAGCAAGACTACGTAGGTCTTCCGTACTCATGCTGATAAAATCCTCCTTGGGACGATGGCGACATAGTATTGCAGCTTGGGCGCGCCGGATCCAGAGTTCGACCGTATCCTTGTTGGTAATAACCGGCCCAAACTGCGCCTTGTCCGGGATGACGAATTCACTACCGTCTATCGCATACTTCAAGTTGAGGTATATCGTGCACGACCAGGTGGAAGATGAACTGAGCATTGTGCATTCCATCGGACACCTCAATGCAAAGGAGTGAGGTCACGCAAGAAGGGCTTGAGAGGCATTTACCTAGTACAAGTCCCGCTATCTCGAGGTACATTGATCTAGATAATACTGAGTGCGTGTGTGCCAGGCAAGTGAAAGACGTAAGCGTACTCCGGAGACGGCTTCTACCAGCGAGCTCTTTCCAGCTTTTCAAAGACGTGTATCAGTATGACTTCCGTATTCATATTCAAGAAACAACGTACTAGATTGACCGCCGATGACGATGATTTTTGGCAACATTGGGAACAACCTATCCGCACTACACAGCAGATGGGTATGTAAGAATGTATCGGAAAGAGGTGGTGAACACGAACCCTAGTGCCTGAAGAGCGCGATACAGCTCCATAACCTCCCGACATCTCCGAGCGTATTCCGTCTGGTTGATTGGGACAGTAGTGTTATCCTGCTCTAAATCTGGTTCTGGCGGTGGGGAGTCTGTTCGAGATGTAGTAAGAAGATTGCTCGTGCTGCCATTCACAGCATTATTCCCGTTGGTGGTGCCTCGACGCGTAGGACGTCTCGAAAAGAGGGACATCTGGTGGTGGTGGGTTGGAGGGAACGAGCTGAGGCGTGCTGGGGGGTTCTTATGTCCGGCATGACCACCACGATGCACGGCGCTTATTTTGCCTTCCCAAAGTTATCGGCAATGAGGCTTCGTACAGCACTTACCGTGTACAGTTTTAGATATCATCTGAGGGAGCGGTGGTACCCGAGGGCGCTTGTTGCCAACTAAGGACGTAAAGTAAGCAACGAGAATGACAAGTTGATACGTCCACAGACTTCCACCCAGGTTCGTCAAGCGGTACTGTGCAGACAAACTGAGAGCACTAGTAATAGGTATGAAGTCTCCTACTCACGTTTAATACCGACAAGAGGCCTCGGCACTGAAAATAAATAACTTCACTTTAAGTTTATCAAAAAATCCGATGTTCGTTACCAAGCGCACACACCCATGTGTCAAGGGTAGACGACTTGTCCCACAAAGCGTGTCTCATCATAAACTACCATATCAAGGCTACAGCTAGCTAACCGACGGCCAGCGTCGGCGCATCACAGCCGTGCACTGGAGTTGATGCCTCCCTCAAAGGAGGGAACCTGCCGTGTTCCGAAGGCGAACGAAGTACATTGTGAAGCACGCTTGGAGGTCCGAACACGTGCTTATGTTTGTGGAGTATGTCCTGAATGTAGTGGTTTTGATTTTTGGCCCACTATATGGACTGAGATGAGGTAAGGTCGGGTAAGCTTTCCAGCGAGTCAACAAAATTGTACTCAGGCTGGCGATAGAGAATTGTGCAGAGATCTGAAGAAATCGTTTCCCAATCGAGGTTCACTGTAAAAACAGTGATATTCTTCTAAGATAATACAATCAAGATCCTAAGTAAAGGCCTGGCGACGTCAGACCTTGCTCAAAAAAGGATAGCGACACGTACTCAGGACTTCTGATGCCTTTCAATACTTGTAAGTATATTACCCAATCAGTTTTGCGTTGGTCCAGGATGCGCGACATACCGACATGGGAATAGGAGGCAGACAAGGATTTTGAAATTCAGTGGATTTCCTTTTCTGCTTCGTACCACCATCAACCCTGCAACGCCAACGCCAACACGCCTTTATTTTATCTAGCTCACCGCGTTCATTTTAAGATGCTGTATTTTAGACCTCAAAGCCCTTGCGAGAAGATACTTGACATATATACAAGCTCTAGGATTCTGCCGGTTACGAACTCACTCGTTGATGGCGACCATGATGACACGGCAAACTCACGCGACAACGATAGCGGAGGACTGCAGAATGGTAGCGGGTATACTGTTCGAGGTGCTGGGAAGAAATTTCTGAGATGTAAGTACGTCTTGGATTTCATGATTACGCTCGTCGCTGATTGTCGCATATCGCATACCCAGAGCTTGCTCCCCTCGAACTGACGTTACTCACGCGGGAAACTCGCAAAGACGTACAGATTTCTGAAGAAACTTGTGAGAGGAATTCAAGGGCGCTCGCTGTTGCGAAAATTTCTTTGGTTGCTCAGGTAGCTTCTTTGATTCTATCATATTTGACGTTGCTCAGCGCCAGCCCTAGGCTCATGGACACTTTCTTCGCCGTTTCTAATTATATACATTTTCCACAATGACCCAGTATATGACTTTTACTCGCTATCAGGGTACGGAATCGTCGAGGTCTTACGTTTGTTTGTCATGCATACGAGTCCTTATATCTCCGGTAGCTACAAGGAAGAATCACGCCCACAAATAGAAGAAGGAATAACTCGCTGGTATGTATGCCGGTCTCACTCAAATGCATTTTTAACCACCTGCCTTTTGCTATTTGAAGGAAGAACACCGGGCGCCTTCCCTGGAGATTTTCTGTAGACACGGGCAGAGCCAGGAGGTTCTATCAACACGCGTGTCTCTTTTCCCTCCTTAGAGCATCTCACTGATCTCCTCTAGTTTGCTATCCTACCTCAGTCATCTGGATGGGTCTGTAATTATACTCTGTGCGTTCTCGTGTTTGCTCTTCTTTCTCTTGTCTGACACCCAGATAGATCGTTCTGTACACATACATGTCTATCCTGTTCTGCTGCTCAATGCTATAACATCCCTGGGAAACTTGCCACCACGCAATTGTCGGTGTGAAGGATGAAGACTTGACCTCGTTCAGCGTCGGAAAGGCGAAATAGAACGTTGTCTGCTCTGCAGAGGCATTTCTTTCAATGATCGGGCATGTTTAAGAGCGTCCCCAGCTCCTCGAATCCTCAGGCTCCCGACGCGTTTGTTTAGTCTAGCGTTTACTCTCATTCATTACCGACAGCACTTCGCATATTATTCGGTTTCCTCTACGACAGCGGTCCCTGTCCTCGCTGCACTGCCCTGATCGCCGACTTTGAAGCTAATACTCATCAATTACCCGACAAACTCGCGTATAGTATGATTTCTGCCATAGCCCTGCGACTCACCAGCTCGCGGCCAAGGTCTCCAAGAGAAAGCCAAAGCAAGGTACAAAGAACCTACGCGTTCTATGCGCTTCGTTTTTCATGGTCATTGATACCACCGCGTTGTCATTACGTTTCATGACACCTGTATACGCTTATGGGTCCCTATGGGTCTAAAAGCATCCGCGGAAGCAGAAACGACCATTAGTATAATACCGCGACCCCTATCTGTTTGACCGAGGGTCTGGGATGTGATTAATGTAGTCTTCTTTTTTACGTGTTAAGAGAATGAAATACTCGTTTGTTGTCTTTGCAACCCTACCGAGGGACGAAATTCCGTAGGCTGAAGCTTTCATCAGTGAAGTAGGGCCATAATATGCAGCCCACATAGTAATCTATCTACCGATAGTAGAGACTAGCCAATATGCTTCGTTCTATTTCGTGCAGTGCAATGTCTTGAAAACGTACATAATGGTATAGTTAACGACTAATCAGATTGGTACGTGTGTATGAAAAGTGGCTCGTTCGCAGAAAACTGCTTGAGCATGAGGGCAACTATCCTGCGTCGTTAAACAGCTCTGCCATTGGATCCAAAATACTGCCCAGTTTCAAGATGATTCGTCACCACCGACCCAGTTTGCGATGTTGTGAAGGTAGAGAGATGCAATGGCATCGGTCTCAGGTCCCATGATGGTATCTCCATCCACAGCGTCAGAAACTGGGTCCTCGTTGTCCGGTAAAGCGCTCCCACCCATAATATTGCAGCATGAAAGTCGCATTTCGGCTTGTTCACGATAAAGATCTCCGGTAAGAATAGGCTTGAGGGCGCGTCAGAACTCACTCGAAGGGAGATAACAACGCGTACTACTATTCCTGTGGTCATTCGTCACTCACATGCACTGCCTGACCAGTTCTTCGGCGGTCCAAGAAGACGGTGACAAAACAACACGAGAATAAGAGGCAGGCGGGATTTTGAAATTCAGGCAATTGATGGAGCCACCTTCAATTTCAATTTGCGGCCTTTGCCTTCTCACTATCACTTTTCGCGTTCGAAATCCATAAGTTCAAGAGCTCCGGTATTTCTTCAGAATCTTATGTGTTGTCAGTGTGAGTGTAGGCTCTATGTGGCTGCAACGAAGCTTGATTCGCAGAGCGTAGCGTTGAGGATCGTAAGGACATGCAAGCGTTCAATGTTAATGTCGGGTTTTGGACGAAGTATAGTGGAAGAAATAAAGGCATGTCATAATAACACGGCCATGGTCCGGGAGCGTGCCCTGCTATTTTCCATCAGACTATCAGCATGCTGCGATTCATGGGAGATGTGAGTGCTCGCTGACCTGATCCATCCGCCGAATATGGCCGCCCATAATGAGGATACCCATTCTAGCCATGCTAGATATGCTTGTAGAAGGAAGGCAAGAGCCGATTTCTGTGGTAGGTGAGGCCGCGCGAAACAAAATACAGCATCTAACCCGCAGACAAGCACCGTTTTTCCTCATTGGGATGCTTCGTATTTCATCCAGCCAGCTAGCAAAAAAGCAACGAGCCAGAAGGGGCATAGTACGAAAGGACCCAAAAGCAACAGGTAATATCTGGGTTAGGCTAGGGTTATCTCGTCTTGGATGACAGTGATGCCCAGTAGGTTTGATCGGGGCAATCCCCATACTACTTTGTCGAGCTCTTCAGGGAATGCCAGATGCTGCTGCCGGCAGCTCTAGGGAAAAGCAATGATAAGGAATGTGGTTTAAACATATTGATTGTCAATTGGTAATGGGAAAGACGAATTGGTACTATGTATGTTCGAGTACGTGGAATTTTGCATTTGACAACTAAAATTCGCTGTCCTTGCATTGTTACTTTCATCCCAAACGGTCAGATGGCCGACTGTTTTAAGAATGCTGGACCCTGAAGTGAAATTCGCACTTGGTTAAAGAACGTAGCCTACTATAGTAGCCGCGGAAAAACTCACTGGATAAACCATCTTCCATCGCCAGCAAGGCAGTCTCCACCGTGTGCATTCTGGGTGGACTGGCAGTTCGGAGCCACCCAGTCAATGATAGATGCCTATAAGTAGTGGAGAAAGAAAGCAGTGAGCTAATAAATCGCAGCAAACAAAGACCCATCGTCATACCCAGTCACCACGACAATACTGCATAATCCCATTAATTTGGTTGGCAAAGTAGGTCAAGCAACTGCTATAGGTCATGACGACAATATTGTTGCCAGCAGTCTGAACATGTGTTAGGGTCTGAACAGCAATGATCTAGAATTGAATACGAGCGTACGCCGTTAGCAATATTGAAGAGGTTCCCTATTCGACTATGAACCCGGAGAAATTCCTTAAATCAAAGAGACACGCACCAGCATTTTGACTTTCATAGCGAAGTGCATCAGCAATTACATGGCACTCATCAGGATTTGGGCCGCCCCCACTGGGAGTGAAACAGACCGTGTTGCCTGGTCATCGACATTAATAAAAACTTCCACACAGAGAATACGTAGATACACTTACACTGCGCTCCACATACATTCGTAACATTCGAAGCTTGGCGGGAAAAGACGACATCGCGCTTAGTGAGAGCCCCCTCGGGGCATGACACAGTCTCGACCTTGACATTCTTGTCCACGCCAATATAAGACTCGCTGAGGGTGATCTGCCCTTCGCAAACCTCTACAAGAAGTGTTAGCACAATGATTCTGTCAATGTAGAACGCATACCTGACAAGACAGGGCTGATGAGCGCGAAGCCAGAAAGGATAAAAGCGAGAGAGAAGTACATGATGTTGGATGTATCGAAAGAGAGGGCGAATTGGTTCGATGGGAAAACTTCAATGCATTTACCGTGGTTTATATATCTTTATATCCAGAGTTCCAGACACCCCAGTCCATGGGATGGGCCTTGGTAATACGGAAAGACGAGACCGACGTGGTTGAGAGTAGAGCTAAATATTAACTCTGCCTCATTTCACCTGTTCCGAACACGCACATGCGTGACCGGGTAGCCCTACTCGTGACTTGAATTATGTATTGAGCGCATGGTGGGTTTGCCTGGAGAAGAGTATATCCCGAACTCCTGAGAGATTCTTCATATTCGAAGGTCATGCGAGCCCGATATCTCCAAGGGGCATCCAGGATGAAATTTAATGCAGCCTGCCTCTGGTGCAACCATTATTACTGGTATGTTAATTTTGTGCAGGGCATCGAGACACTCAATACGAGGCCTTGACTAGATTTGCCGCTTTTTTGGTAACACCATACATCCCTGCCGCAAGACAAGCGCCAATGTGCAAAGGCACAACCGAAGCATCCGCGTCAACTTCAACGCGGACGTTGGATATCGTAAACTCTGAGCTGAGAGTTGACAACACCTGTACGATGATGACGATGACGATGATGACTAAAGGAGATGTTGGACTAGTACCTACGTCATTTCTTGATCATTGTTTACCTTTGCCTTCGGACCAGTCGTTTCCGGCCTTTTCTTCTACTAACTTTATCTAGGATTTCTACCACTATGCCGTGTCTTTGACTTGCCTCTGCTCATCTGGATAGACTTGCCAGTCGAGAGGTCATTATACAATTCGTCGTAAACACCCAAGTCAATTCCGGCCTCAAAACACCGCCGACCTGAGTGGAGGACTAGTAAGAATAGTGCGAGAGAGCCGGGAGGACATCGAGGTTTGAAGACTGCCGGCCGTTAGGCGCGAAGAAAGCCTCCGACTGGACAGGCAGATTAGTCAAATAGCGGCAAGCAGAATGATCTCGAAATGCGTTCCTTTTTCATGTGATTGAGCATACCTTCACAGTTCCAGCCCACAAGATATTATTAGTGGCATCCCAACGATTCTAGACTATTTTTCGCCAGATATTCACAGCGAAAAGTCAATACTGACGCTGAATCGAGGGGTGTATATATGATCAATCCGAAAATGTAGGGTGTTAAGGAAGCACAACAGTCGTACATTGCGGTACTGGTTATATCGCACGTACGTTCCAGGTCATGCACTGCAGAGGCTGGTGCGTTTTTGATAGCATAAAATGGGACCTTCAAAGGTTTCGATTTCAGCTTCAATCTTTACGCTCTTGTTTTGAGCGCTGTAAATGAAAAGGTCTCAATTCCATTGTTCCATAGGGGGAAAAGTTTTTCATACCGTTTTACTGATGGCCATTTCAGGGCCGAGAAAGGATTCGCTAAAAACAAAACCTTTTCAGGTTTCATTTTTTACGAGCTAAAATGTACTGATCTCTGCTATGATGGTAGTCAGATACGCCAGGGCAGATAGCTCTTTTTTCTTTGTAGAGTGGTCTATGTCACTTTGCGGTGGAATGATATTGTCTATTGGCGAGAATTCGAGACGTTTATGGCCACAAGTAGAGTGATGAGGTGGGGCTCTGGATGGCAGGAGGAAGAATGAGTTGTCGTGTTTGAGCGGTTCAAAAATTACGTACAAAGGTCTCCACATATATCGTATTTATGACAGCGTTTACTTCGTGTCTCTGCAAATAATCGGTAATCTCCAAGATGAGCATCCTTGAATAGATTTGACGTTCGTCTATTGCGACATAATCATCAGCAGATAGAAGAGTGTCATTCTAATTTTTGAAACAAACATTAGAACGACACTGAACACGTAGACAAGCTCGTATTCCCACTCGGGCAGTATCTTATTCGCCTTCGCATGTGCTATCCCAAGCAACAACCAAACGTCTGCAGACAGGGAATGTCCGAGCAAGGCACAAATAAGAAGCAGACTGCAGGATAAAGTCTGAGAGAAAATAACGACAAAACGGCGTAACAGCAGCTAGCAACATGCCGGCCACCGTGGGGTTGAAAAACTTGGACGTTGTCAATATACAAACCTGGATCCATAAAATAGAAGTCTAGTGGATCTCCTATAGCGCTCCTGAGGGCATTCCCTTCCCTATAGCTCCGTACTTTGCATCACTTCCCCGAAATGTCGAACGCCAGCCGCAACATATTTTACCGTCTTCACCCAGAGAATCGCGGTGCCAGTCTTTGAAAGGCTTAATAACGTTTCAGAAAATGGACACTTGCTGCTGCTGCAGTTGATGTCGATGAAAAGATGCTGGGATGATGGAGGTACCAAATCAAGCAGGATGCCGATTAATTTGCAGCGACCGTGACCACCATGACCTCGACAGCCGTACCAATATTTTACCCGCCATTCGCGATTTCAAGCAGCAAAACTACAGGGAAAAAATCCGTTTGTTATACGGTCCGAGTTATGGCAAATCTTACTCGCCGCCTTCATATCGATGACGACGATAACAATGCTAAGATTCTTTCCCCATGCTTTGCAGGACCTACTTCTCTTTTATCTGAACGTCTGACATAATATAGTGCGGGACCACTCAGACTGTTGGCATGCCTGTGAGAACAACAGGCAACAAAGCTCGCGGCTATCGATATACATAGCGAAAACGGCCAAATGTCTGGGCTTGCCATTGGTTATCGACAAGGGTCGGAAATGAATGGCTGATGTAGGTACTACAGCCGATATCGAGCTCATGTTTCCGATGAGAAGGCTTTCTGAAGGGGCTCGGTGCGTATCACCTACCGTGGTGTGGATAGCTCGAGCTGATTTGATAACCTGCTCTCAGCATGGGCTAACCATTTAATCCTGACAAATTCTACAGTTGATACCGGTGGATATTATTTTTGCTTCCTCAACAAACGAGGTTCTGATAATAGTATAGTGTTCAACAGGTAACGCCTCTTGTCAGCTACCGATACCTGCAGTTGTAGCTGCTCACCCTAATGAACTTGAAACTAGGGCCGACCATCCCATAGCTAACACATATCGTTTTTGTCTCTGGCTGCTGAAGTACGCTTTTTATCATGGCTGGACTTTTCGCGTCCCGACGGAATCTTCATCTATAGATGTAAATGGAGAATTTGTGATAAAAGGTATTCCTTGCAAACGATAAACGTGAGTATCAGTGCCTTTCTCGCAGATTATGGTCTTCATATCTTCCCAGTGATCCCTGGAGAGAGGCGACGGTGTCTGCTCTAAAAAATACGGTCGTGAGCACAGATGACTAGCCTATTGGCTTGTAGAACGGATTCCATTGCAAAGGATTTGGTGATGGCGCTTGCTGCGCCTGATCCTACTGTCATTGCTGTGTAAGACTTTTTCTTACCTGGAAAATTGTTTGAAGGATCTTGTGGCGAAATAAATTCTGGGTGTATCGAGTGTTCTCCAACATCGGCCTTTTCCGGCAATATCGGCCCCTTCGCATGGTAGTACAAGGTTCTACCATGGGAGCTCCTTAACGTTTGCGTTTGACGCTATTTTGTTAAAATGGCAGTTGAATGAGTATGGTACAGTTCACAGATGAGAATATTACCCCAATTCCATCTCGTGACGAACAGTATCTACTGAAATGGTTGTTTGGATGTACGGTATGGACACCGGAATACTTTGAGTGGTTCAGATCTACACAGTTCACACTGCATACCTTGTTGAATTCACCACAAAATATCAAGATATACAGCCCATAATCAAACAAGGGATAAAGGATGAAGATTAGTCGTTACGGCTAAGAGCAAATCTAGTAAGTTTAAGCTGGTCTTCCGTTACGTCTTCCCATTCCTCGTTATTCTCTACCACAATCAGTGGTACTACATCAAGCCTATCTCCAGCCCACGCGCTCTGGTAAGATCTACTCTGATCGCACACGACGGGTCATTCGACCAAGAGATATTAGTAAGCAGTACACTGCCAATATCACCATCGTAGCTCGCCAATCCTTCCACTACCGCGTCCCATCATACATAGATACGCTTCGCCAGATTCCTCAAGACCACCCCGTGCAAGTCGCGACTTTTATTCCGATGAGTTAGATATTTGTAATACCGAGTCACCAACGTTTGTGCAATGCCTTGCCATACCCCTCCTCGATATCCTCAGGGAGCTTCTCGATCTCCGCAAGTTCCTCAGAGGTGAGGACGTTCGGGGGACAGTCTGTCCCGTAGTCTCCAGCACACATGATACGACAGCCTTACCATGACTCCACCAAAAGGACAATGATGTCGAAACTGCTGCGGGCTTCGAGGAACTCGCCCAGTTTACCCCAGTCTCCAAGATGCTCGCGTCTGTCAGTATTAACGATCTTCCAGTATTGACCCATGGTTTTTGAGTAAGGCAGCAAAAAAGTAAGAGGGAGATGAAGGTGGTGGTGAAGAGAAAAGGAAAGAAAAGAAGAGAAGGCAGTCGGAAGTCTGAGAATCACGACTCACGGTCTCGTGATCCCGGCCTTGCAGTTCGACCCCTGTAGCAGACCTAGCAAATGCCGCCGGGGAGACGGCCAGAACTAAATTTCAAGAAAATGCCTTAGAAATCAGGATATGGGGACACTGAAACTGGGTATAGTCGATGTCAGTTCTTCAGCATGTGCACGCACGTCGAGTGATCATCACGCTGATGTTCTCCGACGTCAAGGATGAATAGACCTCTCGACTTCGCAAGCTTGGAAGACACTCACGATCCACATACAACCTAGCAATCTGGGCGGCAAAGCTATATAAGCGTTTTCGATTAGGAGCTTGGTGTCAAGTCCGGCCAGAACTGGGCCTAAACCTACTCGCTACCAACCATCAAGTCATCCCAGTGATAACATCAGATGATCGTAACAGAAGTGAAGGGTGCACGTCGTCCTTTTTCTTTCTGGACGACGAAGTATAACTAATATTACCTCGCCGGATCTAAGGAACATTCTCCGGCGACAGAGTTCGAAAATAACGGCGGCGATTCGATAGACCGAAGCGTTCTGCGACTTACAGGTACACCCATGATAATCACCCTAAAATTTTAAGTCCTGACAGACACAAAAGTCCAGCTAACCCCTAAAGTGAAATGAATGTGAAGCCTGTGTTTCGGCCTGAAAACCAAGGAAAACCAAGTAAAGCTTCATCTGCGTCGTGATATAGATGATGAGAGACGAGCATACTGAGCGTATTGAAATACTCACAATTTCTCATCCTCATCATACTCCGAAATGACAATCATCGGCGCGACGACTTTCTCATCGGGATAACCCTCAATATCTCTACTCTCTGGCCGGAGGAACACCAGAATGACGACGCTCAAGATTGCAGATACCACAAAGGTACACATGGTAGTGAGTGCTAAGAGGAAGACTGGCGAAATGAGGTTCTGTGGGTAGACACGGACGAGGAAGAGGAGGACTGGATAGGCGATGAGGATGATGACGAGGCATTCGTGAAGAAACGAGTGAGCTGATTCGACGGCCGTGGTGGAAGGCATGGTGGCGACTGTTAAAGAGCGTATGGTGCTGTCGAGAGCGGTGGGGTGATGGGCGTAAGGATGGAAGATGGAGATAGGGGGTTCTTAGTCTTGGCGAGCCGGACCGATCCGCCGTCTTAGACTCAAAATAATCGTCGGCGTCTCTTATGTCACTCTAAAAAAAACTGGAAAATCACCTCCGACTTTAGTGGTACTATTCTGTTTGTCGCATTCGTATTTCCCTAATATTATCAGGAAGTTGCCACCACGTACAAAGGAGGTAGCTCTCAGGGTTCTCAAACCTGATAAAAGCGAAATGAACGATGGATAACAAACCATCATCTCTCCAATTGCTTTTGCGAAACCTGTAGCTTACGTCCTTCGTTACTGTGGGGTGGTTGGTGGAGATCAAAACGGGCGGTGATGCCCATATCGGGACAGCGGATAGATTCGGCAATAGGCAAGATGTTTTTCCATTAAACCCCTAAACAACTTCTAAATACATTTCCGTTCTTCCTCTTGACATAATCTTTATCTCAGAAATTCGGCATTCTAGAGCTTTGCTAGCCATTTTCTTTTTCGTTGATGTCTGGCATCCCCTAATTACCTCAAAAGGTAGATGAGAATCCGAACACTGTCGGAGCCCCTCCAAATACTATTACGTATCGTTTCAAGTACCAAGACGATTCTGTTTGACTTTCACTAAATGCAAAGGTTTCTGCTCTCCTCGCTCACTCGAAGACCTCCGCGACTATCTGCGCTCATGGCCTCTTCTCAAAGACCCCGCGCCTTTGTCTCATCGGTACCGGAAGCTCACGGCACTGCCAGTAAAGAAGATGGTGCTGTCAATTAATGAAGCGTCCGCAGAGCCCTCATCTGAGTGGACCAGCAATGAAGAGAATAGAAGCAGATATAGACCTGGCGGCTATCACCCCGTTCAAGTAGGCGACGACTATGCGGGAGGACGGTACACAATCACCGGAAAACTCGGATGCGGAGAATATTCAACTGTTAGGCTCACGCGCGACAATGAAGAAAACATGTGAGCCTGAGTTTGCGTATGAGATTGCTACTAACAACCCTATGCAGTGATGTGGCCCTCAAGATAATGGCTGGTGCACGCATAAACAACGCCACTCGTTATATTTTTATGTTGATACATACATAGATGAGGCTTCACAAGTACCGGAACTCTACGAGCTCGAGTATTTACAACGTTTGCGCCTCCAAAATCCCGGCCATGTTGGATACCCTTACGTTGTCCACCTTACCGACTCGTTCAATATCGACGGGCCTCATGGAAAGCATCTATGCGTCGTGACTGGAAATGGCCCTATGCAATCTGCTGTCTTTGGCGGAGAAATCCTTTGCTGGTTATAGAATACCAGAGTACGGCGCAAAACGCGTCATACGAGATGTGCTCTCCGCCCAAGACTATGTTCACAACGATTGCAACATCATACATACGGGTAGGCCTTTCGTTCTTCAAAGTTCATTTTCGTATCAGCTCCGACCATTTTATTAGACGTCAAAATCACCAACGTCGTGATGACAGTACCGCAAGAGGCCATGCCCAAAGAGGGCTTGGGCACCCTAATCCCTGCTCAGCAACACACGATTCCAGTATCCACCGATAACGATGCACCCGTCACGATAACAGTCTGTGCCTAATCTCGATGACCCCGAGGTGTGGGTCCCGCTTAGCTTCAAGTTAATAGACTTTGGTGTCGGTTAGTATATCGGTACCCTTGTCATTTTCAGCATGCATGCTAAGATGTACGCGGAAGCTTGTTACTCCGACAGAACCGGAGAACACTTTACCCAAGGTGTTTGTCCCGTCGGTATACGTCCCCCAGAGGTGGCTCTACGTGCTGGCTGAGGTAAGTCGGTTGATATATGGGGTGCCGGCTGCATGGTACCGTCCTTTTACTCTCCCATTGAAAAGGCTCACTGTGTCTAGTTGTATGGCATGCTCGTCGGGAGGCCTCTGTTCCCCGTTCAGTGTGATCCCGTATTTCTCCCCGCCTACCAAGTGCAGGTTTTGGGCGAGTTCCCCACAAGCCTTCGGGAGTAAGGCATGGTTCAATGATGATGGTGAAACCGAGTCTCCGTATAGCGTCCAAGTCGTGCTCACGCTCTGTTTACAGGATCCCTTCGACACAAAGAAGTATTCCCCAAGATGTCTTTAGAAGCTTTCGTGAAGGAGCAGAGTGGCGGGTGGAACGTTCAAAATACTCACAAAGTTTCCTCTACAAAAATACTGAAAAGAAACTTTAAATATTTTCTTAAATTTTAGTGCAGTGTGGTACGAAGCAAAAAAGGAAATCAACTGAATTTCAAAATCCCATCTGCCTCCTCTCGTGTCGGTTTGCCGTCGCTTCCTGGAGCAACACAAGACTGATTGGGCAATACGTACAAGTATTGACGGACCTCAGGAATAGTACTAAGTACTCGATCTTATCCATTTTTCTGTCAGTCTGACACTTCCCTCAGGCCTTTTCTTACCTAGAATCTTGGTGTTCATTGGAGAACAGTCTTGGGATAATACAATCAAGTGAGAAGTGCTTCGTTTAGGTCTTTGCACCCTTTTCCTTGTGAGTATTTTTTTTTTTCGTTGACGCCCAATCTTATTGTCTCAGATCGTTCCAGCCAGTGGACCAAAAATCACAACCGCTACATCGACGTCGTATTATCCAAACATAAATATGCTTTCGGATCTCCAAGCGTGCCCCACAGTGTACTTCGTTTGCTCTCGGAACACGGCGGCTTCCCTCCTTTGGGGAAGCATCAGTTCCAGTGCACAGCCCTGATACGCCGACGTTGACCATCGGTTAACTAGCTGTAG
Source organism: Desarmillaria ectypa (assembly GCA_030407005.1). NCBI lineage: Eukaryota > Fungi > Basidiomycota > Agaricomycetes > Agaricales > Physalacriaceae > Desarmillaria > Desarmillaria ectypa. The sequence continues at coordinate 114,136 of JAUDYN010000010.1, forward strand.
CCTCTGTCTGGTGGTTTACGATGAGACACGCTTTTTGGACAAAGACATCTACCCTTGACGCATGGGTGTGTGCGCTTGGTAAGAACGGGATTTTTGATAGAAATCATAGTAGGGTTTCCTCATTTCTTCTAGTAGAGCAGGGTCTTGTAGCATTATGCCTTTCAAACCAAGGGTAATAACGTGAATAACCGTCATGGCACGTAATATTTCCAATCGCCCCTTCTCATTCTAACTCGTCGCCATACTCTGGAAATATCCGTCTAAACAAATGACACCATCCCACGTAGCTTCGCCGAATATAGGTGGCTTTCGTATACTCCCAATCTACTAGCCCAATAGGTCGCAATTGTTCATCCACGAGAATATTCGTAGGGGTAATATCACCATGCGTAAAGCATACATTGTACTGGGTCGACTGTGGCTTGGCTAGTGGAGCACGAACACGGTCGTCAAGGGGTTCCCATAACATACAAAAATACTGAGTGGGAAAATCATCTTGTGACGCAAAGGGATCAACGAGTTTGCCGTCTCGGATCCGATAGCTAAGGAAGTTCGCACCATCGACACCAAATATGGCGCAACTTGGTGGGGCGGGGCTCTGAGCTGGCGCGGAAGTGGTTATAGTGGTGTTTTCTGAGATGAACTGAGCAGCTATAGCCTCGCCGTACCCATCCTTAGCGGAGTCGGATGATCCGTAGTGTTGTTTGTGGGTGATGCCATTCTGCGATGCGCTATAGCAGTTGATAGCAGGATAGTCGAATAGATGGGGGCAATCTGAACCAGAAAGACCATACCAGGCTGGAAATGCTAACCCTTCTTTTTCACGAGTTAATGACGCGTCAAAGGCAAGGCACGGTGGATACTCACCTTCGATGATAGACAAAATTCGAAGGGCTGAACGTCGCAGATATAATATATCTACATCGGACAAAGGCTCAACTTGGTAAAACGGGAGAAAAGATCGCTGCTGGTGGTGGAAGCGTATCAAGCGCAATTTATTTGGTCCCGAAAACTTCAACATGCAGGGCAGCGCCGCCACATGCGTGGCTCACGCAATTTAAAAACACTATCATCCAGTCACATTACCTGCTGAGCACCGACTCATGGGATGTCAGTGTTTCTCGGAGCTTGTGTACTTATCTCGAGCCAAATCGTCTTCAGCACTGAATGCCCTACAAGTTACCTAGGTAAATATAAGGCACTTATCGGCGGCCGCGAAGGATTACGGTGTCGGCATGGAGAGCACATGTCAAGTTTCTGACAGGCGTCCACGTAATGATTCACAACGTTCGCCACACTTGGAGCAGTGCAAGAGGTAGAAGTTTTCATAGACTTCCTCCAAGCCTACGGATATTGTCAAGCACATATTCTTTATCACGATGAAGCTTCCTCTCAATCGAGATGATGCCTGTAGAACGGTCAATCGAGGCGGGCAAACGCGAAGTGAATGGCAACATACCAGACATGAAATTCTCAAATAAGGACGTGTTGGAGGATCTGGGACCTCTACCACGCTCGCGGTGGATGGGCCACCCCGGGAGATATTCAGTTGGAAGCTTCGATTCCAATTTCACGATTGCTTCGCTCACGGGGATGTAGCACCCATCATCGGGAGAGACCACACTGCTGCTGAATGGCGACACCCAGGGCTGTATTCTAGAGTTCATCTCGTTCCATGGTTTGACTACAAAGATGGTTATTGATTACAGGCGGGAGCATTTTGAAGAATATACCGATGTCTTCTAGCGCGCGCAGCCGGATGTAGCGCTCCTTCAGAGATTGGATTCTGCGTAATGTTTCTGCGGATGGGGGTGGTTTGGGTACTGGTTGGCTGAGCTGGTATAAAATGGGATTATCAAGATACGTGTCGTCCATTGCGCGGCGCGACGCGAGTTCTTGGAGAGGCTTGAGACAACGTCGCTATAGGAAAGACCACAGTGTATATACACCGTAGCTATCACCCTAGATCAAAGTGAGAATTCTTGGGTTTCTTTTGTGATGAAGTTACATTGTCCGTGGGACAATAATAGCGTCTGTCCCCGCACTACAACCGCCAGAAGAATTACACCGTAACTTTCCTGAAACAGCCCCACGAATGCAAGTGATAGCATTATCAAGAACGGTTGAAGGACACCACTACCAGAATCGTCAACAATAGGGAGGTACTGTTTGGGTAGAAACGACCCATAAGGCGTGGATGGTTAAAAGGAAAGCCGTGTCGACCCCGAGTGGGTGACAGCGGTCCGAGCCGAAAGCACCGGTATATTGAGTACCGAGTACGCATACCCAAGAGCCCTTCGACATCAATCTATGTTTTCTTCCCCATGATTCATAGGTAAATCTTGGGTAACTGGACGGACTTTGACGAAGGCAGCGATACTCGTCCTTTCTTCTCTGTCGCAATTAGCATTTAAAGGTTTTCCCGTTTGCTCAGGACCAAACAGAATTCGGGGTACTACCCGATATCACGGCGCAAAACATAACGATAATGTCGTGCCATATTCATTATGCTGTACTGCCATAGCCATGTTAATCAAGGTCTTCAATCTCTAATATAGCGCTAAATCTTTGCCTTTCTGCAATACATCGGACATCTCGTGTGATTCCATTTCGACGTTGACGACAACCTGGATATGCGTAAGCAAGTTCTATTAAGTCCCAGAGAAACGAAAAATGATTCAATATTCAAGTACTCACCTCTTGTGGGCGAATGCCGGTCTCGACCTACGGGGTATTTCAAAGACAACCCAATTAGATTGAAGTTATTACACTCACTCCGGTGTGGGCCATGTCATTCCAAAACCTAGGTTCTGTCGTCATTCGCCGATGTGAGGATCGCTCCGAGTCGTCAGTAGTTGAGTGCTTGACAGCGCGCTAAATAATTGCTAAGGAAAGCGACATCCAATACACGGATATGTCACAGACCGCATTCAGGCTTGAAAGAGCTGGCAGTGGAAATGAGTTTAGGGCATGATGGAACGAAGGCGGTGACAACGCACCAGAATTTGTGTACAATTTCGGTATGAGGAACGCAATGCCTAGCGAAAGCCTTAAATAGAGATACATGAGACATGGCGGAAACTTGCCCACCAAAATAGTAAGGCTTGTTCTATACAGAGAATGTGAACTCGTAATCACAGCATCAAAGATGAAGCATACCGAAGCGAGGTATAAACTGATATCGACAATGGCGAGTACGGATGTCAAAAGACCTTTCAAGAAGTAGGACAATTCATTATCAACGACCCAGCTCATAAGCACAACTCACCGTTTTGCATCGTCACTGATGCCCGAGTTAATTAGTACCACATTTACACAAAACAATAATTCCACTCACGTCGAATAAGCTTTGTCAGAAGACGGTCTGTCGTAGGGAATGTTCCCCTAGCTTTGCGCAAATAATTTGAGACTATCAAGGTGATAGCCAGATCTCCTAGCGCGCCGGATACCAGCCAGATGAGCGCGACTACCTTGAGTTTCCGAAATTCGCTGAAATCTCCAATGATACCAGCATATATTCCTGTCCCTAATCCACCCGCTGTTGAAGCTATGGCACACAGAACGACAAACCCGAGGTAAAATGGATTTCTCGATGAAATCGTCACTGAGTCACGCCTCGAGGACCAAAAACAGAAGCCATACCTCGTTAACGCCCAGACCCTCCATGCGAAGAAACATTGGACCATAGATGCCATCAAACCTGACAGAATCGGGTCTGTACAGACAATCCAATCGGCTGTCGAATGGTGAGAAATACAAATCTGTAAATCAATAGAGGAAGGTAGTGCAATACCTCTACCGAATGCTGCCGGGTTCATAAAGTTGTCTATGAACATCTTGTATGCCCTGATACACTCATAAAAACCAAGAATACTGGAATTTCGAACAGCACATACCAGACCATTATGAAGACCGAGTTGATGACATCCAAAGCAAAGAGCGATACAACGAAGATCTTGAGATATGGCGGATCTCTATAGTGTCATTGTAAGAGCAAGTTGTACAAGCGAGTAGAGACACCAACGTCGGATAGCGGTCGATGTATAGAAATAGCTGGACTATCATGACGCCTAGAAGCAAGATGCTTAAAAATATGCCTGGAGCCAATGATATTTAGCCAGGTACCACTGCTGATAGGTGCAACTTACAGACAAGAATCATGCCATACGGATCGCTGATAACGCTCATGTCTGGAGGAAATATTCGATACTAACGACTAGGCGTGAAGTTGGGCGCGGTTTGGGTGCAGTGAAGATATATATAAAAGCTTTTCCCCGAAATGCCCTGTACGTGAGAAAACGTATTCTCCATTACGAAGATTCCCAGGTGGAGTAAATATATGCACTACGAGCTAAGGTTCATCAACTGCGGATCACCTGGACAGGTATGCGATATACAGTGCATGTTGAAAATAATGGATTCAACTCAATGAGCAGTGGGCCAATGTGGCTGGTCAGTGGAAGTGGAACAGTGAAAGCGGCCCGAGCCGCGTGGCGCTTCGTGTAATGGACGTTGTGAGCTGAAGGAGCTGGCGGACAGCGCACATAAAGTGCTGACTAAGCAGACGAGAGACTCGATTGCAGCCAGCATAGCGGAAGATTTCCAGATGGGGTAACTCACTTATGATTGGTCCGCTCCAGTAATGCTGTTTTTTTCATCCCATCCCTGTTGCTGAAGTTCCGCTCCCCGGATCTTGTAGACGCAGGCGCATGATTGCTGCGTTATTTAACGTTTAATATCTCACCGGGTACTATGGAAATGTTTCTTTCCCACGGTAGAATCGGCATGCTCGCTTCTTTTTTCTGTATTATCCGCAATCCAGGGTGCTGCATCTCAGGGTACCAGCACCGACTGAAATCCGAATAATGACATTCTATTGGGACTTGGTCTTCCGTGCTTTCTGATGATAGCTGTGCTTTTGTATGGCCCGGCAAGCGGGGTCCAGGTGTCATTGTGGTCTTTTTTTTACGGCCAGTAAGATCCTTGACAACTCTTGGTCATGAGATTTGAGCGCGATAAAGTTCGTCTCTCGGTAGTTTTCTCATGCATCTTCCATCCTTCCCAATGGCTCTGTTGTCTACGTCTAACCTGCTTGCTCTTGGAGTCTTCGCATGGGTTGTCATCTCTCTCATACGCAGGACACTCTCGGGTTCATCACCTCCAGGCCCGCGCCGACTACCCATCATTGGTAATCTGCTTGATATTCCCAAGGAACGTGAATGGGAAACGTGGGCGGAATGGGGGAAAAGATACGGTGGGCCTCCTCACTTTGTGCAAGGTCTCGCAGAACTCTCACCGTGTAGCAGGAGAAATAGCTTCAGCGACTGTGCCAGGACAGACAATTATAGTCTTGAATTCATATAACGTCGCTAAGGAACTACTTAACAACCGTTCTGGTGCGCTCATGATTCCTTCAACAGCTTAATGCTGAGCACTATACGCCCTTCAATAGCAAAGTATTCGGACAGGCCTCCATTGTCAATGCATATCCTTTCGGGATGGGGCAACATATCCCTCATTCTCGGATACGGATCTGCCCTCCGTGCACAGCGCAAGCTATTCCATAAGCTCCTTGGGACGTTAGAAAACTTCCAGCGATTTTATCACGTTGAAGATGAACAGACACGCAAATTCTTAAAGGATATGCTGCGAGATCCAGATCATTGGGTTGATCACATTCACGAGTTGCGCAGTCCATTTAGTTTGACTTCACTCTCACTTATTCGCATTCTGTTGACAGTGATGTCGCATCAATTGTACTTCGCATCGCTTATGGCTACACGGCCAGCAAAAATGACCCTCTGGTCATCAAATGTAGACAGATAACCGCTGAATTTTTGCAAATGGCATCTTCCAAGTTCTTGGTGAACAAACTTCCCGCACGTGCGCCTTACGTTCTATTTGTTTTTTTAAAAAAAATCATAATCATAACTTGCGCGGGAAAGTCCGGCACGTACCTGATTGGATTCCAGGTGCGGAATTCAAGAGACTCGCCAAGCGATGGAATGTGAATGTTCAAGAGATGACTCACCAGCCTTTCAACTGGGTGAAAGATCAGATGGCACGTATCTCTTCATTTCTTCATTGTCTTCTATGACTTGGAATTTATCACCCGTATTAGGCTAAGGGTACTGCAGACTATTCTTACGTATCTTCGGGCCTTGAAGATGGGGAGGATGAGTTTGTGATCAAATGGACTGCATCAACAATTTACGGAGGCGAGTTATCTTTTCCTTGGTAGGATCTCACGAATTTTAATGACTAACATTTATAGCCGGATTTGACACGGTACAGTCCTCCGTGTCCTGCCTATGAACTCCGCTGACCTCAAAGCTAGACGGTCATTTCTATCAAGGCATTCCTCAAAGCCATGGTTATGTTCCCTGAGGTACAAGCTCGTGTTCAGGCAGAAATTGACTCGGTAACTGGCGGTGAAAGACTTCCTTCTCTTGCCGATCGGGACGAAGGATGGCTTCCCTACACTCTCGCCGTGCTTCACGAGGTTTTCAGGTGGCATTCTTCCATTCCGACTGGTGCGTGAGCCATACTTGACTTGTTCTCAATGCGAAGTATCGACTTGAGAACTTCAGGTTTCCCTCACCGGACGATGGAAGACGATACATACAACGGTTATTTTATTCCAAAGGGATCAATAGTCATTGCTAACATATGGTGAGTCCCGCTAATATTCTCTGCTAGGAAAGTGCTCTTTTTATGTCTTTTTCGTCAGGCAAATGTCTCGTGACCCCGAATTCTACCCTAATCCTGATGTTTTCGACCCTACTCGTTTCTTGGGCCCGTCCCCTCAACTGGACCCTCGCGAACTGATATTCGGGTTTGGCCGACGGATCTGTCCAGGTAAACTTCTCGCGGAGGCGTCTGTATTCCTTGCTATGGCAAGATCCCTGGCTGTGTTCAACATTACAAAAGCCATCGACGAAAATGGTGTCACTCAAGAGCCTGTCCCCGGTCAAGTAGCAGGCGTTCTCAGGTATGATAAAATATTTGAGTTATCGTCAGATGATGAATTTGACTCACTTTCTTAGTGATACGTTGCCGTTCAAGTGCGTAGTCAAGCCAAGAAGTGAAAAGGCTATAGGATTGGTTAATGAGACGATCTGAGAGGCGGACTCGTTCATTTTTGCATCATAAAATCTTATCTTTTCACTCCTTACCAAAGAATTAACAACAATATCGAGAACCTTATTGTGACAAATTCGCAAGATCAGAGCGTTCATTATAAAGTTTAAGCTGTCCTCAAATAATCAGAGAAGAGCCTAAGGTTGATGAACAGTGCATAGGATAGCTTGCCCATTCTTCGCTAGCTTTCGAAGCAAGGTACAGATCGACCAGCGCCCCTGCTGTAGAAGTTGAAGGTGTTGCGATTCGGTTGTAGAAGATACTAGAGATGATCAATGCCAGGATGAATTTCCGAAGATTGTCGTAAGGGCCGAGCTCACATCACCTCGCAATCTCTGGAGGCCACGGACAAGACACAGGTGAACTTGCATAGGCGTAGATAAAACATACGGCGAGTAAGAGGGACTAAAGCACTGTGTTAGCATACTTTCTAAAATTGTGGGATGGAAGCATTCACACTCCTCCAGCCTGCTGAGGCCTCCTAGCTTTTCGGAACTTGGCAAGCTGGTTGCCGCCAGTTGGAAACTCGCGATCGAATTGATCAATGTCTTCGAGAAGGAGCTTCCGTTCTGCGCTCTCTTTCCCTGCTTCGGCAAATTCACTAGGAGTGCGAAGGGCTTTCGATCAGAAACCTCGCTTCATTTTAAGTTCTGCTGGGTTGGTGAGGGATGCGAGGAAATCAGCTGTAGTCTGTCGTTCGGGACAATGGAAACCCATATCGATGAAAAACCTCCTAGCGTCATCTGTTTGGGCAAAATAGATCTGTCCGCCGTCGTAAAGGACAACGGTCTTGTTGAAAATCTGATTTCTCTGTATGAGTATCGCAAGTCGGGAGAACAGGCACATTACTTACGTCGTAGATAGACTGTGAAGCCTGGTAGATAGCAACGACGGCTGTGGCACCCATGTACGTAGTTGAGAGACGGACTGCCTTCACAACTCGACAGCCGTCATGCTATCCAGACCACGAGTAGTATTGTCCCAGCATTGTAAAGGGCTACCACTGAACGCGAGCTCTGCAATACTGACGCGCTTCCGCTCGCCACCCGACACGCCACGAATGAAATCATTACTAACTTTGGTATTGACAGTATGTGTAAGACCAAAAAACAGCCATGACAAGTCCTTCATATGCTCCGCCCACATATCACGAGAGATTTCAAAAAGCCGAGTATGAGGCGTCCGTGCTTGAGCCGCAAACGAGAGCGTCTCTCCGACAGTAAAGTTGGGGAAGTGAACGTCGGTTTCGGCGTTGTAGACGACTTCGCCCCGGAAATCACGATGTATGGTCTTCCACGGGATACCTAAGGCGCCATGCGATTATGCCAAAGGGATTTGTTCACCTTGCAACTCGGGCCGCGGCATCTCGGCATGGATCCCCCTTCCCAATAATGCATGGATTCTGGATTACAGTATAACCTAGATGCAAGGAATGATAGCTCATTCGCGAGACGAAAGGAAGGTGAAATCATACCGCAATAAGAGGGTTGCAATTTCGGTTACATCATGCATACAGCTTTCGGCCTGCTCGCAGATAGATTGCTTTTAATCTGCGATGTTGTACAATCACGAGAACACCCGGAGTTAGCATGCACTAGGATAATAGTATATTCTTCAACAGATGACAGGCTTTGTAGAGTCTCGTCCGTAGAAAAGCTTGATTTCCGAATCAAAAGGAGTACACGTCAACAGATTCGAGTTCAGTACTATTATTGACATCTCCAAGCATCTAGGAATGGGTTAGCTTTCTGCGAACCAGAAAAGGTGACGCATGAATGTACCTTCAAAGCAATGATCCTCTGCTCGTCGATCATAAACCCCGAATACTCCTTCTCCATCTCCCGCGAAGTAGAATAGAACGGCAGAGTGGTGCGTACTTTTTCCTTGAATATATGCGCCCGATCCAGCGTAGTTGGGCCAGTAATAAAACGCCCTCGCGAAGAAGGAAACGTGGTTGGTGGACGAGGGCGCGATGGATGGACGTTGAAATCCAGCACCTGCACTATCTTCCTCCCCGGAATGGCGGGGCATACAACCTTCTCTCCGTAGGCGTATCTATGCTTGCTTCGATTAGCCATTAAGAAACGTCAGGATGACACAAGTGACCCACCGCATCCAATTGAAAGAGCCCTCGTTCGACAACATACGCGTGTGTTGGGGGCCCCAATTCTCCCATATAATATAGCTTAAAAGGCTTTTGCTTCTATCTTCGTAGTCCGAGATATATTGCAAGAATATTTCATTCGGGACGAACAATGTATATGTTGCCGCCTCCTGAGTAGGATCCAGGAACCCGTACATCATGGTGAACGTATGTATCCGCCGCTCTGGGATAGCAATAAACTGTTCGCCGTCAGTAGCGGAAGCGGTGATTGCTCCTGAATGTGTGATGACCGCCTCCACCTGAATATTGTCTACGATTTCCGGCAGGCAAAGCACAACGATGGTCTTGTATTGAATCTCATCCGACATCTGCACTAGATAGATATAACCAGGAGTCCAGGTTGTTGTCAGAATGTAGGCGTCCCTGGTCACGAAGCCGAAATGGTACACGCCTCTAGGCAAACCGTAGTTATCATCGTGACTCTAGAGAGATTGTGAGAATGGACATCGGGAAACCTCAACGATGGTATCACGTACGATTAGAAGCTTCCCAGTCTTCCAGTTCCAGATGTACAGATGCGACTCTTTGATAGGCTGGCGAATGAAGAGAGCCAGAGAATCTTGTGCCACCTGGATGGTACAGACGCCCACAAGGTTGGCCCACATTTCGCCAGGGTGAATAGAGATATTTATTTGTGGTATCTTCGCCTCAGGGTGATCATGTAGTGTTGAAAGCGACCGTAAATGCATAGTGAGAATGCGATCCGTCGTGTACGAAGGGGGCCTGGCCGTAGTTCAGCGTCGAGTGTAGGGAAGGAATAAAAAGCATTACGAACGACGCATCATCTACAAGCATGGCGAGAAAGTCCTGACTTGGATCCATGGCAAAATCCTTGACTAGCATGTCTTGGTCCGGAAGCTCCACCTGATCCATAGTAGGTCGCACCGACGAAGGAAGCCGTGTCAAGGAAAAATCCCGTCCCATGAACATCTTGACGAATACGCCGGCGACGAGCTCATAGGCGCTGCATTCCCCGCTAAACGGAATGCTTGTGAACTCTTTCCAATTCAGATTTGCCCAGGCGCGCCGCAGGTCACGAAGGCGTCCCAGCCGGTCGGTGTTTGAAAGGTGAGAGCTATTTCCATCCTCCATGCCGTCAATAGCGAGTTCAATCGTGTACTGAAGGGCGAGAGAGCCATTGACAACGTTCTTGAATGTCCTACAGACCTTATGAGCACAAGTTGAGCGACGTCTTCGGACCATGCCAAAAGTGTACATACCTTCATGCATTGCAGCAGAGACCAGTAGTTCAAGCTTTCCAGGCACTGAGTAAGGATTTCCGGGGGCAAAGAGAGCAGAGACGGCGACATAAAGGTAGGATTCAAGGACGGTCGACCGGTGGTTCTCGGGGGATTATCCGAATCGTATTTTTGCCCAAAACTGATATGCCGTCCTTCGGCATCAAGAATTTACCACAAACTTACCCTTCTGGTAAGCTATCATACTGTCCTTATTGCTACGGTAGTTACAAGAAAAGATATAAACAAAATTATAGGATACTGGTATGTCTCGAAATCAGCAGAGAAAAACTCAAAAATTAAATCTACTTTGGATTGTCGCATCGAGCATATGCTCCCCTCGTTCTCGTAAACCGGTATCTACTGAGTCCACATTTACCCTCTACGAACAGAAACTTTCGGCGAGCGATCCATAACGTCGAGGTCAAAATCACTGGTAACACCTCCACCGCCACTCGGACGATATCAAATTTTCTCGCCTTCAAACCAGAGAAGCGGCGCCCTAGGAGCCAGTTCCACCGTCTCTGGCTTAACTCAACCAGCAGCAGCAGCAGTAGGCACCCCGAACATGTCTCTTGAAAATGTGAGCTGAAAGACCATATCCTTGGCGATGGCCAAAGCTTCAACCTGTTCGTCTCAGCAGTTCTTTCGTCCCGATGATATGAGCAGAGTATTAAATCAGGTATCATCTGACCTATCCGATACGCTGTCCTGTGCCCGGCCGTCTATCGACGAATCCGAAAAAGCCTCAGCACCGGACGCTGGCTGAGCAGACTTAGTGTACCCCGTCTTGATCATTGAAGGACGAATCCGCAACAGTAAATCCTCCAGCAGGCTTGCCAAGGTGAGACGCATCGGACGCGCTATCATCGTTCTGGAACTGGAACAACATCTGTTCTCAACAGTCGACTGGGGTCGTCGACGTGACAGATACATATCCCATCATTCCATTCCACAGGCCTAATTTACGTTACCTAGAAGAAGGTTCGTCAGCTTGTATAAGTGGCAGGATTGAGCCGACCACCACCCACCAAGAATACCAAAGATCCCGCCTCAATGCAACGACCCATCTATCGAAGACCTTCAAGCTAGCAACTCTTCATTTTCGCACCGGTGATGAGCGAAACTGACTGTCTTATCGTCTACCTCGGCTTCAGCGTCGCCATCTTTTTCGCAGCAGCGCTCCGTCGTTCAAACCTTCTCCTCGGTAATCTTCATTTTTTCCACTTTGATTCCAGACAGCCATCCGAGGAGAATTTCGAAATACATGGCGAGGACTTATTTCCCTGTCCCGCATCCTCCAGAGGTATTGGCTTCGTCAATGTCTAATTGAATATAAGCATCCGCGAACGCAGCTTCGTAGCTGAATACACTCACATCGATACAGGAGATGGTATTGACAGTGCCATACTAGGTGCCCCTTTCAGACATGAGCAGGGTCAAGGAAGATGGAGTCTGGCCGAATGGCATTGTGGTAAAAGGGAGAAAGCATCAAGTCCTGCGCGACTCGGCCGGCCCTAAATTAATTATGTGATATGTTCTTTGCCGAACCTTCGGCAGGCGAAACTTGACTCGGTGACTCGAACCGCCATCATCTCCTCCAGGATGACCGCAAGATATCCAAAGCTCGTAGCTTTTGACTTAGAGTGCGACATCATTTATTCTCCCCTTGACGACCAAGTTTTACTTATTATTTCAGCTATACCCTCTGGGACCTGTGGATAGATACCCACGTTTCTGGGCCTCTCCATAGAAATAAGAATACCTTGAACGAGATTCTAGACAGGTAAGATTCTTCTTTTCGCATGCAATACTCTCGTTCTGACCATGAGATAGACATAACTCGCCTATATCTTTCTATCGGGATGTCCCCCATATTCTTCATCGACTGCGTGAGGCAGAAGTCATCATAGCGGCGGCATCGAGAACTTCGGCCCCCAAACTGTGATTATTTCCTAGTCGCAGTGTCTTCTCAGTGAGACTTATATCTCACCTTACAGAGCCAGACAAGCCCTCTCACTGCTTCTTGTCCCGCCCAAGCATGGTGATAAGGATACCAATCCCATAAAGGCCGCACATTTCTTTGATCATGCGGAGATATATCCCGGTGCGTCCGCGTTCCATTTTTGTACAACAACCGATGCTGAAACTTGATTGTAGGCTCAAAACTGACGCACTTTAAACGAATTCACGAGAAGACGGGCATACCTTACTCTGAAATGGTATGATTGCCATCCGGTTGCTATCCCAGCTGATAAACTGAGCCACGATTTTAGCTCTTCTTTGACGACGAGCATAGAAACAAAGAAGTAGAGCAACTAGGTTAGCTCACCGACGCAAGTTGAGGATATGCGGTACTGATGGTGGCTGTTCTTTAGGTGTTACCTTTTGCCTCGTACCAGACGGCGTCAACCATAATGTTTTTGAGAAAGGGATTTCATTATGGCAAAGCCGTAATGCTGTAGAGATTGTAGTGGAAGATGATACGGAATGAATCTGTATCTGTTCCAGAACTTTGTAATCGGGAGCCTTCGACTTTGGGCATGTAATTATCATCACTCATTCAGATTTCACAACCCAAAATACATTATCATAAAATATTATGCAGAACTTCATCCCTACTCATCAGTACCGATCGTCCTGCATCGCCCTCAGTACGCATAATAGCTTTTGGAGCGATGGTGGCGATGGCTACGATGGTGGCGTCTCGATGGTACCATGACCAGAGGCGTAGACCCATACGATGAGCCATAGTAGGATGACGAATACCCGTATGGGCTGCCGTACGACATGGGCGTGCCATAGTAATGCTGGACAGGCATCCCATAGCTACGGCCATATGAAGGATAGACACTTCTGCTGCTACTGGGGTAGTACGAGGACGCGTAGGAGCTGATATAGGGCATTATTTGCGGTCGTGAGGAGTCGTGAAGGAGGTCGTGATCGTCTGTGGGCGTTTGTGAATAGACCGGCTATTGGAGAGCCATCCGTGGCGAGTAGGGCTCCTTTTATATCCAACGATTCGTGGATTGTCCCGACCATCAGATACAGTAACCAGGTCGACCGTCCACTGAAGCGATGATTCGGCTTCGACGCTGCCGGGTTCTGCTTGGGTTGGCAAGGGGACCAGTGCGTTTTATCTTATTTGGGCGGGATAATACTGTTGAAGATATCCATACTGTATACCCGTTCCTTTATCTTTCACCGTCGTTCATTCTTACTTACTATATATATAACCCCTGTCATTACTCGATCATCTATATAGCCCAGCCGTAGATACCCGTGTACCTCAGTCGTTCCACCTTCGCTGTGCCCGACTGAGGTACGTATACCTTACCGTCTTTAGCCTATAACTTACTCACATTCATTCGTAGATCAATACTTATATCCTCTGTCTTTAAATACCACTACTTGGTTGAACCGCCAAAAATGAAACAGATTGGGAACCAGATATTAGCTGCTATGCAACAAAAAAAAAGGAAAGGATTCTATCAAAGCCAGTACTCCTCCGCACTCCACCGTAAAATGTCTTCGTGTCTATTGCCCGCTTGTGGGTTATATTTTCGTCGAATCGCAATGGTCCGACGTCGACATCGAAAACAAAGATCACGTGCCCTTCAAGAAAAGACGCTTTGACTCCGGCGTCAACAGCTTACACAAATCTGCGAACCTGAGCTATCGTTACTGCCTCTCGTTACCGTGATACTTATCTCTTTGCGTCAGTAACATCCAGTAAGAGTGTCCACGATGAATGTGAGTCCAAGTTTCTCGAACAAGGCACTTGAATCTGGATTGATGATGCTCTGCCAGGACATGCTAGAAGGCCTCTGCTTGAGATGCAAAGAACACATCTTGTTACCCAAAGAGCTGCTCATCTCTACAATACCTCCATCCCTTTCTGGTCTTTCGCGAATGAACGTGGCCCCACCAGAATCAGAAGTCGAGGATCTAAAAACATCGAGGGAGCGCATCAGACACTCAATCGCAGAGCTTGATGATCAAATTCGCGACCTCACTCTCGCACTGGAGAAAATTCGAATCGAGCGTTCACGTCTACAAGTGATCGATGACGAATACACCACTCTCCTTTCTCCCATACGTCGCATCCCCCGCGAGATCTTATCAGAGATATTTCTCCATACGCAAAACCGGTACGGGCCCCACCAGGTATTTGAAGTTTTGAGCCCTTCCTGGGTATTAAGCTGGGTTTGCAGCTTGTGGCGGACGGTCGTGGTGAACTGTTCAGAGTTTTGGTGCAATCTCGATGTTTACCCCCGACGGAAGGTGACAGAAAATGCTGCATTTTTACTCCGAACTACGATCAGCCGAGCCAGGGAGCGTAAGCTTATTTTGCGCTTACGCCTCAGCTATGGGTTTTCCTCTGATTGGGAGGTACCCTTTCTCCTCAACATTTTGATGGAGTCCTCGGATCGTTGGTTAACTGCCAATTTGAATTTACCTCCCCAATTTTTGCCTGCTCTTGCGCCCCTACACGGCCGGCTTGATAGTCTGGAACGTCTGAATATGTACTGCCAAGATAGTGCACTGAATGTACATATTGGCGCCTTCGAAGTAGCGCCCCGACTGCAATCCGTGTGGATATGTGGTCTCGAGGGTACGGTAGTATCGCTGCTACCGTCTCGTCTCATGAGCTTCCGTGATGATAGACCGTATGGAGATGATACAGTGAATGCATATTTCCTGGATATCATCCGCAACGCACCTGACTTGCATACATTCAGGGTAGGCCATCAGAGCCTAGCCATCGACGGAGCCTTCAGTGTCGCCTCACGCATTCTGCATCCCAATATCCATGTCCTTCATGCATGTGAAGGTTCATTCCTTCGCAGTCTCACCCTTCCGGAACTGGAGCATATGCATGTGGGGGTCGGCAGGGTGAATGCACCCTGTCCCTCAAATTCCCTTCTCGGATTATATGACCTACTGAAACACTCCCATTGCTCTCTCCGCAGCTTACGCATAATAAATCCCTGGTCACTCGAAATTATTCTCCTCGATATCCTTCAGCTGACTCCTCGTCTTGAGGACTTTTATTTTTCTACTATCGATTGGCGAAATGATTTCAACACCGTCATGCAAACCATGGTCTCTCGAATGTTTGATAAAGATGACAGCGATCGCCTATGTCTCATTCCTGAGCTGAATAACTTTGATTTTATCGTTGAAGTTACCAACATTTCTGCGCCCTTGGCGTTTTGCGACAAGGCACTTGTGGGCATGGTCTCTGCTCGATGGAATCCAGTGGTCGGAAAGAGGAAATTGCGACATGTTCATATTCAAGTATATCATGGGCTGCTTGCCCCCGGAAGTCTTTCACAAGATGACCAGAGCCGGTTGGATGTTTATAGAGAAGAAGGTCTCGATATCTCGATTCGTGATACAGACATCAGATACGTGTGATCTACCCAGAGTTTACTGGAGTCTACTCTCGTCTACTATCTTGTTCTATCTTGTTTATTTTCTTGTTTTATCTGCGATTCTTTTAAGAAAGCGAGGCTAGCCGTTCACTCGGGTGCCGCCAAGCTGAAGTACATTTTTCGACATGGCCAGATTTGACTCGCTTATACGGAGGGCCTTACGATGTTTTACGACTGGTATGTTAACATGCGTGCCGACTACATTATTACTGGTCGCTTCATCTCTCGTTCCTTTTCCCGACGTGTCGGCGACGCGACGCGATAGTCACGTGCGTATGTAGCAATGTTTTAACTCCATCAAGACGATAGATTAGGTACATATTCGTAGCATTCTGAGCTGCATAATCTTTCAGATTGGTAGGTTGAGATCATGATTATATTTACCACTTTTTCCTTATCAAGTTGTAGGCCGTTCCCAGTGCTTGGGACCTTGCGCCGGTACACACATCACACCGTCACTTAGTTCAGACTAATGTCCCTGGAGGCCTCTGGCGAGCAGAAAGCGGCCACAGCTCCTGTAAATAGCCGTGCAGAAGAGTCTCGTCAAACAGCACCGACGGCAGAGTTGCAGTGGCGTGTCTCTGCCATCGACTCGATGAGGTCATTTTATCATAGCACTTTTACACATCCAAGAAGTATTGGAGTTATGTGGCTGTACGAGTCGTTGGGATTGGCTACCCGCATCGGCCGTACCCGGCAGTACGTCGACGTACATAGGCTAAACGAGTTGCGTCTTGACCCCCCTTCCTTGTGCTCGTACTCTAACAAGAAGCTCCCCGGGGGCTACTTGCAGTTCTGAAAGATTAATGAAAACCCCTTTTCAAAGACGAACAATGCATCTGAAGTCTCTTGATGAACTTTGCCTGCTCACAGGGCATCCTCAAATGCCCCTCACTCTCATGGAGTTCACAAACGGAAGGAAAGCGCTCCACAGCCTGAAAGCATTGAACTCGGTAGCCATGCCCCTCGGAGCAGATGTTACTTTGTATGGCTTATGCTTCGAAGTTCCGGGGCGTATGTCATTTTCTTTGCTTATATTATCGTTCTTCTAAATTCTTCCGCTGATCTGACAATCATCGTTCAAGAGATCTACGCGTTTATCTGTTGTTGAGTAATCGGTAACCTTGACTGATATTTCGATAAACGAGGTTTTCAGAGTCATCGAACGCAGATAAGGCTGAACATATTGAGTTTCATTTGATATTGAGCGAGCTCAAGTTGATTTTAACATTAACGGTTCGGACAATCTGGATTGTAAATTTCCGAGAGAGTGTTAAATCAGCTGCCAAAGAGTAAATCAATCATAAACCACTTTTATCTCCTCGCATATCTCTTTCCAGCACTGCCGGTCCTCTAAATTGTCAAAAATGAGCTTGCGCTTATGACTTAAGCCGAAACCCCGTCAGCGGGCTAGCTCCGGTCGTAAAGATTTCGCCAACATTAGTGGCCCCATCGGGCACGACATTCCGGTGCTCCTTCATTGACATGTAGCATGATTACAGCTTGCGAAAAGGGATGGCCGGAGTAACACTAGAAACACCGGCAGAAGGAGAGAAGAGCTGAAGGGTGAGGGTTTGGAGATTTGGGAGTATACGATGTGACTGCGAAATGGTAAAGCCGTGTAACAAAGAATCTGAAATGACCTTCACATACAGCTGGAGTTTGACGATGGTTTCGGCAGTTTTGAGGAACTCAACGAGTACCCTGACATTCTGTTCGAGGGACAGATTCAGTGAGAGTCGAAGGGTTTTCAGTGCACCATAGTTCGCAAGCATGCGAAAATGAGGGATACGATCATCATTGATGTAGGCCCTTGTAGCTGATGGAAACGAGACTGGTTCGAAAAGGTTGGAAATGGCTCCTTCCGGAGACTTTGCAGACTCGTCCACGTTGCGTTTGACCACCGATGACATGACTCCATGACTACAGGCGCCCTGCTACCTGTCGGATATTTTGAGTTGCCGTTGAAATGGAATATCAACGTTTTGACGCAAGTCAGCCGTGGAAGGATGTTGGGATTTGCAACTTCAAGCATGTGCCGGAAGATTCCCGAACCTTCGGTACCATCAATTTGGCACGATACTAGGATATAATTAGGTACTTTAGTAGAACATTCTAGATACATTCTGTAGTATTTAAGGAGCTCGTCTTGAGCTCTAGTAGCTAACAATTTAGTATTTTCTACTCAGCAAGCCTCCCACTGCAATAGTTACAACAAAGGATAACAATGCTGTGGGGGATTAACGCATCGGAGCAGTTGTACTTGGTCAAATTTGACCAAGAAAGGAGTGAGATATGTGAGGGATCGACGCCGTCTAGGGTTCGGAAAGTACGAAGCTGAGGAGCGGATTGGAAGGTGTCGGCCTTCATGTTCCGTCCTGGTGAATTTCATCGGGCCTCGATACGGACAATGAGGGTGTCCAGTCGAGTGAAAAAATTCCAGTCGAGTGGCTTGAATGCCTCAGGAGGCAAATTGTCGCGCAGAGATGTCCACCTAGACGAACTAACATCCTGCACGGCCAAGATTGGATGGTCCCCGATCCCAGCGGCGCTGCTAGAAAGAGCAACAGAAAAGTCGCAACCTCGAGAACGTTCAAGCTGTAATCCGAACTTGAACATGATGTTTTGGTGTGGAATCATGAGGTCGGAATAAATGGAGAAATTTAAAATGACCGAGGTCCACAAGCATGGCGAAGAGCGAGAGATGGTGCGCCACCGATGACTGACATGGTATAATGTCCATGGGGGTTCGAGAGGATCCAAGGAGTCATTGTTACCATACCGATGGAACATGATATCCTCCCAATCATAGACGCACCACGAGAAGATCTCCCGGAAGCTATCATCTTTAATGGTGCGAATAGGGTGCAAAAGAGATCGGGAATCATAGATACATGACCGCACCTATTCTCTTTCGCTAATAAAGCCGTCCAAGATTTTCCGGGCCTCCAATACCCTCTTATCGAACAGAGAAACCGTGGTCATGCCACTCGTGATGGCCTCACGTATATTGGATCTCTCTGTCTCCAGGGGGATCGCTTTGGTTTAACAACTTCTTCACGCGGGGTGGACGGAATTGTTGCACCACTGAAGGAATCGCAGGGAGGCCTGGCAAAGTGCCACAGAGTGCGCAAGGTACGGTAGATTCAGACATCTAAAATGTAGAATAAATCAGTAAGTTCAATTCACGCAGAAACTAACTAGCGGAGAGATCTTTTACCTCAGGAGAGAAATAAGGGGAGGAATAACGTTTTTGATTTCGATGCGATAGCCTCCTCCCGGCGAGGAAGCGTCCACATGGACGTTTGAGATGAACCGGCCCGAACCCTACGGGACCGTGAGTACCAAAAGCATTTCCTCGGTGGTGGTGTTCTTAGCGGGTGCGATTCACGTAGCTCTAGCTCTCAGGAGAGCTGACCTGGTCAGCTGAGAATGAGACTTGCTCCACGATCCCGGGTCAGACGTCAGCCAAACAAGCTAGGTAAACATTGTTGACATCTACGACCGAGCTCAGGGGGATCAAGGTATTTTCGCTAAGACGCGCCAGAGTTGAGTCGTTATTCCGTTATCGTGACTAAAATTATTTGTTCCTTTCCTGAGTGATGGGCATCGGACGTTGAACTTACATGGATCAATTTCCTGACCTTACCGACCCGATTATCATCCAGGTGCATGAGGCACGCCGCTATTTCATAAACGCCTTCGCAAGCATACCGCAGTAAGCGCTCCGGTTGAGCCTTTTGACTGGAGAAAGCCGAAAGAACGAATTGTTTACTTAGCTACAGTGGTTTCTTATCGCGCTCTTCGCCCTACCGGTTGACTATATGACTCCTTCCCGACTCTCCCTTATATTTCATCGGTTCCGACCCATTTGACCAAGGAGATATTGACCAGACCCCGACAACACTGCCAGAGTATCAGCAACAAAGAGCAAATCTAGTAAGCTTGACCTGATCTTCCGTCACGTCCTCCCATTCTTCATCGTTGTTCTCTACCGAACTCAGCGGCACAACATCGAACCTGTCTCCTGCCCAACCCCCTCTCGAGAGATCTAACGGCATCGAACACGACGGGTCGTCAGACCAACAGATGTTTGTGACTAATATGCTGCCAATATCGCCATCTCCTTCACTCTTCTTTAGCTCTTCGACCACCACATCTTGCCGGACATAGACGTGCTTCGTCAGGTTCCTTAAAACCATTCCTCGTAGGTCAATATATGCTCGAAAGTTTATCTCTTTGTAGCGCCGGTGAGACAGCATGTATAAGGTCTTGCTTGAATCGTCACCGGAGTCGTCTTCGTCGGACGAGTAGTATGAGTCTCCAGGAAGCCCTTTGATCTCGGCTGCTTCCTCAGGGGTAAGGACGTTCGGCGGGCATCCTCTCATGTAGTCTCCAATACATATGATACGGCAACCTGCCCAGGGGCCCGCCAAAAGTGACATGATATCAGTGAAGCTGGAGTAAAAGACTTCGCCCAATTTTCCCCAGTTGTAGAGCTCTTCACGTCTGTCAATATTAACAAGTTTCCAGTATTGACCCATAGTAGTTGAGAGCGGGATTCAAATGCGAAGAAGGTGATGGTAGAAAAAAAAGAATCGGAGGAAGTTGTCTGGTGTTGTTTGGTCGTCAACACGATCTCGTGATCCGGACCAATATTCTTCCTTCGTGTTTTTCTCGCGTCTGCTTAACCACTACCCCACTTTGCAAGGCAATTATCTGTGAAAAATTGTGTGTTAATAACCCCCAGGTATACAATCTGCCTTCTACCACCCTTGGTCGGTCATCGCCTTGTCCAGCCCGTTCTCTGCCTCATCCAACCAACTTCCGCATTCCGATGCATCTTCCGTGAAAGCTGCTGTCTATAATAAAACGTTGTTCGCCCCTCCTTCCCCTTCCCCGAGTTGCTCCCCTCCATCCTCCGGGCAGACGCCTCTACTTTCTCGAACACCCCGCGCCTGCCATGACGTCAATCCCTCCTTTTTTTCGTGCATGGTCCCTCCCGCATGTGCCCCTCTCCACATACGCATGCTCTCCCTCCCAATTGCAGACTCTTCCATCCCCACACTACTCTCCTTTCCTGCGTGCATGTCCGCACCTCTGCCTGCTTCCTCCTCTATACATATCTACACCAGTTCCATCTCAGTCATTGTTGTGTACATGTACCCTACAAAGCATTAGCATGAAGAGATAATACACCTTTGAGCACGTACCTAGCACAATTGTACGTCGATACTACAGCAATATAACTTGCAGTGCTCATCGAGTGGGCTAAATAACGAATTCGTTAGCGAGGCGTGTGAGGAAAACTAACGGTACAGCGATTTATAATAGCTGGAAAGAAAACATGGTAGCAAGTGAGTAAGCTAGAGCTTCACAAGAGCTTACCTCTATGGAGAGATTTTTGCAGTCGTGGCGACTCAAGCGCCCGGTCATGACTTCACCATCACCAGCGATCAGTCCACTGATCTATGCAGACGAATCGTCGTCACAAGTATTAAGATTCAATGTCGTCCCCATTGCCCCAAGTCAACACCTTTTTTCACTGCCGTTGTCGCAATTGGTGGCTATGACAAAGCCCCTATAAAAGCAAATAAGCGTGTCAGTGATGGCACCTATGATGAAAATGGCTTATATGCCTTAAGTAAATGCTACGCGACCAGCGCTTGAAATGCTCAAACCAGACGTCGAGTTCCGATCCCTGACCTGTTCCATCGCATGTTAGTGGAAACACGGGTGTCAAAGTGGCGATATACCATGTGCATCATTGAGTCCGCCGAAAGGCTATAGAAAGACCTCAGAAGACATGAAACAAACAGCTATATCAGCAGCTTACTGTGGCATGCCATTAGCCCAAGAAAATAAAGGCGAGTTGGGATAAAGACCGGCATTAACATCTACTATCCAAACGACCGCGTTAGCTCATACAACGGTGGAAAAAACTACGGACTATACAGCTGATACTACGATCTTCGAGAGACAAGTCTAACCTTGAGGCTGGGATATCTTAGAACCGCTGTAATTACCATTATGGCTGGCTGCCTAGAGAGGAAGAAAGCATTAGGTCAGGATGAGATATGACACCGTCGACCACATACCTATAGCGTAGGCGTATCAAACGGGGAATGTAGGGTAATTATTGAGCGAGCTATAGACGCCTTTTTTCTTAGTACGGCTTTGAAGGAAACTGATACGATGACGAGTTCCCGTAATATAAAGACCTGAAAGAAAATACGTCAGAATTCTAGACTATCGAGGGAAATACTTTACCTCACTGAGAGAGATATATTGAGTGACAGCGTGAAGTTACTGGTCCTTGATATCGAGTGAGATCACGACTTGAAAAACAATCTACACGATACTAATAAGCCAAGAAACATTAAGCAATAGGAACATCGTTATCGTTATTGCATACGCCCGATGGCACCCTCTGCTAATAATGAAACTCCCGTAGTTCGGGTGGCAAATGGTTCCTACGGAGAGAGCGAGAGGATCCTGGGTCATACTACGCACCCTGCGTGTTGCGACATCAATACCAACCGGATGAGAACTCGTTGCGGCCAATAGAATAAGCAGCAGTGAGCACAGGAGAGTGATCGCTTGCCGTGGATGCAGAGCCGAGCTAAGAGAAAATGAGTCACAAAAAACTCAATGGCATGGTAGCTACATGGAAAAAGCTTACTTTGAGGGAATCGTTTCAGCTTAACTTCTTCACACGGGGTAAATGAAATTGTTGTATCACTGAAGGAATGGCGGGGAGGCCTGGTAAAGTGCCACAAAACGGACAAAGTACGTTAATTCAGACATCTCCAATGTGCAATAGACCAAGTAGATTTGACGTAGAAGCGGAGTGGCTGAGAAATTTACTTCATAAGAGAAATAAGGAGACGTTGGAGAGACAGATAGGAGGGATCAAATTTTTGATTACAATTTACAACGGCCAGTTCTCCGGCATAATTCGCGAATCAGGATCTATCAGCAACAAAGAGCAAATCTAGTAAGCTTGACCTGATCTTCCGTCACGTCCTCCCATTCTTCATCGTCGTTCTCTACCGAACTCAGCGGCACAACATCGAACCTGTCTCCTGCCCAACCCCCTCTCGAGAGATCTAACATCATCGAACACGAACAGTCGTCAGACCAACAGATGTTCGTGAGTAAAATGTTGCCAATATCGCCATCTCTTTCACTGTTCTTCAGCTCTTCGACCACCACATCTTGCCGGACATAGACGTGCTTCGTCAGGTTCCTTAAAACCATTCCTCGTAGGTCAATATATGCTCGAGAGTTTATCTTTTTGTAGCGCCGGTTCGATAGCATGTATAAGGTTTTGCTTGAATCGTCACCGGAGTCGTCTTCGTCGGACGAGTCCTCCGCATCGTACGAGTAGTATGAGTCGCCAGGAAGCTTCTTGATCTCGGCTGCTTCCTCAGGGGTGAGGACGTTCGGCGGGCATCCTCTCATGTAGTCTCCAATACATATGATACGGCAACCTGCCCAGGGGCCCGCCAAAAGTGACATGATATCAGTGAAGCTGGAGTAAAAGACTTCGCCCAGCTTTCCCCAGTCACCGCCCACTTCACGTCTGTCGATATTGACAAGTCTCCAGTATTGACCCATGGTAAGTAATCGAGAGCGGGATTCAAATGCGAAGAAGGTGATGGCGGAAAAGAAAGAAAGACTCTGAGGAAGTTGTCTGGTGTTGTTTGGTCGTCAACACGATCTCGTGATTCGGACCCGATGCTCTCCGCTCGTGTTTTCTCCCGTCTGGTCAGCTACTACTTAGTAAGCTATAATTTCGCGTAAAATTGTGTGTTGATAACTCCTAGGTATATGTACCATCTTCTGCTACGGTCTTCCTTGCTACAACCTTGCTGATCATCCGTGAATCGTGATTTGGTGTTATAAGGTCCCAAGAATACTCTGCAGCTCACCAGTATTTTGATGGTGAGCTGATTCGTTTCCTCGCAAGTGCAGCACTAACAATTTCATTAGTTGATAGATCTGTGGACACCGAGTGGCGTGTAATCAAGGCCACAACCACAGCCGTACCTACGAACCCCGAGATTAGATGCTAGAGTATAGCGTCAAGTATGTGGCCTAATTTTCCTGTATGGAATAAGCTAATAGATAATTTGCCTGGAATCGTAACGGACATCAACACCGTCCTTGTTGCGGTGCTCGGCGGATCTTTTGCGGCAGCGGCTCGCGACGAACTATCGGACTATTTCTTTACTCTTCACACATCCCTTACCTAGCTCCTCAATCATTGCACCTGGCTCTTCAAATAGTACGTGAAGTATTCGGCCCCCCCCCCCCTCCCCCTTCTGCTGGCTAACATATTTGCAGCACTCTCAATCAGGATTGAGACCTTTGTAACTTGTTTCTGACATGGTCTTTTCACCCGTTACTGAACATGTGTCAGTCGTTGTACAGCATTTACTTGCCCACTTTCTGATAACTTTGCTAGTCACGAGTTTTTATTTCCCATATTTTCCACATCGCACCCAACTTAAGCATGTCATTCTTTGCCTCTTGACAATAGTAAGCCTCTGGGGTTGGGTGCTCAGGCGGCTCGCTGACGACTCTGTGAGTTTCAATCAATGGAGGTCAGTATGTGTGGGAGCCCATCTCACTTGTTCGTTAACATGTTTGCTTTCCAGTTATGGAAAATCATATCGTATTGTCACTTTTCCTCCATGGCGAGGCCTATGATGTTTGCCGATACCAGGGTAAAACAGGGGTTGCAGGCCACGTGAACGTATCCGATAAACATTGAACGTCCGCATCACTTCCACGACCCTGCGAGGACCTGCTCTCGATTTCTTCATTGTCTTGGGCATTGATAGTCAAAGGCGCCAAGGCACAAACTGCAGGATTTCGTACTTGATATCTTGACCATAGTCTCGGGTCCTGCGTTTTGCTCCCGTCCTAAAATTATTTTGTCCTCTCACGATTTCACATCACGGTCAATGATGGCACTTAGATCTGGATAACCGGGCACCGATTTATCACGGCAGTGCGTCCAGAAGAAACAGACAAAATAGCTGGCATATCTCACTGACGATCGATAACTTTCGAAGGTTTCTACCGTTAGTCAACTTCTTGGTGCCGCGGTCTCAGATGCCAGCTTGCTTGAGAGACCACTATTTTATTCGTAATTTCGGACCCTCATTCCTGATGTGTTCAAACCTTATCTGTGAAGCTGGTTCGATTCTGATGCGTGCACACAGATGGAACCCTACTTTGTATTCAAATTTGATCATTGCTCCGGTGAGGCCAGCGAGTATCCTGGGTTTCCCGTCCTTTGTACTTGGTTTATTTCATGTATAACTCGCCTGAATTCTCTCTTCTTCATGGCTTTAAAAAAACATGTAAGAACTACGTACGAGAGGGGATTCAGGGAAAAAGGTCAAATACATCCAGTTGCATAGCCATAAGATAATAAACAGAACCAGGGTACGATGTTCAGCCATGTCTTCTATCCAAACGAACCTCGCTTCACAGTAACAATCTTGGAGACCTTATCCCCGATTTGTCTTTAGACGGTGACAATATTGATTTTTTGTCCAAACCGTCGGCTGCTCCCGTACAGATGGTAGGCGATCAAGATTCAGCGCTGGACGGGGACCAGGCCAAATCGAGGGGATATTTCCGACTTGTATTCTCGTCTTTTAAAGTCTTTCTTCAACTTGAATCGTTGCAAGAAAGTCCACCTCCAATTTTGCAGTCATGGCCGTTCGTCTATCTCTCCCCTTTCTTTTATCTGATTTATTTACTTACTCCCCATCTCTATCCTTCAGTGCGGCAGCCCTCCTACGATTCCTCTAAGATACAAATGTATGCTGTACTGTAAGGATGGCACGGGCTGCCCTTGGTCGTTTAACCGAAGCTTCGACTGCCATAGGCATGAAAAAACTCATCTGAAAGGAGACGCCCTGGTAGAGCAGTAAGTGATTTTTCGAAAGCATTTAGAACGTACTCTGACGAACTCCCACACAGTCTACATTATTGTCCTCTCGGTGCCTGCTGCCCTTTGGACTTCAAAAATCTTCAATTAAGCAACCTCCGTACCCATATTAAAACGGTCCAGTGAGCCCTCATGTCGTATTCTAATCAATTGTAGATACTCACCACAGATACATCGCTAGCCGGGACATTCAACATTTAATATGTCAAGTGTGTACACCATTCGTCCTGACTGCGGACCCAGCAGCCTTCGCCCAGCACCAGAGAGAGAAGCACCACGACCTGCAACCAACGCCATTAATTCGTATTGTCGCCAATCCCACCCCTCCCGCTACTCCTGCTTCAACTCCCCCAGCCGTCTTGCAGCCTAGTACCCGAGCGAAGATCACTCTCGTGCCACTCGCCACCCTCATCCGTAGCCGACCCACTCCGACCCCTCCGGAGACCCCTCCCTGCTCCTTTATTCTATGCGCCAACCTGCCACTCCCAGCAAATTGCCGCCTCAAGCCGATTACGCCCTGCCACCGTCGCCGCAACCAGTGGTATGTGGCGCCGACACCTTACTACCTCCAGAAACACTCGAGCACTGTTCCGATGCTACGAGACTTTCTCCGTAGCGTCTGCGGCATTGAGCTCCTTCCGAAGCGTCGTCCGATTCGTCGCCATCTTCCTTCACCAACTAGCTCCTCTGAGTCCGAGCCAATGAGCAGTAGGAGCTCTCCCTTTTCACCCAGTGCCAGTCAGTCCCCCTATCCTGTCAGCCAACAGACTACTAGCACATCTACCCTTCAGTGGGTTGGTGCTCTAACTACACCCAATCCAATCAAGGACACCCAATACAGCCGTTTCCGTTTCATCGGCGGCAATGTCGTCTCCATGCGCCTCGACTCTCAGGTATTGCCCGCTCCTTGAGAAAAGCTCGTGGGCTGGAACGGTTCATCACGAGGAGTTCCTGGTCCAGTAAGTATGCAAATGCCACGCGAATGTGTTAAGTATAATCCTCTCTTTTTCGCTGCTATCTCTTTCTTTTCTTCCTTGTCTTTGTCGCTATCTGTCTCGTTAGTACTGTCTTGAAACACCATCTTCTTGTAACACCTCCTTGTCCTTGTCGTTATGTTCTCACTGTGCTGCTGTCCTTGTTTCCTATGCTTGCACTATCAAAAAGATTCTCCCTATCCCTGCTAAGTAACTTGCTCTTTACAATTGTTCTCAATCAATGCCATCGATATACGAGTTCGTAGTATTTAACTGTTCTCCAATGTTTTCATTCATATAGTCCTCATATCAAATATATCTCAAGAATACTAACTAGGACGATGTGTCATGGCTCACCCATGACACAAAGACCTAGTTAGCGGAATTGAAATACAAATCATACGAGGATGACAGAAGGTCAACGTAAAATAAAGTCACCATCACGGCGATCCTATTTGCAGTAGAAACTGCTTTCGCGACCTAGTCAGCCGGCTACGACAAGGTGTGTATCAGCAAGCGACTCAAAGGTGAAGGAATCCACCTACATTGGGTCGTCTGAAGCACAATTGGACCAAGAGAAAATCGAATCGCTGCTGCACACCCACATGTATCATAACACGATCGCGATAAGCCTAAACTATGGATTAGCAGGAGAAGAATAGAAAGAACGTGCGACGCTCACTTTTCGTGAGAAATGGTGACGAAACATCGTAGTGTTGGTACTCAGGAAATGGGGAGTAAGCTGAAGGAAACAGAATGAAAGACCTTAGTGCGACTGATTGAGGATACATCAAGCTTTAGGCAGCCCTTTGTAGAATTTTCCCGGTCGTTAGCTCCTCGGAGATACATCTTGAGACTGACGCACCTGTGCCACTCGGAAGCAAGATATGCCTGTTTTGAGCGATATACGCATACGAACACCTTAGCACTAGTAGCACTAGTACATCCCTTCGCCTTGGGAATATGGCGAGTAAGTTCGAAGGAAATATACTATTTGGAAGCTGGCGTTGTGAACGCTATCACGGTGAAAGTCATTCGCTCCTAGAATATTCTAGGTTGCCACAATACGAATATCAGGGTAGTCAAAAAACATCGGAACCACAGGTGAACGTACAGTTACTTCTCCCAAGGTGAAAGACACAGCAACTTGCAGTTATATTTGTGTGGCGGAAACTTAGACAGCCGATAGTAGACTTGGAGACATCAGCATCTGAGCATTCGGGTGAAAAGGGTGTGCGCCGAAGGGATAAATCACAGGAGGTTCGCGTTATTGTTCCAAATCTCCCCGGAATAAACACCGCCATATATCGTCTCAAAGAAAGTATGTCGTTCATGGCATAGCCGAGCCTCGGAAAGGTAGAGACTCACCGGAACCCTCCCACAAAAGGACCCATTTAGCACCACAATAGCTTTGGTACGCTGGCGGAACCAGCAGGTACTCGCAGTGGGAAAGCGTGCCGATATTGGTCCACAGAGACGATAGGAAAAATACTGTGGAAAATATCTCCCCTGTGGACTCGGCATTGTATGAAAATATCTTCATTATTACCTTGAATACAAAGAGATGAAAGGAAGAGGCTTACTGATGAGAAAAATAGGCCCCCAATACATTGCGTCCTTGCAGAAGGACGAGCAGCTCATAGACCTGATTATTATCCATCAAAAGCTTTGGAACATAAGCTTCGTGACGATTTGCCATCCATGGTCTGTTCGAATGGCGATTTGAATGGTCGCATAGAGAACCGATTTGATTTTGTAGTCAAAGGAGCCCACCATGGGCTCCGGACCGATGCCTCCGAACGACGAACAATCCGGCGTTGGCCCAACGTCAATCACGCTTTCATTTGCTGCCCGCAGCTCTGTTGGCATCAACATAAGCACTTGTTAGATTTCCCGAAAGTGCTGCCAGGCTGACAAAAAAAATTATGAACGATGTATTTGTCTACCCCAGCCTTCTTGTGGCTGTGCTACTCCCTTTCCAAATTGCGCACCTAGCTTCTTTCCAGACTCCTGCCAGTGCTCTGCATTGGCCGGATAAGTTAGGTAGGTCGTTTTATCTGCTGTCTTCAACAATTGTCAAGACTCGGAGCTATAATGAAGTCATCCAGACTCAGCTGGCAGTGCGTTCAATTGGTAGTGACTGCCTTGGCAGCAGTCTTTTGACAGAATTTTCCCTTGTGTTTAAGTAATCTTGAAGGAGACTATGCATGCGTTTATGCATATCAGGCCTGAAACGAGTCGCTTTCTCTAGCGACCTCTCACGCTGCGTGGCCGAAGGTGCTTTACTTTGTCTACGTGTCTCTTTGTCCAGTTGCTGATTTTGCTGTCAAGAGAAGGAATTCGACTGATGGGACGCTCGATTTCTATAAAGTAACAAACAGAATCATATGTCCTTACAGCTTTGTCGGACAAAACTACCTTCATAACAATGCGACGCCTCGTTGCTTACACGAATTTACAACAATGGCACTTCCCTTTCGGAGATTTGACGGATTTTACGAATCTAGAAGATCATCGTGATTCACAAAGGCCGATTCGAATAGATTTACCCGCCTTTTAAAGTCGCCGCTCGCTGGTAGAGCTTGCCATCTTCCACAAAATTCTCCCATCCTTTGAATTCACTGACGTTCACTCGTTCTTCCCTTCCCAAAAGAAAATATGGCAGTTAGTGGATTATTCTCTGTCATCTCAATGCTTCTGTTGATTTACTCGCACTTTCGTCTCTTCACAGCGCCTATCAACCAAACCTCGACCTTACCTCTGCCAGGCATGTAATAAGACATACATCACAAAATATGACTTGCGTCGGCATGCCAAGGTTCATTTGACTGGGGCGGCGCGTGACAAAGAGTAAGTGGCTAGTTCATCAGCATCAGTCAGTTCGTATCTGAAGACATACTCACCTAGGATGCATCGCTGTCCCATGAACAACTGCAGTTTCGAGACTTTCCAACGGAGCAACCTAAAAGTTCACATCAACGTTATCCAGCAAGCCACCTTTCCTTCGTCTCTTTGACAATCACGCTGACGCCACTCCCCATATCTTAGTCTTCGTCTCCAAAATCTAGTATGTCACGAATGTAAACCAGCGTACCAAACCGGGGACCCAGCCAATATGACTAGGCACAAAATCAAGAAGCACGGCCAGATCTCGACCGAGAAGAAACGCTCAAGAAATAAGGGTAAAATGAAGTTGAAGAACTCGCCAGTCGTCTTGAAGTCGGACTCAGATTCTCCATCTCTACCATTGTCAGCTCTTCCGCCACTCTCGCCACCCGCCTCTCCTAGTCTCTCCGTTGAAACGGCGCCAGAGCCAAGGCTCTTTGACGATGATTTCTGCTTGGATAGTTACTTACCAGCCGCATCACACTCCTCTTTGTCAAGCAGCGGTATCACTCCCCAGCCTATTCTATGCCCGCGCTTGCCGTCAATCTTCGACGGCCAATTGACGTCAGTACCGCAGCCCGACGAACCATCAAGCTCCTCGAATTCCCTTCCGCCTCTTTCCAGTCTTGGTCTCCCCCGTCCACCTCTCCAAAGTTCACTTGATTCGCCCTTCCTTTGCGACCCCCGACTGGACCCCATCAGGACTCCTGCTACCTCGACTCACTACAATCACCTCCGCCGCGGCTCTGAGTGGTGCATGCCCCCAAGGCCTATCCATTCGTATAACAATGACAGACGCCACTCAGAATCACACCTCATCACGCAGTCCTCTCATCGTCGTTCTCCTTCTCTCACGTCCTCGATCTCGGACTCGCCCCCGCCCAAATTTAGTGATCCCTTCCAGCCTGGCCGAGAATCGCATCTCCCTGCAAGTTCGTCTTCAACCTCACGTGCATCTTCTGTTGCCCCATCATTCAGTCTTTCACCTTTGTTCCAGCCCCAAGTTCAGCAAGTTTCCGCTACGTTCGAGCCAAGGAAATGGATCGTCACGGTGCCCTCAGAGTCAGCAAATGATACCGATGAGGAAATCAATGTTCGCTTCCTTGGCAGCAATATCGTATCCACTCGCCGTCAATCGCGAGTGTGGCCTACTCCGGGAGCCTGAGAGATGTGCTATGCTCCCAAAGATCTCGTCTCCATTTTGCCGCACTACACTTATGTCTCATTCTGTCACCACTACGTTTTCCTAGCCACCACTCGTTTTAGCTATCTGTCTCTAAATTAAATGGTATTTCATTTCTGTAATCTCGTTTCTTCATTAATGTTTAGTTCCAGCTTGTTGCATTAGACATGTCAAATTTACTATGAGGATCGTACTAGTTATTGCATGTAATCATTTTGCTAAGGAAATTAGAAGCTCATCATTAGCGTTCCTCGGAAGTTGAATACACCATTTGTCCTTCGCCTGTATAATGACTACTTTAAGTAATACTGTGACTGGGTCACTTGTGATGGTAGACAGATATTTAATTTCAACACGTTTTTTCGGAGGCGCTATGGTGTAGTGGCAGCACATGGGATTCTGATGTCCATCAATCCTTCCCATAACCCAGGTTCGAACCCTGGTAGTGCCTGATCCTTTTTTGAAACACCAGAATTTGAACATGACAACGATGAATCCTCAGGCCTCAGGAGTGGACATCCAGCATCAAGTCAACAGACTTCGAAGCGCGGCGAAGCTGGAGAACTCAGGTATCGGTGAGACTGTGATCGTAGTAATAAGTAATGAAGTCTTGACAAACAAAAAATTCGTATAATCTGGAAAAGTGGACACTGCCTTTGGCTAGGACTTTAATGCAGCCCATCGTATTATCATTAGTCATCGAAGTGATTTGATAGGCGAGTGGTCTCGCCTGCGTGTAAGTTAATCAGCAGTTTACTTGATCAACTTTTCCTGCTGACATGTTCAAGTTCGTTCGTGAGAGGACTCGAGACACCGAATACTCTTCCTCCCGTGTGTCAGCGAGAATGGATGATGCACGCCTCGACCGTCTGCTCCTCGGCTAGAGAGGTTAACGGTCCTGCACATATCGCGGAGAATACAATAACAATATCTATATGTCTATGTCTATTCCGTTTATTGATGACTCAAAATCCCGACATTTGAAGCCCCTACAGAACGTACTCCCGCTCAACATACCTTTGGTTCTCTAACCCCTCCAATATACGCAGCAACACATCGCCCACGGCGTCAGGTGCTTCTTGGACGACCTACTCTCCGTCAGCGTCCGGATGAGGGGAGACCGGTGGATGCATACCATGTGTCCGGCCCCCGGTATTCGGGTAACGGACGCAAACCTGCGCCCTCGAAGGAGAGACTCTTGCTTTTCCCGGGTGCTAATAGCACAATTAGACTCCATACAGTACATGTAAATGAGGCACGCACAATAAATCATTCCTCTCCCCATAGACCATATGGACCGGTACCTTCTTCCTCGTCTTATCCAGCTCTGCGATGGGGTATACTGCATTTATCTGGTTGATGAACGGTTGAATTTCGTGCTGGGGGCGACATCTGAGGGATACTCCTTCCTTGTCCTCCTCGAAGCCGTGCTCCTAGTTGATCAAATCGACATCAATCAACAACTGCGACGTCAAATTATACCTACAACATATAAATCCAAAATACGCCTATCCCAGATTCCCCATGGCGCGCGCCTCCCTAGATCCTTACGAACAGCATCTCTGCTCTCCCAAGTTGTCCGCCGGCGTGGGATAGTGAAGCAGGCGAGCTTGTAAGCAGGGGAGTCTGCAATACCGATCATGGATCCCGGCCAGATGGCGGGTTCAACCAGGATCAAGGCCGAGAAAGGCCGAGTGGTGGATTTTCCGCAGAAGGATGGCACTAATGCTCTGTTGCACAAAAGTCAACCTACAGCGTTAGATGGGAGATCTTCAGCAGGGACA
This sequence comes from Desarmillaria ectypa, assembly GCA_030407005.1. Taxonomy (NCBI): domain Eukaryota; kingdom Fungi; phylum Basidiomycota; class Agaricomycetes; order Agaricales; family Physalacriaceae; genus Desarmillaria; species Desarmillaria ectypa. The sequence continues at coordinate 146,913 of JAUDYN010000010.1, forward strand.
CCTACATGGATGCAGCCCCGGCAGAATGTCCTATCAATATAACTGGGTGACGCGTTCCGTTCAGATGGGTCTTGTACAGGTTTGCGCAGGCTTCGGCGTAATCGTACGAGGCTATGATTGTCAGTTACTCTCTAGACTCTCCGTGAGGGTTCAGACTCACTGTAGGTGAACCCCGGATCATCAATGGCATCTCTGTTAAGTGTAGCTGCTGCACCATGCGTTTGCGAGTCGATTGCCCAGGATTCAACGATGGGCCCGCCGTGGGCATATAGACGTTCGATAATTGGCTCCCAGTGCTCCTTATCTGTTCCGTTTGGTCAGTAAGAAAGTGAGAGGAGAAAGATAAACGTACGGAATCCAGTCCCGTGCGCGAATATCAGGATGTAACCCTCCCCTACGGCGGTAGACGGACGGTAACACTTTGCAGTAGAGACGAGAGATGTTCCGGTGCCATACGTGTCAATAATGAACTCGGTAACATTCATGATTGAGCACGGGTCAAGGAGGGATAGCGCCACAGACGTTGGTTATATACACCTAAGCTCCCTTACATTCAGAATTAACTGCAATCCCGACAGTGGACTCCGAATCGCAGCGGCGGCCAATATTTTGTTTTGTGGATCCGAGATGTGTCATGGGAAATTTCGTCGGTACTACCTATAACGCTTATGGTCAATATATACACTGCACTTTGCATACCGCTGCAATGAGTTAATGCTGCGTAGAGGTTCGGTCAAATCGGGTCCTAAAGATGGTCGATATACTAACATTGCACTATGCGTCGACGGACGAGGGTATTTTTGAAGACAGATCAATAACCTAAATTGCTAAGCACGACGGCCGCCGTCAGGAAAAAGTGAGGTTTCCGTTTTCGGAATTAGGCTCGCCAGATAATTGTTAACAATCAAATCAAATTCCCACCTCCCCGACTATGCATGCATACCACTACTATAAGTCCATGAAACGAATGTCATGTAGATACTTGAAGATATATATATATAAAAGAACCACAAAAAACACCCCCAAAGAACAAATCCTACAACCCACTTTCCTCTTCGGTCATTCTTCAAACCGAGAAATCAAACTGCTGGTCCCCCACGGTGGAGCAAGAAGCCAATGTCAACTGAGCACCAGGTTTAGCCGTGACGCACAACCCGTTGGTGTTGGAAGTGATACTGCATCCCGAAGCGACGACACCCTTCTTCTGGGAGATGTCCGTAGCACACACCGAGCAGTCAACCATCCACTTCTGGTTCCTATATATCGGATCAGTCGTGGAAATGTGTAAAAAACGAGATAAGAACGTACACATTACTACCTGACCAGTCGACATTGTCCATGGATAGCGCCCCACCATTGAGTTCGACAGCAAAGTTGTTGTTAGCCACGGTCCTATAAAATTCTTGTCAGCAAGCCTCCGGAACAAAGGTAAAATTTGCATACTTGACAGTGTAGCTGACAACGGGAGACCCGTTCTGCTGGAAGAAGAACTTCGAGGACGAAGAACTAGCAATGACGGGCGCGCCGACGGCGGGGTTGGCTGACCACGAGAGTGCACTACTCGGGGTGGACACAGTGAGAGCAGCGCCCTCAAAGTTGGGATGACAGTTACCCCGAGCGGCCAAGGGTGACGCGGTGGCAGCAGTGAAGAAGAGAGCGGAGAAGAAAAAGAGGATCGTCGAAGAAGACATTGGGAACAAAGTTGAAAAATAAGAGGTGAAAATGATCAGTTTTCAAGAAGACAAAGATCAAAAGGGCTGCAAGTAGAAGTTGAAGGTGATGAGATATGAAAGTGAGTGGATGGTGGCTTTTATAGCGGTTTCGCGACCAGCTGACGAGGTTGTCACATTTTGGGCGATGAGCGGTGAATGGGGGGCTGTACTAGACCGGCGAGGGCTATGAGAGAGGAAATGACGAAGTCTAGGATCGACTGTATTCACCCGCGGACGTGTTTTGTTACTGTTTTGGTTCAACCGCGATCCAAGAGTTGAATGCGGCCGGGAGGAGCTGTTGCTTTGTTTCAAGGGAGATCGCGCACGGGCGCACTTCCAAGAGCAGTAAGACTGTTTGCTGGGCATAGTCATCCGCCGCTCAGCAGGGTACCGTTATAGTCAATCTTCCCCGACTCATCTGAGTTCCTTCATGAGAAGAGTATCATTAGCGGCACTTTTCCAAAACAATTTACAGCGAAACGTAAGACGAAAGTCTCAGTAACAAAAAGGTCACACTGACTAAAATTAGAATTTTTGGAATCACTGAAAGAAAGCGGTTCTTCAGGATCAAAGGGATACGTACACGGACATTGTGATAAGGATCAGCCCTCGAAATGGTATAGTATGAAGCAGGCTATGAGCATACAAGTCTGACGAAGGTAAAAGGAGATGAACAAGTTTCATAAGAACTTAAGTGTCGTCATTCTCGGTAAACCTAGGAATCATCGCAATAGACTCAAGATCCGGTTTGTACACGTAGTTGAAGAATGCAGAATATCGGGCTCGAGTTTTTCGATATGCACTGTTTCTCTCCTTGAATCCGGACCGTACGGAAATTAGACGCGGTACTAGACATTGGTGACTCGACCACCTGAAAATAGGAGCGTAAGCAATGATCACTCCATTCCAGATAACAGAAGGGATGACTAATCTCAGAGTTATGTACAAAAATATCGTCAAACCCAGCGAACCAGGTCGTACTCATTAAAATCAGTTTTTTGGGTATCATTGAAAGGGACAAGGGATAAGAGCCGAGGTAATAGTACACGCACCATCATTATCATTACACAGCACGGTACCACTTGGGCACTATGGTTGTCATGCGTCAAAGGGCGAAGCTTTGGATTTTAGGGGGCTATGTGCATGAATTTGAATGAATTTGATTCCGTAGAGGGCTAAGCCCGAAGGTACGAGGTGCCTGCGAAAACGAGACGGTGAGCGACATGATCGCTAGACAGCGAGGAGAAAAGTCTCAGAGCAATAGAAAAGATATCGTCAAGCCCAGCAAGCCGGGTCAGGCTCATTAAATCAGATTTTGTTTTGGAATCATTGGAGAGAGAAAAATAGATTTTGATACACACCATGGACAGACCATCCGACCCCCACGCGTATTCACCAATGTCTCTAAAAATTGGCCATGATGAACAGACGGTTACTGCTGGGCACGGCATGCGGAGGGCAGGACGTGGTGGGCAAAGACAAAAGATGAGCAGACTTGGAGTCAACAGAAAATTTTCTATCTCCGAAGGGGCATGTCCCGGCCCTCTCCGATGGCGACCCGGACCGTCGGCTTCTTCCGCTCTGCTGGATGAAGCCCTTTCAGTACGAGAATGGGGAAATACTATTCCTGTGCGAGCTCTGATCCACCGCCCTTTGACTGCGAAGACAGGACAGTGAAAAATGCTTATTCAAGTGTCACATACTAAGAAGTAACTTGAAGTGAGAGCTCTCGTCGAGCTCGCGTCAGGATTCCTCAATAAACAAGGTAGAGCGTGAATAGAATACAGACGCATTCCTGCCATGCCAAATACATCAATCATAGTTGGCTGCTGAAATTGGATCTGTATCATGACAATTGTTATATACTTTAGCGCAGCGCACGCAGACATTTAGGATTTCCATTGGCCGTTCCCGATGACCATACGTTCTACAAAGTGCTAGTCAGTGGATAGCAATAGAATCGGATACCCGACCTACTTGATGTAATCATTACTTGAAGAATATTCCTTCTCCTAAATAGCAGCATATCACCTCTTATCTGTGGCTTCCACCCCGGTTCATAACTTTTCAGGGGAAGTCCACTGCACTACCAGTTCTGGCACTCGTGATGGCACACACTGCAAAGAGGGTAAGTGAAGCTGATCGATGTAGACATCCAGTCTGGGGCTGGGCTAATCCCTTTATGCTCCACAGTATATCTAAACGGGCCAAATGTGGCATCCGCCGTCAGGTCTCGCATTGTCGGAGTATGTGATAGCGCTTTGAAGTATACAGGGTTCAGGATCATTGAGTCCTGAACTATTACCATCACGTGGAGTGATGTCAAATATTCATGACGACGAAGATCAAGTGGTGGAGCTGCTTCTGAATGATATTCATCGAGTCAGTAACAAATTACGCTGCATATATTTTGAGCTTTTAGGGTATGCGACTGTCTGGATCAAAAGATACTCGAGGGTATACACGGTGACATCTAGAAGCGTCTGCAACGTAACATTCATGGAAGAGATTCCGGCACGAACAGCCAGTCGCCGAGGAGGGGGGGCTCCACCATCAATGCGAGGACGTTGTCCCTCGTTAAATTACTAAAACGACTGTCCTCAAGGGGTTCCAAGATCGAAGTTCGCGTTGAGAGGGTGGAAGTAAGTTATCCCAAGATATAGGAAACATATAAGCCAGAACAATATGTTTCACAGACAGTGCGACGGCGTCAAATACAAGCATGAATTCGCTGCGCAATAACATATGGACACTGTCGATATGTAGTGTCGTGAGCCTTGGTAAACATAGGGTTCGGAGAAACTACGACTTCAAATCCTCGTTCAACGACCTCCAAGTAATTGATCCATCAAGGTGTGCCAGAGCAATACGTCTCAAGGAATGAAACTTTGATATGATCGACAAAGCCATTGGACCATTGGATAGGATCTCTAAGTATTGATGAGAAGCAAAGATGCCAAAGGTTGTTACCAGAGATAGGATATCAGGGAACTCTGTTAGAAGACCATGAAGTTTGCTGCAAGTATACACTCTGCCTATATGCTTTTGTTGGGGGCTTTTGGGAAGCTGGGGTTTATATGGGTCTGAATTCAAATCTGTCAAAGATATTTGGGAGTATATGTAAAGGTGACTATAGGGAATGAAAGAGTGAGTGATCAGGACGCATTTTCGCAGTGTTGAGATGTTATGAAAAAAAATTGAGGTGTGATTAAGAAGCTCTTGTGGTATCATGCAATTTTTGACCCGAGTAAGCATTGTCCTCAATGAATAGCAAATTCGAGCTGATGGGAGGAATACGAAAGAGTCCAGGGCATGCTTCTTGAGAGTCAGCGGAAGTCGAGCTGTTTGAGACACGTACAGGTCCGTGCATCGGCAAGTTGACACTCCGCCAATAGAAGTCTCGGCTTGTCAAAATCCTTCGAGAGTCTGAACTTTGAAGGGTCCGGCACGCCTCTGACTGCCTCAAGGGAAAGGTATAAGTTTACTTTATATAATAGCAACGTACCATACAAAATGGAATGCATCTTAGGCATATTCCCGAAGTAAAAAGCTTACATTAACTTTTTTTGACTTGTACAAGCTGTTTTCAGCGGAATGTGAAGATACCAATGCCGAACCGACGGCCAGGGCACGATCAAGATCAATCTTGGAAGAATCGGTCTTTCAGAGAAAGGGCTTGGTGAATATATCGCAAACTACTGCAATAGCGAGTTCATTGCTAAATGACAGCCCTGAAGTTGAGCCAAGGATAAAGAAATAAAAAGTCGGGTACTGTAAACAGTTGGCGCTCGCTTGAAAGCACAGGAACCTATGACTACACCCCAAATCTTCCCCTTCCGATTCGGACCGACCGATTTTCGCAATGTAGGGATCTGGCTTCAGTATGAAACAAACGGGTAGATGTGACACGTTTCCGCGAGGCGGCACCGAAGAATCATATGCCTAAGGAGCGACCCGAGGTATCTGCTTGAAGTTATGCTCAATTTTGCGGCAAGCGCATGGCAAACCGTGACCCATACCTAATCGTTCGAAGGGGACGACACGCCGCTCGACATACACTGCGGCGTAGCACACGTTTAGACTTTCTTATATTTGCTAAGCATCGACGTTTCCATATTTTCACGAAGAGCAGGTGGGTAAATGCATCTTGACTGTTGCCCCTCTACTTTAAAAAGAGCGTCCGACTCGTAAGAAGAGTTCCAGCTTTGGCTACAAATCTTTCCTGGCGTCAGTCGCTGATCCAATACGGCCGTACCAGAGTAAAATGCGCATTGATGGCATCAATATTGGATTGCGGCTACTTACCTAGGGCAAGAGGCACGCAAGGTATCAGCCACGACGCGTGAGTACTTATAAGAGGTAAATCTATACCGAATTGAATCGAAGCAATCGTTTCCTCTCTATACTCCCAAACGAACGAAATGGGTCTCGACTTGTACTTGAACGGTGTGGCTCTCGTTGTTGGTGCCGGTGGGTTCTTCTTGCGGTTTTTGCGTCCTATATTTCGAGTTGACGAGTGACTTAGGTTCCGGCATGGGTCGTGCCACAGCTCTGGCATTTGCAGAGGCTGGCGTCCGCGGCTTGGTTTTCGCCGATATCAGGGACAAGGCTGCTGCTGAGGTTGCTGAAGAAGCCAAGGCTATCGCATCCAACTCCCAGTTCGAATCCTTCGTCATCCAGGTCGACATGGGTGACGAAGAGTCCGTGAAGAACCTCATGGCCAAGTCAGTCGAGAAGTTTGGTCGTGTGGATTACTGCGCGAACATTGCTGGCGTAAGTTTTGTCCTATGTTACTCTAAGAAGAATTTACTAATTTGGCGCACAGTCATTCGGTCGAGAGAGGAAGCCATTCGCCGAGACGCCCACGGAGGAATGGCTAGCGATTCAACAGACCAACATCAATGGCGTCTTCTTCCTCGTTAAGGAGCAGATAAAGACCATGGAAAAGCAGGAGCGTCTCGTGACGCCACTGACTTCGGAGGCACGCCCAGCAGAGCGGGGCAGCATCGTCGTTCTGTCCTCTGCTGCGGCCGTCATTGCTGTGCCCGAAGGCGGTGCTTACACCCACACTAAGTTCGCTACGAATGGTTTGACTAAGGCTGCTGGCAAGTGAACCATATCATTCGAATAGGTTCATAGATTTAATAGTTTGGTGCAGCCCAGGACCACGGAAAGAACGGTATCCGTATTAATGCAGTTCTCCCAGGTTATATCTTTACGCCGGGTTTGGCTGCATTCCCTGGCGCAACTCCAGAGACAGCCCAGAGGATTCTTGATAACAATGCGCTCCACAGATTTGGAGAGCCGAGGGAGATTGGCGATATGGTCGCGATGTTGAGCAGCCCCAGGAACAGCTTTATGATTGGTGCCAGCATTCTTATTGATGGCGGCCAGACTATCACGGCCGAGTAGATTTACGCGCGATAGAGTATTATTAGACCTGAAGTATTTGTACCATTAATCCTATAATAACCAAAACTTGAATATGAAACACACACGTTTTCTCGAAATAATATCTCAAGGCATGATAAGATGTGAATGCATCAACATTTTTTGAGTGACGAGAAAATTTAGAAACAGCTCGTTCAAAGGACGAGTCAGACCCCTCTCAGCGCGTGGTTTCAACTATATGCAAGCAGCCTAGTAGAGAGAAAACCGGAAGCTAGATACACTCACTGCCTGTTGTTTCAGTACCTGGCTTATATTGATCTGTGGTTGAAAATGCAACCCGTACGATGGCCACTAAGCTGGAGAACCGACGAACAAAGAACAACTTCGCGCGGCGATCTCGACTTCCCGCCGTGCAGGGAGCCATACGTTCCAAATGCCCGTGATTGCGACGATGTCGTACAAACGACACCGAGTTTCGCGTAGGATTGTCTCCGGAGTCGGAAAGGGTCAATCTCGCCATACTCGTAAATAAAAAGGGCGAACTAGTATAGTATCCGCTGCAGATATGCGGTTTTGTGGTTCGTTAATCATTGGTCATTGGGGTGATGGCTGTGCGAGGTTGGATGGGAGAACCGGCCCGAACATCCGCTGAACATTTTAATTCCGCCATTGCTTCTTTGGTTTCATCATATGCGGCAGTCCTCGGGCTTACTATGCCAGACGCAAAATATTCCTATGGACCACGGTTAGCGCTTACCCTTAGCGTGAAGACTTGCGGCATGATTTTCTGTCGATATCAGATGCGACTCGGGTTCGCCTAGGCCAATTATAAAAGAATACGAATTTTGCTGGCTGGACAAGGTCATTGGGTCCTCCTCTGATTCATCATGGTCAAGCACACTCGCGTCGTTAAGATTACTCCCTTGGAAATCGCGGGTATCTACCTTGTCTTTGCGACTCTGCGTACGTTGTTTCTTTTTCTTGTTCGACAGTACACTAATGTCTGTTTTGATAGCTTTCAAAGTCCTGTACAGACTTTTAGTCTCGCCATGGGACAGAGCTACAAGGGATAAGACCTGGAGACGTGTTGTCAGCCACTACAGCGTACACTACCTTACCCACTTGAACATCGCTCAGCTCCAGTACGTTTTCGGTAACTCGTACGACGTCTACGTTGGCTATACCAAGAAGATTGGCATCCCTATGAACATTGAAGAACTGGACCTCGGTGCTAAGATCATGTGGGTTGGTCCCAAGAACCCCAAACGCGTCAACATTTTCCTTCACGGTCAGTGTTTGAGTTTTACAATGCAATTCCTTCCGCTTAACCCTTGCTTCTAGGTGGTGCTTTCCTTCTCCACGCTCCTGCTGAAGGCTATCCCTTCTGGCGATGGATGCAAGGCCAGATGAAGAACAGGGGTCTCGATGTCGGTTTATGTGCCTTGTCATACGGTACGTACCGACTTTCTACTTCCCAGTCTCTTTTTGAAACTGACGATTGTCGCCGTAGCTCTCCACCCCGAGGGCGACTACCCCTTGCCTCTTCGCCAGCTCGTCGTCATGCTCAACCACCTCATCGCGAGCGGAGTTCCTCCCGAGGGTATCACCATGGTCGGTGAATCCGCTGGTTCCAACCTGATCCTCATGTTGCTCTCGCACATGCTCCACCCCATTCCCGGAGTTGAGCCCTTCGTCCTTCCCCCCGGCACCAAGCTTGGCGGCGGATATCTCCTTTCTCCCTGGATCTCCGTCGGCGGCACCGATGTCCCCAACTCGTTCGAAGTAAACAACCACACTGATATCACCAGTGCCGACACCCTCCGGAAGTGGGGTGCTCCCATCCTCAAGGCCGTTCCCCAGTCCCAGATCGCGTACATGGAGGCGTCGCATGCTCCCAAGGGCTGGTTCGACGGCGCAGAGAACTTGATCAACAAGCTCCTCATCACTGTCGGTGAATTCGAGCCGTTGAGGGACTCCATCGTCACCTTGTACGAGAAGCACTTCAAGTCATGGCCCAAGGATCGTGTTACGTACTGTTACCAACCGGGCGGTAACCATAATGACCCTTACTATGACTTCTTCTGGGGTGCCAACCCCTCCGAGTTCGCTAGCAGCTTGACTCCAACTGTCGTCCAGTGGATGTATGATGTCCACTCCCAGGTAAACTAAATAATATAAACATGAATTGCATACCGCCTCAATAATACTCGCACATCACACCTATGCTACTTATCCATTCCATACTAGATACAAACCATTCGTACATTGATTAGCTCGCACTCAAACAAATAACATCGCCGTCTTCATTGAATATATATGATGGCCTGAACGTTCGAGCCCCGGTATCATAAACCTGTACCCTCAGCGCCCGCTTGACATCGAAGCAAAAAAAAAGATTATCATGTCGCCTTGGGGAGTAATTGGCAGGGGATGCCGTGGGCAGCACGAAGGTTTCTTTGACAAGACACTCTACATCAAAGGCCATGCGTTCGAGGAAAAAAAAAAAACCCACACACCTTACGTACGGGTACGGTCGAGGGAGAAAGGGGTCCCATCATCCAACAGAGGCTGGGGTAAAACTACCATGCGCATAACGCGGCCGATCTGGGGAATTTGTTAGCCTTTTGAAACGAACAAGTAGCGCGAACGGTACCACTACTTGATATAGGTGCGTTGGTGTGGGGCGCTGGCTAGTAGAATGAACGCCGGTTACGGCGTCCGGGCTGTCTTCGACGTTCGTCTTGAAGTCCCCGCTCTTCTCCCTTGGATCGATCTACACATGTTCATCTTACCTACTACGGGGGTTTAAAAGGAGCTTACTCGCGTTTCTGTATACCAAACCCTAAAGCCCTGCTGCCGAAGAATGCAACGGCATCGTGATAAAGTTTGTATGATGAGTACTAGTTTTTCCACCGAAATGGATAGGAAGACTATGGCTGATGATATCCAAGATATTCCACGGTATAGATGGGTGGGTGTAAGGGGGGTGAGGAATAATGGTGAATGATTTTAAGTCAACTATGTATAGTATTAGAGGGTCGTCAATGTTAGGAATAAACACTTGAAATGCACAACAATAAAGGCAAAAAAAATAAGTCAACCGAATCCCGGAGAAGAAGAAATCTAGTCTACAGAGGACCGTACCCGCCCATCCCGCTCGGATGAGGGCGGTCAACCATGTGATGGATGGCCCCGATGGTGGAAACTGTCCTAATACTATCTTCAGTCGTCGAGCCTTCAATCGTCGCAGGCGCAGTGACAAACGACGCAGCAGCCGTGCTGATGTCCGGACGGCTGCTGGTGCTCAACGCACCCTCGCTTTCCCGCGGCCTAGGCGTGAAAACGGACGGCGGCGAGAGAGAACTAGCACTCATATATGGCTGCTCCGTCGACGTCCTACCGACGGATAGCTCTGAGCGCGACTCGATAGGTACATTCCTCCCGGGATCTTCATGCGAGGACTCACTCTCCGAGTCCCTCTCGATGACCGGCGACGGCTGTTGCCCACGAAGGTACTCGCGTGGAGGCGCTTCCTCATACACCTCTATCTCCTGCTGCTGCTGCTGAGCCCTGCGCTCTCTCATCTCCTGCCTCTGCCACGCCATCGGATGCCCAAACGTCCAATTCTCACCACCGCTCCCACTCGGGTCCGTCGAGCTCCCCGAACGAGAATGCGTCACCGACCCCGGATCTTCCTCCAGACGGGCCATCGACGAGTCCGCCCGCGCGCGCTGGACGAGCTCGAGGCTCGTCGCGCTGATGTTGTGCATCAGTGACTGGGCGCGGGAGCGAACGGCGGATAGGGAGCGCGAGGAGGAGGAGCCGCTCTGGGAGTTGGACCGGGATATAGAGCCGGATCTGGAGCTGGTGCGGTGTGATGGTGTGCTTGGTCGAGGGCGTAGAGGTATGAATGGCATGCGGGGACTTGAGCCGGATGGCTCGAGTGTCAATAGACCGACGATATCCTCGCTTTCTGCTGCTGCTTCGGGTTGGTCTAGTGTATCCCCTTGCTCGATCCCCTCATCATCCCCCTCCAAATCTGAACTCGATATCGCTGGTTGAGGTTCCCCGAACGAAGGTGCGAGGCTACTGCCCGTTCCGGTCCTCGTTCTAGGGTGTCCTGACCTCGGGAAACTGATGGGGCTGTTGGGGGAAGAAGGGACAGAGGAAGAAGTGCTGGTCCCTGCCCGACTCCGATTAGGATGCCTCGGCGGCATGGGGATCGCCCCGGTTTGCAGGCTCCTGGGACTCGCAGCATCAGAACTAGTGCTATAATGCGATCGAGGAGAATGCGAGTCGGAAGATTCAACGTTGCTCGTCGACTGCGAGATATGCGACTGGACAGACTGCGCATGGGAATGGGGTGGCGAGCCGTGTGAAGCAGAGGAGAGGCTCGTCCCTCTCGTCGGTTTACGGAACTGGAAGGGATATCGGGAGGAAACGGGGTGTCCCAAGCTCGACATTGACCCTGATGCGCGTCCTGAAGAACGTCTGTCGCAGCCAACGACGCCTAGCTCTGCGTGCCCGACGTCTTCTTCCTCCTCTTCCTCGTCGGCATCATCGCTAGTCCCACTGGTCTCTTTCTCTGTGGTTACCTTCTCTTCGCTCGGTAGGGATGGAGAAGGCGGGAAGGGCACCTTCTCATCATCTGAGGATACCTGAGCGGCCTTGGTCGTGAACGGATAGGGCAGTTCCCTCAGTGGGCCTCCTGAAGTAGACGGTTCTCCCACCAACTCGGGCGACGGTTCTCCTTTCGGACCTCTGAAGAAGTCGTCGGTGAGAACACCCCGCCGTGTGGGAGGCACTGTACTACTCCCCAGACCAACAGCAGCCATGATCTGGTCCATCCCCTCAAAAGGCTCCGGTGTATCTCCCAGTTCCTTCTTGCGAGGACGTGTTCTTGTGAGGCAAAAGTCATATGCTTCCTGGATACGTGTTTTAGTACATTCTCGCCAACTCCAGGGTAGCGCGTCAGCGAGTGTTGGATTGTCGCTGTAAACTGAAATGGTTTTCTCAGCGTCCTCTTCTTCCCATCGATCTCGTGGACCACAAATTCCGGCACAGCCATGACCACTGACTGCCCACAGACCGATCCTAAGAATGAAAGATGTGTATGTTAATCATCGATTCAGGTATGAAGAAATACACGCTACCAGCTGAAGAGCAATACTAGTGTTCGCCACACCGTCCAAACAGCGTTTGCAATTAGCACCCCACGTGCATAACCAGTCAGCGCTCCGTCACTACGAAAAAAGGTACGGTCCCGGTTATTGATGTCTGAATCAGCAAGTAGAACCTCTCCGGCTTGGGGCTCCCAAAACTCCAGGAGCAACGCTAGAGAGATCGCTGCTCGAGGTAGGAGAAGGGCAACCGTCGGGAGATTTTGAGCATAAAACCAGAACGTCTCAGCAATGCCGTCACGGATGCTGCCGAAGCTTCCTCGGAAGGCGGAATAGCGCAGGTAGTGTAGGAAACAGAAATTACGGAAGGATAAGATGGATACGAAATTGAAGGCTGGTGATGAGAGGTATATGGGATATATGGAAGGGCGTTTGACGCGCCATCGACGGACGAAAGAGTATAAGAGTTCATATACAATGAAGATGCCGGCGACTTGGAGGAACCAGCAGAGGATATAGGCAGCTGCGCCGAAAGCCCAGTTTTTTCCAGAGCCGGGAACGCCGGGATTGGGGTATTTGGCCACCCTAGAGTGATTAATACGATCAGCGTACTAAGATGATCGAATGGAGGAAGATGCTCACTGAATAATTATGAATACAGCATTGAAATCGAAGAAAGTCTGAAGGAAGAGATGGGCGAAGATGAATAGACGAAAGATATAAAAGTAAACGCGAGCAAAGGGGGAAGGGTTTCGTAAGAGGTCGATATTGAGGCCTCTTGAACGAAATTTTGGCTGGAATCCACGGGTTGGTAGATCGGTGGAAGAGAAGATAGTTGGTGAAAGCGCAGCACCAGTAGCTCGTGACCAGACACGAGGATTACTCCCTACTCGTGTATGATCGGTTGGCACACGTCTCTCCTTTTCATCTACACCATATACCGAATCCTGCATACTCACTATCCTCACAGACCGAGGCGTAGCCCTCCTTCCACCAAGGTACGACGACGGCGGGTGAGAACTCGGTCCTGCTTCTTGTACGGTACCAACGTCCATCGTGGAAGACCGAACTGTCGAGGCCGGAGCAGGGGGTGGAGGTCGCTGTGGAAGCCATTCCGGGTATCCCTCCGAGTCCATCCGGTGAGGAGAGGTATTCTCAGAGTGGTCGTTGTCGCCACGGGTATCTGCAGGGGACGTCGAGACTCCTGGAGACGAAACCGACGTCATCGTCTCAACCTGGTCTGGTGGTTGAATTCGTAATAATCGTGAAATGAATCGCATCGGGAAAGTCAGTATGGATATCAACAGAGTGGTAGGATGCAAACGAAAAGAAGAAGAAAGGGGAGACGTTAAACAGCGTAAAAATTTCGTAGGTTTCGCGTGACGATTTTTTTGTGGGATTTTTTTTTTTTGGGGGGGGGGAAGAAATTATTTGGGACGTCGCGTCTCGCGCGCTAACTGGGCTCAACCAGTGAAGGAGGAACGCGCGAGCCTCGTGGAGGATGTGAAGGCAGCCTCGTGTCCCTTGGTGAACGTGAGGGAGAGAGACGAGCCCAGGGCAGGGCAGGACAGGCGACGTTCCAGAAACGAACCATCCAGATAACCGGCCGCTTACCGCGTTTAGGCAATTTCAACAGTCCCTCCTTCCCATCCGAATAACCCCCGCTTACGGCTTACAATGCCGAGAGCCGAGAACGAAGGGTCCAAGGGGTGATAACGAGATGGAAGAATGGAAATTAGGTGAGCTAGAAGGTTGGAAGAAGAAAGAAAAAAAAAATTGGGAAAAAAGAATGGAATTTGGTGGGGTTTTGATATATGGAATTGAAAGGAGCGGCTCGACGCTGCTTGGGTGGTGGTTAAAGGGAAAGTTATAAGAGCGATCTGATGGTTCGGCGTTGCCATGAGTCCCCCCCCCGTGGTTGGCCCTGACGCACCCTGATTCTCATTCCCTAGTTGAGTACGGTAATACAGCAGTGCCAATATAATACCAGTATCAGGTGGGCGTCAGAATATAGGATGGATACCCTTCATCATCTCCGGCAGGTACAATTTCGGGGGGAACGTGGGATCCCTGCGGCGTGCAGGCAGCCAAGTCGTGGGGGTGCGTCCATCGCGTTGTCCCTTGTCAACGCCTCGGTTTATACAGAAAGCTAATCTTGTGGTGATAATAGATGATGATCAGTGTCAACGTAAGACGACCCTGTCGAGAAACTTCACTATGGGGTTACGTACACTTACGGGACGCCCAAAAGCGTTCTAGTTGTATACATAGCAAAGCCATACAGTTCACAGCCTATAGGCCACGATCCTGAATCCAAGGCCAAACCTTTTTTTTTTTAAAAAACCTGCAATTGCTTTTCATCTTCATCGCTTTCATTTGTTGGCGTCGTCGCTGGATAAATTTCCTCGGTTCCGAGCTGTTTGTTGTGGGGAAGACAGGACATAAAGTCAACACTACTTCTAGATAGGAACCAGGAACATGACGACGATGGGGTGAAAACCGCGGAGGGCCATCAGATGGCCGTGGATTGCCGGTTGATATATATGTGCGATCCGAAAAGGATTCATTCATTCTTTACCTGGAGTAGTGTTGCTACGACTCGGCTTATTATTGACTTGACGCCAAACAAATGGAAGTACAGGAGGAGTCGATACACTGCTGCCGATGCTGCTAATAAGTGAATGCGGACATCAGATTAGTCCGACTCGAGTTTCATGAGACTCACGGTTTATTTGAGAAGCGTCTATTGGCATACGGCCCGCAGCGGGAAGAGATACACACACCCTTGGACATATACCGAGATATTGCCCACCTTTGAAGATTGAAGTAGATATTCAATGTTCAAGTCGAGCGCGTGCTGATCATGCCGGTCCGATATCCGAGCCGGCTGTCCTCGGCCCGATCTTGAAACATTTTTGAGACTTGGTGCGGTTGAGTATTGACGCGGACATCTCAGTCATAACGTCTGTTAGCATACTAGTAAGTCATGCAAGATCCTGCGGTGGAGATATTCTTAGGCCTTTTTTTTTTTTTCTTTTCTCCCGACGGCGACGTTAGTCCACTAGCTTGTTTCGTTCTTCAATATTCAATGTGTATCTCCGGTAAATGCGTGTTTCCGGAGAACTCGGATAGACACCTCTAGAGTCCAGAAGGGTGTATTGGTAAGGTCATGTGTTTGAAAAAGTTTGTCGGTCTGCTTAGTACTCTCTGAAACTTGCTTCTCCTCGTGAGCGGTGCATGAGGGTTATTGGCACGGGATGATTGTGTATAACGGCAGAATATGTAGTCCCTTTCCCTATACATCTGGCAATATAAAACAATAATTTGAAATGGGCGGACGACGGTGGGAGAGGAATATGTAGCGAAGGCGATGGAACAGGGAGAGCGTCGGAAAGTAAGCGGAGGGGTGTCGATGAGATATTTGGTACACAATGGATGGGCGAGCACATGGCCTTGCGAAACCTGCGTAGGGGGCCATGGTGCTCTACGGGATGAAAGAGTAGGAGCATCGGGTCCTCCAGATTTTAACTGGAAGGTAGATGGAATTTGTCTACTTCTTCGACGCCAGCACGAATGCAAACACCAACGCGATGAGCGCCACCAAAGATGCAGTGATAATGACAATGAACGCCCGCGCCACCGGATAATTCCCCCCCGGCAAAGCTCCCTGTATCGAAAAGTACCTCGTCATACCAACGCCCAGGATCCCGAGCGACAGTATAACAGCCGTGGCGCCCAGCGGGCGGGCATAGCCGTGCGCTGCTCCGCTCGTCGGCGAAAACGTGGTCTCATTGGACGTCGTGCGCGATGAGAGGGAGAATAGCTGGACGAGAGCGACGCCGACGGAGGCGAGGACGAGAGAGGTCCGTACGTATGCGAGGAAAGTCCTCTCCGAGGCAAGGTGGTCTCTCGCGACGGACCCGTTGTTTTCTAGCGTCAGGCTGATACGCATGGTGCTGAGCAAAGAGGAGCAATTCCGAATGTTACGTCCGTTTTCCGTTTTCAGGTCGTGAATTCCGAATACTGGTGCGTCGTTGTCGTTGTAGCATCGTATAGGATGGCATGTTTCTTTTTTTCGTCGTCGTCGTCGTGGTGGACGTTGAGGTTGAAGATGTGGATCAGGAACGGAATTGGAAATCCGTGTCTTGTTCGCTTTTCTCCGTTCGACCATCATCGCATGGCATATTCTCAGCGGCTTCTTTCCCTGCGTTGATGGCCCCGGTTTCGCTCTGGAGGCGCTATAAGGTACGTTGCTACTTTTTGCTGGGCTGCTCTACCGCGAGATAGACAGCTTTGTCGAATTATTCTGTAAAATCGACAAACTACTCGGAGCATCGGCGACACTCTGGGCATTAGAAGCTGAAGTATTTCGAGTGCAGCACAGTCAAGGTGCAGGGTCACAGTAGTGATGTTTCTTATTTAATGAGCCTGACCCGGCTTACTGAGCTTGACTTTAATTTCTCGGAGCCTTTGCTTCTCGTCAGTTGCAACGATATTCTCTGGCTTATCGTATCATTTCCACGAGCGAACATGCACGACGTCTTCGTCTGCACGACCAAGATACCATTCTGTCCTATTTGAGGGACCACGACACTTCTTCAGGCGTTGTACGAAGATCCACTGCGGATACCTTTTGGAAGGCCAAATAAGCGTCGCGCGTCGCGGTGGTCACGCCCTCGAGCATGCCTCACCCAACGCACCACGACTCGCTCTTTTCAAGACGTCCCACAGCACTGCAAATGGCAACATTCCTTCTCCAATCGTCGCCTGAGCCAGAGCAGGATAGTGACGGGATGCCGAGAAGTGATGGTGTTGTATCACGGGTTCGCGTTCACCACTTCTTTTCCGACATATACTTACGTTATACAGTGCAGATACGCTGTTCCCAACGCTGTCAAAGATTACAGTCATCGGTGATTAATCCGGCACGTCGTTCACGGAATATCAACACGAACACACCTCTTTTAACAGCCGGAAAATACAGGGAATACACGTACTTGGATCCATCGTGTGCTCTCAGACTCAGGGACGCTTCGCTGGGAGAACACGGAGATAAGGATTGATTACTACTCAAGCGCTGAGTGATCTGATGACTCCCAATCGCCGGATCGACCTTGACCTTTCGATGGCGCCTTAAAGGTATTCTTTAGGGAGAAATGGCTGGTATAACTCCAAACTGCGTATAGATGACATATCTACCGTAATGTGCCGCAGATCTGTGAATCTAGCAATGCTGACCGAAGGACCAAGACACTTCCTCAGGCGCTGTCCGAAGCTTGGAAGGCAAAATAGGCGCCGCATTGTGATATGGTCGCATGCGATATAAGAACCCTCGAGCACGCCTTGGCTGGTTGCCTGATTCGAAGACGCCGAGAAGTGATGAAGCTGTATCGTGCCTTCTCAGGCGCCAGGTTGTGTATTCGCCATCTCTTTTCGACATATGCTTACATTGCCATCTGTCATGTAGTGCTGTTCCCAAATATTATAGCCATTCGCCGTTAATCCAGCACGTCGTTTATTGAATACCAATACGAAAGTCATACTGATTCACGTTTTTTGAACAGCCGGGGAGTACAAGGAATGTACGTACTTGGATACTCGATCGTGATTGCTCTCTGGATCTATCATTGAAGTTCTGCGCTCTCGCGGACTCAGGGTGGCTTCACTGGGGGAAAAATCGATGAATACAGACAAAGAACAATGAAGAATAAAAGACTTGCTAAATCGGGACAACCGTTCAGCGCCATCTGATGACTCTCAACCACCGGATCCATTTTGGCCTCTCGAGGTATGGCCAAGATGTGGAATACTTTCTTATGGGAAGTATAGCTCGTATAACCTCAACTGCGTACTTACCATGACATGCAACAGATTTGTGGAATTCGCCAATGTTGCTCAATTCCAGGGGGACCGTAACAGCTTTTTCGGGTGCTTCGTTAGTGTACAGCAGGTGCTGTGCGACGCCTCGAGGGAAAATTAAGCGCCGTGTACCGTGATGGCCACACGGGGTATAAAAACCCTCGAGCACGCCTCAGCTCTTTCCTTCCCAACGGCCACCACCCCCACCATCAGATGACATCCATGGCGAAACGTTTCGGGCGCCGGAGTACTGCCAATGGCTCTACGAATGACACCAATCCTCCTCCTCCTCCTCCGCCAGACTCACCACCGTCCGAGCCAGAGGAAGACGGCGCTACCATCCCGATCAATCAGACGGAATACGCTCGGAGATGCCGGGAAGTTATGGAGCTGTATCGCGCTCTTCACGAGCTAGGGTTCGTGTTCGCCGTGGCTCTTTGACATGTGCTTATCATGCCCTTCTGCGATGCAGCGCGGATCGGTTGTTCCCGACCTTGCCCAAGATCATCGTCATCGGCGGTCAATCCAGTACATCGTTTCTTAAATATCGATACGGAAGTCAAACTGATGCACCTCTTTGAACAGGCGGAAAGAGCTCGCTGGTGGAAGCGGTTTCTGGTGTACGCTTATGTCTTTCACTTGCCCGCCACATTCCCTCACTATCATCTAGATCAATGTACCCAGGGACAGCGGCACTTGTACCAGGTAAATAACCTCTCAGACTTTCCTTGCATAATCTCACTCCTTTGCAAGGTGCCCTATGGAATGCATCATGCTCAGTTCATCGTCGATCTGGTCGTGCACTATTTACCTCAACTTCAAGTACGCGACAGACGGGAGCGAACTCGACGTCCCGAACAAAGTCCAGTTTGGGCCTGTTATCACCAAAAGGGATATGGTCGAACTGTGGCTCCGGCGTGCCCAAGCTGCGATTCTCTGTCCTCATTATCCCAATGAGAATTTCATGAGCATGAGTACGGTGGACCTCCGTAATCTTACTACGACGGACCCGCAGATCCTATCCTTCTCGAGAAATTACGTCCAAGTCGAGTTAAGAGATCCCAACTTGACGGATTTGTCTTTTGTGGATCTTCCGGGTGAGGTCACTCTTATCTTTGTGTTCGAATACTAAATATTGCCTTTGCAGGAATTATTCACAATGCTGATGAAAATATTATCAAGCTTGTTCACGATTTAGTCGTTTCCTATATCGAAGAATCGGAGAATACGATTGTTCTCATAACGATTCCTATGAGTGGTGCATTTTTATTTGTCTGACTTCAAGTGTATCCTTCTCACGTCTGCATCTATAAGACGATATTGAGATGCAAGCAGCGGTGAAGCTCGCAAAGTCTCGGGATCCCAACGGTGATCGTACAATTGGTCTGGATATTTGCTCTGCTACCTCTATGACCAGTCCTAATTGTTCCTACAGGAGTCTTGACTAAGCCAGACATGCTCACAACAGGCGCCTCTGGTGCGCGTGAGAAGTGGAGAGAGATCATTCTTGGGCAAGATCAGAAACACAAGCTTAAGCACGGATACTATTGCGTACGTCTCCCGGACGACGACGAGCGTAAGCGCAATATCTCTCGAGAGGAATCCCTAACGAGGGCCAAACGATATTTCGAGCGCACCTCTCCATGGAAAGAGTTTCCCAACCGTAGTCGTTTCGGCGTACCTGCGCTTGTGCATGATATCAGCCGACTTTTGGTCGGGCTTATCGAGAATTAGTATGTGCTCTATTCTTTCTCTATGCCTGGGCTTATCCCCGTTTCTGGGATAGTATACCGACCCTGAAACGAAGCGTCGACGAACTCCTCACTAGTGACAGAGCAGAATACGACGCTCTTCCTCCAGTACCGCCTACCCATGAAGCATGGTCCCAGATTATCATTCTCATCCATCAGTTCTGCGTTGATGTCAAAGCGGCCATCGAGGGCAAGGACGAACACAAGGGTCTCGTACAGCAAAACCGCGCTAGGTACGAGCAGTTCAAGCACGATATCCTCAGGACTTGCCCGAACTTTCGGCCGTTCGAGGATAAGACCCGGTATCGGGATCCGTATTTCTTGGATGAAGGGTTCCATGGAAAGGACAACCCGTGGATCCATATGATGGCGTCTGAGTACGTGATGGATATCAAGGACGTGAGGGGAGAGATCGAGAAGTGAGTGCTCATCCCTCCAGCTTCTACCGTGCTCAGCTCGCCTCCGTAGATGCACCTCGTGGGAACTTCCTGGTGAAGTTCCGTTGGAAACGACGCGCAGACTCATTGAGCGCTTCACGAAGGAGTGGCCTGACCCTTCTGTGAGATGCTTCGACACTGTGTACAACACGTCGTCGGTGTACATTCAGGAGTTGGTTGCGCAACGTTTCGGACAGTTTAAGCCTCTAGAGATGCGTATTAGGTTCGTTGCTTGTGTTTTTTACCGCTTGATCTGAAGCTTTACGTCTGCGCAGAGCACTTGTGCGGGCTCAAATGGAGACGTGCAGGAGCGAGGCTCTCGTCATACTTGGCAAGGCCGTGAAGCTGGAGACGTCACCCGTCTTTACTCAAGTACCGCATTACTCGATGGAGCGCTCCCAGTGGTTCAAGCGGTTTTATAGGGTCTATACGAGTCCTAACAGTTATAGTATACACCAAGCAAGTCCTGATAATACCTACCTTGCAAATACGACCCTACCTTTTCCAGCTCGCGAGACAACGGAAGACGAAGAAGCGCTGCTCGTGATGGCCAAGGTCCGAGCATACTTTGAGCTGGCGTACAAGGTCCGTCTTTGGCTTAACCCGCCCTTTCCTTCGCTGACACTTGACCAATATCTAGCGATTTGTCGACAATATCCCGCTTACTATCGAGCATGAGCTACATCAAACTCTGCTACCTCGCTTGTCGGAGAGTCTCATCAAGGATATGGGAGGGCCGGGTGCCAGCGAGAGGGCTAAGGAGCTGCTGTCAGAGGATCCAGAAATCGCATTGAGGAGGAGTGCCTTACAAGATAGAATCGCCAGGCTGGAGGAGATCAGGAGAAGGCTCTATGCCTTTGGGTGAATTCAGAAATGCATTTATTCTCTGTATATCTACGCTGTATCATTTCGAACACTTGAACAACATGTCGTCCCTTCCGGTATCGACTTGCGGCTCCGGAGACAGGCCCGGGAATATCACATCGGCTCTCATTTGGAAATCGGATCCGCAGTCTTGATGATCGCGGGGTCGACGGCAAGCGGTAGGACGCAAGGAGGATGCTTTGCTTCGATTCCGCACCTTTGGCTTGGGAAAAAAAAGGACCCGCCTACTACCTCTCGTCGGGTAACGTCGCATGATCGCTGTGGGGTCTTGTAACAGTGCTAGATGTGACGCGAAACTGCGAAGAGGTCTTGCCTAAACGTCGTGCTAGGACTACCCTAGTCATTAAGCCAGGAAGAAGCAACGGTAAGCGCGAAGAGACCTGTAATCTATTCTTCGCGAACTTTCAACGACACCGTCTTCCGCGCCTCTTTCCTAAGGCTCGAATTTGTTGTGCCGTTGTTGGACGCCCTTTAGAGAGCTGCCGTCGACAATCGGATTCGACAGCTTTGAGAATTATTGTTGAGATGAAGGAAATGTGAGAGTCAAGGAGAAGACATGATGACAAGAGCGAAAAGGGAAGAATTAAAGTACGGTTAATAAGTCTGCTAGACTTATTAGCTGTTAGTTATTAACATAAAGGTAGTACTGCCACGCACTGGAACCCACATCAACAGGTCCACTGCGTTGGACCACTATACGGGAGTATATCAACATTTGTGATGCTATGCCTCTCGCGTTTGATGGAGTAATGTGTACCAATATCGTATAGCATCATACATTTCACTTATCCCCTCCCATACTCTCCGTGTGTGTCGCACACGCCAATACACCTCCTAACATATCATTCGATCCACCGGTAGACGCAATGCCGGCACAGGATCCACTAGTTGGAGTTATATATGATGACGATGCGCACTTTACGGCTCGATATGTGGATCCAATGAAGCAAGTATGGTTTAGCGATGGAATAGTGACAGGAAGGTCTGCCCGACTAGAAAGTATGCTGGATAATGTGAACTTGATGCATGACCCGACAGGAAAAGCCAGAGATGCATTCTTATACGTACCAGTAAGAATTGGGTTTGGTCTGATGGGAGCAATAGGAGGCAAGGGATGGGTTTGTGGCGGAATGGTATTTTGACAGGTGGTGTGCCTGTAGCTAGCTGCTGTACCTAATGTATATAGATAGCAAGCGAATGAATATGTGTTTCATTGATAACTATTGACATACAACGATACACATCAACATTAGTCTATGAGCATCGAAGGGCATCCATGGGTAGCGATCGCAAAACCATGGGATGCCCCATTTTTAGCCAGCTACGGGTTTCTATCGATACACCGACTGATATACACTGTCATCGACTCAAACACACGGACTTTTGACTGGGAGTGGTGTTGATCGTAATAATGAGCGCAAAATGAAACCGCTACCGCGTTTAGCCCTTTCGTGGTCCAGTCTATGTCTTTCAGATAAATTACATTACATTCCTATGATTCCACGATTCTCTTGTGCGGATCTTGCCAGCATTTTCCCGGAGAAATATGGGACGTGCATCGAGAGTGATTGTGAGGCATATGTTACACCAGATGCCATCGTGTTCTGGCATGCTTACTCTCTTTAGCAGACTCAATTTACTTCCGTTTACGCTGGATGGCCAGTGACACTTCATTGACTTCCATTCATGCTGTGGGAATGATTCACTACTTTGCTTTTTTTTTTGTTTTGATTCAACGTCTTGACAGAGTCGATTGCTCCAATTGCGCATCTTCAGACGGACTCCATCCACCTCATTGTATTGCCTTGGCACGATAGCGCGGCTGATATCTCCTCCTGCTTCAAGGAGTAACTGAATACTGTGCATTTCTCCCCGTGGAGTAATGGGCGCCCACCAGCTGATGACGCACTGCACTAAATTTCAGTATTTTTACCCTGAAATATGCACAAAATATTTAACGTTTCTTTTTAGTATTTCTGTAGAGAAATATGTATGCATGTTTAGAACTTCTCACTATATTTGGCAAATTATGCAGAAATAGTGCAAAGTTTAAAGTATCTTTAGTACCTTTTTCATGAAAAGACTCTGCATATTTTCTGTGCATTCATAAGTAAAAATACATCGTCTTTCATCCGGTGGATATCGACGATGACACCGCAGATCGTTCGTTCAGGCATGGAGTCCCATTGCCATCCGGCAATTGTAAATGTATAAGAGTTCAGAGCATACATGTGATATAGAAACGTTGACTTTCCCTCGCAGCATGGGCACTCAATCGGACACAGTGTTCCGCATTCCCGATACTCTCATATACTGGCCTTGGCCTCGCAGAATCAATCCCCATTACGACGAAGTCAAACCTGTATCGGAAGCTTGGTTTCAGTCCTTCAAAGCGTTTGAACCAGAAGCTCAACGGTAGGCTCCGAACCGCTCCAAGCTACCGCCATTTTGCCTTGCTAATTAGGGTTTCTCAGTGCATATGATCGCTGCGACTGCAGTATGATATTTTCTCTCAGGTCACGATGTACGGTGGTCATTGATGCCCATCCAAGATTTATTGGCTTCGCTAACCTACTCGACATTAACAAAAGGTATGGATTTTGATTCATGTCCTATTTCCTTGCAATGACACGCTCGCAGAACATTTTCGCACCGTATGCGATTTGATTAATTTACTTTTTGTTTTCGACGAGTATACCGACAATGTTTCGGTCAAAGTTGTCCGCCAATACGCAGATATTGTTATGGACGCCATTAGAAACCCTTTAAAAGCACGACCCACTGGCGAAGTAGTTCTTGGGGTCATTGCACAGGAGTACAGTTATTTCTTCTAGTGTTTCAGGCTGATTCCGACTATCGACTACAGATTTTGGGTTCTGGGTTCTGGGTGTGAAGACGGCCAGTAGCACTTCTCAAAAGCACTTTTCTGAAAGTTTCGAGCGCTATACGTATTCTGTCGTCCGACAAGCAGAAATTCGTCATAAGCGTTATATGCCGAGCATTCAAGATTATCTTGATATTCGTCGTTTGACCGCCGGTGCCGACCCGTCTTTTTCAATGATAGGGCTGGGATATGACTTGCCTGAAGAGGTGTTTCGCCACCCAACTGTCCTCGCTGTGCAAGGTTTGGGTCGTGACTTGATAATCCTAGATAATGTAAGGCTTTTTTTAACCCTCCATTCAGTTGCAATGCTCATATCTCTCAGGACCTTGCCTCGTATAATAAAGAGCAGGCATTGGAAGAGTATCCCCATAATATCATTGTTTGCGTTATGAAGGAGCTAGAATGCGACCTTCATGCCGCACTCTTATGGGTGGAAGACCTTCATCGGTCGACTAGGAACAAGTTTCTGACGTTGTGGACTGAGATACCTTCATGGGGACCAGAAACTGATGCCATCGCGTCTCTCTACCTGCACGGCATTGCAAACTGGGTTCGCGGTAGCGAATCCTGGAATTTCGAAGGCGGGCGATACTTTGGATCCAATGGCAAAGCTGTTCAACAGCATAGGATGGTTACTCTCATACCCAAGCAGCTTTCGGCAAGCGAGCCGCTTCTCATACACACGTACCAATCTGCTTAGTCGTTAACTGTACCATCATGTATGTTTTGAATGTATTATACTGTGCGGTTACTGGAATACTAGTCGCCGTCTGGGTGAAATTGCGCAGAATAGCAGACGACGCGTATTGGCTGATCTCCTTTGTATGTTGGGCGGATCGACTACTATGTGGGCTACATACCACGGATAACCAATGGCATCACCATACCCTGCTTCTGTCGGTGAAAGCTTCAACCTATGGAACTTCGCTTCGAGTACCGAGTCGCTGGATAGAACACATTTGCTACGGTAGGGTTGTAAAGACAACAATGAGTAGTATCTCATTGTTAAAGAATTGAATAAAGGAACCCGGTAAATTACATCCCATGCTAGCAGACCCCCTGCTCGCTTGCTCGAACAGATAGCGGTTGCGGTATTAAACTGAGGATCGTTTCTGCTCCCGCAGATACCTTTTGGACCCAGAGGGACACGCAAATCATAAACATATGCAGTCATCACGAAACGCAACGGAGAGTCAATAGCCAATGAAAAACGAGGCGCGGACTGATATTCGCTATCGTGTAGCTGTCCGTCCTGCTCAGCAAGGTTCTTTGTACGCTGGCTTTACTTTTGCATTCTCTTGGAGACCTCGGCCGCGAGCGGGCAGGTCGCAGGACCATGGTCGGCATTATAATCGATGCAGGTTTGTCCTGACATTTGTGGAGATAACTCCTAGCGGGATGGAAACATACGAGGGATCACGACACGACTACGGGATTGATGTAGTACATGAGCAGTGGAGTACGTAGTCAATCGAGTAAAGAAAGAGGAAAAGCGCATGACTGCTGACCAATCAATACGCGAACTACGAGCTCGAAATCCAACAACATTGATGAGGATTTG
Organism: Desarmillaria ectypa; assembly: GCA_030407005.1. Classification (NCBI taxonomy): domain Eukaryota; kingdom Fungi; phylum Basidiomycota; class Agaricomycetes; order Agaricales; family Physalacriaceae; genus Desarmillaria; species Desarmillaria ectypa. The sequence goes on from JAUDYN010000010.1 coordinate 172,513, forward strand.
TTTCAAAGTCAGGAAGCTGAATAATAGGTGTTGGGATTTTCAACTTCAAGCATCTGCCGGAAGATTCCCGAACCTTTGGCACCATCAATTTGGCACAATACTAGGATATAATTAGGTACTTTAGTAGAACATTCTAGATACATTCTGTAGTATTTAAGGAGCTCCTCTCGAGCTCTAGTAGCTAACAATTCAGTATTCTCTACTCAGCAAGCCTCCCACTACAACAGTTACAACAAAATGCGTGAAAACGACACTGCTGCTTACTCGTCAGGCTAGAGACTTAGCTTTTCACCGTCTCTCCCTCGGCTTCTGTTTCTCGTTTCTGGTACAGGTTCGTGAAGGCGCGACGGAGGGATAGATTCTTCTCCAGAGTAGAAATCATTGTCGAAAGGCAGGTAGGTGGGTAGTGCGGGTAGTTTGTGGATTGTGATGGTAGTGGTAGGTGAAGGAAAGGCAACTGTCTCACTGCCATTTTCGGATAACGCGTCGACTCATGTCTATTGAACACGCCTTGCTGATGCTGAGAGCTGGACTGAGGAGATGAATTCTTTTCGAAGCAGTCGAACATACTCTGATTTTGTTGACCAGGGTGGCCCGAAGTGAACCGAAGTACAAACGCAAGACATGGACGATTCCGTACCCTGATAGTAAATAAATGTTGTACATAGGTCACTGTGTAGAATTTGAACGCTGAGACGGCGAAGATGGTAACTAGGAATGTAGGGCTGGTGCTGAGCAACACCGAACATGACAGAGTCAAAGATCATACCTGAGAAACTAAAGCCATTTTCGCAGCAACAAGCGCCCTTGAATTCCTTTCACAAGTTTCTTCCGCACCCTCTGATGGTCTTAAGTCTTCTGCGAGTTGCGCGCCGAGTAATATCGTCGCATACTAAAGTAAAGAGGCCCTGGGTGTTCCGCGATTAGCCACGGCGAGCACAACATGGAACCGATGACATACCTGTTATCAGAGGAATCGCTCTCCAGCACTACCCAACCATGCCCGCCATAATTCAGCTGTCCTCTGGTATAGATGTCGCATGGATTTACCATGTCATCGTCGGTGGTCGTCGATGAGTTCATAATTAGCGGGATCCTAGAATCCAAAGAATGTCCCTTTACCGCTTGACAAAATCTGGTCGCACCCCATGGCTCGTATTAAAAGAATATTGTATTATTAAATAAGTATCAAGGCGTAAGATCTATAAATGAGATATATGTGTTCACCTTCGGAATCGAAAAATTAAATATCGATTTCGCCGATTCGTACAGCCGATCTCCACAGCTGCAAAGAACCTATGATGCCTCAGAAAGAGCACCATATACGGCAGACCTGTAGCTTTGCCAAGAAAGAGATGGACAACAAAATTGAGCGTGCGTGCATCCCAATCGCGGATCACTTTTTCAATTTCACAGACTTTATTTAATGCACTCGGAAGGTTGGATCCACAATCATGATGAAACACTGCCTGCCTCTTCTCTCCACGTCACGTTCGCGCAGAAGGACCGAACAACTCGAAATCTGAACGCGCTTCACATAACACTATTGGACATGAAAGAAGCCTGACTAAATCGTCAGTCCTAGATTGAATATAAATCTCGCATTACAGGTAAACACTGCTTGTCGAGTATCGTGAAACCAGGGCGATCAGGTATATTCACAAGTGATTGCAGCCTGCCGCCATTTCCATTCCAAGTTCAGTACTGTCCCTTGGCTTTGAAAAGAGATAGGCTAACTATGAAGGTCTCAACAAACACAGATTCGACAATTTACTCAGGCCTAGAAACTTTATTACAGAGATCTTCTCAAAGCTCATTGTAGATTATGCCCGTCGATCCTTGAGGGTGCTTGTCGTTCTAGTTACCCGGAGATATTTCAAGTGAAATGTCAGGTCTTGCTGGACCACCTACCGTATGAGATGAGTGGGGAAAGAATGATGGACCATGGTAGCGAATAGTCGACTTGCCACATGGCGCAGACATTTTGATGAAAGTAAAACTCGTGTCTAACGCACCTGACTAACAATTCCCCCAGTGATATTTCGAACTATAATTCTTCATATTTGTCTAATGCGATGTCTATACCTAGCTAGTACTCGAATCACGCGTCATCTTTCGCTTCTTTCATTCTGACCCACAAACCAGCCTAATACAACCAAAAGGTCAGTTTCAAATCAAGATTGGATCCCAGATTAGAACTGACCTTGGAATACATCGTCAAATGTATTCCGAACATGATCTTATCTCTCCCTTTGGTCGTTCCGGGAGTCTTCGTCCAACTCTTGGGAGGTTTTCCTTCTGCAGGTTGAGCATCCATGGCGAGACTAAAAGAGGAGAACGTTTGGAGGAGTCGAATAAGATAGTACGAAGCCTCGTTATATGCGAACTAGGGAAACGATTTTTAAGTTCCAAGACATAGATAGATTCGAAAACCAACCTGTTGACCGAGGCAAATTCTTGGTCCCGCATGGAATGGGACGAATATGAACGGGTTCGGCGTCAGGTATTTCTGCAAACGGCTATCGAGGAAGCGATCCGGGTCAAATTCGAGAGCTAGAATTAGATTAGCCTTGAAATTAGCAAAAAAGTGGTGGGCAGTGGTGTGGCTCGGAAAGTCTTACCGTCCGGGCCCCACAAGTCCGTTCGTCGATGCATCAAGAAGACAGAATAATTCACCCTGTGAGGACAAGTTCAAAGAAGACTAAAAGGACAATTAGAAATGAAAACACTGACGCTGTATCCTTCGAAATATAATATGGTGCGCGGCCTTTGTTTGGAAGGGTAGTCGCTACGTTGGACACACTGATAATTATATGATGCGTCCTATAAAAACTTGTTCCCTGAGGGAGAAACGAGTGATGCAGCTTACCGACCATTGATTGGGCTAGAAGTGACGAGCTTAGTAATAATGCCTTTCAGTTATTAAAAAAAATCGGGTTCACTTACACAGATGGATACAGCCGTAAAGTCTCTAGATAAGATATAAAATGGTCAGAAAACCACTGGAAACAGAATCACTGACGACCGCACACCATTTAAAAACGCTCGCAGATATTTCATATCACGAATGTCCTCATAAGTAGGCGCCCTTGTACTACCAACCTTCTCGAGGACCTCCGATCGTAGGCGAGTGACCATATCCGGATGCTCGCACATCATATACATCGTGAACGTCAAAAGGGAGGACGTCTACACACTGACATTTAGTGATACGTTCGTTCAAAGAAAGCAGCACCGAGGACTTACAGCGTCCTTTCCAGCGACCATGATGTTAAGAAGTTGGTCCCGAATGACCTTGGTATCTACAGGTAGTATCCTTATTAGCAATTCGACTGGGCGGAGAGCTTAAGCGACATGTTACCATCGGTGTTCTCCACAAGGAGGGCTAACAAGGACTTGTTTTCATCAGAGTCCTTCTCATCCTTGTTAGCCTTCGCATTGAGTGCCTCGGCGAGCAAGGGCTCGAAGAACTTATTAACGGCTTCCCGAAGGGGTTTCACTTCATCCGCCCAGAATTCAAGAAGCGGCCAGTACTGCCCCCTCGAGAGTCGGAGAGCACACTTCTCTTCTCCTGCCGCAATTGCCTTGGAGAAGGTATTCGATGGGTGGCTGACAAACTGGTCGTTTAAGTTGCCAGCTAGGGGACTTCCAGCTGGGTAAGGGAGACCTGCGGATATCGATTGGACGTCCTTTCCAAAGAGGTATTCAGAAGAGGAATCCAGACTGAAGCGAGAGACAACGTCCTATCGTTGCTATTAGAAGGGTGGTGTATACATCCGGTTTGGGTTCACTGACCTGGAAATCGACGGGGTACCCCTCCCTTAATCTAGACTTGATGTTTGAAATTGTGCTAACAGCGTGTCTGTCAAAGTTGTCAAAGTCGGAAATCCGGTCCTTGTTGAAGAGAGGCCTCGTCATCGTCCGATGGAACCTAATGTGGGGGGTGGGAGTATTTAGCCACAAGTTAAAAGGGAGAAGAGCTCAGAGTAGACTCGCTTCCAAAGATCGCCTGTTGCACATCATCTCTCTGAGTATTCATTCACCGTATGTGGTGCGAGAAGGCTCACCATCAGAGTTAAAAATTCCATCACCAAGAAGAGATTCCCCAGCAGCACGGAAGAAACTGCCTAGCGTTGATAACGTCAATAAACGAAATTTCAATGGTAACCCCTGATAGATGAGCTACACAAACCTTTCTCAAAGTTCTGAAACTGAGTCGCTAGGACAGCCTGAATACCACCGATTAGAGGAGGAATGAAATATGAGATGGGGTCCTAGTGGTCGTCGCATACCTTGATGTGTTCCGGCTCGGATGTAAACAACTCCTGTTGCCGTCAGTAGAGTGAAAAACCATGCAACAAGGCCAAGATCCCAACTCACCTGTTTGCCTGAAAAAAATGTGCCAAAAGTAAAAGTGTTTCCATATGTTTCGCTCCATTTTTGAAACAATTCATCTAATAACAAGCCGAGGCCCGACTGTTCACTCGATGACTCCCGAGTCCAAACGAATTCGAAAACAAACCTGGATAACCATTCTCGAAGGCGTCTAACATTTTCTGTAAGATCGAGATACTGCTTTCTTCAATGCTGGGCGGCATGATAGCGCCTTGGGCTGCGGCGTCCCGCTTAGCGGTAAAGTTTGTGAAGTATCTCCGAACGACAACAACGACAAGCTGCGCGGCCAAAGGAACGACGATGCAGATCCATGAGGGAAAACCGAGGCCAGACTTGTGCAATAAGCCTCGGAGAGCCCACAAAGCCGAACAGGGGAGTATTACGGTGGATAAGATGGTTCTAGACAGAAAAGCAACGCCGGGTGGGAGTTGGATGGTGGTCATGATGAATGTGAAAGAGACGAGAGCATCAAGGACCGCTTTTATATGATGGTGAATGGGCCACGGGAGTTCAAGTCATCTGAATGACTCAAAGGGCAATTAGAATATCTATCACGTCATTCCGGCCCATTCGTCATGTTGAATGGTGGTTAGACCGGGGAACGAAGTTTATAGCAAATAATACCGAACCCCCGGGGCAACTGGGCCATAGACGATTGGTCCAAACGAAAACAAGAAGTGGTCAGTATTACCAAAGATATACTTGAGTGGCGCATAGGTTTACAGATAAAATTTGCAAATAAAGTCTTGTTCAGGTCCCCTGTCCACCTCCAGGTGTATTATTTGTTCTGCTACTTTGACGCTCTGATGAACTTAAACCGCATACATCCCGGAAGGCTCCGACTATGTGTATGTGATTCTGAAAATTCACATAAGGCCGCCTAAATGCAGAATCTTGGATGTTTGGGAGGATAAATAAAACGGCAAATCTCGCAAACTGGACTCGACACTCCGTGTGAAGGCAAGTCATTTGGCAATGGATGTAGGAAGGCCGCCAGGTCGTTGGTCATTGATCCAGTAGCGGCGGTTTCCGGGTCCCCGACAAGTCCCCGATTCTTTCCTTCCACACCGGGAATACAGAAATTTGAGAGCGCCTCACCCACCCGCCTATATGTAAGATTTTGGGTGAAAAATAAGACTTGCTGATACTGGTAGCCATATCAAAAATTCAGAACTCGTGATGAAAGCCCCCATTTGGGGTCGAGTTTCGGCAGTAAAGTTCATGGGCGCTATAGACTTTTGGTTCCCGATACCGGGACTGAGATTCTAGGCCGCTCTATCCACAAATTTTCCGGAACACCCCAAACCTTAGTTTGGGCTTTGCCTATCATGGAGATGGAAATAAGTATTCCAGACCAGATTTTAGTGGTATTCACATTTCCATCATGCCAAAACACATACCTAAATGGATGTTTTCGGTATCTCTCAGTGACGACTACAGGTGCCTCATGATCTATTCCTTGTTTCTTTGATTTGGAATATGATTTCATGGCTTATTGGACAGAATTTCACTAAGTGCTATTCTCCTTCTGAAATCTTAGACATGTCAGGATATACCTAAACTTCTGGAATCTGGATTTCCTGTGTGTTTTGTTACCAAGAAATTATGGGCTATATCAATTTTGTTGAATCAGTGGATTTGGGCAGCTGCTCATTCAAGCAGAATTAAGATACATCTTGATAGAATGTGAGAAAGTAATAGTAAAAAAAGCTCATTTGGAGGCTGCATAGCCTGCAGTGGCAGCTCACAATCTAAATCTTAGAGTGAAATATGCTTTTGATTGAAACTGCTCTACTATTTATATATGCATTAGGTCTTGAACCAGAACATATTATCTATAATTCTGTTGACTTGGTCATATGCTATCTACATGTTTATAAAATACTATTGTATGTCTATCTTATATTAGTTTAAATATCAAGGGCTATAGTTGAGCCTTTGAACTGATAGTTAAGTCAGCATACTACTAGTTGAGTCATGATTTAGGAATGACATCACTAGTGGGTCAGACCTACCAGCTGGCCAGACTAGTGCCTCTTAACTAGTAAGACTCAGTAAAATATGGTCACTAGTAATGAGTATAGCTGCTATCACCAAAACAAGAAGTAGGAACCCACAAAGGCCTTGACCATTCAGTCACTAGTAGACTGATTGTTAGTTACTGATTTTGACAAACAAGGTCAAATACCAAGGCTGCTTTGCATTCAGGCAGTTACCTCTGATGTTGTTACTAGTCTGTACCAAGTGTCATGACTAATGTCTTAGCTGATCAAAAGAGGAGAATTGAATGAGAATAGTTGGGAGATACTTTGAGGAGAAGTATAGGATTAAATATTAGTCTAAAGCTGGGGCTTAAGGCCACAGCTTTATCTACTTATATACAAAATGGTCTATGCTAATAATAAGTATAGTGAGTCAGAGTCCAGTGTATACTTCATATAGTTTCCATGCCTGAAACCCTAAGGTTGTCAGAGTCTACATTATCACAGCTAAACAGCTCTGGTCAGTCTGGTTCTAGTGCATTAACCAGACTGAAAGAAAGTACCAAACCTTACCTTCAGATGTTTCAGCCATCATACATACAAGACCTGGCAAGGAATGCAGAGGAGTCATAAAAAAGACATGCATCAAGTAGATACTGCATTGTAATGAGTTATCTCATGTGACTGTATATGAATCATGATGATGTAAGCAATCTGGTGATGTGCTTGATAACAGTGTGATAAAAGAATTAGAGAATGGCATACTCTACACTTAATCACTAATATTGAATTTGAGTGGTTTCAAGTATGACAGAAGCACTCTGCAGACTTTAATAATGAAGTAATGTTGTTTTAAAGATGTATTAGTAGTGAGTTATACAAAGTGTTACTCACTCTAGCAGGATTGGTAAGACACAATTGGGTAAAGAGTGACTTAGTTTGAGCTACTGTGCTTGTTCTGACTGAAACTGCTTCAGATTGGTGGTGCTCTTGGCCCTATACTGCTTTCTACAAGTGATAAACACTTGACTAGTTGCACTCTTAGCCTCAGAATAATACTATAAACTCTGAGAACTTTGCTTGAACTAACTTTGAAACACTCTAGACCTTTGCAGGACACAACAGTGAACTCTAAGGAACTTCAATTCAATGCAATACTATGGGTGACTTAGCAACTATTAATCACTTTGTTGAGGTTAAATGCAAAAGCCTTTAGTTGGAGACACTAGCTGCTACCAGTGAGAGCTCAACTGCAGGGATGGCTTACCTGGTTTGCATGAGCATACATTTCCCTACTTATATACTACTGAGACAGAACTATAAATATCATCTGGGTATAGGGTATATTGGTAAGGATTTCTTGGCTAGTCACAAATAATGGTGAATAATCATGCCATAGTCAGTCTAGATGTTACGATTTTTCTGTTATCTTATCTTATCCAAGTTGTCATCATGACTCAGCTATCTAATCTCACATCAATTCTGACTCGTATCCAAGTACTCACTGACATTCACCCTCATTCTCACCATCTGTCACCCCAGACACTTTTTATTGGACCAATGATCTTTCTGGACCATCCAACTTTGACACTGTTCATGCATGGATTCAACCATTTCATCTAAATATATCACCATACTTACAGTATATAAACAGAGTAAACTACACCATTGTACTCTATCTTTTGACTAAACTTAATCCATATACTGCTTACTCACACTACACTAAAGACCCGGCTTAGTCTCTCTATTGGGTAACTGTTCAAATGTGTAACAGCCCAGAGGGATCAGCTGACATCCCAAGTCATGTGCCTAAGTCAGGCCCTAACATTAGTCAAAAGATTAACCTACTGCTTCTTTAAATGCTAGCCATAAAAGAAGCTCTTCCTTATGCCAGAGGAAGAAAACCAACAAGAACCCCAAACCATTTCCCTTGGCATTGCTATCGGCGGTGCCATACTCTTAACCTTTTTTATGGTCCTCACTGTTTTACTTTATGAGGAAGAACTCTGAGCTCTGCTTCAGCAGAGGTGAGCTTGACAACTGCAACCACCACCCAGACCCCCATGACACTTGGACCATGTCCTTCCCCAGGAGTTACCTGCCACCTGATGATATGCTGTCTACGCATTCACACCTAGATTTTGCGATTTTGTAACAATACTATTGCACATCTATCCTATACTAGTGATACATAGAGGACTATAGCTGAGGCTTTGAGCTGATAGTTAAAAGCAGTAAGCAACTGGTAGAGCCAGGACTTAGATGCAACACCATTAGTGGGTTAAATCTACCAGCCGGCCAGACTAGTAACTCGAATGCTAGCAGGACTAAGTGAAATACAGCCACTAGCAAATGAAGGATGCTACTAGCACACAAAACTCAGAAGCAGAGTACACAGATCTCGTCAAGTTCTGTCACTAGCAGCCCAGACTGGGCATAAATGCCTAAGTCAGGATAACTAGTCACATGGCAATCTTGAAACAGGACTTAGAATAAATTAGGAATGGATTAACCTTGAGCCCAGATCCAACTATTTTGATATAGATCTCTTATGATTGATGCTAGTGGAGCTGGACTGCACCCTCGATCATGATCAGATAGCTGTTACAGGTACCAATATCCGGATATCCATATAACCGCGTTACTAGGGCCTGTAGTTGTGCTAAGGGTGCGGAAAGACCAACTGTGGAGTCTCTAGACCGAATATTTGAAAAGAAAACAGACTAGACTGACTATTGTGTGATTATTCACCATTATTTGTGACTAGCCAAGAAATCCTTACCAATATACCCTATACCCAGATGATATTTATAGTTCTGCCTCAGTAGTATATAAGTAGTGGGATGGATGCTCGTGCAAACCAGGCAAGCCATCCCCGCAGTTGAGCCCTCACTGGTAGTAACTGGTGTCCCCAATTAAAGGCTTTTGTGCTTAACCTTGATGAAGTGATTAATAGTCACTAAGTCACCCATAGAATTGCATTGAATTGAAGTCCATTAGAGTCACTGCTGTGTCCTGCAAAGGTCCAGAGTGTTTTGAAGTTAGTTCAAGCAAAGTTCTTGGAGTTATAGTTTATTCTTAGGCCAAGAGTGCAGCTAGTCAAGTGTTTATCACTTGTAGGAAGCAGTATAGGGCCAAGAGCGCCATCAGTCTGAAGCAGTTTCAGTCAGAATGAGCGCAGTAGCTCAAACCAAGTCACTCTTATCCAATTGTGTCTTACCCACCCTACTAGTACGAGTAGTACTTTGTATAAACTCACTAGTAACAAATAAAACATCTTTAAGACAATTGTACTTGATTATTGAAGTCTGCAGAGTGCTTCCATTGTACTCGAAACTGCCTGAATTCAATATTGGTGATTAAGTGTAGAGTAGTAAGAGGTTTAGTGTGATTGGTGTTCATTGCCATTCCCTAATTCTTTTGTCACTTGCCGTTACCAAGCACATCAGCGAATCCAAGACTTCTTCAATTTCATATTCCTCTTGGCCATCAACGAGGTCTGGAGGAGGAGGCAGTGGTTGTTGTTGATTCAGGAATGAAGGTGTGACATAGGGAGTTAGCAACTTCTTGTTGAATTGAGGGTGAATCTTCCAATGTGGCAGTAACTTCAACTTGTACGCTGCTGCTCCTCATTTCTCAATAATTTCGAACAGTCCCATTCATTTGTCATCGAGTTTCTTCTTGGGTCGTGGAAGATGGAGGTTGGCAGTATCGAGCCAGACCTTATCACCTATACAGTATTCCCATGGCGATTGCTTCTGTTTGTCATATTGCACCTTCATTTATGCCGCTGCCTTTTCCAAGGCATCATGTACCTCTTTATGGATCTTGGCCATTGTTTCGGTGAAGTTGACCACTGCAGGGTTTGTGAAACTGGTTTTCTGTATTGACTCCAGAATGAGTCAAGGATTTCATTCATATAGGACCATGAAAGGACTTTTGCCCATGGCCGAATGAGTTTGGTTGTTGTGGGTGAATTTGGTGAGGGGTAACCATGCTACCCAATCCATTTGTCGATGGTTGACAAAGATACGAAGGTATTTTTCAACCTCTTGATTGACTCTCTCTGTCTGTCTGTCTGTCTGAAGGTGATATGCCATTGAAGCGTTTTATGTAATATTCAGCATTTGATAAAGTTCCTTCATGAATGCTGATACGAATTGTGGTCCTCAGTCAGAGATGACCACCTGTGGCATGCCATGTTTGGCATATACATGGTTTCAGAGCATTAAGGCCCATCCTTCTGCAGATAATTCCTCGTTACATGGAATGAGGATAATGTTCTTGGAGAATTGGTCTACTATAATGAGTAGAGCATCAAAGCCTTCAGATTCTGGAAGTCCTGTAACCATGTCAACCGAAATGTGGGTCCATGGAGTGTCAGGGATTGCATTTGGATGAAGAGGCGCTGCTTTGGCTTGTGTATCAATCTTCATTCGTTGACAAGTCTCACATTCCTTGATGTAGGACTCAACATCTTTCTTCATCTTGGGCCACCAGTATTTGCGAAGAATGAGTTCCTTGGTCTTTGCGATTCCTGGATGTCCAGCAGTGATGTGATCATGATATTGAGATATGATCTCACCATATAGAGTGGAGTCATTGGGAATGTAAATTCACCCATCATACCATAAGAGTTTGTCTTCTTGGGTGATTCCTCACTCGTGATGGAGGGATTTCTTGATCCCTTGGTCCCACTGGGATTTCTGTCAGGTTGCGTCTCTTATATGCATGGTCTGTTCTTCAGCTGTGAGCAGTATCAATGCCTGGAAATGTTCTGGGGAAAGGACAACAACATCTTGATTGTCTTCTTTTCCTTGATCATGATCGTCTCATCTGCTGAGAAGATCGGCTTTTTTGTTTGCAGTTCCAGCTTTGTGTTGGAGAACAAAGTGGTACTCAGCTAGTTCAGTGATCCACCAGGCTTGTCGATGATTCAACTTCTGGGGTTTTCGGAAGTACTGGAGGTTTTGGTGGTCCATCCAGATTTCGATAGTCTCTTTGGTGCCCATGAGATGATGACACCATTCCTCTAGAGCCAATATGATCATGAGTAGCTCTTTATCATAGATTTCATAGTTGCACTCGGTGACAGTTAGCACTTTTGACATGAAGGTGATGGGTCTCCATTTGCCATTCTGTTCTTGACTCAGGACAGTGCTGATGGCTCCATCACTAGTGTCAGCCTCTACTCAGAATTTCCCATCATCAGAGGGAATTGTAAGGACTATGTTCATTGTCATCAACTTTTTAAGTTGTAAGAATGCCTGCTCTTGTTCTGGTCCCCATGTCCAGTCTACCTTCCCGGTTAGCTGGGTAAGGGGACATACAATTTTGGAATAGTCGCATATGAACTTGCAATAGAAGTTCGTGAATCCTAAGAAAGACTGTAATTCTTTCTTCTTCATTGGTGTTGGTCATTCTGCTATTCCAGCAATTTTAACTGGATCCATGCAAATGGCATCTTCACTGATGATAACTCCTAGGTACTTGGTTTCGAGTACTTTGAACTCACATTTCTTGGCTTTGAGGAACAACTTGTTTTCTCGAAGACATTGAGGGACCTGTGGAACTATGTCTCAATGTTCAGATAAGGATTTTGTGAAGATCAAAATGTTGTCGAGGTAAATGGTAACTTTTCCTCCGGTGATTAGATCCTTGAATATGTCATTCATCATCCATTGGAATGTGGTGGGTGAATTTGTGAGACCGAAAAACATAACCGTTGGCTCGAAGAGTCCTTGGTTAGTCCTAAAGGCAGCCTTTTCTTCATCTCCATCCCTGATGCATACATTATTGTATCCCCAATGAACATTCAATTTAGAGAAATACTTGGCTCTGCATAACTTGTTGATAAGTTCAGAGATCAGGAGAAGAGGATAATGATTCTTAATCATCATCTCGTTCAGTTTACAATAATCCTGAACTGATCATAGCGATCCATCCTTCTTCTTAACAAAGAAGAAGGGGGATATGAATGGGGATTTTAAGGGATGGATTTGTCCTGAGTCTAAGTTCTCATCTAAGAACTTGTCAAGTTGTTCTTGCTCATTTTGATTGAGCAGGTAGACCTTGCAGTCTAGGGTAGATTTGGCATTGGGGATGAGTTCAATAGTGTGGTCCCAGGATCTTCTTTCTGGTAAGTCATCAAAGCTTTCTTTTGAGAATAAATCTCTAAAGCTTTGATACTGGGGAGGCACCAAGCTCCTTGAATGTCTGTTTCAGTTTCTCGGCATTTGCTGCTGCTGCCAATTCATTTGCATGATGGACCGCTCAAAGAATGATTTCTTCCTGCCTATTGACAGCAAGAATACTTTCACCTTCCTCTAGCTCTTCATCTCATTGGTCTTCATCATCTGCATCAGGTAAGGTAAACGGGGTTTTGACACAATGACATCGTCCAAATGTCATGATTCCCACTTTCCAGTTGATAAAAGGATTATGGTGTTTAAACCAGTCATGGCCCAAGTACACAGTCTTGGAACCCAGGTCAGTGACCGCAAGGTCAATTCATTCGCTGTGGTCTCCGATAGTCATTTGGAGTTCCACAAATTCAGTGACATCACCTGCCTTGTTGTGTGTTCCATCTGCATTGTAGACTGGAATTAGGGCAGTGGCTTTTTGGGTGTCCAACCGATGTTGTCAAACATAAGTTTGGTTGATAGAGCTGCCTGTACAGCCACTATCCAACAATGCTCTGGTTGTCAACGTCTGCTTCCCCATACAAGGAGAGAGCTGAATGTCCACCAAAAAGTCTTGTCCTGAGCTTTTGGTACTGCGGACATAGCAGATCAGTTCATGGAGTTCATAGAGCTGCTCATGGGCAAGACTCTCTTCGGTTCTCAAGCTCTGAATGAGCTCATCGTCTATCTCTCCAAGTTGTTTGGGATGAACCCAAATAGAGAGAACTGCCTTGGCAGCGGCCAAGTCTGTGGAGCTGCGAACTGCGCGCAGAGTCCAGTCAATCCCGAATGGTCTATACCATTGGTGATCATGTGCCTTTCTTTTGGACAGGGCTTCAAGATTCGGTACCCCCTTGTTAGGCAGGATTTCGGGTTCGGTGCCTCCCAATTGGGCAGGACTTCGGTTCTGGACTGTTTGGTTTGCCATAGTTTAAAGGCAGTGTCATCATCTTCATCGGGTACTTTGATGATAGTGGTTCTGCTGGAATGCCCCCTCTTTATCACCTGGATGCTAGTGACTTCCCCCTGTTCTTCAGCTCTAGTTCGCTTGGGAACTTCCCAGGCCTTGAAAGGAGTCTGGTATTGGCTTGAGGCATTCGAAGTTCCACTTCTACTAGCCATTGCAGCAGAGTACTGAGGTTTCGCATCTGGGATGAATCTCATCAGCATTGCCTGTGGCTCCGTGGTCCACTGTTCTCCCACTGGTCTGGCTAGCATGTGGCCCCAGTCCTGGCCTTGGTGGGCGCTCTCCTGGTCCCCCACTGACCCTGGTGAGGCTGGTGGGCTTGTCCCTCTGCTCAAGAAGGATGCTGGGATGTTTGGACTTCTGGGAGGCCTGAGGGAGTCCCGCCTACTAGTCCCTGCCCATCACTGATTGCTCAGTGGCGTATCTGGTGAGCTAAGCTCATTGGACTTTGTGGTGGCACCAGCACCACCTGGCAAGTCCTGCACCTCATTGGGGGCTTGGGAATTGTCACTACAAATACTTGTGTCAGCTTCTGAGAGAAGGATGATGTACCTGTTCTTTTTTGATTCTTGATTTGTCTTCAGCTTTGGGGTCTGTGAAGTCATGCGATAGATATTCGTATTTGCATATAATTGTCTATGTTTATAGGAATTAGTCCAACCTATGAAAACTGAGGACTCACCTTCAGACTTGGTCGAGCAAGGGGAATTGAACCCTTGTCAACCTAGTCTTTTACTTCCTCAACCTTGGACGTAACTGGCACCACTTCATTAGTGGGCCCCAAGGATCTGACATCCCTCAACTCTTTTCTCTTGGGACAATCTCTGCTCAGGTGACCCTTTTCATCACACCTGAAGCATTGTCCCTTGGCCCTTCGCCGATTGATGTCCATGGGCTTCCCCACCCCTCCATAAGCTGTCCACTGACCAGTCCCAGTGTCCTGACTGCTTCCACTGCTGGCAGTCAGTTTTGAGGCCAAGGAACTTGTTGCCCCAGCAGCGGCTTTGCCACTGGACTGCTGTTGTTGTTGGGGACACAGGTCCTTCTTCTGACTGTCCCAGAGCATACTAGTGGTCTGATCGAAGATCCATTTCTGCTGTCTCTTCTTGTACATGCACAGGATGTGCTCCTTCCATTCTAGGTATGAGCACAGGATGTTGATGCCCATGTTGGAGATGAAGGTGGTGTAGGAGCTAGAGACTCCTAGTCATACTGCCTTTACCATGGCACCATGCTCAGCCTCATCGGTCCATCAGCCCACTAGCTTGGCTTCCTCTTCCAGTTTCTGGAAGTAGTGGGAGGCGGGCTGTGCTCCCATGCAGAGGTCAAACATCTGCTTTTTGTGGATCTCCTCAATGGCAGGATCCTGGAATTGTCATGTGACTAGGTTGACAAAGTTGGCCCAGTTGGGATATCTGAAATGGGTGGCGGTCCCATCATACAAGTCACCAACCCAGTATTCAGGTCTCTTGTAGACTCACCAGTCCTTGGTGGCACCCTCAAAGTGGGATGTCGCAAATAGTACCAGGTGCAATGGCACCTGGAAATAATGTCAGAACACCTTGAAGTAGGTGATGCAATCACTGATGAAGCATTCAATATTGTCATAGTCCTCCTTGAATGGAGAGGGAACCTTGATGAGTGTTGGTTTGATGCTCAGGTATGGGGCATCGGTGGTGGTGTTCCCGATGGGGTTGGGAATAGGGTCGGGAGGACCCTTGCCAGGAGGTAGTCTTGGAATCAAGTATCGATCTGGCCTTGGACTCAGGTAGCCTCTTGGTGGCTCACCCAATGGTCTGCCCCTCTTGGGCTCTTTCCCCTTCTCCTGATCATGGAGATAGTCTATCATCATTTTGTGGGCAGACTCCTCCCGATTGAGCTCTTCGCACATTTCTGCAATGCACCTCTCCTTCTTGGCCAATGCAGTGATGTGCTTGGTAACGGCAAGTGACAAAAGAATTAGGGAATGGCAATGAACACCAATCACACTAAACCTCTTACTACTCTACACTTAATCACCAATATTGAATTCAGGCAGTTTCGAGTACAATGGAAGCACTCTGCAGACTTCAATAATCAAGTACAATTGTCTTAAAGATGTTTTATTTGTTACTAGTGAGTTTATACAAAGTACTACTCGTACTAGTAGGGTGGGTAAGACACAATTGGATAAGAGTGACTTGGTTTGAGCTACTGCGCTCATTCTGACTGAAACTGCTTCAGACTGATGGCGCTCTTGGCCCTATACTGCTTCCTACAAGTGATAAACACTTGACTAGCTGCACTCTTGGCCTAAGAATAAACTATAACTCCAAGAACTTTGCTTGAACTAACTTCAAAACACTCTGGACCTTTGCAGGACACAGCAGTGACTCTAATGGACTTCAATTCAATGCAATTCTATGGGTGACTTAGTGACTATTAATCACTTCATCAAGGTTAAGCACAAAAGCCTTTAATTGGGGACACCAGTTACTACCAGTGAGGGCTCAATTGTGGGGATGGCTTGCCTGGTTTGCATGACTGCCCATCCCACTACTTATATACTACTGAGGCAGAACTATAAATATCATCTGGGTATAGGGTATATTGGTAAGGATTTCTTGGCTAGTCATGAATAATGGTGAATAATCACACAATAATCGGTCTGATCTGTTTTTTTTTCAAATATTTGGTCTAGAGACTCCACAGTTGGTCTTTCCATGCTCTTGGCCCAACTACATGCCCTAGTAATGTGGTTATATGGATATCCGGATATTGGTGCCTGTAACAGCTATCTGATCATGATCGAGGGTGCAGTCCGGCTCCACTAGCATCGATCATAAGAGATCTATATTGAAATAGTCGGATCTGAGCTCAAGGTTAATCCATTCCTAATTTATTTCTAAGTCCTGTTTCAAGATTGCCATGTGACTAGTTATCCTGACTTAGGTGTTTATGCCCAGTCTGGGCTGCTAGTGACAGAACTTGATGAGATATGTGTACTCTGCTCCTGGATTTTGTGTGCTAGTAGCATCCTTCATTTGCTAGTGGCTGTATTTCACTCAGTCCTGCTAGCATTCAAGTTACTAGTCTGGCTGGCTGGTAGATTTAACCCACTAATGGTGTTGCATCTAAGTCCTGGCTCTACCAGTTGCTTACTGCTTTTAACTATCAGCTCAAAGCCTCAGCTATAGTCCTCTATGTATCACTAGTATAGGATAGATGTGCAATAGTATTGTTACAAAATCGCAAAATCTAGGTGTGAATGCATAGATGGCATATCACCATTCATGCATGGATTCAACCATTTCATCTAAATATATCACCATACTTACAGTATATAAACAGAGTAAACTACACCATTGTACTCTATCTTTTGACTAAACTTAATCCATATACTGCTTACTCACACCACACTAAAGACCTGGCTTAGTCTCTCTATTGGGTAACTGTTCAAATGCATAACAGCCCAGAGGGATCAGCTGACATCCCAAGTCATGTGCCTAAGTCAGGCCCTAACACTAGAGACTCCACATTCAGTCTTTTCACACTCTTGGCCCAACTACATGCTCTAGTGATGCAGTTATATGAATCTCCAGATATTTTTGCCTGTAACAGCTATCTGATCATGATCAAGAGTGCAGTCTGGCTACACTAGTAAAAGATCTATATCACAATAGTTGGATCTGGGCTCAAGGTTAATCCATCTCTAATTTATTTTTAACTCCTGTTTCAAGATTGCCATGTTACTCAAGTGTATCAGTGGGCACAGTGGTGAGTGAACATAATGAAGCAAGTGTTGGAATACAAGCTGAAAGTCAGCATGAAGCCAACTTGACAGATTGATCTATTGGTATCCTATTATGGTAACTAAGTTCAACCCACATTGTGTTTGCTCATACTCTTGAGTACAGCACTGCTTGCTCCTATGGTAATTATTCCTTAGATACTCATGTTCCTATGATACTTAGCTATACTATGGACTATGCAGTTTTATTTAAATAGGACTATGATTTGATACATTCAATAACAACTTCATTTGTTATACTTGTGCTCAACTGCCTGCTATACTAAGGATTTCAATAGCAAGAGTGTGCTGTAGAGATAAATAGAATGTATATAACACTACTGACAATGACTGATCTATTTTTTATCATTCTAAGTCCCTTTCAGATGCCATAGAGTAATCTTTTTTTTTTTTTACAGATGTTGGCTGCTGCCCTGAATTTGAAAATACTGAGTGGTGAATGCCTCTTTAGGATCTCATACCAGATTTGCTTCCATGAAGGTTTCCTGGAGCCATGAGGCCATGTTCAGACACCCCTAAAACTGCATTGGATATATATAACATCCCCAGATCAATACTGTTGGACTACTGTATATCAACACAAGTCCATGAAATCCCAATGAGGTCATGCAGATAAAAAGGAATGACCCAAAACCTCCAGCCCACCCTCTCTTTCAGTCATTCATCAAACTGAGAAATTAAACTGCTGGCTCCCCAGACCAGAGCAAGAGGATGATATCAATGGAAGGCTGCATTTAACTATTGTTGTGCATGGCCCATTGGCCTTGGAAGTGATCTTGCATTCCATAGCAATGATGCTCATCTTCTGGGAGATATCCACAGTGCACATCAACCATTTCTGGTTCCTGTTGCATCGAGTTAATAGTGGTGATATGCAGCAGACGAGGGAAAAAGAAGATACACATCACTATCTGACCAGTCAACATTGCCCATGGACAGCCCCATCGAGTTGGAATGGCAAAGGTGTTGTTCTCCATGGTCCTGTGGAGATGAGGCTCTGGGGAGGGTAATGAGATGCATTACTTGGCAGTGTAGCTGACATTGGGATCATCTGCATTCTGCTGGAAGAAGAATTCTGTGGACTGAGAAGAAGAAGGAATCATAAGGACGGCTGGCCGGGCCGGGCCGCCCATGAGAGCGTGTGGGCTCCCAGGGTGAGAGCAGTGCCCTCAAAGTTGGGGTGACAGGTGCCCCAGACAGTGGGAGCGAAGAAGAAGAGAGCAGAGAATAACAAGGGGATCACTGTCGAAGAAAACATTAGGAACGAGTTTGAGATGGGTTTTCGAGCAAGTTGGATATGAGAAGGATGCTAGGAGAAGTTGGAGATGATGGCTTTTTATACTGGCTCTGGGGATGACCCGTGAGAGTGTGTCGGATTCCAAGGGTAAGCAAGGCCGTTGGTAGAATAAGCATCCACCACTCATCACGGATGATACACATCGAAGACGCTATAGGCTCTTCCAAAGTTGGCATTGTTCAGCCAGGTGAGAAAGCGTCTAGGAGGTAAGTGCATCGACCATCCGACAGACATTCCTTGCTGCTTCGTCTCATTCTCGTCAAGTTCCCGGCCTACTTCCGGGCCTCTTTGCCTAGAATTTGCGACAAGCTCTCCACTTTAACCAGTCCCGATGGTGCGAGGGCATGATGAAATCTAATATATACATAAACTTTGATGGATAGCTGTACAATAACGTGCGATGGTAAAAAGTACAGTGGTATGGAAAACAAGACAGAAGCCGGGTGGTCACCAGCCCGCACGTGCGCCAAGCATATTAGTATTAGTAGGACCGAGCCAAGGGGTAGAGAAGGCGAGAGGCGAAAGGAAGGCGTTCGGGTTGGGAGACGTGTAGATTGAGGATGCGAAATTTGGAGCAAGGGTTTGGGGGGGATAGGAAGTTGTGTTGAGTTGTGGGTGTTGATGAGTCGGGATTGGTTGCTGAGATGGAGGGGAATGGTTGGTTGGAGGGATATAATCATGAGTTGGAGGTTGATAGAGGCTCGTTTGAGGTTGAGTTGGTGGCAGATTTAGTGTAGGTAACTCCTCGACTTCGGTGGACATGTCCGACTCTGAATCGGAATCGGAATCCGAGTCCGAGTCATCCGGTTCGACCCATTGACCCAACAAGTACCTCCCCCTCGGCTTCTTCTTCTCCTCCTTCTTACGCCTCAAACTTCTCTCCCACTCCCTAATCTCCGCCTCTTCTTGCACTGACATCACACTCGTCTGCCTCGTAATCGTCTTGGTAATCACACCCGGGTTATCCCTCAACCAGTCCTCCACCAATCTTACCGCATCCCGAATCCTCACCCTCATCTCCGCCAATTTCCACGCAGGCCACCCATCGTACCCCATCGTCGCACATTCCGCTCTTACCCAACCTTCCACGATTTCCTGCGTCCACTTTCCACCTCCCTTGACCCTCAAACCATTCAACAGAATCACCACCACGTCCCCCGCGTCGTACTTTTCGTACCGCATCAGTTTCAGCCCAACAGCCCACCCCGGGGAGACACTGACCATCCGTACGCTCCCCCGCTCGAATATCGTGTTCTGGGTGAGGTTCCCCGAGTGCGTACTGCCCTCCCATACACCCGGAGGGAGCGCCACATCCGCGTCGGCATTCATCCAGTCGGCACCTAGCCCGGGGAAAGCCCGCGAGGTTTCGGTGATGGCGCGTGTTAGAGTCGTGCGGACATCTTCGCTGAACGGTTTGGCGAGGTAGTCGACATCAAGGGTGCTTTGTCTCGAGGTTGGGATCGTTTGGTAGGAGGGGTGTAGGAGCATTGCAGCGCCACCGTGTATGACAAGTAGTAGTGATGGAATGTAGTATGGCGATCCAGGATTAGAAATTTGATCGCAGAGGTAGTTGAGGAGCATTTCTAGCATTTCGCGCGTAAGTGGGAGGGTATTAGTCGTCATCGTCGTAGCATTAGTGGCAGTTGAGTTCAACAAACGGAACCATTTTTATTCCCCGCCTCGTGTAAGTCACGTGTTGTAACGTCATCAACACGATGCTGCGCCGTTGCCACGATGTTATCTCAATTCCTATAGATCCTTTACTGCCCTATCTTCACGATGTTACTGATTGGCCGAGCACCTCTTGCTGTCTGATTCCTCGTTCCGGTAACAGCAATACCCGTATACCGCCTCAACGTACAGCAGCCTCTGACTCGACGTGTCAACATACCCCCCGCTGTGCAATTTTATTTTTTCCACTACAACCATAATGGGGTGTATGCTATGAGAACGGGCTGTGAAATTTCATCCATACCAGATCCTCACAAACTGAGTGAACAGACAGCTCACCTTCATTGAACCCCGTTCGATGGAGGCCGGTTCGAGAGCGCGGGCGTTGGCAAGAGTGGAAGAAGACAAATATCTGGTCACCGACTACACCAACTTTCCCCCTACACCAAATGACCTCCTGATTATTCTATTTCCCATCCCCCTTCTCCAAACGAAGACGTTCTTCCATTCGCACAGAAGAGATCAAAGACCAAGGCTAGCTATGCTCAAAACGAGTAAGACCAGCGTTCCGCCAACACCCACCAAGGACGCCGAATCGATAGCAAAATTTTCCTGACATCGCGGACGTGGGCTGCGCGGAGAGGTTCTTGCAGGATCCATCGAGGAGGTTTTTAGATATGCCACAAGTCGAGCTGACGAAAGTGGAGGACGTAGATGTAGATGTGGTTATGGAGGATGCGGCTGGGCCAGTCAAGTCGTAGCACAAAATACAGAGGATCGGCGGCTGAGCGGCTTGTCGTTGCTATTATAAATTGCCGTACTACATACACTCCCTTTGCTAAATATTACGCTATATTCAAAATATGGTCCTTGTATGACTTAAGCAGAGGTCTGTTATTTTTTTTAAAATGGAGCCAACGCTCAGACCCAATATTGCCGGGGAATAACTAGCAGGTGTGGTGGTAAGCACAGCGAAATGATAGTTTTCGATAAGAGCCTGATTGGGGGCGGTAAGGGTTGTTAGGATCAGAATAAGCTCAAGAGGAGAGCTTGGGAGGAATCCATAGGCGTAAATGTCGACCGTCTTGTTCAATGAAGTGGGCATGACTATCTTGGGGCTCTAACTAGCGAGTTTTTAATGCTGGGAAGTATCTTCCCCCTCTTGGTGCCTCGCTGTAATGTATTAGAATTCTAGCAGTTTCGATCCCGGGGCTGTGGTGAGGCTCCCCCCACATCCGAAGAGAACGTCAGTTACTTGTTCTCTGACCCAGCTGTGAAACTTGTGAGCTTGCTTCACGATGCCAAGACAACAGGCACGGTATCCCCTGAATTGCATGCATGGCATATGATCGATGACGCCGTCCCCTCGAACTGAACACAGTCGGCCCTATGAAATCCCATCGAGAACCTCACATTCTCGCGTGATTCCACAGTACTAGACAGTATTTCAGGTCAGTTTGATACCCTGTGAATACCCGGGGCGGGCCCGTTGTTTCCTGTACGCTTCACGGTCGATTTGGTGGTTAAATAAGTTATGATCATAAGGGAAATTTGTCTTTTCGTCGAGGTAATTTTCAGGATAAAACAAAGAATCACACACACACAAAAACACACCCCAGAGGGAACAAACCTCCCACCCCTTCGGACATCCTTCAAACCGAGAAATCAAAGTACAGGTACGGCCCGTGGCCCCCATGCTCGATACAATAATATAATGTCAAAGGGCCGGGTCCAGCTCCCTCCGTGACGCACAACCTATCGGTTTTGGATGTGATTCGGCATCCCGAAGCAACAACACCCTTCTGCTGAGAGATGTCCGTAGCACACGTCGAGCATAAAACTTTCCATTTCTGGTTCCTGTATATCAAGTCAGTCAATCAAGAAATATGTAAAAGGCGAGACAAGAACCATACACATTGCTGCCTGACCAGTCAACATTGTCCATGAACATTCGCTGACCGTCGTATTCGACGGCATAGTTGACGTTAGCCGCGGTCCTGTAAAATTCTCGTTAGCCAAAATTCCGGAACAAAGGTGAAAGACGTGTACTTGACAGTGTAGGTGACATCGGGATCATCGCCGTTCTGCTGGAAGAAGAACTTGGAGGGCGAAGTACTAGCAACGATCGGCGCGCCGACTGCAGGGTCGGCTGACCACGAGAGTGTGTCATTCCAGACCACGGTGACAGCAGTGCCCTCAAAGTTCGGGGTGCACCAGCCCGAGGCAGCCAAGGGCGCAGCAGTGAAGAAGAGTGCAGACACGAAGAAGAGGATCGTCGGTGAATACATTGGGAATAAAGCCGAAAGATATGAGATTGAAACGATCAGTCTTCAAGATGATGAGGATCAAGAGGCTGCAAGGTATGAAAGCGAAGAGAAGATAGCTTTTATAGTGGTAAGTGATCAATATGAAGCCGGACTAGATCGGTGAGGGCTATGAGAGAGGTAATGATGAGGTCTAGGATCGACCGTATGGGAGATAGCGTGTGGGATCGACTCCGGTAAGTCCGTTAGCAGCATCGTCATCGCCGCTCAGCACGGCTGATACACATCGAAGACGCCGTTCTAGTCAATCCCACCCTGTTCCTTCCAGTAGCACTCTTCCAAAACAATTCAGACCAAAATGTAAGTAACAAAAGGTAATAAAGCATTTTTAGGCCGTATTTTTGGAGTCACTGGAAGAGCGCGGTTCTTCGGGATCAGAGGGAACATTGCGTTAAGGGTCATCCCCTGAAACGACATAGCCTAGGGAGGGAGCTTTTTCGGGTCTGGACGAACGTCAGGGAAACTATCTGGCCATTTATTTACCTTTGTCAAGACGAAGACCAGAACTCACTCTGATTTATTTTCCTCGCCGGCGAAGGTGGGTAGATAGCATATAAAATTCCCACCAGGCTTTTAAACCACAGAACAATTGGTCGGGATTCCTTTGAGTAATAAAGCCCATGGATTTACGGTGGTTAAAATCCCAAGTCAAAATTTCATCTCTATTCCAACTGTTTCACTTGCATTTTTACCGGCTCGAGTTAGTCTGTTGTGAAAAACGGGGGATGAGAAGATCAGTTCATTCCCAATTAGTACATGCGCGGTGTCAGGCTAATAGTATTGCGCTTGGCTGAGCTCTGCAAACGCATGCAGATGTACACTACTGTACCTACTTGCATACTAAATGCTAATTTACTAGAATCTTCTACAAGTTTCCTAATATTTCTCTCTTAAACAGCAAGTTCGGCATGATGCCGGATTGCCATCATCTCGGCTCAACTCTCAAATTCCAACATAGTCATCTGCCAAGAGAGCAGCTGAAGCGGACCATGAGCACGCAAGTCTGACGGAGGTAAAAGGAGATGAAAAAGTTTCGTAAGAACATAGGATGTCGTCGGTCTCGGTAAACCTGGGGATCATCGGCATGAACTCATGATCCGGCATGTACATGCAATTGAGGTCTGCAGAATGTCGGTCTCGAATCTTTCAATATGCACAGGCTTATATCCTCGATTCCGAAGGGTACGGAAATTAGAAGCAGTACTAGACATCATGGCTCGACCGCCTCAAAAGGACCGTAGGCATTAATCACTGCATTCTAGATAATAGAAGGGAGTGAGAGTCTTCTCGTTTCGAAAATAAAGCCAGCAAACTTCCAGGTCGTACTCATTAAAATCAGTTTTTGGGAATCATTGATGAGGCATAAGAGTCGGGGCAAGCGTTACACGCACCATTACGATAGGCGGAGCTTGATGTAGTTATGTCCACGAGATTTGGCTCCGGATAGAGAGAAGCCCGAGGTACATGCACTTCCAAACGAAATCAAGCATGCACACCTGTTGAGAATAAGCGTAGTATAGACGATGTACGAGCTAAGTACACCTCGAATATAGTCTATGCTATGAAGGATAGCGAAGAGAGTTGTAAGTTCAAATACCTACGAAGGAACCCGGGTAGGTCTAGCAAGCGCTAGGCGTAGCTAGAAATGTCCAACAAGCGCTAGGCGTAGTCGAACTTAATCACTCAAGGTTCACACGAAGTAGTGGAGTTTAACAAGTAGATTTCGATGTCCTTTCAGGCAGTTTTGTACAGTTTAAGTACTATGGCATTATTCTGGAACTTACTAGAGGAAATTTAGAGAAGAAACGCCAGGAAATTTCCTACGCTACGTCGAAATGAAAAAAAAGGGTAAGGAAAGTGAAGGCTAAATATAGAAACCGGTAAATATCCATAACAACACCGCACCGGTGATTGAAGATGTACTGATTTCATACTTCATCATCAGTGCAGAGTGCATGTCTAGCGGCACGTTGGACTTGCCGATGCTTATTCGAGGCAAGTATCATTTGTTTGGTTGTCGTCCTCTGGGATGTCGTCGAATCTGAGCGGGCTAAAATCTGAACATTTGTTTTTATGGGGCGGAGAAAGCGTTCGAGGAGTCCCTACTGGGAGAACAGTGTTATTTCTCTGGGGTTGATACAACCAACTCGAGGATCCTTAGGCCTGGGCGCGACATCAGACAAGTCCCGAAAAGAATAACGATGTATGCACTTTTGCAGCGAAAGGTGATAAACTAAAAACAAAAGTAGGATTGAGTTTTTGAAATTCGAATTTAACTTTGATTTCTTCTTCTGCTTCGTCATCTCGCCATCACACGGTTCCTTTTTCAGCTTACTGCGTCGCCACTGTGCATGCTGCATCTTTCAGAAGCAAAAGGATGAGAAACTTGAGTGCATATTATAATTCAGATTCTAGGCTCCTGCAGGTCAAGAACTCACGACGACCGCAGGACATTGATGCGGGCAATGATGGTAGAGAACAGTCGAATAGTGCAAAGATCCTGGAGAGCATATTTCATATTTGGAGGTATAGGTATGTCGCGTATTGCATATCTCCCTCTTCGTCACCCATCGTTGTCCAATCAGCCTCCTCGCCATGCACCAATGTTACTTGCACAACGCAATAAAAAAGCAAATATTTCACAGATGGGGCGGGTGAGACTCGGATGGACAACAAGTGGCTGACGTTCTTCGGATGTGGGGATGCCTGCATTTTTGTAGCATCGCTGCCCTGAGATCAACATCGACAGAATTCAATTATGGTGAAGTGCCAAGACGGGGTAACTACAAACGTATTGAATTCTCTTTGTGCTATTACCTATTTCGTGCCTCTGCAGGAGCGCGACCACTTTCATTTATCGGGACTGTCTCTTTGTTGCTGACAAGGCGCATCTACTTGACTCGCAGAAATGTTCATCAGTGCTCGCCATTCGATTCGGTTGATCTTCGAGCTGGACACAGTATCAAGGACGTTGGACCGAAATGGGTTATTATTACTGGTCTCGGAATGGCATGCGAAAAAAAATTGTTCAGCATGCTTTGTGCTACCACTACACTCGCTTTGAAAGTACAGTGAGCCAGCCTGCGCCTAAAATCCCCAAGCTCCACTCATGGTGCGTGTGACTCTTACCCCTTGTTCCCTTTCCTAATAATGAATACTGATATTGCCATATACGACTCTGAGACTTTCAATCCCTCTTATGTAGTGATCATTGCTTATGGTCCTCCGTTGGTTTAATTTCCGTACGCTTCGGACAAAATGATTCGAGACCGATGATTCGACTACATACCGGATCTTCAGTTTATTCCGTTTCCCGAGACTTCATCTGCTTTTGCCTTGGACAGTTGTGTGCCCATTGCCTGCTTTCAGAATATTCCATTTCCAGGGATGGTCCCGATCCTGAAGAACCGCGCTCCTTTCAGTGATTCAGATGCTAACGAGTGTGGCGTTCGCTAGGCTTTGCTGTAAATTGTTTTTGCAAGTGCCGATGATGTCGCAGTAAAGGAGTCGGATAAGTGGAAAGGATACTGGCTAGAACGGCGTGTTTGATGTGTATCAGCCGTGATGAGTGGTGGATGCTTATTCTACCAACGGCCTTGCTTACCCTAGGAATCCGACTCTCTCTCTCACCCGCCATTATCAGAGCCAGTATAAAAACGCATCATCTCTAACCTCTCCTAGCATCCTTCCCATATCCAACTTGCTCGAAAACCCATCTCAAACTCGTTCCCAATGTTTTCTTCGACAGTGATCCCCATCTTGTTCTCTGCTCTCTTGTTCTTCGCTCCCACCGCCTGGGGCACCTGTCACCCTAACTTTGAGGGCACTGCTCTCACCCTGGGAGCCCACACGCTCTCATGGGCGGCCAACCCAGCCGTCGGCGCACCCGTCCTTATGATTCCTTCTTCTCAGTCCACGGAATTCTTCTTCCAGCAGAACGGGGACGACCCTGATGTCACGTACACTATCAAGTACGCGTCTTTTATCCTTTGCGGATTATCCAAGACTTGTTTTATTTCGTTTCATTGCTGATGGGAATTCTGTAGGACGGTGGCTAATAATAACTTTGCTGTCGAACTTAATAGTACCTCTGGGGAATTGGTCATGGACAATGTGGATTGGTCGGGTAGTAATGCGTATGTTCTTGTCTCGGCCTTCATTACTTATCTCCGTGATTGACTCGAGTAATACATAGGAACCAGAAATGGACTGTCGAATGCACGACATGTGCTACTGACATCTCCCAGAAGAAGGGCGTCGTTGCTTCGGGATGCAGTGTCGCTTCCCACACCAACGGGCTGTGCACTAGGTCATATAGAATTGGCTCTCCGATGGTGTTGGTTCCTTGTGGCTCTTGGGAGGAGGTTGATTTTTCAGTTTGAAGAATGGAGGACCGGTTGTGGAATTTGCAGATGTTTTTTTGTCTCTTCAAGTAGTGGTATGCACGTGTACTGATTCTGGGGTAGTTTATGTAATATGTGTGATGCGCTCTGTGGGATACCGCAAATGTTTGGTATACGGTCTTCCGCGGGAGCAAATCCCGTGCAAGATCCTAAAGAGGCATTCACCGCTTGGGATTTTCAAATTCAGGGTAACGAGAGTATCTGTGAATAAGTAGATGGTGTCTGAAAGGACTTTGAATGGTAGAAAATAAGATATCTGTTCGAATTTACAAAATCAGTAACACGGCACCAGTACGAGTCTACATTCTCGTAGTGCTTCGGATTCAGTAAGTACTATATGGATATCTGACGGACCCACACCTTTTTCGAAAGTGTAATCCAACCCAATGACGGAAGTCTTAGACGAGTTTCGTAACTACAATAAAAACCGAAGCTTTCAGAGCTGGGTCATAGATCGGCCTACTAGGAAGAACAAGTAGCTGACCTTACACCATAGTTCTTAGGACGTTGGGATGCCTACGGCATTGTAACAGCGTTAATTTTGGCGTGATGTAAACGCACCACCGGGATCGAAGCTGCCAGAATTCAATTATTGTGAGAAACCAAGAGGGGGGTGACTGAAAACGTATTGAATTTCTTTTTTTCTGTTATTGATTTCGTACTGCATCAGTCGGATTGATACTCCATATCCAGGAGCGCGACCACTTTTATTTTTAGTGACTATCTCCTCATGTAGGTACCCTTGTCTTTGTTGCTGAAAAGGACTGTCTACTTGACTTGCAGAAATTTCCATTGGCGTTTGCCATTCGATTTGTTTGATCTTCGAGGTGTATCAAGGATCTCAAAGTGACATTGGGCAAAAACGGTCCCTACTACTGGAGTAGCGCGAAGAAAATTGTTTGGCATGCTTGCACCCCTACCGCTTGCTTTGGAATCACAATGATCCCGCTTTGCCAAAATTTTCTTGGATTCTGAAGGCATTCCACGTTTCGTCAGTACTTACCTCTCTCAATTGATGTACTTTCTGACAAACTCGTCTTCAGTGCCGAAGGCTTTCCCTTCCGTCAAAGACGTGAACCCCAACCCAACATTTAGAATACACATTTGGGCCAGTATGAGTTATGTTTTGGCAGTTCTTATTATATTGCTGAGCAGATGTTTAGTGGCTACCGTCCTTATTCCTACACCTCTAGTCATTGGCTAGATATGTGGATTACTTGCCAGAAGAATTTCCTTCACATACCGTCATGAACCGCAACTTCCACTCCCTGGATGTGGTACCACGGCGTGTTGCTTATTCCTGCCAGTCTATTTGGGGTTATATTCGTGTCATAAGGTGCGTCGTGGTCTGCTTTCCATTACCTTGACTAAAGCCATAGACAGCTCCTTAAGATTTAATGCCACCCTTCAGAATATATTATCTAATTGGGGAGGATTCTGGTACCGCCGGAGCAGACGTTTTTGGAAATAGCCTTCTAGATGTTCTTTTTGAAAACAATCCAGAGGTCTATGGGATCATTATGTACCATGATGCTCTAGAATTCGAAGCAGGCAAAAATCCCCTCTTACTCCATCATCGTCCGATCTAATACGCCTGACACGGCGTGCTTGGTTCTTCATGCGGAGCTAAATTCCATGGACATAACAACCTGTAATATAAAGCCCTACCCTTGACACACGACAATTGCGGTGCATGTGACTCTTTTCTCACAACTCTTACCCTCCGGCCCCTTCAATGATTCCCCCAAGAAAACTGAGCCTCATGAGTACGACCTGGCTCGTTGGGTTTGTTATATTTTCACATATGTATGACTCTTGGTCCCTTATATGATCGGGAATGCAGTGATCACTGCTTATGGCCGTTTCTTCAGGCGGTCAACTTACTGGTGTCTAGTACTGCGTCTAGTTTCCGTACGCTTCAAGATCGAGTGGAAACTTGTGCATGTTGAAAGATTCGAGACCGATGTTCTCCATACTCGGATCTTGATTCCATTCTGGTGATGATGTCCTTTGTTCTTATGGGACTTGTTCATCCCTTTTTTCCTTCGTCAAACTTATATGCTCGTAGCCTGCTTCAGACTATACCGTTTCAAGGGATGACACTGATTAAGATGTTCATATAAGTATTTATCCCCTCGGTCCTGAAGAACTCCGCTCCTTCAGTAAATCCAAAAGTTTTGATGATGATGAGTATGACCTAACAGCGCTCACCAGGCTGTACAAGAACTTTCTGTTGCAGAGGCCTTCGTCTTACATTTTTCTGCAAATTTTGGAACGGTGCCGCTGGTGATGCTCTTCTCAGGAAGGAACTCGGATATGTCGGGGGAGATTGACTAGAACTGCGTCTTTGATGTGTATCACCCCATTCCAGGCAGCCTATTGACTGCTGCCAAAGGTCTTATTTACATTTGGTGTTGCTTCGGCGTATCATCCCCAGAGCGCCAAGAGATGTTGTCAGCTGGTCACGAAACCACTATAAAAGCTACTATACCTAACTTTAATACTGCACCACCTTCAGCATCTACTTGCAACATTTTGATATTTGTCTTCTTGGAAAGTAATCATCCTCATCTCAACTTTGTTCCCAATGTTTTCTTCGACGATCGCCTTCTTGTTCTCTGCTCTCTTCTTTACCGCCGCTGCCGCTTCTCCCTTGGATGCCCGGAGTACCTGTCACCCAAACTTTGAGGGTGCGGCTCTCACTGTGACTGGAAGCGGCCTCTTGTGGACAGCCAACCCTGCCGTTGGCGCACCCGTCACTCTTAGTTCTCAGGGATCGAAATTCTTCTTCCAGCAGAACGGGACTCCCGATGTCACTTACACCATCAAGTACATGGATCTTATCTTTTGTTCCGGAATTTTGCTAACGAGAGCTTCACAGGACCGTAGCTAACAATAACTTTGCCGTCGAACTCAATGACGTGGAGCTGGTCATGGACAATGTTGACTGGTCAGGAAGCAATGTGTGAGTTTTTGTCTCATTTTTGAGATATTTCTGTAACTGAATTAATGTGCAGGAATCAGAAATGGACGGTTGAGTGCTCGACGTGTGCTACGAACATCTCCCAGCAGAAGGGTGTCGTTGCTTCTGGATGCATTATTGCTTCTTCCAACGCCAGCACCAACGGGTGGTGCGTCACATCCGGCTTCCCATTAACAATTATTCCTTGTTCCCGGCGTTGGAACCAAGTGTTTGATTTCTCGGTTTGAAGAATGACCGAATGGGAGGGTGGGCTGGAGATTTTGGGTGATTCCTTTTATCTGCATGACCTCGTTAGAATTTCATGGACTTGCGTTGATATACAATAGTCTAACAGTATTCAGTTTGGGGTGATAATTCGGCTGTTATATATATCCAGTGCAATTTTTGGGGTGTCTGGACATGGCCTCGCAGCCCAAAGAAACCTCCGCGGAAGCAAATCCAGTATGAGATCCTAAAGAGGCATTCACAGCTCGATATTTTCAAATTCAGGGTGACAGGAGCATTTGTGAATAGGATCGTCCTATGGTGCCTGACAGAACTTTGAACGGTAGAGAACAAGTCCATCACTGTTAACGTTCACAAAAGTGGCAAGTCTGAAATTCTGGTACCTACGCCTGTTCCTGCATGAGTCTAGATTAGAATCTCGCGACAAGGAACTCGAGCACATATTCCGGCTCTAAGATTCTGCAGGTCAAGAACCCACGGCAACGACGATGACGCAGCAAATCCACGCAGAAATAATGGTGGAGGACAGTTGAATGGTGCAAGGATCATAGAGAGTAGATTCGAAGGTATGTGCATGTCGCGTATTCCATATTTTCCTCTTCGCCACTCACCATTGCCCAAACAGTCTCGTTATGCACTGACATTCCTCGCACCGACAGCTGTCAGGATATCTGCCATTGCTTATTCCTGTAGTTGTCACTGCCCAACGAGCCATTATACCGCCTGTATTCTTCATACGTCGTCGAGGTCAAGCATTCTGTGATTGTCACTGTAAAACGCGGGTTATGACTTACTCAAAGCAGGAGAAGTAAAGGTGGGCGGCGATCCGTCAAAGCACCTCTCTGTTTTTCCAAGTCTTGTGTGTACCGTTTAGGCCACGTCGCCAAGTCCTCGATTTATCGCCGTCAGACTATAAGCACTTTGCCTATTACATCCTCGTCCCAGGAATGAATGCGGGCCAAAAATCTTCAAGTATTTCAGGAACAAGTCGACATGTACGATTAATGTCACTTCCTAGTTGTCCCCATAATGGAATTCCGACAGTTTCAGCGACGAAGGCCCTCTTCTATCATCCACAACAATGCTTTACTAGCTTCAAGCAGTCTCACCGTGAGCCATGATTGGAGAGTTGGTCGCAGAGGTAGTTGAGGGGCATTTCCAGCATATCGCGTGTAAGTGGGAGGGTATTAGTCGTCATGTTCTTACCATTAGTGGCAGTAACAAACGGAACCTTTTTTATTCCTCGCCTCGTGTAAGTCACGTGTTGTAACGTCATCAACCCTAAGCCCCACGATGCTATCTCAATTCCAATAGATCCTTTACTGCCCTATCTTCACGATGTCACTGATTGGCAGAGCACCTCTTGCTGTGTGATCCTTCGTTCTGGTAACAGCGATACACGCATTCTTCATACCGCCCAACCATAATGGACCGCTGGCTTTAGTTGGACATATCTTCCCTAGCTTGCCAGCGGTATCAAATACACAGCCCTGCCCAGCATCCATACAAGGCGTCGATATTTGGGTAAGGTTGAGGGTGAAAGGAATACCCGCTAGCTTACTCGAACGCGCTGTTCAGACGTCGGGCGCAAAGATCGTGATGGCGACTTGATCCTTCTGTATAACTATTGTCATTTTCGGCGGATCACTCACGATAGCGACCACACCCATTCGACAGGTCTAAACAATATGCCAAGCTATTTATTTACCAGTAAACGGTTTTTACCATCTTCAACTTGGGGATAACCACAATAAGGAGATTTAGACAGGGCCTGAGCGCGGCATCAAATATCCCGCCGGCCAAGTAATCCGCAAATCCACGAAGCAAGGGTTAATTCCAAGGTACTTGCCCTTGCCCAATCACCCTCGGATGACCCACCATGTACTGCGTCACTCATATCCTATGACCCACAGCTTTCATCAAAGTCACTTCCGAATGGGATCAAGTGCATTTGCCTGCTCCGAAAAGACTTAATCTTAATCCTATGCACCCACTGACCTTAAGGTCGTCCGAAACGGCAGTAAGACATTTCCCCAAATCCCACCCACCTACTTAATAGGGATGCTACCCCACCCTTCATCGCGTCTTGGTACCACAAACGACAACATGATGCTGCGCATGAGGGAGAGAGCCAAGTCTTCATCCCGACAAGCACCAGCATCATTCCACCCATTCAGATTCTCTTCTCTACAGTCCAGTGTTAAGTCAGAGGGCAAAATTCCGGCAACAAGGCTTTATCCCACTGCTGTTTCCTGACCCTATAAAGTACCATATCACCATCATCACAATAATACCCGGCCAGAGGTGCAGAAATGACGAGCAGGACCGTGCTATCAAGAAATCCCCTTAACACGAACATCGAACAAGGCACGCTCCCACTAGTCACATTGTGAGGGACAATCATGACCGGGTGGGTGTGAGCTGCCTGCTCGGGCGCTCGGGTGGGTATCATGTACTACGATCTGGGTTTGGTTTTCGGGGAGGTTACTGGTAATAGAGGTCTGTTCTTGCATTATGCATTAGGGAAACAGCGAGATGATATTACCGGCGATGTCAGACCTAGGATACCGACGTGTACTATTCCTGTTCCTGAGGTTTAGTATCTCAAACGCACCGCCCAACCACTTTTGCGCTGACGATGGACAATAAGTTAAGTAGGAAGACGGGACCCCAACGACACCGAGCTGATTTCCCGGAGCCTTTGTTCTTCTGTTCGCTACCATCATGAATGCTCGCTGGCCACCTATTTCCACGACATCGAGGCTCACGGATCCTGAATACCCACGCATCCAAGTCCTCGACAACGACGGCGACGTTGGAGAGAGAAATCCGAATTATTCGACTACGGGTATGCCGTTGCACAACCAGAGTGCGGGAAACTACACACAAGGGTGAATCTGAGGTCTCTCATTGCTGCTTTGGTTTTCTCACGTACAGTTCTTTGCCTAGACACATTATCGCCTGCTCAGATTCTCTACAGTGACCCAGCCCAAGCGTACGGCATCTATTCTAGGGAATCGTCGAGGTCTCGCGTTCGTTCGTCGATTCATCCTGGTCGACTGCTCTGAGAAGAATCTAGCTCCTCAGTTTCGTATCCCATAGAAATAAGTGAGTCGACGCGCTGTCTGGGGGCGGCAATGAGACTTTCCCTTATCCAACAACAAGGTAGCCACCCACAAACCCTCCTACCCGGCTTTGAACAATGATACATACTCTAGATATGGTTGCGTTCAGCTTCTCATCTCTTCAATAGCCGCGCCGAAAACCCGCCCTCACCAAGCGAACAAGGAACACGCACACCGGTCACTCTCAACATCATCTCAAACTACACGTCTTTTGTTTTCTCAAAGCCCCGGAGGCTCATGGTCAGGAAGTTCTGGCAGCACGAGTGTCTTTTCCCTCCGTAGAGTATCTCACTTCAAGTTTCTTCCTCTAGTTTGTTTCTCTACCTCAACTATCCGGATGGGATTATGATTATACAATCTGTGCATTCTCGTGTCTGCCCTTCCCCCCTTGTCTGACGCCCAGACAGATCGTTCTATACACATGCGTGTCTATCAGTTAAACGCTATAACTATCTTTGGGGAAGTGTCCATTCTGTGATTGCCGCCGTGAAGGGCGATCCGTCAAAGCTTTATTCTGTTTTTTCCAGGTGTTGTGTGTTGTACAGGCCACGTCGCAAGTACTCGATTCCTCGGTCCTGAATAAACTATCGCCTGTGCCACCAGCACTTTGCTTGTTCTAGTCTCAGCGACGACTGCGGGTCAAAGATCTCTAAGCACCTCAAGAACAAGTCGACACGCACGATCAATTCTACTTTAGTTCCCCCTATCAGTCCTAGGGTTCCGTAAGAAATTATGAGTTCGTGTTTAAAACCGGTTATGTTATAAACATATTTCAATCCGACGTTTCAAACACGTTTCAAACATATCGGTAAGAAATGTTAACAACCTGTCCTAAGTTAGATATTAACCTGCATGCATGCAGCACTCATCCCGACTGCTTCGACGACCTTGTATAACGCTAGGAAAATACTGTAAAGCCCAATCAAAGCTTGTACACGAGCTCTGGAAACTCGGAAAATACAATGTCCAGTCACTATAGGCATTGATTTAGAGGTGGATAGAGCATTAATTTCTTCCTTTGAATGCAGCTACGACGTCATAATTTGGTAACACGCCCTCTCGGACCCCTCGGGTTTAAAATCGGTTTGAAACACCATGTTTAGAATTCCGACATATCTTACGGAATCATACCCATCACGACGGTTTCAGCGTCCAGTGCCCCCATCTCCCATCACTTCACCCACATCGGGCCAATATGAATCGTAACTACTTCAAGCATTCTCTCCGTCAACCCCCCAAGTCACCCGAACGCAAGCGGTGTTGGATATTGGCCTCACAAACCCACGACTCCCACTCGTTGGAATATGATCCCTGCACTGGAACTGCACTTTGCGTTCCATCGTGCTTTTACGAACATCTACCATGAACAGAAATATGTTGTCAAGATGTCTACACATCAAGGAGAAAGGACGAAGACCCGGTTCTTTGACCTTGTGAGGAGACCTAGTGAGTGGGTATCATCGTTCATGTGCATGCGAGCCTTCATGTTCGTGATAGCTAGGAAGGGGAAGAATACCGGTAGCTCCGATTTCAAGGCAAAGGCAGAAGCAAGAAGGAAACAACTATCGGTATGCACACGGTTTTTTTTTTCCAAGAGCCTTTTGAGATAATTGTCTCTCCGAAAGCTTCTGTTTATTGTAAAAAGCCGGAAGTTCTGGTAACATTGTAGTGCCACGGTGTCTTCCCGCCAAGTCTGCTCCCCCTCCCGACTGGGGGTATCATTCG
This sequence comes from Desarmillaria ectypa, assembly GCA_030407005.1. NCBI lineage: Eukaryota > Fungi > Basidiomycota > Agaricomycetes > Agaricales > Physalacriaceae > Desarmillaria > Desarmillaria ectypa. The sequence goes on from JAUDYN010000010.1 coordinate 207,582, forward strand.
TACCATAAGGTGTGTCATGCATGGTATGCTCTCCGTTACCCTTGACTAATGCCGCGGACAGGTCCTTAATGCCGCATTTCACGTACCTCGCATCCTTCATGTTAGAAAACGCTCAGAATATACTACCTTAACGAGCGCGATTTTGATACCACCGGAGTACTTTCTGTCCTAAACGCGAAGATTAATGGAATGTTTGACCGTCAGGCCTTGATAGGGTACACAGCCAGCAGTTCTGAGGGCGAGTTGCGCCTGTAGTGTCTTTTCGTTGTTTCTTCGTTAGTGAGAAAGGCCCCTCATTATACCAGCGGCGAAGGTCGTCTATTGCTATGCACTTACTAACCTACGGAGCCGGCGGTTACTACTGATACGCTGTATGTTGTAAAACTGTATACCAAGAATAGCCATGACGCGAGCCTCATAATCGGAGTGCCTTACTTCTTTTCGCACGATGTCGAGTTGCATCCATGATAGCCCATGTTGGGATTTGCAACTTCGAGCTTGTGCCGGAAGATTCTAGAACATTTGGTACCATCAATTTGGCACGATACTAGGACATGATTAGGTACTTTAGTAGAACATTCTAGATACATTCTGTAATATTTAAGGAGCTCGTCTCGAGCTCTAGTAGCTAACAATTCAGTATTCTCTACTCAGCAAGCGTCCCACTGCAATAGTTACAACAGCCCATGATCATCCATTCGTCAGGACGTGGTATCATTGCTGCGATGCTGCCTCATGCGTGTGAGTTGTCTTTAATAAGTCTTATAATGGGATTTTTGGAAAATAGATGTTGCATTTACCATAAGAGTTGTTCCGATAGTACTTCCCGATAAAATTTTCGGGATGAACTGTTGCGTTCGTCGCATTCACTGGTTGGACTTCTTCAGAGAAGATCAAGGAACTACTGTACATCTGTCCTTCGTAGACTCGACCTTAAAGACTAAAAAAAATGGACTTCCTAGAGGACCATTTTCCGGAGACTCACAGACATTCCGCGTACTGATCCAGCTTTGCCTACCCATACAGAAGAATAATGGTCAAATACCATATGCTTTCACCTTGGCATCCAATCGTGTCCCGGTTGAACTGAGCTAAGATCGCAGGTCTCGGATGGAAGATCATCCGTTGGGAGCTTCATGAAAAGAGGACCATCTTCGACTTCTTCGGAAATCTTCCTCTCCGTTGTGGTAGTATGAGTTGCCTCGCTCGTAGACTTAACATCTCGGGCTGGCTAACTCGTACTTCCTTTTTAGGTTTGCTACGTCTCTTTCCTTTTTTCCACTACCCTCTACCTCAAATTACTGCCGTTTCTTCTCTACAGCACAACAAGGCTGAACATCTCGATACCAATATTGAGGTAGCTCACCTCACCAACAATTGAGCTATCTCAAGCAATGGTGGAAGGACTGGTACAGATCATATGGGTGTTGCTTGATAATACCAGTTCGTTACTTTTTTCTAAATTCGCTTATTTCTGTCTCTAGTTTTGTTCCATCACCGTTCCCCTCCCTACCCTATCTGATGCAAAGACCAACGCCAATGGTGGATGAAACCTTCTCAGAACGTGCTTGGGGTCGAGATACAATGGCTTGTGCCACCGTTCGTATGCTGAGCGGGGCAGCGAGCTCTCCCTATGCCGTATTTGCACGTATCCTGGTTGGTTAAGTCTTGCTGGAGGCCGAGGTAATTGAGCTATGATATTCTACTTCATCTGATATGTTTAAGTTTTAGATTAATTATCTTTCCCTGTTACCTATGGGCTCTGGCGATGCGAGAGTATGCGTGCGGCTACCCCTTTTTTTTTGCCGTTTGTATCCGATTGACAAGACAATTTGATGTACCTTCTTTTCCTTTTCTCCACGAGCACCGAGCTATTGAGCGAGCCCGAGCACATTCTTATTGAGCCTACGTAAGTGAATCCTATTGCCTCTATACTGATTTATCTCTAGATACATCCCGTATCAATTATCAACCAAAATATCGCCCATACCCAGCCGATCTGCTAACAACTCACGACCTCGCACAATTGTCTACGTCCGCATCGATGTATACTGCGACACTGTAGTGCCGATGTGTTATTGTATAATTCCGGCAATGAATAGAGAAACATTGTACAAGGAGTGGTGAATCTGCTACTTCTCATCGCAACAGGGGTTGGAGAAGAAGAGATCAGCACTGTGCAGTGGCAGTTTCTTTTGTTGGAGTATCAAGTGTCGTGCATCGCAGTACAGTTGGCATCGGGATCTTCGGTTGTCAAGCAAGGAAGCCTGTTCTTCCCCTCGGCCTTGTTTACTACGTGGTATTACTTCTATTAAGTGTACAGTGTAGATAAAAACGATAACCCTCGCCTGTCTGCGAGGGTTCCCTGCTATATCCGGGTGAGCGGCTGGAGAATTACCGCTTATCTCAACACCCTTTGCATTGTCGGAACAAGAATTTCCTGCCGATAACTAGCGAATCCATGACTGAGAAACGTGCCTGTAATCACGAAGAGTAAAGATAGCGTATTTGGAAATGTTTAGAGTGCATATATATAGTATGATGACGTAGGTAAAATATTATGGTACGTGTACAAGAAGCGGCTCGCTCATCGAAAACCGCTTGGGCATGAGAGTAACCATCCTGTACTCCTGCACGGCTCTGCCGTTGCATCCAAAGTATCGTTCGCTCTCGAAACTCCAGCAATAATCCCCCCGTACCCAATTCGCAACGCCGTGCAAATAACGGGATGCAAGAGCGTCGATATCAGGTCCCCAGGACGGTACCTCCGTCCACAGTGTCAAAAACTTGGCTCTGATCGACCGATGGCGGTCCTCTACCCACGATAAAGCATCCCCGAGATCGCAATTCAGCTCGTTCATAACGGAAGCGATAATGTTATGGGGATGGTCTTCCAGCGTCTGCTCCTTGTTGTACGATGCAAGGTCCTATAAATTGAATTTAATAAATACTGCAGCGGCACGAAAACGAAAGTAGAAAGTTTCACATTATCCATGATTATTAGGTCGCAACTCATACGTTGCAGAGCAACGACAGTTGGATGGTAGAAGACTTCATCAGGCAAGTCATAGCCTAGCTCAAGCATTGCATATGAAGGGTTAACACCAATTGTGTGACGACGGACATCAAAATACTCGTCTATATTCCAGATATAAGACTGACGGCGATCCTTTGCTTGTTGGACGACAGAGTTTGTATAGTGGCCAAAGCTTTCGACAAAGCGCCTCTGAGAGGTCTTACTCGCTGACTTGATGCCATGTGCCCAAAACCTGAAGCCATCGTCAGAGCGATCCGGGCTTGAAAGGTAAGAACCTTACTCCTGTGCAACAACCCCAAGAACTACCTCGTTGCTGGGTCGCGGTTCAGTTGGGTTTCTGATGGCGTCCATTATAATGTCTGCATATTGCTGGACAATTTCTGGAGGAGCAGTGTCGGTGTACTCGTCGAACATGAAAAACAAATTCATCAAGTCGCATGCAGTGCGAAGGTGCTCTACGACGAGGTTTGCTACATGAAGCGAGAGCGAAAGCATGCTAGTACCTTTGATTGCTGTTGGATATGCTAGCGAAGATAATAAACCTGTGGATAAGTCAGCACAGCGCTGATTAGAGAGAACGCGCCATACTGAAGTCACAGCAATCAAATGCACTGAACAATGCCAATCAGTAAAAGCTGCAAAGGAGTACAATCGAGAGCATACCCTTGAGCTTCCGGTCCAAATGCTCTGAAGGAACGAAACCAAGCTTCCGATGCGGCCTTGACATCCTCATAATGAGGGTTGATTCTGCGAGACCATGGCCAATAGGTAAGAGTATCCGGAAGGCGAATAACGATGTCGGTTTCAGAGCTCATATTGAGAGAATACAGGGATGCAAAGTTGACGTCTTTCCACTCTCAGATCTTCTGAAGTTTTATGCACGGGATGTCGAAGGGAAGTCTTACGATAGCATCCTTTTTACCGGAATAAATGTGCCGTCTGCAGTCCGGAGTCCACGGAAGGATCAGATCTACAGAGTCCTCAGTTAGCATGTTTTTGTGAGTGTACCGTATTTTTTTTTTCATGAAGTATGAAAATTAGGCAAGAAAGAAGACATCCCTCGAGGGACTCGGGCCAATATTTTGTCGATGCATCTGGAAATGGATTGTTGAGAAGCAACCATCTAGTCTACGAGTAGCCACGTATATTATGTGTTGTGAAAAACGGGGGATGAATAGATCAGTTCGTTCCCAGTTAGTACATGCGCGGTGTCAGGCCAATAGTATTGCGCTTGGCTGAGCTCTGCAAACGCATGCAGATGTACACTACTGTACCTACTTATATACTGAATACTAATTTACTAGAATGTTCTACAAGTTTCCTAATATTTCTTTCTTAATCCGCAAGTTCGGCATGATGCCGGATTGCCATCATCTCGGCTCAACTCTCAAATCCCAACATTATGTAATCGTAGCGTAGCATACGAGGGAGATCCAAGGTCAGGCTCTTCAGTTCTTGACCTTCGTCTCCAGTCCTGGCACTCACCACTGCGCTAGATAACCTGCTTTCAACATGGACCGGATCTGAGAATGGTAAAGAGCTGCTGGTATTTGAGCGTACTATTGGTGGCTTAGGTGCTGCATAGTCGCCACAAAGTTTATCAGTATACCCAGTCCTAGATTTCGCAGGAACCAAAACCATGGGGATATGCTGGCCGTAGATAGTACGGATTTCGATACGTAGTGCTACAATGGTCAGATGAGAAGTTTCATGGTCGAGTTGCGGCGCAGACGCGCTCGTAGTACTGCGAGGAAAAACATAGTTGCTTCATCTGCTTTGACCTTCATATTCTGTCCAGATGTATATTCTGTAGCAGACAGTTGTCAAAATAAGAATCATCCGCTGAATACGGATAGGCTGGGAGAGACATCAGTTACAGTATTCAAGACGAACACGGACCCAATCGCAGATCTTAATTGTGGAAGATGCCACCATTCAAAGGACCGGCATTTTAGTGGAGATATCAATCATCCCATTCACAAATTTCCGGGTCTATTCATTTTCTCGATCCATGACTATTTGCAATCCAAGATCAACTGTTCAACTTGATGCTATACGCGACTACGTGCAGATGCAGTCCAGTGGAAAGAGACAGATGTGCGCTCCTCCGATGTCCAGATGCAGGCAGGATGCCTATATTTGTAGCAGATGGTTAGTTCAACAGGTGTGATTCATGAAATATGGATAAGCTGGGGGATGCACCAGCCACGGGTTTTGAGAGAAACATCGATTGAACCAGCAATTGTGGAAGAGTATAACTATGACGTCATTCACCGGGAAATTGTTGTTAGAAGGCTCTCAGGGTATCAGATTCGCCTCCCTTGAAAAGACTTCCGGTTCCGTTCATTTCTGGTCCACACATGATCCGCAGCCTGACGACAAAGATCAACCGTTTCAACTGATGCCGGAAGGCGCTTTACGCACGTGTTCCCAGTCATTGAGACACAGTTTCCTGCGTGGGCATGCGGCCGAGCATGAAGAAATGGCTGTGCGCTCCTGCGGCATCCGGTTATGATACCTCGCCTATCTTCATTAGATCGGTTGGAGGTTGCATACCAAGGTTCCTGCAATCGTCAAAATTTCAGGAATCACCCACCGGCGAAACAGGAACACCGGAAATAGCAGGGAAAATGAAGAGGGATGTTCCGCACACTGTCAGGAAGAGATAAGCGAGAAGTGAGAAACGTCCAACATCAACTTTCGTTCGCGGTACCAAAATGCACGCGTTTCTCTTCATCAATAGCGTACCTAAACGGCAGGCAGGCAAGTGGTATTACACGATCCAACGGGGAAAGCAAGACATAGTTCAGTCCATCTGCCAAAATATCGCAGTGCAATGGTAAAAAGATACGAAGAGCATTCTTTTCATTTTCAGGCTGACAGGATCCGAAGGTACCTTATATAGTCTCCGTGAGATTGCTATAGATATCGAGTATCTGTAAACTCGGTGCATGAGTCAACACATGCCTATACTCAGCCTTCTCGGTCCTCGCAGTGACTCGCATGTATTTTCTCTTACTTTCTCTATTCTTCTTCCTCATACTAGAATATAATAGAACATCGTAGAATATTCATGACTCGAGCCCTTTAGTATATGTTGGGATTTGCAACTTCAAGCATGTGCCAGAAGATTCCCGAACCTTCGGTACCATCAATTTGGCACGATACTAGGATATAATTAGGTACTTTAGTAGAACATTCTAGATACATTCTGTAGTATTTAAGGAGCTCATCTTGAGCTCTAGTAGCTAACAATTTAGTATTTTCTACTCAGCAAGCCTCCCACTGCAATAGTTACAACAGTATATAAATACTGTATGTAACATTGTAAAAAACAAACAAACAATCTACTCATTTTCAACTCCGCTTCATTGCATGGACTAAGCATCCGATCGGTTACGCCTAGCGCTTGTCAGAAATCTTGTCGGCTATGCCTAGCGCTTGCTGAACAACTCGTTGGATACAACAAGCGCTTTCCGACACCAATCCGAAGACTACGCTTAGCGCTTGTCTTCACCTACGGTCCGTAATAGCTCCGCGCTTACAGGCTTTCTATATCGGTAATAGCTTCGCACTTACGGGATACTTCCTACAGTAATTGCTTCGCGCTTACTGATCCCTTTACCTCGCAAACCGGACCTCTCAGGTCTCCTCGCGAACCCTTGCCAGAATCCATCTATTCCCTAACGACATACATCTTTAAAACGTATCCTACCTCGCTTCGATCATCCCTTCTCGCCCCTCACTCACATATCCTGATTTCGGCATATCCTTAACAGAGATCCTAGTCAGGTATATCCAAACGTGATGGAAATGCCAATTCACCTACTACCGACAGATAATCCGTAGCTATGTTCAGCAGTATACGCTCAGGCAACCACGTAAATCTCAAGCCTTCGTCAGATACGCTTTGGCCACCTCCGACACCTTGGGATCAATTCGACCTAAAATCTCCAGCATCTCTTCCTGAACATGGCAAACAAATCAATAATGCACCTCACGATTTGTTCAGCAAAGAGCCACTCACCCAAACCTTATCCTGCACGATCTTCCCATCCTCGCTGATCACAAAGTCGCTCTCTTCTACGACCTCAGACAAATGAATATATTTCCCACGAACCTTCTCCTCGTTATCCAGAGACCCTACAGCACTGTACACCAGCTGTCGGCTTCCTTCTTCGGTAGTGAACGCAAATTCCTCTCGCATCTTTCGCATACGTTCCGCCTGCTCAGCAGAGGCCCCAGATCCTAGGCCCGAGAAACAGAGTCCAGGGTTAACAGAGTTGACGGTGATCGCTGGCGAAGACGGGACATGGAGTTGCAGAGCTCGAGCAAACAGGACGTTCAATACTACAGCAGTATCAGGCCTGCCCATGTGAAGAGGAGGACTCAACTTGTTACGCACATTTACTATCATAATATCGGTGCTCCATTACCCTGTTCACACGTCAGTGACACAAATGGCAGGTAGTAAGGAATCGAGACATACTCTTTTGTGCAATACTCCTCGTCTGAGAGCTTCGCAAGGATGCCTGCGGAAGCGATGACGTCCTTTTCTATCTTTGTCCAATAGTGCACGTCACTCGCCACAACCACCAGTCTCGGGTTGACTGAATACTTGCGTGCGGTCTCGAGCATCTTCGGTATCATACGAATAGCGAGTAAGCCGGGACCGAGGTTGTTCGTATGTATACTAAAGATAGCAATGAGTTTTCGTCACCAAGAAATCGTCGTCCCGTACGTTTTCTCCCAACCCTCCACTTGTTCGTAGTACTGTGTCGCAATACCAGCATTTTCGATGAGGATATCCAATCGGTCCAGTTCCCGCTCGGCTTTATCAGCGAACGCAACGACGCTGTTGAAATTAGCAAGATCGATGATCCATAACTCTGCCTTGGAGTAGCCAGTGTCATTTTGAATCTCTATGGTGAGCAGGATTCGTCGGTCTCGTAGATCTGATCATCGGATGAACGTACCGGCCAGAGCATGCTTTCCCTTTGCTTCATTTCTTGCAGTCAGGACCAGTCGAGTAGGGTTCATCCTAGCGAAATGTTTTGCGGCTTCGAAACCTAGACCAGCATTGGCACCAATCAGGACGAGTGTCTTCCCGCTCAAGTCGGCGGTGACGACAGCGGGCACAGGTCCGGTCTGGTCTGCGACCCATTGCTCGTGGGTTCTGGGAGCCATTGTGAGGGATAACGAGAAGCCGACTGCGCATCCCGGCTTTATAGCATAGGATTTTCGCACAACCCGTTCTCATCGCATGCGGGCTAGAAATAGATTCTGTCCGCGACTCGCATCTCAATCTTACCATTAAAGATGTGGGGACAGCCGTGAGTCGGCAAAGTCAAAATGAGGCCAGTGCTGTGAGATACTTACGCTAATTATCGGAATGTTAGTCGCATAGGAGCCGAGGTATAAATGCAAATTTCGTCTTCTCCTTCATTTCCTAGTACATGTCTGTTGGGATTTGAGAGTTGAGCCGAGATGATGGCAATCCGGCATCATGCCGAACTTGCTGATTAAGAGAGAAATATTAGGAAAGTTGTAGAACATTCTAGGAAATTAGTATTTAGTATATAAGTAGGTACGGTAGTGTACATCTGCATGCGTTTGCAGAGCTCAGCCAAGCGTAATACTATTGGCCTGACACCGCGCATGTACTAACTGGGAACGAACTGATCTATTCATCCCCCGTTTTTCACAACAATGTCAATTTCAATGAGCGGAAGAGCACGATGAGGCTCGGTACCTTGAGAGATGCTGGTACCACAGCAAACTTTCGCCTACTTCAGCAGTACAGAATTTTTTCTCGCAGTAGGAAGGTCAGAAGCGATAGGATTGGCTTATACTTGCGACGAAAATGATCCCATTGTTCGTTTGAGAATACCGATAGTCACAAAATGGAAAGTTTCCCTGAGGTAGTTATAACATTAAACAGTAAAATCCGATAGACACATATGTATATATAAGATCTGTCTAGGCGTCAGACAAAATAAGGAAGAGTAAACGCAAGAACATACAAATCATATGATTACAATCCCATCCGGACAGTTGAAGTAGAGTAGCGAACTAGAATAGATCAGCGAGATGCCCTAGGGAGAAAAGAGGCTCACCCGTTGCCAGAACTTCATGGTTCCAAACATGTCTATAACCGGTATAACCAGTGTCCAGGGAAGATGCTCGGTCATCTACTTTCAGATAAAAAAAAAGGCGGTTGGTTTAAAATGCTGTTAAGAGAGACAGGTGTGCACACCAGTGCTGAGTTCCTTGTTCTCTTGATGAGGGCGATTCTTCGTCGCAGCTACTGGAGAGATGAGAATTTGAATACGTGAAAACGGCGCTATTGCTTACTGGTATTCACGGCCAGACTAGAGACTTGACTCTTCACAATTTCTCCCACGTGCGCTGATGTCTCGAGTTTTGCTTCTCGTTTCTGGTGCAAGTTCGTGAAGGCGTGACGGAGGGCGAGGTTTATCTCCAGAGTAGATATCATTGTAGGAAGGCTAGTAGGCGGGTAATTTGTACACTGTGATGGTGGTAAGTGAAGAGGGGTGACTGTCTTGTTAAATCGGACATGTCTCACTGCCGTTTTTGGATAACGCGTCGACCCCTTTCTAGTGGGCGCGCCTTGCTGATGCTGAGAGTTTTTTCATTTTTTATTTTTTATTTATACAACTACAGAGGCGCAGGAATAAGCAATGGCAAAGACGATAGATAAACCTGACAGCCATGCACCTTCGGCCCGTTGTCTGTGCGAGTAACGTCGGTGCACGGCGAGGCTGATTGAATCATGGGGCAACGGTTAGTTAGGAAGAATGCAATAATGAATACACGGCATATCTATACACCTGAATCTGCTCTCCAGAATCCTTCCAGCACATGACTGCCTCCCGCCATCGTCGGTCGCCGTGAGTCCTTGACCAGCATGATCCTAGAACTTGACTATGCGCTCAAGCTCCTCAATCGCGAGAGCTTTCACGGTTTAGAAAGGCAGCATCCTAGGAGCAATGCGAGAAACTTGATGAGATACAGACGTGGTGATAATGGTCCGAGGCGGAAGAGTCGGAAGTCAGGTCAATTTCAAAATCAATCTTGCTCTCGGTTTGGTTTGTCATTATCTCCTGGACCACCGCGAAACTGGTCAGGTATTTAGGCAACCGTGTACGAGTACTAAAGCGCCTTAGATCTCAGAAACAGTATTAAATAAGCGTCGTTATCCCTTTTTTGAACACAATCTGACGCCTTCCTCAGGATCTTGATTGTGTCACCCTAAGAGAAATAAAACAGTCTTCTCTCAATAAACTTCAGGTGACAAATGCTTCATTCACACATATGTGCCATTCTCTATTACGATATCACTAGTAAATAATTCGTCGCAGGCTGCCGACAAGTTACCTGGTTCTTCTCCGGGTCTCGTTCTCGCCACTGTGCAATTTCTAAGAAATGGCTGATGTGTCACCCGAGGTAGACACAGCATCTGCATGCTGGCACTCCTGAATGGCCCGTAGAGTGAAGGTGTAGAACTATCGAAGCGTAGGCTCAGCGATGACCATAGACTCGGGGAACTCTGCGATAGGAAGGGGAGGTACAAATGTCAAAGTATTCTTCATTCACCGGAAGCGCTGAAAAACGCTAGCAACATAAGGACCTAGCTCCCGCAGCTGTGATTTCGTCAGGGAGTTACAAAGCCTTGCGAAGCGCGTTATGACCTCTCGCTAATCATGGGCCGCAGAGAAGGGTCAGCTTGAGTCATGTCGTCAACAAGTGGCAGAAGAAAATGTAAAGGCGAATGATCACGTTAGAATTCTAAATCAATCAAGAGACGGTTTGGATACAGATTAAAAGAGCTTACTATCTCAAAATCCTGCCGAACCCTGTTCGCCACACAATAAACATCAAGAGGGAACGGATCAATTTTGGTGTCGTGGATCTCGACATACTATGGGAAAGACCTATCCGTAGCAGCAAGGGACACGTCGAATGGGAAAATTTTTCTGGGTCACATTTACCAGAAGATTTAAAGTCAATAAGATAGTACCGAGGCCAGCACTTGGTGCACGTAGTGGGGTTCGCAAAACCAGAGATTTTCGCGTCGTGGAGGGACAAATGGGATGTAAACCACTTTTACTTTGTCAAAAACATGCTCTTTTTTTTTTGCGTAAAAACAACACAGAAAAAAAGGTTTTTTCATTATATTTTTACGATCCTATTTTACGGGTGTAAGAAGAGGATCGAAATTCACGATATTGTTAGGATACGTTTTTAGGTCCAAAAAAGCAGCCAACCCCAGCATTGTCTCTGAGGTTATTCACAATCTGGTTCAAGTACCGTTATCTACGTCGCGCAAACACGGTGTCGTCTCAATAAGCCGGTGATCACAAGACCGTGCATCGGGTTCATTGTTCAAATTCAAATTCAAATGCCTCTTCTTCAGCTCCTTCCTCGTCCATTCCTTGCCTTGCTCGAAAATCATGGGTCAATATTGGTACATCATTAACATTGACGCGCGCGAACAACTTGGTTGCTGGGGCAAACTGGGCGAGTTCTTTTCAGCCCCCGACAGTTATGCCGATATCATTTCCCTTTTGGCGGACGCATGGGCGGGCTGCCGTATCATGTGTGTCGGAGATGGCGTGGAAGAGTGCCCCCCAGGGGTCCTCACGTCGGAGGAGCGTGACGAAGTCAAGAATCTCCCTGTACCCGAGGCCGAAAAGACGTTTATCACGTTGGCGGTCGAGACGTACAAGGTGATACGTTTTTGGACCCATTATGATTTGAGTGGGATGGTCTTGAGGAATTTAACGAAGAATATTTATGTGCGAGGGGATGTGGTAGTGGAGGAATTGGCGATCTACGAAGGCGACCTTTGCAATGTACTACTTGCTAACATCTGCTGGTCTGCCGACTGGTCCTCTGTGATGGGATTGGACCTTACGAGAGGCGGGTGGGCGGGGGATAGACTTGATGTGGTACCACAGAGTGCGGTCGAGAACAAGGAGGAATGGGAGGATGTAACCGAAGACCAAGTTAAACTTACTAGGTTTGCTCTTAGCCGTAACGGATACATTCCACGTTGTTAGTTTCATGATCTTACATATTTTCACAATTGTTAGTGGGTCCTCCAGCCCTGTCTCGTACACCGTTGATGTCTTGCAGTTCATGGAATGAACAATGTCAATGTCCGGAGATGCTCGTCGAGAGAATGAAGTTTTGTTAACTTCGAGCAGCGGTTCGTGCACCAAGGAACACGGATGGCGACAGGAATACCATAGGAAATAAGCGTGAATTTTTTCGAGAGCGCATCGACGTATATTTGCGTAAAACATCAGGTTAGGAATACATGACAAAGTTGTATAAATTGTAGGACAACTGTACCGACAAGACCTGATAGCTAACGAGAACAGGGGCAATATGGAGATAGAAAGTTAAGGAACAAGACAAAACAGTAAATGACTACACAAGAAAAAAGTCCGGGTGGCATATCAACTTACCTCTACGACGGTCCACCTCGACCGCCTACTCCCAGAGACGATCAGGAGTACGCCATACCCTTGGAGAGATCCAGCGCGCCTCAACATCAGTGTCCTGAATCGGCTCGAGGTCAGTGGGTGTAGATATTACCCGCTTGTGGGTAGGTGATGAAGTGCCACTGGAGTAAGGGGAAGGGAGCCTGTTGATAGCGGAGGCTCGTGTGATGGGCCGCGGGGGCGATGGGAATCGGCTGCTAGTGGAAGAAGATCCTCCACCGCTCGGAGCCGGCGAAGGAAGTTGTCGAACACGCTTTTTGATGCTGGAGGCGTTGCGCGTCTTCTTGCGCAGCGAAGAAATTCTAGGTCGGGAGTGGCAAGGAGGTTGAGGGGCACGATACCACTGTGGCTGGGGTCGAGATGGATCGCGAGGACGTTCTGGTTCCTCTTTCGGGAAAGCCGACGCAGGTATGGTGATAAACAATGGAAGTGTCGCTTTTTGTGGTGGAGGAGCGGTTGGGGGGAGCGGGAACCTGTCAGTGGGCAGGGGAGGACATACAGGACTGGGTGGTAGAGGGCTGACAATGTTCTGGGGGTGCTTGGTAATTTTGCGATAGGGCTTACTAGGAGGAATGGTTCGGCGGCGGCTCAGTTTCTGGGTAAGTAGATGTCCGGCTTGAACATGATCGGTTAGCGCTGCCGTGTCTTCGAAGCGCCGGTATGTCGGCCTGCAGTCGAAGCATATAAGGTGCTTGACATCGGGGCTGAGATATTAGTGGTAAGGAAAGTCATTATGGAGAGGGGACATTGGAAGACTCACTGCATCGCACCAATATGAGCCTTCAAGTTGCTCAGTTGGAGGTTCCCAAAGTCGCATCCTGTCTCAGTGACTAGACAGGCGTATTTTCTATTCCAGAACCATTGTCAGAGAAGAAGACAGAAATAAATTGGAAATAACTCACTCCATTGCCAAAGGCTCGCCCTCGAGGTGGATTTTTGCGTGTCGCCTCACGTCGTGCCTTCTCGTAAATTTTTTGTTGCATCCAGCGTGCTCGCATGAGTGCATTCGAGGGTTTTCCGCATGAATACGCTGGAATGAAATGAAGGTAAGTAAATAAATAGGTATAAGAGGGAAAAAAGATGCTCTGACAGCCATGTAGGGAACTGAGTACAAGTATAGTGAGGAGAAAATTCGGGAGGTCTTCTTGCAAGTATACAAGTTGAATAAAGACTTTAAAAGGTACCCCGTGAACCTGCGCTAACGCTGAATCGAGATTTTCAACCATGATCTGCGGGAGACTCCGTGTCGCTGGACGGTAATCAAGATGGGAGCCAGACAGAACCCATCAGGAACAAGGTCCTGTGTTGTTGTCATGCGAGTACTTGTTTGTTGTGAGAGAAGACGGGGGTGTTGATGGATCTTTATTTCCGTACCGTCTCGGAGTGTAGTGCTTTAGCACCTCCTTCCTCTGACCAGTAATTCTCTGAGTCGCATCTTATCCTGAGAGTTATACGGGGTACAATATGACTACCTATCACATGAGATGAACGAAAACCTCTTCAAAAGGACCGAAAGTATGGAAAACCCAGAACAGTGGTCACCCGTCGGAGATAATCCTTTTTGGACACAAGGTAGAGTTTTGGAGCGTGTGCACGCATCCTAATTGGTATCAAATGTATCGACAATGACAGAATAATTTTGGGGCCGAGGTTCTCAGACTTCCAAAAAATTAGAGGCTCAAGCATCGCATCGACCATTTTCCGCTATCGCGAGGTCAGTCAGTAATAAAATCCAATGTTGGCACCAATGTCTGGGTCGGCGTAGAAGGAATTACAGTGTAAAATTTTGCCTCCACGGATTATCCGCAACATTGTAACGAGATTGACGATGAAATCTCGATTCGAAACCTCGTTGATGATCACATCAGAGATTTGAAATATGTGAACGCACCAAAAATTTGTGGAACGGGAGCAAAGGACGCACTCAGTACCAAGGTAAATACAACAGATCGTAACATTTTCGCTAGCCTCATTCGTTTGAAGCGTGACGCAATTCAAGGCTTCAAGAGGCAGCAGCTGCAGGGCCAGTCCATGATGGAAGCTGATGCGAAAGATTGTCGGCTCAGGTAATCATCCCGCCTCTTGCCTGTTTACCACGATAACTATGTCAAACTTAGTGGCAAACAGTTTCAGGAAAATCGCTATGTATCTACATGAACAATCAGAATCCCGTTCACATTGCAGCAACAGCCAGTCTTGAAAAAGGTCGAATTTTGTTGACTGATACACTTGAATCCTTTGTAATTTAGCAGTGTGTGGGTATATTAGCTGCCATTACCACACACATGATGTCAACTTCTATCCACCTTCCCTTCCCTTGACTCTACTGACATCCCTCCCTACCTTCCATCAAACATGTTCCCACAACCTATGATAGCCCATCTTCATTCATGTGCCAGCCTCTCCTTTGATGCTATCCCCTCATCCTCCACCCACCCTCCATTGTAGAACCTTGTTCCCGGCCTTTGCAACAGCTAACTCCAATACAATATTCCTCATTGGACAGCCCACATATTGCATCAGCATCAGAGGAAGCAGGGTTAGGGGTCAATATTGTGAATGGGATTGGATGGCATGCATGAGTCAGGTTTCTTTGATGCATGACATGGCAGTCGAGTGCCTTGTGTGTTCAGGGTGTTGACATGCCCATTGGTAGGTGTCATAAAAAAGCAGGGGAATGGGGGATCAGTTCATATTATGGCCCAATCTAACATGTGATCTTGGGATGTATGTCACTCTTGGGCTGTCTCGTGTTCGGACAATCACCCTTAGTAAGAGGACAGCTGGTCTTTAGAGAAGTGTAATAGATAGTATAAGGATGCAATTTAGTCAGAAGATAGAGACTAAGTACAAAGTCTTGCTACTTTATATATGAAAGTATGGGGTTTATTAATAGGTGAAATGCAAGTGTCCATGTGTGAAACATTAGAAGTCAGATGTCCATGGACCAACTAGATGGAGAGAATTGGAAATGCATGGGATGTGTGTTAGGAACCATCTTAGTCATGTGACTTGGGATGTCAGCTGTCCTCTTTGGGCTGTTACACATTCAAACAGTCACCCAGTTAGAGGATTAGGCTGGGTCTTTAGTATGTGAGAATAAGAGGTATATGATTCTAATTTAGTTAAAAGATGGAGTACAACTGTGAAGTTTACTCTACTTATATACTGTTTTTATGGTGTTATATATAGATGAAATGATAGTGTCCATGCTGGAACAGTGTCAAAGTGGAATGGTCCGGAAGGATCATGATCCAATAGAGAATGTCTGGGGTGACAATGTTAGGTACTGCCTTGGGCATGTGACTTGGGATGTCAGCTGATATCTCTGGGCTGTTATGCATTTGAACAATCACCCATATAGAGATATAGAAGCTTTAGTCTTTAGTGTGGTGCAAGTCAAGGAGTATATGGTTTGAATTTAAACAAGAGATAGAGTACAACTGTGTAGTTTACTCTACTTATATAGTATTTCTATGGCATTATATATAGATGAAACGCTATAGTCCATGCACAAATGGTGTCGAAGTATGGTGGTCCAGAAGGATCATACAACCAGTAGAAAGTGTCTGGGGTGACAGACGGTGAGAATGAGGGTGGTAACCAGTGAGTAGCTGGATACGAGTTGGAATTGATGTTAGATTAGATGGATGAGTCATGGATATGACTTGGATAAGATAAGATAAATGGAAAAATCGTAACATTACCCCCTTGTTAAAGCAGTCATTCTGACTGCTAAGGTTCTTCTATAGGGGTGTCGAACTGTGTTGTGATTTGACTGATCTAGTACTGATCAATCAGGTATTTCCATACGTTCTCGTCTGGATTGACAATCCATTTTGTATATCCATCTTTTCTTTTGGCAAGGTAGGCTATGTCGCCATGTTCCGAATATTCGTGGTCTAGTATCTTGACCACTATCTTGTTCTTGGTTGTGATTTTTGGAGTGTATACAGCATGGTTTACGCTGGCCTGGTACTCTTGGATCACTTCCAAGGAATTCATCATCCCGTTTTCTCGAACCCATGAATTGTATTCATGGGTCCATCCTTTCCACTTGACCAGGTAGTCCATGACTTCCCTGGATGGTTGTCCTCTCTTGGATCATACCTTTCTGGTGCACAAGTCCAAGACTTCTTCGATCTCGTATTCTTCTTGACTGTCGACAAGGTCTGGAGGAGGAGGCAGTGGTGACTGTTGGTTTGGGAATGAAGGTTCAACATAGGGGGTTAACAGCTTCTCATTGAATCAGGGGTGAATTTTCCAATGGGGCAGCAGTTTCAACTTGTATGCTGCTGCTCCGGATTTTTTGACAATTTTGAACAGCCCTGTTTGTTTGTCATTGAGTTTTTTCTTTGGTTGTGGAAGGTGAAGGTTGGTGGTGTTGAGCCAGACCTTATCTCTGATTTGGTACTCCCTTGGAGACTGCTTTCACTTGTCATATTGCGCCTTCATTTGTGCCACTGCCTTTTCCAAGGCGTTGTGGACTTCCTTGTGGACTTTGGCCATCGTTTCTGTGAAGTTGACCACTGCTGGATTCGCAAAGCTGGTCTTCTGTATTGACTTGGGGATGAGTTGAGGATTTCATCCATAAAGGACCATGAAGAGGCTCTTGCCCATGGCTGAATGAACTCGGTTATTATGAGCAAACTCAGCAAGGGGTAACCATGCTACCCAATCCGTTTGTCGATGGTTGACAAAGATGTGAAGGTACTTTTCAATCTCCTGGTTGACCCTCTCTGTCTGTCTATCAGTCTGAGGATGATATGCCATGGAGGCGTTCTGTGTGATATTTAGCATTTGGTAGAGTTCCTTCATGAATGCTGAAATGAATTGTGGTCCTCTGTCTGATATGACCACCTGTGGCATCCCGTGCTTGGCATATATGTGGTTGTGAAGTATCAGTGCCCATCCTTCGGCAGATAACTCCTCATTACATGGAATGAGGAGAATGTTCTTGGAGAATCGATCTACAATGACTAGTAGAGCATCGAATCTGTCTGACTTGGGTAGTCCGGTAACCATGTTGACTGAAATATGTGTCCATAGAGTGTTGGGTATTGTGTTTGGGTGAAGCAGTGCAGCCTTAGCCTGCGTATCGCTCTTCATTCATTGACAAGTCTCGCATCCCTTAATGTAGGACTCAATGTCTTTCTTCATCTTTGGCCACCAGTACTCATGAAGAATGAGTTCCTTGGTCTTGGCGATCCCTGGGTGTCTGGTGGTGATATGATCATGGAATTGTGCAATGATCTCACCATGTAGAATAGAGTTGTTGGGAATATAGACTTGCCCATCATACCATAGGAGTTCATTTTCCTGGGTGATTCTTCACTCGTGGTTGAGGGATTTCTTGATCCCGTGATCCCACTGGTCTTTCTGTTTAGTTGCGTCTCTTATACACATGAGTCGTTCCTCGGTTGTGGGCAGTATCAATGCCCAGAAATGTTCAGGGGAAAGGACAACCACATCTTGATTGTCTTCCTTTCCTTGATCGTGATCATCTCGTCTACTGAGGAGATTGGCCTTCTTGTTGGCAGTTCCAGCTTTATGTTGAAGGATAAAGTGGTACTCTGCTAATTCGATAACCCACTGAGCTTGTCGGTGGTTCAACTTCTGGGGTTTCCAGAAGTACTGGAGGTTCTGGTGATCTGTCCAGATCTCTATGGTCTCTTTGGTGCCCATAAGGTAATGGCACCATTCTTCTAGTGCTAGCATGATTGCTAGTAACTCCTTGTCATAGATTTCATAATTGTGCTCAGTGATGGTAAGTGCCTTTGACATGAAGGCTACAGGTCTCTATTTGCCATCCTTTTCTTGACTTAAGATGGCACCAATGGCTCCATCACTAGCATCAGCCTCTACTCGGAACTTTCTGTCATCTGAGGGAATCGTAAGAACCACATTTGTTGTCATCAACTTTTTGAGTTGTTTAAATGCCTGTTCTTATTCTGACCCCCATGTCCAGTCTACTTTTCTGGTTAACTGGGTAAGGGGGTGCACAATTTTGGAGTAGTCTCGGATGAACTTTCTGTAGAAGTTCATGAATCCTAGGAAGGACTGTAATTCCTTCTTCTTGGTCAGAGTGGGCCACTCTGCTATTCCAGTGATCTTGACTGGATCCATGCAGATAGAGTCTTCACTGATGATTACTCCTAAGTACTCAGTTTCGAGCACTTCAAACTCGCATTTCTCAGCTTTGAGAAACAACTTGTTTTCTCGAAGTCGCTGGAGAACTTGTCGAATGATTTCTCAGTGTTTAGACAAGAATTTTGTGAATATAAGAATATCATTGAGGTAAATGGTGACTTTTCCTCCAGTGATCAAATCCTTGAAGATGTCATTCATCATCCACTGGAATGTGGCTGGTGAGTTCATGAGACTAAAGAACATGACCGTAGGCTCAAAGAGTCCTCGGTTAGTTCTAAAGGCTGCTTTTTCCTCATTCCTCTCTTGGATTTGAACATTGTTGTATCCCCAATGAACGTCAAGCTTGGAGAAATACTTTGCACCACATAGTTTGTCGATAAACTTGGATATGAGTGGAAGGGGATAATGATTCTTAATCGTCATTTCATTCAGTTTATGGTAGTCCTGGACAGGTTGTAGTGAGCCATCCTTTTTCTTGATGAAGAAGAAGGGAGAGGCGAAGGGAGATTTCGAGGGATGGATTTGTCCTGAGTCTAAGTTCTCATCCAAGAACTTGTCCAGTTGCTCTTGCTTGTTCCTGTTGAGTGGGTAGACTTTGCAGTCCAAGGTTGATTTCATGTTGGGGACCAGCTCTATGGCATGGTCCCAGGGTCTTCTTTTGGGTAGATCATCAAAGCTTTCTTTTGAGAATAGATCTCTAAAGCTTTGATATTGAGGAGGCACGAGCTCCTCGAATGTCTGTTTTGGTTTTTCTGCATTTGCTGCTGCAGCTAGTTCATTCGTGTGATGGATGGCGTGAAGGATGATTTCTTCTTGCATGTTGATGGCAAGAATACTCTCTCCTTCCTCCAGCTCTTTGTCCCATCGGTCTTCTTCATCTGCATCTGGCAGAGTGAAATGGTTCTGGATGCAATGACATTGTCCGAATGTCAAGGTTCCTGCCTTCCAGTTGATGAAAGGGTTGTGGTGTTTAAGCCAGTCATGGCCCAAATACATGGTTTTGGAGCCCAAGTTGGTGACTGCTAGATCAATTCATTCACTGTGGTCTCTGATGGTCATTCGGAGTTCCACAAATTCTGTAACGTCACCCACTTTATTGCACGTTCCATTGGCATTATAGACTGGTATTGGGGTGGTGGCTTTCCTGATGTCCAACTGGTGTTGTTGGACATAGGTTCAATTGATAGAGCTGCCTGTACAGCCACTATCCAACAATGCTTGGGTTGTCAGCATTTGTTTCCTGGTACATGGGGAAAGTTGAATATCCACCAGGAAGTCTTGACCTGAGCTCCTGGTACCACGGATATAATGGATCGGTTCATGTAATTCGTAGAGCTGTTCTCGGGCTATACTCCCTCCCGTTCTTAAGCTCTGAATGAGCTCATCATTGATCTCCCCAAGTTGTTTGGGATGTACCCAAATGGAGAGGACCACCTTGGCAACTGCCAAGTCCTTGGAGTTGTGAACTGCATGCAAAGTCCAATCAATCCTGAATGGTCTATACCATTGGAGATCATCCTGCTTCCCCATACGTTCGGAAGACTTGTCTGATTCTCCAGTATGTTGGGGAACTTCCAGTGTTCTGTACTTCCCCATACATTCGGAAGTTTCTGATACCCCCTTGTTAGGATGGGTGTCGGGTTTGGTACTTCCCCATGTGTTTGGAAGACCTTGAGTCGTTGCCTCCCCTTGCATTTGGAGGTCTTTGGGTATCGGGATACTGGCTTTGGATTGACTGGCTTGCCAAATCCTAAAGGCCGTGTCATCTTCTTTGTCGGGTACTTTGATGATAGTGGTTCTACTGAACTGCCCCCTTTTTACTGCCTGGGTGCTAGCAGTGATGTGCTTGGTAATGGCGAGTGACAAAAGAATTAGGGAATGGCAATGAACACCAATCACACTAAACCTCTTACTACTCTACACTTAATCACCAATATTGAATTCGGGCGGTTTCGAGTATGATGGAAGCACTCTGCAGACTTCAATAATCAAGTACAATTGTCTTAAAGATGTTTTATTCATTACTAGTGAGTTTATACAAAGTACTACTCGTACTAGTGGGGTGGGTAAGACACAATTGGATAAGAGTGACTTGGTTTGAGCTACTGCGCTCGTTCTGACTGAAACAGCTTCAGGCTGGTGGCGCTCTTGGCCCTATACTGCTTCCTACAAGTGATAAACACTTGGCTAGCCGCACTCTTGGCTAACTAGTGGTGCTCTTGGCCTAAGAATAAACTATAACTCCGAGAACTTTGCTTGAACTAACTTCAAAACACTCCGGACCTTTGCAGGACACAACAGTGACTCTAATGGACTTCAATTCAATGCAATTCTATGGGTGACTTAGCGACTATTAATCACTTCATTGAGGTTAAGCACAAAAGCCTTTAATTGGGGACACCAGTTACTACCAGTGAGGGCTCAACTGCGGAGATGGCTTGCCTGCTTTGCATGACTGCCCATCCCACTACTTATATACTACTGAGGCAGAACTATAAATATCATCTGGGTATAGGGTATATTGGTAAGGATTTCTTGGCTAGTCATGAATAATGGTGAATAATCACACAATAGTTGGTCTAGTCTGTTTTCTTTTCAAATATTCGGTCTAGAGACTCCACAGTTGGTCTTTCCGCACCCTTGGCACAACTACAGGCCCTAGTAATGCGGTTATATGAATATCCGGATATTGGTACCTGTAACAGCTATCCAATCATGATTGAGGGTGCAGTCCAGCTCCACTAGTATTGATCATAAGAGATCTATATCACAATAGTTGGATCTGGGCTCAAGGTTAATCCATTCCTGATTTATTTCTAAGTCCTGTTTCAAGATTGCCATGTGACTAGTTATCCTGACTTAGGCATTTATGCTCAGTCTGGGCTGCTAGTGACAGAACTTTATGAGATCTGTGTACTCTGCTCCTGGTTTTGGTGTGCTAGTAGCATCCTTCATTTGCTAGTGGCTGTATTTCACTTAGTCCTGCTAGCATTCGAGTTACTAGTCTGGCCGGCTGGTAGATTTAACCCACTAATGGTGTTGCATCTAAGTCCTGGCTCTACCAGTTGCTTACTGCTTTTAACTATCAGCTTGAAGCCTCAGCTATAGTCCTCTATGTATCACTAGTATAGGATAGATGTGCAATAGTATTGTTACAAAATCGCAAAATCTATGTGTGAATGCATAGACGGCATATCACCGAACTAGTGGAATACCACTTCGTTCTTCAACATAAAGCTGGAACCACGAACCAGAAGGCTGACCTTCTTAGCTGACGGGATGATCATGACCAAGGAAAGGAAGACAATCAGAACATAATTGTCCTTTCCCCTGAACACTTCTGGGCATTAGTACTGCCCACAATTGAGGAATGACTCACGCATATAAGAGATGCAACAAGACAGAAGGAGCAATGGGATCAAGGGATCGAGAAATCCTTGAATCATGAATGAGGGATCACCCAGGAGAATGAACTCCTGTGGTATGATGGACGAGTCTACATTCCTAACGACTCTATCCTATGTGGTGAAATTATATCACAATTCCATGATCATATCACTGCTGGACATCCAGGAATCACCAAGACCAAAGAACTCATCCTTCGCGAATATTGGTGGCTGAAGATGAAGAAAGACATCAAATCTTACATCAAGGGATGTGAGACTTGTCAACGAATGAAGAGTGATATGCAGGCCAAGGCTGCGCCTCTTCATCCGAATGTAATACCAGATACACCATGGACCCACATCTCAGTCGACATGGTCACTGGACTACCCGAATCAGAAGGATTCAATGCTCTATTAGTCATTGTAGATCGATTCTCCAAGAACATTCTCCTCATTCCATGCAACGAGGAGTTGTCCACAGAAGGATGGGCGCTGATGCTTCACAATCATGTATATGCCAAGCATGGGATGCCACAGGTGGTCATATCAGACAGAGGACCACAATTCATTTCAGCATTCATGAAGGAACTCTACCAAATGCTAAACATCACGCAGAACGCCTCGATGGCATACCACCCTCAAACAGATGGACAAACAGAGAGGGTAAATCAAGAAGTTGAAAAGTATCTTTGAATCTTTGTCAACCATCAACAGACCGACTGGGTAGCATGGCTACCTCTTGCAGAATTCACCCATAATAACTGAGTCCATTCAGCCATGGGCAAAAGTCCATTCATGGTCCTATATGGATGCAATCCCCGACTCATTCCTGAGTCAATCCAGAAAACCAGCTTTGCAAATCCCACAGTGGTAGACTTCACCGAAATGATGGCCAAGGTCCATAAGGAAGTCCATGACACCTTGGAAAAGGCCATGGCACAAATGAAAGTGCAATACAACAAGTGAAAGCAGACTCCACAGGAGTATTGAATTAGAGATAAGGTATGGCTAGAGACCACCAACCTTCATCTTCCTCAACCAAAGAAGAAGCTCGATGACAAGCGAACAGGACCATTCGAGATCATTGAAAAGTCAGGAGCAGCAGTGTACAAGTTAAAACTGCCACCCCATTGGAAGATTCATCCTCGGTTCAACAAGAAGCTGTTAACTTCCTACGTTGAACCTTCATTCTTGAACCAACAGTCGCCGCCGCCTCTTCCCTTAGACCTCGTTGATGGTTAAGAAGAATACAAGATTGAAGAAATCTTGGATTCACGCACCAGGAAGGTACGATCCAAGAGAGGACAACCGTCTAGGGAAGTCACAGACTACCTAGTCAAATGGAAAGGATGGACCTGTGAACACAATTCATGGGTTTGAGAGAACAAGATGATGAACGCCTTGGAAGTGATCCAAGAGTATCAGGCCAGTGTAAACCATGCTGTATACACTCCAAAAATCACAACCAAGAACAAAATAGTGGTCAAGATACTGGACCACAAATATTTGGAACATGGCGACACAGCCTACCTCGCCAAAAGAAAAGATGGATACACGAAATGGATCATCAATCCAGATGAGAACATATGGAAGAATTTGATTGATCAGTACTGGATCAGTCAAATCCCAACACAGTTCGACACCCCTATGGAAGAATCTTAGCAGTTGGGACAACTGCTTTAACAAGGGGGTAATGTTATGATTTTTCCATTTATCTTATCTTATCTGAGTCATATTCATGACTCATCCATCTAATCTGTCCAAAGAATCTGACTCGTATCCAGCTATTTGCTGGCTACAACCCTCATTCTCACCATCTGTCACCCCAGACGTTCTCTATTGGTTCTATGATCCTCTCAGATTGTCCTACTTTGACACTGTTTGTGCATGGACTCTAGCATTTCATCTATATATAACGCCGTAGAAATACTATATAAGTAGAGTAAACTACACAGTTGTACTCTATCTCTTGTTTAAATTACAATCATATACTCCTTGTCTGCACTACACAGAAGACTCTAAGCTTCTATCTCTCACATTGGGTGATCGTTTGAATGCATAATGGCTCAGAGAGATCAGCTGATGGTCCCAAGTCATATGCCCAGGGCAGTACCAAACACTGATAGGGGTGATAACCTTGGTGATATGCCCAGTGATGCAGGGGCGAGTCAGGAAGTGGTCATGGGGGTGTGACTGGGGTATCTGGGGGATGATCCAGATGTATTTCATATTGGGGCTGGTGGTAATCCAGCCCGCTGTAATAACCTGTATTGTAGGTTAAAGTATCATACTGGGGCCTTTGCCCCCAATCACTCCTCTCTTGCCACTTCCAGCCTCCATAAGTGCTGGAGGGTCCTCTCCAGTTCCCGCTGCTCCTCTGGATCTTGGGGCCAAAGCCCTGGAAATAGATCCCCTGTGGAGGGGTGGAATATGCTCCAGTCACAATTGGCACGAATCCAGGTGGCGACGATGTCAGCCCTGTTGGGGCCCTGTATTGGGACTCGAATGGGGTCCCCTCGATTGAGGGCCAGCCACTCATCCATTTTGATTCTGGGCTCATCTCAGAGGTCTCTTGCTTCAATGTCTTGGTGTCAAACTTCCCACGCAGCAGTTCTGAAGGGTCCGAAGAGCCTTTGATCGACCTCGGAGAGGTCAGGCCATATGAAATCCCCCCCATTTGGGTTGAAGGGGTCATTGGGGGTATGGGGAGGGGCTGGGGTTGGGGCATCATACTCCCCATTGGACTTGCTATCAGAGATTTTGATAACGGGGAGCAAGGAGGTGGAGATTGAGCCTCCTTGGGGCCAGGTTTCATGGCCCCAGGGGCCATAAGGGTGGTTTCGATCCATGGTGGGATTGTTGGGGTTTTGGGGTCCATGGAAGGACCCATTGTCATTGTCGCTGTCAGGCGATGGAGATCGAGATCATACCCTCCAGTGTTGCTGGCAGAGGGCAGGGGTTGCAGGATGAGGGGGTGGACTGGGGTATGGGGGTGGGGTGTCATCGAGCACAAGCCGAACGTCCCACACATATTCTTGGGCCGCTGTGTAGGTGGTGGAGGGTTGTTCTATCTGGTACTGGAGTAGAACTGCTTGTGCATTATGTGCATGGGCAGAGGAGGGCCCAGGAGTCAGAGGCCTCGAATCTGTACTCCCCTCAGAGGAGGAGGCAATCGTGAACTGGGTGTGGGGGCAGATGAGTGGTACTGCCTCTTGCTCTCCCAGTCTTGCAGGGGGTAGCTCCCAGGGAACGACATGGTCTGGGTGGTGGTGTGGGTTGTCAGGCTTGCCTTTGTTGGAGCAAAGCCTGGAGTTCTTCCTCGTAGAGTAATACGGCGAGGACCATGAAAAAAGTTAACAATATGGCACTGCTGATGGCAATGCCAAGTGAGATGATTCAGGGTTCTGAGTGGTTGTTTTCTTCTTCAGGCATGAAGAAGCAAGGGAATCTCTTGTTTAATGTTAGGTACCACCTTGGGCACATGACTTGGGATGTCAGCTGATATCTCTGGGCTGTTATGCATTTGAACAATCACCCATATAGAGATATAGAAGCTTTAGTCTTTAGTGTGGTGCAAGTCAAGGAGTATATGGTTTGAATTTAAACAAGAGATAGAGTACAACTGTGTAGTTTACTCTACTTATATAGTATTTCTATGGTGTTATATATAGATGAAACGCTATAGTCCATGCACAAATAGTGTCGAAGTATGGTGGTCTGGAAGGATCATACAACCAGTAGAAAGCATCTAGGGTGATAGATGGTGAGAATGAGGATGGTAACCGGCGAGTAGCTGGATACAAGTTGGAATCAATGTTAGATTAGATGGATGAGTCATGGATATGACTTGTATAAGATAAGATAAATGGAAAAATCATAACAGACAATTGGTGGGAATGAGGGCAACAGTCAGCGAGTGGTTGGATACAAGTCAGAATCGATGGTTGATTAGATGGCTGAGTCATGGGTATGACTCAGATAAGATTAGATAACGGAAAAATCGTAACATTACCCCCTTGTTAAAGCAGTCATCCTGACTGCTAAGGTTCCTCTTCTGGGGTGTTGAACTGTGTTTCAATTTGACTGATCCAGTACTGATCAGTCAGCTTTTTCCATAGCTTCTCATCTGGATTGATGATCCATTTGGTGTATCCATCTTTTTGTTCAGCGAGATATGCTATGTCACTATTTTCCAAGTATTCATGGTCTAGGATCTTGACCACTGCTTTATCCTTGGTTACGATTTTTGGAGTGTATATAGTGTGGTTAATGCTGGCCTGGTACTCTTTGATCGCTTCCATGGCATTCGTCATCTCGTTTTCTTGGACCCATGAATTGTGTTCTTGAGTCCATCCCTTCCATTTGACCAGATAGTCCATGACTTCTCTGGATAGTTGTCCTCTTTTTGAGCATACTTTCTGAGTGCATGAGTCCAAAACTTCTTTGATTTCATATTCCTCTTGACCGTTGATGAGGTCTGGAGGAGGAGGCAGCAGTTGTTGTTGATTCGGAAATGAAGGTTTGATGTAGGGAGTTAACAGCTTTTTGTTGAATCAGGGGTGAATCTTCCAATGAGGTGGCAGATTTAGCTTGTAGGCTGCTCCCCCTGACTTCTCGATGATTTCAAACAGTCCAGTTCATTTATCATTGAGTTTCTTCTTGGGTCGTAGAAGATGCAGGTTGGTGGTATCGAGCCAAACCTTGTCACCAACTTGGTATTCCTGTGATGGTTGTTTTCATTTGTTGTATTGCACCTTCATTTGTGCTGCAACCTTCTCCAAGGCATTGTGTACTTCTTTATGGACCTTGGCCATTGTCTTGGTGAAGTTGACAGCCACAGGATTCATGAAGCTGGTTTTCTGGATTGACTTGGGAATGAGTCAAGGATTGCATCCATATAGAACCATGAAAGGACTCTTGCCCATGGCTGAATGGATTTGGTTGTTGTGAGCAAATTCTGCAAGAGGTAACCATGTGACCCAGTCTATTTGTTGATGGTTGACAAAGATATGAAGATACTTTTCTACCTCCTGATTGACTCTTTCTGTTTGTCCATCCATCTGGGGATGATACACCATTGAGGCATTTTGTGTGATGTTCAGCATTTGGTAAAGTTCCTTCATGAATGCGGATATGAACTGAGGTCCTCGGTCAGAGATGACCACTTGTGGCATTCCATGCTTTGCATATACATGGTTGCGGAGCATCAGCACCCATCCTTCAGCAGATAATTCCTCATTACATGGAATGAGGATTATGTTCTTGGAAAATCAGTCCATGATGACAAGTAAGGCATTGAAGCCTTCTGATTCTGGAAGGCCAGTGACCATGTCAACAGAGATATGTGTCCATGGAGTATCTGGGATTGCATTGGGGTGAAGAGGCGTGGCTTTGGCCTGTGTGTCACTCTTCATTCATTGACAAGTTTTGCATCCTTTGATGTAGGATTCGACATCCTTTTTCATCTTGGGCCACCAATACTTGCAAAGAATGAGTTCCTTGGTCTTGGCGATTCCTGGATGACCTGTGGTGATATGGTTGTGATATTGTGAAATGATTTCACCACGAAGGGAGGGCTCTTTGAGAATATAGACTTGCCCATCATACCACAGGATTTTGTCTTCTTGGGTGATTCCTCATTCGTGATTGAGGGATTTCTCAATCCCTTGGTCCCATTGATTCTTTTGTTGGGTTGCGTCTCTTATATGCATGATTCATTCTTTGGTAGTGGGCAATATTAATGCCCAAAAGTGCTCTGGGGACAAGACAACTATGTCTTGATTGTCTTCCTTTCCTTGATCATGATTGTCTTGTTGACTGAGAAGATCTGCCTTCTTGTTGGCGATCCCAGCTTTGTGTTGAAGCACAAAGTGGTATTCAGCCAATTCTGTAACCCATTGAGCTTGTCAGTGGTTCAATTTCTGTGGTTTTCAGAAATACTGAAGGTTTTGATGATCCATCCAGATTTCGATGGTTTCTTTGGTGCCCATAAGATAATGATGCCACTCTTCTAATGCTAGCATGATTGCTAGTAACTCCTTGTCATAGATCTCATAGTTGCACTCAGTGACTGTCAATGCTTTTGACATGAAAGCAACCAGTCTCCATTTTCCGTTCTGTTCTTGGCTTAGAACAGCACTGATAGCTCTATCACTGGTGTCAGCTTCTACTTGAAATTTCCCATCATCCGAGGGAATTGTTAAGACTATGTTCATTGTCATCAACTTCTTGAGCTGTGAGAACACTTGTTCTTGATCTGGTCCCCACATCCAGTCTACCTTTCTGGTTAACTGGGTAAGGGGATGTACAATTTTTGAGTGATCACAGATGAATTTTCAGTAAAAGTTCATGAAGCCTAAGAAGGATTGGAGTTCCTTCTTTTTTGTGGGAGTGGGCCACTCTGCTATTCCTGCAATCTTGACTGGGTCCATGCGAATAGCATCTTCGCTGATGATGACATCCAGGTATTCAGTTTCAAGTACTTCAAACTCGCATTTCTCAGCTTTGAGGAACAACTTGTTTTCTTGAAGGCATTGGAGCACTTGTTGAACAATGATCTGGTGTTCAGATAGGGATTTAGTGAAGACAAGGATGTCATTGAGATAAATGGTAGCTTTTCCTCCAGTGATTAGATCCTTGAAAATATCATTCGTCATCCACTGGAATGTGGCTGGTGAGTTCATAAGGCTGAAGAACATAACTGTTGGCTCAAAGAGTCCCCAATTAGTTCTAAATGCTGCCTTTTCTTCATCTCCATCTCAGATGCAGACATTGTTATATCCCCATCAAACATCTAACTTGGAGAAATACTTTGCTTCCTGTAGTTTGTCAATGAGTTCAGAAATCAGGGGAAGGGGATAATGATTCTTGATCGTCATTTCGTTCAGTTTGTGATAATCCTGAACTGGTCATAATGAGCCATCCTTTTTCTTAATGAAGAAGAAGGGGGAGGCAAATGGGGATTTCGAGGGATGAATTCATCCCAAGTCTAAGTTCTTGTCGAGGAACTTGTCAAGTTGTTCTTGCTTGTTTCGATTGAGCAGATAGACTTTGCAGTCTAACATGGATTTCACATTGGGAATCAGCTCAATAGCATGATCCCAGGGTCTTCATTCTGGTAGATCATCAAAGCTTTCTTTTGAGAATAAATCTCTAAAGCTTTGATACTGAGGGGGTATGAGCTCTTCAAAGGTTTGCTTTGGTTTCTTGGCATTTGCTGCTGCCACCAGTTCATTTGCATGATGGACTGCCCTAAGAATGATTTCTTCTTGCATGTGAATGGCAAGAATACTTTCACCTTCTTCTAACTCTTCATCCCATCGATCTTCTTTATCTGTGTCTGGAAGAGGGAGATGATTTTTGATGCAATGGCATCATCCAAACATCATGGTTCCTGTTTTCCAGTTGATGAAAGGATTGTGGCATTTAAGCCAGTCGTGGCCCAGGTATACAGTCTTGGAACTGAGGTCAGTGACCACAAGGTCAATTCATTCACTGTGGTCTCCAATGGTCATTTGGAGTTCCACAAATTCAGTTATGTCACCCGCCTTGTTACGGGTCCCATCTGCATTATATACAGGAATGGGAGAGGCAGCTTTTTGGGTATCCAACTAGTGTTGTTGGACATAGGTTTGGTTGATAGAGCTGCCTGTGCAACCACTATCCAACAATGCTTGGGTTGTCAACATCTTCTTTCTAGTGCAAGGAGAGAGTTGGATATCCACCAAGAGATCTCATCCTGAGCTCTTAGTTCCATGGATATAATGAATTGGTTTGTGGAGTTTATAGAGTTGCTCATATGCAAGACTCTCTCCAGTTCTCAAGCTCTGGACGAGCTCATCAGTTATCTTTCTGAGTCATTTTGGGTGAACCTAAATGGAGAGAACAGCTTTGGCAACTGCCAAGTTCTTGGAACTGCAAATGGTGTGCAGAGTCCAGTCGATCCCAAATGGTTTGTACCATTGGTGATCATGTGCCTCCAGTACTGGCAGGACTTCAAGGTTTGGTGCTCCCTGATTAGGCAAGACTTCAGATTTCAGTACCCCCTTGTTAGGCAGGATTTTGGGTTTTGGTGCTTCCCATTTGGGCAAGACTTTGAGTATCAGGGTACTGGCTTTGGACTGGCTGACTTGCCATAGTCTAAAGGCAGTGTCGTCTTCCTCATTGGGTACTTCACAGATGGTGGTGGTTCTACTGGCATGCCCCCTCTTTACTGCCTGGGCACTAGCGGCTTCCCCCTGTTCTTTGGCTTTAGTTCACTTGGGAACTTGCCAGGACTCAGGAGGAGTCTGGTTTTAGCTTGAGGCATTCAAGGTTCCATTTCTACTATCAGTTCCAGCAGAGTACTGAGCTTTTGTGGCTGAGGTGAATCTCATCAGCATTGCCATTGGCTGCACTACTGGCTGTTCTCCCACCGGTCCAGATAGCATGTGGCCCTGCTCTTGGCCTTGGTGAGAGGCACTCTCCTGGTCCCCCGCTGACCCTGGCAAGGCTGGTGGACTTGATTCTCTGCTTGAGGAGGATACTGAGGCATTCGGACTTCTGGGAGGCCCGAAGGAGTCCTGCCTACTACCCTCTGCCTATGGCTGATTGCTCAGCAGCATATCTGCTGAGCTGAGCTCATTGGACTTTGTGGTGGTGTCAGCACCACCTGGCAAGTCTCGCACCTCATTGGGGGCTTGGAATTCACTGTAGATTTTTATGTCAGCTTCTTGCAGGAGTATGACATACCTGTTCTTTTTTGATTCTTGAGGAGTTTTCGGCTTCAGGGTCTGTGAAGTCATAGAATATATATTCATATTTGCCCATGATTGTCTATGTTTATAATATTCAGTCTGACCCATGGAAGCTGAGGACTCACCTTCTTGAGACTTGGTCGAGCAAGGGGAATCGAACTCTTGTCGACCTAGTCTTTTGCCTCTTTGATCTTGGTTGTGGCTGGCACCACTTTGTTAGTGGGCCCCAAGGATCAAATGTCCCTCAACTCTTTTCTCCTGGGGCAATCTTTGCTCAGGTGACCTTTCTCATTGCACCTGAAGCACCTGCCCTCAGCCCTTTGCCAATCGATGTCCATGGGCTTCCCTGCCCCTCTGTATGTTATCCATCTACCAGTTCCAGCATTCCAACTGGTCCCTGTGTTGGCAATCAGCTTTGGAGCCAAGGAACTTGTCACTCCAGCAGCAGCTTTGCCGCTGGGTTGCTGTTGGTGTTGGGGATGAGAGTCCTTCTTCTGGCCATCTCTGGGCATGCTGGTGGTCTGGTCAAAGACCCATTTTTGCTGGTGCTCCTCATACATCCTGAGGATATGCTCCTTCCATTCTGGATATGAGCATGGAATGTTGACACCCATGTTCAAGATGAAGGTCATATAGGAGGATGGTACTCCTAAATGAATGGCCTTCACCATAGCGCTATGCTCTGCCTTATCAGTTTGTTGGCCCACTAACTTGGCCTCTTCTTTCAACTTCTGGAAGTAATGAGAGGCAGGCTGCACTCCCATCCTGAGGTCGAACATCTGCTTCTAATGGACTTCTTCAATTGTGGGGTCTTGGAATTGTCACGAGACCATATCGATGAAGTCCACCCAATCAGGATAGTGGAAGTGGGTGGCAGTCCTGTCATAAGAGTTGCCTACCCAGAATTTGGGTCTCTTGTAGACCCACCAGTCCTTGGCAGCACCCTCGAAGTGGGAGGTCATGAACAGTACCAGGTGTGATGGCACCTGGAAGTAGTGTCGAAACACTTCAAAATAGGCAATTGCATCACCTATGAAGCATTCAATATCATTGTGATCCCCCTTAAATGGAGAGGGGACCTTGACAAGAGTAGGTTTGATGCCCAGATACAGGGCATCAGCAGCGGTGTTCCTGATGGGGTTGGGAATAGGGTTGGGAGGACCCTTGCTGGGGGGCAGTCTTGGGATTGAATATCGATCAAGCCTTGGACCCTGGTAGCCTCTTGGCAGCTCCGAGAGTCTGCCCCTGTCAGGCTCCTTCCCTTTGTCTTGGTCATGGAGGTAATCTGCCATCATCCTCCTGGTGGATTCCTCCCTTTCAAGCTCTTTGCACATTTCCATGATGCACTTCTCCTTTTCGGCCAGTATGGTTTTCATCTGCTGCCAAATTTCTTCTGCCATTGCTGGGGTTCTTGATGCCCCTGCAGTGGCAGTTCCTGCAGGGACATTTTCAGCTTCCATGCCTTCTCCTGCCCCTGCAAAGAGAAGACTGCCACCCTGATAGGGGTGGTAGTGAGATTGTCATACCCGACTGTGTGGTGGTGAGTCAGGTAATGGTCTTGGTCTTGTGACTGGGGTATCCAGGGGATAATCTGGAATTGTTTCGTATTGGGGCTGGTGGTATCCCAGCCTGCCATAGTAACCTGTATCATAGGTAAATGTATTGTATTGGGGCCCTTGCCCCCATCTACTCCTCTCATCAGGTTTCCAATACCCATAAGTGTCATAAGGAGCATTCCAGCTCCCTCTGCTCATTCTCATCCTGGGCTCGAAGCCCTGGTAGTATATCCCCAATGGCAGTGGAGAATAACCGACATTCTTGGTTTGCCCATATTCAGGCACAAAGGATGGCATTGGGATCTGGACCCTGTATGGGACTTCCCCGGTTACGAGCAAGCCACTCATCCATCATTGTTCTGGGCTCATCCCAGAGGCTTCTTGCTTTGACATTCTGATGTTGGATGTCCCAGGCAGCAGCCTGGAAGGGGCCAAATAGACTCCTGTCAAACTCAGAGAGTTTGGGCCAGGTGTAGTCCCCCCCATTTGGGTTGAAGGGACTGTCAGCGGTAGTGGGAGGGGGCAGGCATGGGGCATCGAGTTCTCCATCAGACTTGTCAGAGATCTTGATGATTGGAAGGGAGGAAGTGGAGTTGGTCCCTCTCTGGGGCCAATTTTCTCTATGGGCCCAGGGCCCATAAGGGTGGTTTCAATCCATGGTGGGATCATCAGGGTTTCGGAGTCCATGGTAGGACTCATTGAGGGAGGGGGATTGGGATCAGGGGGTTACTCACCAGGAGTACGAAAGAAGGGCAGGGGTAGAGGGATGGATGGGATGGGGGTGTGGGGGCCCAGGGTAAGGGGGCAGGATGTCCTCCTCAGCCCATATGTGCCATGCATATTCCTCGGTGATGGAGGGGGTGGGTTGTTCCATCCTGTAGTGGAGGAAGACAGCCTGAGCATTGTGCTCATTGACAGAGGAGGGCCCTGCAGTCAGGGCCCCCTCAATTGGGTTCCGTGAGGGACTGGCAGTGGGGGTCCTCTCAGTAATCGACTCCTTGGAGGAGGAGGCAATTGCGAATCTTGCTTGGAGGCAACTGAGAGGTACTGCCTCTTATTCGCCCAATTGGGTGGGGGGTAGTCCCCAGGGAATGTCATGGCTGGGATGATCGGGTGATTGGGGCAGGGGATTTGGGCAGCAAGCTCTCCTTTGTTGGAGAAGGGCTTGGATTTCTTCCTCATAGATTAGGATGGCAAGGACCATAAAAAAGGTTAAAAGTATGGCACCACCGATTGCAATGCCAAGAGAAATGGTTCTTGGTTCTTGTCAGTTTTCCTCATTGGTCATGAGGAAATTCTTTTTTACAGCTAGCATTTAGAAGCAGAAGGGTATCTTTCGACTAATGTTAGGAACCATCTTAGTCACATGACTTGGGATGTCAGCTGTCCTCTTTGGGCTGTTACACATTCAAACAGTCACCCAGTTAGAGGATTAGGCTGGGTCTTTAGTATGTGAGAATAAGAGGTATATGATTTTAATTTAGTCAAAAGATGGAGTACAACTGTGAAGTTTACTCTACTTATATACTGTTTTTATGGTGTTATATATAGATGAAATGATAGTGTCCATGCTGGAATGGTGTCGAAGTGGAATGGTCCAATAGAGAATGTCTGGGGTGACAATTGGTGGAAATGAGAGTAATGGTCAGCGAGTGGTTGGATATGAGTCAGAATCGATGGTTGATTAGATGGCTGAGTCATGGGTATGACTCAGATAAGATTAGATAATGGAAAAATTGTAACAATGTGAGAGGCTTGGTTGAACTGAATATTGGTGTTATGGTGGGTATGATGGTGTTGCATAAGTACTGCAACATGAGTCATGATAAGATAATGGAAAAATTGTAATATTACCCCCTCTTTAAAGCAGTCATCCTGACTGCTATGGTTCCTCTTCAGGGGTTTTGAGTTGTGATTTTGCTTGATTGACCCAGTATTGGTTAATGAGATGTTTCCACACATCTTTATCCAGGTTGACAATCCATTTTTGAAGTCTGTCTTTCCATTGGGCTAGATAAGTGATGTCCCTGTGGTCTGAATATTCATGATCAAGTAGATGAGTTACAATTTTGGTGGTGTGTAGAGCATGGTTAACATTAGCTTTGTACTCCAGAATCACATCTCTTACATTCATCATCTCTATTTCTTGGACCCATGAGTTGTGTTCCCTAGTCCATCCTTTCCATTTGACCAGATAGTCGGTGACTATCTTAAATGATTGTCCTTTCTTTGCTCATACTCAATGAGCTTGAGAGTCCAATACTTCTTTGATTTTGTATTCCTCCTGTCTATCTACAAGATTGGGAGGTGGGGGTGGCAGCTGTTGCTGGTTCAGGAATGAAGGTGTGACATATGGGGTCAATAGTTTTTCATTGAATCAGGGATGTATCTTCCAGTGTGGTGATAGTTTCAATTTGTACACTGCCACTCCTGTTTTTTCAATGATTTTGAATGGACCTGTTTGCTTGTCATCAAGTTTTTTCTTTGGTTGTGGAAGATGGAGGTTGGTCATGTCAAGCCATACATGATCACCAACCTGATACTGTCATGGTGATTGTTTTGTTTTGTCATATTGCACCTTCATCTGCACTGCTGCCTTTTCCAACATGTCATGGACCTCTTTATGGACTTGGGCCATTGTTTCTGCAAATTCTACAGCTGAGGGATTAGCAAATTGTGTTTGTCACATAGAGTTGGGAAGAAGTTGAGGATTTCTTCCATATAGGATCATGAATGGGCTTTTCCTGTTGCTGAATGCACTTGGTTATTATGTGCAAATTCTGTGAGTGGTAACCACTCCACCCAATTGGTTTGTCAGTGGTTGACAAAGATCCATAGGTACTTTTCAATCTCTTGATTGACTCATTCTGTTTGTCCATCAGTCTGTGGATAGTATGCCATTGATGCATTCTGGGTTATATCCAGCATTCTATAGAGTTCTTTCATGAATGTGGATATGAATTGGGGGCCTCAGTCAGAAATGATAACCTGGGGCATTCTATATTTTGCATAGACTTGATTTTGAAGTATGCATGCCCATCCTTCAGTGGAGAGTTCTTCATGACAAGGAACTGGAATGATATTCTTGGAGAATCGATCGACAATGATGAGTAAGGCATCATAGCCTTCTGATTCTGGGAGTCCAGTATTCATGTTGACTGAAATATGGGTCCAGGGGGCATCTGGAATGATGTTGGGATAGAGTAGGGCAGGCTTTGCCTGAGTATTGCTTTTGGTTCTTTGGCAGGTTTCACATCCTTTAATGTAGATTTCCATGTCCCATTTCACTTTGGGCCACCAATAATCTCATAGGATTAATTCAGTGGTTTTAGCAATTCCAGGATGTCCAACCATTATGTGATCATGGTGTTGAGCAATGATTCCCCCCCACAAACTTTTGTCTTTTGGGATATAGATTCATCCATCATACCAGAGAAGGTCATCCTTCTGAGTGATTCCTCATTTGTGATTAAGGGATTTTTCAATTCCTAAATCCCACTGTTTCCATTGTTGAGTAGCATCTTTTATATGTATTATCTGTTCATCATAGGTGGGCAACATGAGTGCCTGAAAATGTTCTGGGGAAAGAACAACTATATTTTTATTGTTATTTTTTTCTTGATCATGATCATCACATCAGCTGAGCAGATCAGCCTTCTTGTTTGCCATTCCCACTTTGTGCTGAAGAATAAAATGATATTCAGATAGTTTGGTGACCCATTGAGCTTGTCAATGGTTCAACTTCTGTGGTTTGCAGAAATATTGGAGATTTTGATGATCTGTCCATATCTCGATTTCCTCTTTGGCACCCATCAAATAATGTTGCCATTCCTCTAGCACTAACATGATTGCCAGCAGCTCCTTGTCATATATTTCATAGTTCTGTTTGGTCATGGTCAAGGCTTTGGACATGAATGTGACTGGTCTCCATTTCCTGTTTTGTTCCTGAGAGAGAACAGCACTGATGGCTCTGTCACTTGAGTCTGCTTCTACTCTGAATTTTCCTTCATCAGAGAGGATTGTCAGGACAACATTGGTGGTCATTAGTCATTTAAGCTGAATGAATGCCTTCTCCTGTTCCAGTCTCCATGTCCAGTCAACCTTGCCTGTTAACTGTGTTAGAGGTCTGACCATTTTGAAATAGTTGCAAATGAATTTCCAATAGAAATTGGTGAATCCTAAAAAGGATTGAAGTTCCTTTTTCTTTGTAGGGGTTGGCCATTCTACAATTTGAGTGACCTTGACAGGATCCATGCAAATGGCATCTTTGCTGATGATTACTCCTAAATACTCAGTCTCAAGTGCTTCAAATTTGCACTTTTCTGCTTTTAGGAACAATTTGTTTTCTCATAATCATTGGAGAACTTGTCATACAATGATTTGGTGTTCAGAGAGTGACTTGGTGAAAATGAGAATATCATTGAGATAGATGGTAAATTTTCCTCCTGCAATGAGGTCCTTGAAGATGTTGTTCATCATCCACTGGAATGTGGCTGGTGAATTTATGAGGCCAAAGAACATAACTATTGGTTTGAAAAGTTCTCAGTTAGTTTGGAAAGCTGCCTTTTCTTCATCCCCATCACAGATGCATACATTGTTGTAGCCCCATCTAATGTCTAGCTTGGAGAAATACTTGGCTCTGTGTAGTTTATTGATGAGTTCAGAAATTAAGGGAAGGAGATAATGGTTTTTGATTGTTATTTCATTTAACTTCTAATAATCTTGTACTGAACATAGAGACCCATCTTTCTTTTTGACAAAGAAAAAGAGTGAGGCGAATGGAGATTTCAAGGGACAGATTCATCCAGAGTCCAGGTTTTCATCAAGGAACTTATCCAATTGTTCTTGCTTGTCACAATTGAGTGGGTAGACTTTGCAGTCCAGCATGGATTTAGCATTGGGGATTGGCTCAATAGCATGATCCCAAGCTTTCTATTCAGAGATTTCATCAAAGCTTTCTTTTGAGAATAAATCTCTAAAGCTCTGATATTAAGGGGGTACCAGTTCCTCAAATGTCTTCTTTGGCTTTTCCACATTTGCCACTGCTGCCATTTCATTGGTGTGGTGTACTGCTCATAGAAGGATTTCTGCCTGCATATTGATCATAAGAATACTTTCACCTTTTTCCAATTCCTCATCCCATTGGTCTTTGCTGTCAACATCAGGAAGGGAAAATAGACTTTTGATGCATGAGCATCATCCAAAAGTCATTCGACCCATTTTCCAATTGATTAACAGGTTATAGCATTTAAGCCAGTCATGCTCCAGATACATTGTTTTGGAGCCTAGATCAGTGACTGCTAGGTTGATTCATTCAGTGTGGTCTCCAATAGTCATTCAGATTTCCACAAATTCAGTTATGTCACCAGCCTTGTTATGAGTTCCATTGGCATTATAGACAGAGATAGGGACTGCAGCTTTTCAGATGTCCAACTGGTGTTGTTGGATGTAGTTTTGGTTGTCAGCATCTGTTTCCCAGTGCAGGGAGCCAATTTGATGTCCATCAGGAAATCCTGTCCAGAATTATTGGTACCATGGATGTATCAAATTGGTTTGTGAAGTTTGTAGAGCTTTTCATGGGCTAGGCTCTCTTCAGTCTTTGAACTCTGAATGAGTTCTTTGGTGAGTTCTCCAAGTCATTTGGAATGAATCCAAATAGAGAAAATGGCTTTGGTAACAGCCAAGTTCTTTGCAGTATGGACAGCACATAGAGTCCAGTCAACTCCAAATAGTCTATACCACATGTGATTTGATTCTTTTGGAATCATTGGGAGTTCAGGAATCAGTACCCCTTTGTTAGAGAGTGGTTCAGGTTTTGGGATATGAGTTTGTTTGGCTTTCCAGATTTGGAATGCCATATCATCTTCTTCATCAGGTACTTCAATGATGGTGGTGGTTCTACTGGAGTGCCCCCTCTTTACTGCCTGGGTGCTAGCAGCTTCCTTCTGTTCTTCAGCCTGCACCTGCACTGGTTTGATGGTAGCAACCCTACCATCCTCATGACTATTGTCAGACACAGGTCCTGGAACTGATACAGTATATGTTATGTACCGACTTGGGCATGTGACTTGGGGCAGTCAGCTGATCCCTCTGGGCTGTTACGCATTCAAACGATCACCCAAGTGAGAGAAGAAGCCAATAGCCTTCTGTGTTGTGCAAACAAGAAGTATATGGTTTTAATTTAAACAAGAGATAGAGTACAACAGTCTAGTTTACTCTGTTTATATAGTATTTCTATGGCATGTATATTTAGGTGAAACACTACAGTCTATGCACAAACAGTGTCGAAGTTGGATGATCTGGGAGGATCATAGAACCAATAGAAAGTGTCTGGGGTGACAGACGGTGAGAACGAGGGTTGTAGCCAGCGAATAGCTGGATATGAGTCGGTTTTTGGATTAGATTAGGCAGATGAGTCATGGATATGACTCAGATAAGATAAGATAACGGAAAAATCATAACATTACCCCCTTGTTAAAAGCAGTCGTCCCGACTGCTAAGGCTCTTCCAAAAGGGTGTCAAACTGTGTTGCAATTTGACTGATCCAGTACTGATCAATCAAGTTCTTCCATATTTCTTCATCTGGATTGATAATCCATTTGATGTGTCCATCTTTTCATTTGGCAAGGTAAGCTATGTCGCCATGTTCTGAGTATTTGTGGTCCAGTATTTTGACCACTATTTTCCTGGTTGCAATTTTTGGAGTGTATATGGCACGGTTTATGCTAGCCTGATACTCTTGGATTGCTTCCAAGGCGTTCATCATTTCGTTCTCTTGGACCCATGAATTGTGTTCACGAGTCCATCCCTTCCATTTGACTAGGTAGTCTGTGACCTCCCTAGATGGTTGTCCTCGCTTGGATCGTACCTTTCTGGTGCGCAAATCCAAGACTTCTTCGATCTCGTATTCTTCTTGACCATCAATGAGGTCCAGAGGAGGAGGCGGCGGTTGTTCTTGGTTTATGAATGAAGGTGCGACATATGGAGTCAACAGCTTCTCATTGAACCAGGGATGGATCTTCCAATGTGGCGGCAACTTCAACTTGTACACTGCTGCTCCGGACTTCTCTATGATTTCGAATGGTCCTGTTTGTTTATCGTTGAGCTTTTTCTTTGGTCGTGGAAGGTGAAGGTTGGCAGTGTCTGGCCATACCTTATCTCTGATCTTGTACTCCCTTTGAGTCTGTTTCTTTTTGTCATATTGCGCCTTCATTTGTGCCGTGGCCTTTTCTAACGCTTCATGGACCTCCTTATGGACCTTGGCCATAGTTTCCATGAAGTCGACAGCTGCAGGATTTGCGAAGCTGGTTTTCTGTATCGACTTGGGAATGAGTCAGGGATTTCATCCGTATAGGACCATGAAAGGACTTTTGCCCATGGCCAAGTGGACTCAGTTGTTGTGGGCGAATTCTGCGAGTGGTAGCCATGCTACCCAGTCAGTCTGTCAGTGATTGACAAAGATGCAGAGGTATTTCTCGACCTCCTGGTTGACTCTCTCTGTCTGTCCGTCTGTCTGCGGGTGGTAGGCCGTGGACGCATTCTGGGTGATGTTCAGCATTTGATAGAGTTCCTTCATGAATGTTGAAACGAATTGTGGTCCTCTATCTGAGATGACCACTTGCGGCATTCCATGCTTTGCGTATACGTGGTTGTGAAGTATCAATGCCTATCCTTCAGTGGATAACTCCTCATTACACGGAATCAGGAGGATGTTCTTGGAGAAATGATCTACTATGACCAGTAGAGCGTTAAATCCATCTGACTCGGGTAGTCCAGTGACCATGTCAACTGATATATGTGTCCATGGCATGTCGGGTATTGCGTTGGGGTGAAGGGGTGCCGCCTTGGCTTGCATATCACTCTTCGTCCTTTGACAAGTCTTGCATCCCTTGATGTAAGACTCTACGTCCTTCTTCATCTTCAGCCACCAATACTCACGAAGTATGAGTTCCTTGGTCTTGGCTATTCCTGGGTGTCCAGCAGTGATGTGATCATGGAATTGGGCGATGATCTCACCATGTAGTATTGAGTCGTTGGGAATATAGACTTGTCCGTCGTACCACAGGATTTCGCTTTCCTGGGTGATTCCTCGTTCGTGGTTAAGGGACTTCTCGATTCCCTGGTCCCACTGTTCCTTCTGCTTCATTGCGTCTCTTATACGCATGATCCTTTCTTCCGTGGTTGGTAGTACCAATGCTCGGAAGTGCTCCGGGGATAGAACGACAATGTTTTGATTGTCTTCTTTTCCCTGATCATGATCGTCTCGTCTGCTGAGAAGATCAGCCTTTTGATTAGCGGTTCCAGCTTTATGTTGAAGAATAAAGTGGTACTCCGCTAGTTTGGTGACCCACCGAGCTTGTCAGCGATTCAACTTCTGGGGTTTCTGGAAGTATTGGAGATTCTGGTGGTCAGTCCAGATCTCAACGGTCTCTTTGGCGCCCATGAGATAATGGCGCCATTCTTCTAATGCCAGCATGATTGCAAGCAACTCCTTGTCGTAAATTTCGTAGTTGCGTTCAGTAGCGGTGAGCGCTTTTGACATGAAGGTGACAGGCCTCCATTTGCCTTCCTTTTCTTGGCTTAGGACGGTGCCAATGGCTCCGTCACTGGCATTGGCTTCTACTCGGAACTTTCCATCATCCGAAGGAATCGTAAGAACTACGTTTGTCGTCATTAGCTTCTTGAGCTGATTAAATGCTTGTTCTTGTTCTGGTCCCCACGTCCAGTCTACCTTTCCGGTTAACTGGGTAAGGGGATGCACTATCTTGGAGTAGTCCTTGATGAACTTCTGGTAGAAGTTTGTGAATCCTAAGAATGACTGTAACTCCTTTTTCCTTGTCGGGGTTGGCCATTCCGCTATTCCTGCAATCTTGACTGGGTCCATGCGAATGGCATCTTTGCTGATGATAACTCCTAGGTATTCGGTTTCGAGTACTTTGAACTCGCATTTTTCTGCTTTGAGGAACAGCTTGTTCTCTCGAAGTCTTTGGAGTACTTGTCATACTACATTCCGGTGTTCTGACAAGGATTTGGTGAAAATAAGTATGTCGTCAAGGTAAATAGTGACTTTTCCTCCGGCGATCAAATCCTTAAATATGTCGTTCATCATCCACTGGAATGTGGCTGGTGAATTGGTGAGTCCAAAGAACATAACTGTAGGCTCAAAGAGTCCTTGGTTAGTTCTAAACACTGCTTTTTCTTCATCTCTGTCTCGAATACGGACATTGTTGTAGCCCCATCGTATGTCCAGCTTGGAGAAGTACTTGGCTCCCCGTAGCTTGTCAATTAGCTCAGAAATGAGTGGAAGGGGATAACGATTCTTGATCATCATTTTGTTCAACTTCCGGTAATCCTGAACCAGTCATAGGGAGCCGTCCTTTTTCTTGACGAAGAAGAAGGGGGACTTCGAGGGATGAATTCATCCTGAGTCTAAGTTCTCATCCAAGAACTTGTCCAACTGTTCCTGCTCATTGCGATTGAGCAGGTACACCTTGCAATCCAAGGTAGATTTCGTGTTGGGGACCAGCTCAATCGTGTGGTCCCAGGGTCTTCTTTCCGGTAACTCGTCAAAGCTTTCTTTAGAGAATAAATCTCTAAAGCTTTGATACTGAGGAGGCACGAGCTCCTCAAACATCTGTTTCGGCTTTTCAGCATTGGCTGCTGCAGCCAACTTGTTCGCATGATGGATGGCACGAAGTATGATTTCTTCTTGCATGTTGACGGCAAGAATACTTTCTCCTTCCTCGAGCTCTTTGTCCCATCGGTCCTCTTCATCTGCGTCAGGCAAGGCGAAATAGTTTTGAACGCAATGACATCATCTGAATGTCAAGGTTCCTGCCTTCCAGTTGATGAAAGGATTGTGGCATTTAAGCCAGTTGTGGCCCAAGTACATGGTCTTGGAACTGAGGTCTGTGACTGCGAGATTGATTCTCTTGCTATGTCCTCCAATTGTCATCCGGAGTTCTACGAACTCGGTGATGTCCCCTGCCTTATTGCACGTTCCATCGGCATTATAGACTGGTATAGGGGCTGCAGCCTTCCTGGTGTCCAACTGATGTTGTTGGACATAAGTTCGATTCATAGAACTGCCCATGCAGCCACTATCCAACAACGCTCGGGTTGTCAATATCCTTTTTCCTGTACATGGGGAAAGTTGGATGTCTACCAAGAAGTCCCATCCAGAACTCTTGGTGCTGCGAATGTAACGAATGGGTTCGTGTAATTCATAGAGCTGTTCCCAGGCAATGCTCCCTCCCATCTGTAAGCTTCAAATAAGCTTGTCGTCGATCTCTCCAAGTTGTTTGGGATGTACCCAAATGGAGAGAGCTGCTTTGGCATTTGCCAAGTTCTTGGAGTCGCATATTGCATGCATTGTCCAGTCAATTCCGAATGGTTTAAACCATTGGAATCTGTCCTGCTTCCCCATGTGTTTGGAAGACTTGTTCTGCTTCTCCATACATTCAGAAGCGTTTGATACCCCCTTGTTAGGATAGGTGTCAGGTTCGATGCTTCCCTGTACATTCGGAAGGTCAAGGTTCTGTGTTTCCGGTGTTCTGGATATCGGGGTACTGGCTTTGGATTGGCTGACTTGCCACATCCTAAAAGCCATATCATCTTCTTCGTCGGGTACTTCAACGACGGTAGTTCTGCTGAAATGCCCCCTTTTTACCACCTGGGTGCTAGCGGGATCCTGTCCCTTTTCCTTGGCCGGCACCACTCGCGACGGAGTTTGAATTCCCTTGGTCATTGACTCCCAGTTAGTGCCTAAGGCGACCTTCACACATTTTTTGACCCTTTGACTTGCCAGCCTGGTTTGGTACTCAGCTTCGTCAAGTTTTCCACTCCCTGGACCGGTTTGTCTGGGTCGTTGGTCCTGGCCTTGGTTAGAGGCACTGTCCTGGTCCTCTGCTGACCCTGGCGGAACTGGTGAGCTTGCCCCGCCACTCGAGGCAGGTACTGGGACGGTTGGACTTCTGGGAGGCCCAAAGGAGTCCCGCCTACTGGTCCCTGCTCGTCGCTGTGCGCTCAGCAGCATATCTGGTGAGCACTGCTCGTTGGACTTTGTTGTGGCACCAACACCACTTGGCAAGTCCTGCTCCAGTTTATCGGAGGCTTGGGATTTGTCACTACAGATACTAGTGTCAGCGTCTTCTAAGAGGATGACGTACCTGTTTGTTCTTGCTGATTCTTTCTTGGTCTTCGGCTTCGGTGAAGTCATAGATATATTTGTTTTCATATGTATTTTTCTATTTTCATAATAATTAGTCTGACCCATGGAAACTGAGAACACACCTTGAGACTTGGGCGTGCAAGGGGAATCGAACCCTTGATGCCCTCCCTACTCTTTTACCTCCTCGATCTTGGAGGTGCTCGGCACCACTGCGTCAGTGGGCCCCACGTATCTCACAACATTCTTCTCTTTTCTTGTAGGGCAATCCCTGCTCAGGTGACCCTTTTGGTCACACCTGAAGCAGCGCCCCTTGGCCTTTTGCTGGTCTAGGTCCATGGGCTTCCCCGCCCCCCCATACATCATCCACTTACTGGTTCCAGCATCGCGACTGGTTCCTCCACTCCCAGCAGTCGACTTTGGAGCCGAGGAACTTGTCGCCCCAGCGGTGTTCTTGCTGCTGGGCTGCTGTTGTTGGGGACGCGGGCCCTGCTTCTGGCTGTCCTGAGGTGTACTAGTGGTCTGGTCAAAGACCCATTTCTGCTGTCGCTCTTCATACATCTGGAGGATGCATTCCTTCCACTCCAGATATGAGCGTGGAATACTCATGCCCATATTTGATATGAAGGTCGTGTATGAACTAGGCACTCCTAGTCGCACTGCCTTCACCATTGCTCCACGTTCCGCCTCATCGGATCTCTGGCCCGCTAGCTTGGCTTCTTCTTCCAGCTTCTGGAAGTAGTGGGAGGCGGGCTGTGCTCCCATGTGCAAGTCGAACATGCACTTTTCATGGATTTCCTCAATTGCGGGATCTCGGAATTGTCACGTGACTAGGTCGATGAAGTCGGCCCAGTCAGGGTATCGGAAGTGGGCGGCAGTGCTGTCGAAGGCA
The DNA here is from genome assembly GCA_030407005.1 of Desarmillaria ectypa. Classification (NCBI taxonomy): domain Eukaryota; kingdom Fungi; phylum Basidiomycota; class Agaricomycetes; order Agaricales; family Physalacriaceae; genus Desarmillaria; species Desarmillaria ectypa. The sequence goes on from JAUDYN010000010.1 coordinate 252,035, forward strand.
TCGCCTACCCAGTATTCAGGTCTCTTGTAGACCCACCAGTCCTTGGCGGCACCCTTGAAGTGGGACGTCGCGAATAGCACCAGGTGCGACGGTACCTGGAAATAGTGTCTGAACACTTCAAAATAGGCGATGCAATCACCTATGAAGTGCTCGATATCATCATGGTCCCCCTTGAATGGGGCGGGGACCTTGATGAGGGTTGGCTTGATGCCCAGATAGGGGGCATCAGCGGCGGCATTCCCGACTGGATTCAGGATTGGGTCAGGGGGTCCCTGACCAGGGGGCAGCCTTGGGATCAAAAATCGATCCAGCCTATACCCCAGGTAACCTCTTGGTGGCCCCGGCGGTCTTCCCCTCTCCAGCTCCTTCTCCTGCTCTTGGACTTGGAGGTAGTCCACCAATGTCTTGCGGGCAGAGTCCTCCTTGTCGAGCTCTTTGCGCATTTCTGCTATGCGCTGCTCTTTCTCCAGCAGCTCATTCTGCATCTGCTGCCGGGTTTCTTCTGCTGTGGCAGGGGTTCTTGTCGCCCCTGCAGTGGCGTTTCCTGCAGGGGCTCCTTCGGCTTCCATTTCTTCTCCCGCCCCTGCAAAGAGAAGACTACTGCCCTGATAGGGGTGGTATCCTTGGTGACATGCCCTGTGATGAGGGGGCGAGTCAGGAAGTGGTCGTGGGCTTACGACCAGGGTATCCGGTGGGTGGTCCGGATAGATTTCATATTGGGGATGGTGGTATTCCATCCCGCCGTAGTAACCTGTATTGTAGGTTAACGTATTGTACTGGGGCTCTTGCCCCCACTCATTCCTCTCTAGCCACCTCCAGCCTCCATAAGTGCTGGAGGGTCCACTCCAGTTCCCGCTGCTCCTCAATGGTCCAGGGTTGTAACCCTGGAAAACGATCCCCTGCAGAGGGGCGGAAAATTGACCAGTCGCGATTGGTGCAGATCCGGTGATTGACGATGTTGGCCCTGTAGTTACTGGGCCCATCGAATGGGACTCGGATGGGGTCACCCCTGTTAAGGGCGAGCCACTCATCCATGTCGACTCTGGGCTCTTCCCAGAGGTCGCGGGCTTCGACGTCCCTTTGTCGAACCTCCCATGCTGCGGTCCTGAATGGACCGAATATTCTCCAGTCGACCTCAGAGAGGTCTGGCCAGATGAAATCATCCCCATGTGGATTGAAAGGGTCATCGGCAGCACGGGGAGCAGCTGGGACTGGGGCGTCGTTTCCGACAATGTCATCGTCAGACTCATCATTGGAGATTTCGATGACGGGGAGGGAGGAGAGCGAGATGGATTCTCCCCCCTCAGGCCACTGCTCGTGGCCCCAGGGGCCATAAGGGTGGTTTCAATCCATGCCGGGATCATCAGGGTGACAGGGTCCAGAATGGCCGGACCCTCTACTGTTGTCGCTGTCGGGCAATGGGGAATCGGATCTCTGCTGGGATATGCAGAGGGCGGGGGTTCTTGGACGAGGGGGGGGGCCGGGGTTCATCCAGTGCAAGCCGTACGTCCTGTGCATATTCTTGGGCCTCTGTAGGGATGCCTGTTGGTCGCTCCAGTGCAATGGTGGGTCATTCCATCTGGTAATGGAGGAGGACGGCTCTCGCGTTATAGGCGCGAGCAGATTGGGCAATCTGGGCCTGAAGTTCTGCGATCCCCGGAGACGGGGGTCGCGAGTTATCACTCTCCTCGGAGGAGGAGGTAGGGCCGATGATGAATCGGGCCTGGGGACAAACGAGTGAAATTGCTTCTCGTTCTCCCAGTCTTGCAGGGGGTAACCCCCTGGGAATGTCATTGGTGGTGGGTGGGACGGGGTGGGGTTCTGGGTCAGGTCGTCAGGGCTCCCTTCTGAGCAGAGCCCGGATTTCTTCCTCGTATATTAATACAGCGAGGACCGTAAAAAACGACAATAGTATGGCGCCGCCGATGGCAATGCCGAGGGATATGGTTCGGGGTTCTTGGTTGTTTCTATCTTCTCCAGGCATGAAGAAGATCTTCTATATGACTAGCATAATAGAAGTGAGGGGATTATCTCTTGTTTAATGTTATGTACCAACTTGGGCACATGACTTGGGGCAGTCAGCTGATCCCTCTGGGCCGTTATGCATTCAAACGATCACCCAAGTGAGAGAAGAAGCCAATAGCCTTCTGTGTTGTGCAAACAAGAAGTATATAGTTTTAATTTAGACAAGAGATAGAGTACAACAGTCTAGTTTACTCTGTTTATATAGTATTTCTACGGCATGTATATTTAGGTGAAACACTACAGTCCATGCACAAACAGTGTCAAAGTTGGACAATCCGGAAGGATCATAGAACCAATAGAAAGTGTCTGGGGTGACAGACGGTGAGAACAAGGGTTGTAGCCAGTGAATAGCTGGATACAAGTCAGTTTTTGGATTAGATTAGGCGGATGAGTCATGGATATGACTCAGATAAGATAAGATAACGGAAAAATCATAACAGTATACATCATCATCACGTGGTCTTCCATGCCAGTCAATTGGGATGAGTCAAGTTGGGATTGACTACCATCTCACCTTGGAGTGTGCACACTATCAGGAGGACCATGTGTCTGTGCCCACAAAGGATCTTCAGTTCCTCAGGCTGCTTGGTAAGCTCCTTCCCCTACTGACCCTGGCAAAGTATGACTTGGCTCCCTAAGTGGAGGCATGGGGGTTTTCAGCTTTAGAGGCCCTAGGGTGTCCCATCTACTTGCCCCAGTCCACAGTTTTACCTGCATATCCAGTGAGCTTACCAGAGTAAGCTCATTAGACTTTGTGGGACTATCAGTACTACCTGACAGTTCTATTACTTTGTCAGAGGCTCAGGATTCACTATAGATAGTTGTGTCAGCTTCTTCTAGAAGTGTGACATACCAGTTTTTGTTTGATTCTTCAGAGATCTTTGGTTTCAGTGTTAGGCACCGCCTTGGGCACGTGACTTGGGACGGTCAGGTGATCCTCTCTGGGCCGTTACGCGTTCGAACGATCACCCAAGTGAGAGAACTACGCTAATAGTCTTTAGTGTAGTGCGAGTAAGGAGTATATGATGTTAATTAAAACAAGAGATAAAGTACAATGGTCTAATATACTCTGTTTATATAGTATTCCTACGGCGTTATATTTAGATGAAACGCTACGGTCCATGCACAAACGGTGCTGAAGTAGGACGATCCGGGAGGATCATAGAGCCAATAGTAGTTGTCTGGGGTGACAGATGGTGAGAATGAGGGTGGTTGTCGGCGAATATCTGGATACGAGTCGGTTTCTGGACTAGATTAGATGGATGAGTCATGGATATGACTCGGATAAGATAAGATAACGGAAAAATCGTAACATTACCCCCTTGTTAAAGCAGTCGTCCCGACTGCTAAGGCTCTTCTAAAGGGGTATCGTATTGTGTTGCGATTTGATTGACCCAGTACTGATCAATCAGCTTTTTCCATATTTCCTCGTCTGGATTGATGATCCATTTGACGCGTCCATCTGTTCTTTTGGCGAGATAGGCTACGTCGCCGTGTTCCGAATATTCGTGGTCCAGTATTTTGACCACTATTTTCCTGGTTGCGATTTTTGGAGCATATACGGCGCGGTTTACGCTGGCCTTATACTCTTGGATCGCTTCCGAGGCGTTCTTCATTTCATTCTCTCGGACCCATGAATTGTGTTCATGAGTCCATCCCTTCCATTTGACTAGGTAATCCGTGACTTCCCTAGATGGTTGTCCTCGCTTAGACCGTACCTTTCTGGTGCGCGAGTCTAAGACTTCTTCGATTTCATATTCTTCTTGACCGTCTATGAGATCCGGGGAAGGAGGAGGCGGTTGTTCTTGGTTTTCAAATGAGGGTGCAACGTATGGAGTTAACAGTTTCTCATTGAATCGGGGATGAATTTTCCAATGGGGGGGCAGTTTCAGTTTGTACGCTGCTGCTCCCGACTTTTCGATGATTTCGAACGGTCCCGTTCGTTTGTCGTCAAGCTTTTTCTTTGGTCGTGGAAGGTGAAGGTTGGCAGTATCCAGCCATACCTTTTCTCCGATTCGATATTCTCGTTGAGTCTGCTTCTTTTTGTCGTATTGCGCCTTCATTTGTGTCGCCGCTTTTTCTAATGCTTCGTGAACCTCCTTATGGACTTTGGCCATGGTTTCTGTAAAGTCAACGGCTGTAGGGTTTACAAAGCCCGTTTTCTGTATTGACTCGGGTATGAGTCGGGGATTTCGTCCGTATAGGACCATGAAAGGACTCTTGCCCGTGGCCGAGTGGATTCGGTTATTGTGGGCAAATTCGGCGAGTGGTAGCCATGCTACCCAGTCGGTCTGTCTATGGTTGACAAAGATACGAAGGTATTTTTCAACCTCCTGGTTGACTCTCTCTGTTTGTCCGTCTGTCTGCGGGTGATAGGCTGTAGACGCATTTTGAGTGATATTCAGCATTCGATATAGTTCTTTCATGAATGCTGAGACGAATTGAGGTCCTCTGTCAGAGATGACCACTTGTGGCATTCCATGCTTCGCATATACTTGGTTGCGAAGTATTAACGCCCATCCTTCTGCTGATAGTTCCTCATTGCATGGAATCAAAAGGATATTTTTGGAGAAACGGTCTACGATGACTAGTAGAGCGTCAAATCCATCTGACTCTGGGAGTCCGGTGATCATATCGGCTGAGATATGTGTCCATGGCGTATCCGGAATTGCATTGGGGTGAAGAGGAGCGGCTTTGGCCTGCGTGTCACTCTTCGTCCTTTGACAAGTCTCACATCCTTTGATGTAAGATTCTACGTCCTTCTTCATCTTTGGCCACCAATACTCTCGGAGTATGAGTTCCTTGGTTTTGGCGATTCCAGGATGTCCAGCGGTGATATGATCATGGAATTGTGCAATGATCTCACCGCGCAACATTGAGTCATTGGGAATATAGACTCGTCCATCGTACCACAGGATTTCGTTTTCCTGTGTGATTCCTCTTTCGTGGTTGAGGGATTTTTCAATTCCCTGGTCCCACTGTTCCTTCTGTTTTGTCGCGTCTCTTATACGCGTGATTCTTTCTTCCGTGGTTGGTATTATCAGGGCGCGGAAGTGTTCTGGGGATAGAACGACAATGTCTTTATTGTCTTCTTTTCCTTGATTATGATCATCTCGTCTACTGAGAAGATCAGCCTTCTGGTTAGCGGTTCCGGCTTTATGCTGAAGGATAAAGTGGTATTCCGCTAGTTCAGTGACCCATCGTGCTTGTCGACGATTCAACTTCTGGGGTTTTCGGAAGTATTGGAGATTCTGGTGGTCAGTCCAGATCTCGATGGTTTCGTTGGCGCCCATGAGATAATGACGCCATTCTTCTAATGCTAGCATGATGGCTAGCAATTCCTTGTCATAGATCTCATAGTTGCGCTCGGTAGCGGTGAGCGCCTTGGACATAAAGGCGACGGGTCTCCATTTGCCTTCTTTTTCTTGGCTGAGTACAGCGCCAATGGCTCCGTCACTTGCGTCTGCTTCTACTCGGAACTTTCCATCGTCCGAAGGAATTGTTAGAATTACGTTTGTTGTCATCAGCTTCTTGATCTGATCAAACGCCTGTTCTTGTTCTGATCCCCAGGTCCAGTCTACTTTTCCGGTCAACTGGGTAAGGGGACGGACTATTTTGGAATAGTCTTTGATGAACTTTCGATAGAAGTTCGTAAATCCTAAGAAGGATTGTAATTCCTTCTTTTTCGTTGGGGTTGGCCATTCCGCTATTCCTGCTATCTTGACTGGATCCATGCGAATGGCGTTTTCGCTTATGATGACCCCAAGGTATTCCGTTTCGAGTACCTCAAACTCGCATTTCTCGGCTTTGAGGAATAGCTTATTTTCTCGAAGTCGCTGGAGTACTTGTCGTACTATGTTCCGGTGTTCTGTCAAGGATTTTGTGAAGATAAGTATATCGTCTAGGTAAATGGTGACCTTTCCTCCAGCGATCAAATCCTTGAATATGTCGTTCATCATCCACTGGAATGTAGCTGGTGAATTTGTGAGCCCAAAGAACATTACCGTGGGTTCAAAGAGCCCTCGGTTTGTTCTGAACGCGGCTTTTTCTTCGTCTCCGTCTCGAATACGGACATTGTTGTAACCCCATCGTACATCCAGCTTAGAGAAATATTTGGCTCCTCGTAATTTGTTGATAAGCTCGGAGATGAGCGGGAGGGGATAACGATTTTTGATCGTCATTTCGTTCAGCTTTCGATAGTCCTGAACTGGTCGTAACGAGCCATCCTTTTTCTTGACGAAGAAGAAGGGAGAGGCGAACGGGGATTTCGAAGGTCGAATTCGTCCTGAGCTTAAGTTCTCATCTAAGAACTTATCTAGTTGTTCCTGCTCATTGTGATTGAGCGGGTACACTTTGCAATCTAGAGTAGATTTTGCGTTGGGAATTAGCTCGATGGCGTGATCCCAGTTTCTTCGTTCTGGTAATTCATCAAAGCTTTCCTTAGAGAATAAATCTCTAAAGCTTTGATACTGAGGAGGCACGAGCTCCTCAAACGTCTGCTTTGGTTTCTCAGCATTAGCTGCAGCTGCTAATTCATTTGCGTGATGGACGGCTCGGAGGAGAATTTCTTCTTGCATATTGACGGCAAGAATACTTTCCCCTTCTTCAAGCTCTTCGTCCCATCGGTCTTCTTCATCTGCATCTGGTAGAGTAAAGTAGTTCTGGATACAATGACATCGTCCAAATGTCAAGGTTCCTGCCTTCCAGTTGACGAAAGGGTTGTGGCGTTTAAGCCAATCGTGTCCCAAATATACAGTTTTGGAACCTAAGTCGGTGACTGCAAGGTCAATGCGTTCACTATGTCCTCCAATTGTCATTCGCAATTCTACAAATTCGGTAACGTCTCCTGCTTTATTGCGCGTTCCATCGGCATTATAGACTGGTATAGGAGACGCGGCTTTCCTGGTGTCCAACTGGTGTTGTTGGACGTATGTTCGGTTGATAGAGCTGCCCGTGCAGCCGCTATCCACCAACGCTCGGGTTGTCAGTACTTTTTTCCCGGTGCATGGGGAAAGTTGGATATCTACCAGGAAATCCCGACTGGAACTCTTGGTGCTTCGAATATAACGAATGGGTTCGTGTAATTCATAGAGCTGTTCCCGGGCAATGCTCTCTCCCGTTCGTAAGCTTTGGATAAGCTCGTCGTCGATTTCTCCGAGTCGTTTAGGGTGTACCCAAATGGAGAGAACCGCTTTGGCGTTTGCCAGATCCTTGGAGTTGCGTATGGCGCGCATCGTCCAGTCAATTCCAAATGGTTTGAACCATTGGAATTCGTCTTGCTTCCCCGTGCATTCGAAAGCAATTGATACCCCCTTGTTAAGATTGGTATCGGTTTCGACGCTTCCCTGTGCCTTCGGAAGATCGAGTTTCTGTTTTTCCGGTGTTCTGCATATCGGGGTACTGGCTTTGGATTGGTTGTCTTGCCACATCCTAAACGCCGTATCATCTTCTTCGTCGGGTACTTCAACGACGGTAGTTCTGCTGAAATGCCCCCTTTTTACCGCCTGGGCGCTAGCGGGATCCTGTCCCTTTTCCTCGGCCGGCACTACTCGCGACGGAGTTTGAAATTCCTTGGTCATTGACTCCCAGCTAGTGCCGAAGGCGACCTTCGCACGGTTGTCAACCCTGCAACTTGCCGGCCCGGTTTGGTACTCAGCTTCGTCAAGTTTTCCACTCCCCGGACCGGTTCGTCCGGGTAAAGCCTGGCCTTGGTTAGAGGCACTGTCCTGGTCCTCCGCCGACCCTGGCGGAACTGGTGAGCTTGCCCCGCTGCTCGAAGCGGGTACTGGGATGGTCGGACTTCTGGAAGTCCCGGAGGAGTCCCGCCTACTGATCCCTGCTCGTCGCTGTGCGCTCAGCGGCGTATCCGGTGAGCACTGCTCATTGGACTTTGTTGCGGCGCCAACACCACTTGGCAAGTCCCGCTCCAGTTCGTCGGAGGCTCGGGATTTGTCACTACAGATACTAGTGTCAGCGTCTTCTAGTAGTATGACGTACCTGTTTGTTTTTGTTGATTCTTTCTTTGTCTTCGGCTTCGGTGAAGTCATAGATATATTTTTTGTAGGTAATTGTCTGTTTTCATAGTAATTAGTCCGACCCGCGGAAACCGAGGACACACCTTGAGACTTGGGCGTGCAAGGGGAATCGAACCCTTGACGCCCTACTCTTTTACCTCCTCGATCTTGGAGGTGCTTGGCACCACTGCGTCAGTGGGCCCCACGTATCTCACCACGTTCTTCTCTTTTCTTGTAGGGCAATCCCTGCTCAGGTGACCCTTTTGGTCGCACCTGAAGCAGCGCCCCTCGGCTCGTTGCCGGTCTACGTCCATGGGCTTCCCCGCCCCCCCGTACGTCGTCCACTTACCGGTTCCAGCATCGCGACCGGTTCCCCCACTCCCAACACTCGGTTTTGGAGCCGAGGAGCTTGTCGCCCCAGCGGTGTTCTTGCCGCTGGGTTGCTGTTGTTGGGGACGCGGGCCCTGCTTCTGGCCGTCCCGAGGCATACTCGTGGTCTGGTCAAAGACCCACTTCCGCTGTCTCTCTTCATACATTCGGAGAATGCGTTCCTTCCACTCTGGGTATGAGCGCGGAATGCTCACTCCCATGTTCGAGATAAAGGTGGTATAGGAGCTGGGGACTCCTAGTCGTACCGCCTTTACCATCGCGCCTCTTTCCGCCTCGTCGGATCTCCGGCCCGCTAGCTTTGCTTCCTCTTCCAGCTTCTGGAAGTAGTGGGAGGCGGGCTGTGCTCCCATGCGCAGATCGAACATGCGCTTTTCGTGGATTTCCTCGATCGCCGGATCTCGGAATTGTCTTGTGACTAAGTCGACGAAGTCGGCCCAGTTGGGGTATCGGAAGTGGGCAGCGGTGCCATCAAAGGCATCGCCTACCCAGTATTCGGGTCTCTTGTAGACCCACCAGTCCTTGGCGGCTCCCTCAAAGTGGGATGTCGCGAATAATACCAGGTGCGACGGTACCTGGAAATAGTGTCGGAACACTTCGAAATAGGCGATACAATCGCCTATGAAGCGTTCGATGTCGTCATGGTCCCCTTTGAACGGGGCGGGGACCTTGACAAGGGTTGGCTTGATGCCCAAGTAAGGGGCATCAGCGGCGGCATTCCCGACCGGATTCGGGATTGGGTCAGGTGGTCCCTGACCAGGGGGTGGTCTTGGGATCGAAAATCGATCCGGCCTGTACCCCGGGTACCCCCTTGGTGGTCCCGGCGGTCTTCCCCTCTCCGGCTCCTTCTCTTGCTCTTGGGCTCGGAGGTAGTCCGCTAGTGTCTTGCGGGCGGCGTTTTCTTTGTCGAGCTCGCTACGCATCTCCGCTATGCGCCGCTCTTTTTCCTGTAACTCGGTTCGCATGTGCTGCCGAGTTTCTTCTGCCGTGGCAGGATTCCTTGACGCCCCTGCAGTGGCGTTTCCTGCCGGCGTTCCTTCCGCTTCCATTTCTTCTCCTGCTCCTGCAAAGAGAAGACTGCCACCCTGATAAGGGTGGTATCCTTGATGACGCACCTGATGATGAGGAGGTGAGTCGGGAAGTGGTCGTGGGTTTACGACCGGGGTATCCGGTAGGTAACCCGGATAGATTTCGTATTGAGGGTGGTGGTATTCCATCCCTCTGTAGTAACCTGTATCGTAGGTAAACGTATTATATTGAGGCTCTTCTTCCTCAATCTTCTCGTGCCATCTCCAGCCTCCAGAGATGCTGGAGGGTCCTGTCCAGCTCTCGTTGCTCGCGTGGGGTCCTGGGTAATAACCCTGGAAAACGATCCCCGGCGGCGGGACCGAAGATTGACCGGTCGCGGTTGGAGCGAATCCGGTGATTGACGATGAGGGCCCTGGCGTTGCTAGGGCCTTCCATCGGTACTTGGATGGGGTCGCCCCTGTTAAGGGCGAGCCACTCATCCATCTCCATTCTGGGTTCTCCCCAGAGATCTCGGGTTTCGACGTCCCTTCGTCGAATTTCCCATGCTGCGGTCCGGTATGGACCGAATATTCTCCGATCGTAGTCGGAGAGCTCTGGCCACGTGTAATCGAGCCCGTCGGAGTTGAAGGGATCGTCGGGGGCGAGGGGAGCGGTCTGGGTGTGGATTCCGACGAGACCGTCGTCGGATTCGTCATCGGAGATTTCGATGACGGGGAGGGAGGAGATGGAGATTTCCTCTCTGCTTGGCCACCGCTCACGGCTCCAGGGTCCGTAAGGGTGGTTCCGATCCATTCCGGGATCGTCGGGGTGTCGGGGTCCGTTGAAGTTGGACCCGTTGCTGCTGTTGCTGTCGTCGCTGTTGGACGACGAGGAATCGGACCTTCGCTGGGATTGGCGAAAGGTGGGGTTTCTTGGACGAGGGGGGGGACCGGGGTATGGGGGCGGGGGTTCATCCCCGTCAGACCATACATCCCTCTCGTGTTCCTCGGTCTCCTCAGGACCGATTGTTGGTTGCTCCATTGCTGCGGTGGATCGTTCCAACCGGCTCCGGAGGAGGAGAACCCTTGCGTTGTAGGCGAGGGCATTTCGGGCAATTCGTTCCCGAAGTTCTGCGATCCCCGGAGACGGGGGCCGCGAATTAGTACTCTCCTCGGAGGAGGAGGAGGGCCCGATGATGAATCGGATCCGGGGACGAACGAGTGGAATCTCCTCTCGTTCTCCCAGTCTTGCGGGGGATATCCCCCTGGGAAGGTCATGTGTGGCGGGCGAAACGGGACGGGGTTCTGGTTCTGGTCTCCGGGGTTGTCTTCTTAGCAAGGCCCGGAGTTCTTCCTCGTAAATAAGTACGGCGAGGACCGTAAAAAAGGATAATAAAATGGCGCCGCCAATGGCAACGCCGAGGGAGACGGTTCGGGGTTCTTGAGAGTTTCTGTCTTCTCCGGACATGAGTTCTTCTATACGGCTAGCGTAATAGAAGAAGAGTTGGTTGGAAATATCTCTTGTTTTATGTTAGGCACCGCCTTGGGCACGTGACTTGGGACGGTCAGGTGATCCTCTCTGGGCCGTTACGCGTTCGAACGATCACCCAAGTGAGAGAACTACGCTAATAGTCTTTAGTGTAGTGCGAGTAAGGAGTATATGATGTTAATTAAAACAAGAGATAAAGTACAATGGTCTAATATACTCTGTTTATATAGTATTCCTACGGCGTTATATTTAGATGAAACGCTACGGTCCATGCACAAACGGTGCTGAAGTAGGACGATCCGGGAGGATCATAGAGCCAATAGTAGTTGTCTGGGGTGACAGATGGTGAGAATGAGGGTGGTTGTCGGCAAATATCTGGATACGAGTCGGTTTCTGGACTAGATTAGATGGATGAGTCATGGATATGACTCGGATAAGATAAGATAACGGAAAAATCGTAACATTCAGAGTCTGAAATGGAATTGTATTTTTTTGTGTTTTTAATTGTCCTAATGCATGTATGTAAGTCTGACCCATGGAAACCAAGGACTCACCCCTGGAGGTATGGGTCAAACAAGAGGAATCAAACCCTTGTTGACCTACTCTTTTACCTCCTTGATCTTGGCCATAGGTGGCACCACTTCATTAGTGGGCCCTACTGATCTAACATTCTTGAAGTCTTTTCTTCTAAGATAATCCTTGGCCATGTGGCCCTTCTTATTGCACTGGAAGCATCTTCCTTCTGCCTTTTGTTGGTCTACCTCCATCAGTTGTCCTGATCCCCCATATGTTATCCATTGGCCCATTCCCAAATCCTGACTGAGACTAGTATTGGCTATCAGCTTTGGAGCTGAATGACTTGTTGCCCCAGCAGCAGCTTTGCCACTGGGTTGATGTTGTTGGGAATCGGGATGGGAGTCCTTTTTCTGCCCATCCCAGAGAATTCCCGCCATCTGGTCAAATACCCATTTATGCTGTCTCTCCTCATACATGTGTGATATTCTCTCCTTCCACTCTGGATATGTGTGTGGAATATTAATGCCCATATTGGAGATAAATGTCATATAGGAGGTTGGTACTCCTAGATGTATGGCCTTTATCATGGTGCCATACTCATGCTTATCAGTTTGTTGGCCTGCCAATTTAGCCTCTTCCTCCAGCATCTGAAAGTAATGGGAGGTGGGCTGCATTCCCATCTGGAGGTCAAACATCCTCTTCTCATAGACTTCCTTGATGGCAGGGTCTCTAAATTGTCATGAGACCATATCAATGAAGTCTTCTCAAGAAGGATATCTGAAGTGGGCAAGGGTGCTGTCATAGGCATCCCCAACCCAAAATTTGGGTCTCTTGTAGACCCACCAGTCCTTGGTGGTCCCCTCAAAGTGGAAGGTCATGAATAGTACCAGATGCAATGGCAACTGGAAGAAATGTCAGAACACTTTGACATAAGCAATGCAATCACCTATAAAGCACTTGATGTCATCATGGTCCCCCTTGAATGGCTTGGAGGGCTGGACAAGGATTTGCTTGATCCCCATGTATGGGGCATTGTCAGAGGCATTCCTGACAGGATTGGGTAAAGGGTTGGGGGGACCCTTTCTGGGGAGCAGTCTTGGGATTGAATAGCAATCTGATCAGGGAGGCTCTGTTGGCCTCCCATGCTTGGGTTCCTTCCCTTTGTCATTTTTGCAGAGATAGTCTGCCATCTCCTTTTGGACAGCTTCTTTCTTTGCAAGTTCTTCATGCATCTCCTTGATGCATTGTTCCTTCTCAGCTAACATGGTGTTTGTCTGTTGCTGGAGTTCCTCCATTGTGGCAGAGGATAGCCCTGCAGGGGTGGTGATATGCCATCTATGCATTCACACCTAGATTTTGTGATTTTGTAATAATACTATTGAACATCTATCCTATACTAGTGATACATAGAGGACTATAGCTGAGGCTTCAAGCTGATAGTTAAAAGCAGTAAGCAACTGGTAGAGCCAGGACTTAGATGCAACACCATTAGTGGGTTAAATCTACCAGCCGGCCAGACTAGTAACTCGAATGCTAGCAGGACTAAGTGAAATACAGCCACTAGCAAATGAAGGATGCTACTAGCACACCAAAACCAGGAGCAGAGTACACAGATCTCATAAAGTTCTGTCACTAGCAGCCCAGACTGGGCATAAATGCCTAAGTCAGGATAACTAGTCACATGGCAATCTTGAAACAGGACTTAGAAATAAATTAGGAATGGATTAACCTTGAGCCCAGATCCAACTATTGTGATATAGATCTCTTATGATCAATACTAGTGGAGCTGGACTGCACCCTCAATCATGATTGGATAGCTGTTACAGGTACCAATATCCGGATATTCATATAACCGCATTACTAGGGCCTGTAGTTGTGCCAAGGGTGCGGAAAGACCAACTGTGGAGTCTCTAGACCGAATATTTGAAAAGAAAACAGACTAGACCAACTATTGTGTGATTATTCACCATTATTCATGACTAGCCAAGAAATCCTTACCAATATACCCTATACCCAGATGATATTTATAGTTCTGCCTCAGTAGTATATAAGTAGTGGGATGGGCAGTCATGCAAAGCAGGCAAGCCATCTCCACAGTTGAGCCCTCACTGGTAGTAACTGGTGTCCCCAATTAAAGGCTTTTGTGCTTAACCTCGATGAAGTGATTAATAGTCGCTAAGTCACCCTTAGAATTACATTGAATTGAAGTCCCTTAGAGTCACTGTTGTGTCCTGCAAAGGTCCAGAGTGTTTTGAAGTTAGTTCAAGCAAAGTTCTTGGAGTTATAGTATTATTCTTAGGCCAAGAGCACCACTAGTTAGCCAAGAGCGTGACTAGTCAAATGTTTATCACTTGTAGGAAGCAGTATAGGGTCAAGAGAGCCACTAGTTTGAAGCAGTTTCAGTCAGAACAAGCGCAGTAGCTCAAACCAAGTCACTCTTTACCCAATTGCGTCTTACCAACCCCATTAGTGTGATTAGTACTTTGTATAAACTCACTAGTAATGAATAAAATATCTTCAAGACAATTGTACTTGATTATTGAAGTCTGCAGAGTGCTTCCATCATACTCGAAACTGCCCAAATTCAATATTGGTGATTAAGTGTAGAGTAGTAAGAGGTTTAGTGTGATTGGTGTTCATTGCCATTCCCTAATTCTTTTGTCACTCACCATTACCAAGCACATCAGCGGTGCTTCCTTCAGGATCTTCTCCTGCTCCTGTGAATAAAAGACTACTACCCTGATAAGAGTGGTATCCTTGTTGATGTGCCCAACTGTATGATAGTGAGTTGAACATGGGTTGTGGCTGTTGAGCTGGGGTTTCAGGGGGGTAGTTGGGAATGTTCATATATTGGGGCTGGGCATATCCCAGCACACTGTAGTAGCCTGTCTCATAAGTAAAATTATCAAAATTAGGTGTTGCACCCATCCTCTGCCTCTCTGTTGACCTCCAATTGCCATAGCTGTCAAAGAGAGTGATTTAGCTCCTATCACTCCTTTGTTATCCAAGGGTGTAACCCAGGTACCAGGTCTCCTGTGGCCAGGGGGAAAAGGGTCCAATGTCTGTTAGCATGTATTCAGGCCCAAATGGTGGTGCCTGGGTTGGGACCCCATATAAGGTCGCCTTGGTTGAGTGCCAACCACTCATCTATATCAGGTCTGGCCTCAGGCCAGCCCATGTGTGCCTCGATGTCAGCTTGTCGAAGGTTCCAGACAGTGGCCCTGAAGGGGCCAAATAACTCCCAATCAACATTGGAGAGTTCAGGCCATATATAGTCAGCCTCATCAGGGTTGAAGAGGCTGTCAGGAGGGAAGGGAGTGGTTGGGGTCATGGGGTTGAGTTCCCCATTGCAGTTGTGAGAGAGCTTGATGATGGGGAGCAATGAGGAGGACTTCATCCCTCCTCTCAGCCAGTGTTCTCTGTTATGGCCCCAGGGGCCAGAGGGGTGGTTTCAATCCAGTCCTGGATCATTGGGGTGTCGGGTCCTGAAGTGGGGCTGGAACAGGGTTGGGGAATGGGGATGGGGATGTTGGAGAGGGGAATACATGGGTGGGGGGTCCTCAAATGTAGCCTGTACATTCCTTGCATATTCTTGGGTAGGAGTGGGAGATCATTCCACCTGGTGATGTGCTTGGTAATGGTGAGTGACAAAAGAATTAGGGAATGGCAATGAACACCAATCACACTAAACCTCTTACTACTCTACACTTAATCACCAATATTGAATTTGGGCAGTTTCGAGTACAATGGAAGCACTTTGCAGACTTTAATAATCAAGTACAATTGTCTTGAAGACATTTTATTCATTACTAGTGAGTTTATACAAAGTACTAATCACACTAATGGGGTTGGTGAGACACAATTGGGTAAAGAGTGACTTGGTTTGAGCTACTGCGCTTGTTCTGACTGAAACTGCTTCAAACTAGTGGCTCTCTTGACCCTATACTGCTTCCTACAAGTGATAAACATTTGACTAGTCGCACTCTTGGCTAACTAGTGGTGCTCTTGGCCTAAGAATAATACTATAACTCCAAGAACTTTGCTTGAACTAACTTCAAAACACTCTGGACCTTTGCAGGACACAACAGTGACTCTAAGGGACTTCAATTC
Organism: Desarmillaria ectypa; assembly: GCA_030407005.1. Lineage (NCBI taxonomy): Eukaryota > Fungi > Basidiomycota > Agaricomycetes > Agaricales > Physalacriaceae > Desarmillaria > Desarmillaria ectypa. Next base: position 267,583 of record JAUDYN010000010.1, read on the forward strand.
AATGTAATACTATAGGTGACTTAGCGACTATTAATCACTTCATTGAGGTTAAGCACAAAAGCCTTTAGTTGGCGGATGTCATGTTCGATATCACTGGCATTATGTTCAGGAGATATGATAACACCACCCAAAACTTTGCCTTCAAAAACACAAGTTACTACTAGTGAGGGCTCAACTGTGGGGATGACTTGCCTGCTTTGCATGAGCACCCATCCCACTACTTATATACTACTGAGGCAGAACTATAAATATCATCTGGGTATAGAGTATATTGGTAAGGATTTCTTGGCTAGTCATGAATAATGGTGAATAATCACACAATAGTTGGTCTAGTCTGTTTTCTTTTCAAATGACTGGTCTAGAGACTCCACAGTTGGTCTTTCCACACTCTTGGCCCAACTACATGCTCTAGTAATGCAGTTATATGGATATCTGGATATTGGTGCCTGTAACAGCTATCCAATCATGATCGAGGGTGTAGTCTGGCTCCACTAGTATTGATCATAAGAGATCTATATCACAATAGTTGGATCTGGGCTCAAGGTTAATCCATTTCTAATTCATTTCTAAGTTCTGTTTCAGGATTGCCATGTGACTAGTATCCTGACTTAGGTGTTTATGCCCAGGCCTGGTTTGCTAGTGACAGAACTTCATGAGATCTGTGTATTCTACTCCTGGTTTTGGTGTGCTAGTAGCATTGTTCATTTGCTAGTGGCTGTATTTAGTCCTGCTAGCATTCAAGTTACTAGTCTGGCTAGCTAGTAGATTTAAGCAACTAATGATGTTGCATCTAAGTCCTGGCTCTACTAGTTGCTTACTGCTTTTAACTATCAGCCCAAAGCCTCAGCTATAGTCCTCTATGTATCACTAGTATAGGATAGATGTTCAATAGTATTGCTACAAAATCACAAAATCTAGGTGTGAACACATAGATGGCATATCAGCATGACAGAGATGTGTTTGAGATTTCTCATCTGAAAAATACATCCTGGAGTTCATCAGTGTTGCTAGAGAGATCAGAATATGATACCTTTCTGCAAAGATTGGGAAGTTGAAGGTTCATTTGAGATAGCATCACCTCAAAGTTCAAATTCAAAATTCAAGAGTCAAAAATTCAAGCTCAAGAGTGATCATTTGACCCAAAATGACTGCTAAATTGATGGCCTATATAAAATGGTTGACTGGAGAGTCTAATCTTAAGGAAAGTGGTGTACTGCATGGACAGACTGGCAGGAATCTGTTGAAGACAAGTTAAAGAAGGTAAGTCAAATCTCTCCAGCTGGTTGCAGAGGGTGAAATACAATTAAAAAACTTGTTGTAAAATGGGAGATCAGTTTGTTTCCAGTTAATACATGCACAGTGTTAGGCCAATAGTATTGCACTTGACTGAGCCCTGCAAATGCATGCAGATGTACACTACTGTACCTACTCATATACTAAATGCTAATTTACTACACTTTTCCTAATACTTCTCCCTTAATCAGCAAGTTGGGCATGATGCCAGATTGCCATCATCTCAGCTCAACTCTAAAATCCCAACAAAATAAGATCATAAAAATATCAAACACACCTAGATATAATGATTAAAATCTAATATCACAAAAATATCAGAAGTGACCAAAAGCTAAGATGGTTCAACTGAAGTTGAATGCAAATATGACACATCCATCACACTTGTGAGCTTGTTTCTTCTTGCTTGCATTTAATTTCCAACTGCATACATGTATCATCTTAAGGCTTGCATTTAGTTATGCATGCATGACTTCTCTGTGAGATGGGTAAGCAAGTCCCATGGATTTGAGAAGTGACCAGTTTATCCAAAGTTCAAAAAAGGTAAGATTTTTCAATCATTGACATGAAATGGTGCTGTGATGAGAGGATCTCTTTTTAAATCAATATCTATGTGTTTATAGCCTTTCCATAGTATTCAATGCCTTCCCTGAGTCACTGCAAGCAACAGTGACCTGCTAGTACATGTTCAGGAACTCAGAAAAAGTCAAGAAAATACTGCTTACTAGTATCCTTAAAATGGAACTAAATATTAATAGGCCATATAAGGGAATGCATCCATACACTTGCAAACACATGTAAGTTGAATGCAAGTGAATGTAGTTGAATATAGTTGAATGTATGCTCACAAAATTCTTCTGGCCCTTGGATAATGCTTGCTGATATTTGTTTGTGTGGCTATCATCCTTCTAGGCTCCAATGTAGCCATACCAATGACTCACAGAGCACCAATGCAAGTCTGTGCCATCTTGATGACAGTTCACCCATGGAAATGTTATGCACATGTTGCTTGACATGTTCAAAGCTGGCTAAGACTGCCTGTGGAGTGAGAAAATAATGGCTGGAATGTTGTTGATTTAAGTGGACCAAAATCTAGGGATTTGATTTACTTTATAAAGTGAAGACCATATAGTCTGGAAATAAGTAGAAGCTTGATTTGTTTGGATGGCTCATATTAGTTTGTCTCTTGCATATAGGCTAAACTGAATGTAAGATCTTTGAAGATAATTATTGAGTTCCAGTGGTATAAGCTCATTCCAAGTTGGTATAACTTTCTCTATGAATTCAGAAATGAAGAAAATAATAGGGGTGAAAAGAGGAAAGGTTGTGGATGATGCAGTGGATATGACATAGCATATAGAATATTTTACGAATTCTTAGATATATAGAGGGCAGACTGTATATCAATCATTGAGAGTAAGTTTGTCATCCTAATGTTGATTGGTTGTAGAGGACACTTGCAACATTTGGCAGTCTAATCCTGCAGTAAGAAAAATCTGCATACCTATATGCAAGTGGGAGGATTATATAGGCCCATAAAAGAGGAATAGGCTGTGAGAACATGTAAAATATAAATTATGTTGCAAAAATATGCCATACTTAGATAGTATTGTACTTTTCATTGAATGCTTTGGTGTTTATATGCACTAAAAGCAAGGATGAGGCAAATGGAACTAGTGGTGAGAAAAATTCTTTGAAGCTGTTCTTCAGTCACTATAGGATCTATCTCATTGTTCTGTAGCAGAAAATAGTTTCTCTAAAATACAGAAAACTGTCAAAATAAACATATCTAGACAAGTAAAGTGTCAGATTTTTTCCTTTATACTATCATGTTGATTGTGGCAAAAATGGCAGATTTCCACTAAAACTGAGTCTAGTGCATATAACTGAAAGCTGCTGTGAGGATTGTCTTGACCTGATTGACTTTTTGCATTGAACACTACCTTGCTTGGTGATTCATATTCACCAGCAATATAACTGTTATAACTATTGCAGTGAGAGGCTTGCTGAGTAGAGAATACTAAATTGTTAGCTACTAGAGTTTGAGATGAGCTTCTTAAATACTATAGAATGTATCTTGAATGTTCTACTAAAATAAACTAATTATATCCTAGTATTATGTCAAATCAATGATACTGAAGTGCTAGTGACCAACTTAACAAACAAGGTCAAACACCTAGGCTACTTTGCATTTAGGCAGTCACCTATAGTATCATCATTAATCTGTATGAAGTATAGCATCTAATATCTTAGTGCATAAAGAAAGAGAATAGAGCAAGTCTAAGTCAGAAGATACTTTGAGAAGAAGTATAGGATTAAACTTTAGTCTAAAGCTGGGGCTTAAGGTTACAGCTGCATCTACTTATATACCAAAGGTTAGGTGCTAATAATAAGTATATGAGTCAGATTCCAATGCATACTATGTGTGGTTTTCATGCCTAAAACCCTAAGATCATCAGAGTCTATATCATCAGAGTCAAACAGCTCTGGTCAGTCTGGTTCTGATGCATTAAGCAGACTAAAAGAAAGTACAGAACCCTGCCTTCAGGCATTTCAGCCATCATGCATGAAATTCCTGGTCAGAAATGTGGAGGAGTCATGGAGAAGTCATGCATATAGCAGATGTGCCATTGTGAGTCACCTTGTGTGACTGTATATGAGTTGTGATGATGTAAGCAATCCAGATGCCTAGATCATGGATTAGATAAGGAGTATTGCCTAGATAAGATAATATAGTGATAGATGTGATGAAGTTGAGAGAAAATTATAATACAAAGATTCAGGAATCTTTAGCCACATGCTTGAAGTTGTAAATTCCAACAATAATTGTGATTGCTCAAAAAAGTATTATGATGATGTGTATCCAATATTCCTGAGATTATTGAGCAATGACTGACCAGTTTTTCTGCAGTCTAAGAAGATAATGACAAAACAACTATTTCTTTTTCTGCTTATTACTCTCATATACCTGGCCCACTGCTTTCCTGCTTTATTTTCCACCATCTTGAGAATAGTCTCTTGAGCATACATTCAAGTTCTAGGCCCTGCTGGAGAAGAATTCATAGTGATTAACAATTTCATGAAAAAGATGTTGACAATAATGCTTGGCAAGGCTAATTAAATGGTGCAAGAGTTCTAAAGAGCAGATTCAAGATATAGATATGTTGTGGATTTCATATTGTGCTCTCTGTTGCTTATTGCAGACTCAAGGCTATTCACCATGGAGTGACTTTACACATGCAGGCAACTCTCTGAGGACCAGAGAGTGCTGATGCTTACTCTTCATCCTCATAATATAGGTTATTGTTATGATTTCTCACTATTTTATATTTATCTTATCTTTCTCTTAATCTAGGCACTGATCTTATCAACATCTAATCTCAGTGCCAATCACAGATCACAGACTGGTCACCTCATTGTTACCAAATGACAACCAGCCATTGTACTACAGCTCATGACAGTTGCCTTGTTCCCTCTTTGTTTTCATTGTTTCATGCACAGACACATCATTTCACTCTCTATTATTAGACCCCATACTTTAGTATATAAGTAGGATAGCTCTTGCTGTATATTCTCCAGCTTCAAGCTAAGTTTAATGTATAGCAGACTTTCTTGTTGACTCCTTCTCTCACCTAAAGCTAGTCTTTAGTCGCAACTCTAGTTGACAGTATTTCAGGACTCATTGGGTGATTGTACAAATGCAATACAGTCCAGTGTTTACCTTTGTTGTCTAATAGAATTTGGGTCTAACAATTAGCTCAAAGCTTCCAGCCTTCTCTTTTCTCCAGTGACTCTTATGCTGTTGAAAACCAAATGCCCTCATACTCAGAAATCACAATCTGCACTTTCTATATTCTAGTTATGATCATTGGAATCATTACTGGGATCTTCACTCTAACCCTCTTATATCACTGCTATCAGTATGAACTATAAATGTTTGTAAACTGTATCAATCTATTCCAATGACCCCAAGCCCAAAATCCCATCCCACACATTTACTTACCCTATTATTGTCTCATTATCTCATGGGTGCTGCTGTAGACTTTGAGATCTGAACAGATCATCAGGACTTGCAGTACTTCCAAAAGCCTCAGAAACTCAATCACTGACAACTGCAATAAGTAACTAAGCTTGCAGAGTATTATTTTACTCTCCACCACAAGGCTGGTACTGCCAACAAGAAGATGAACCTTCTCAGTTGATAAGCAGATCATGAGCAAGGCAAGAATGACAATAAGGAAGTGATTGTTCTTAAAGCTGAGTTTTTCAACACCATGATCATACCCACCATAGAAGAAGCCCATGAGCATATCAAGAGCACTATCCATGATCATCAGAAGTGGGATTAAGAAATTGCTGATTCACTTAATCATGAAAAGGGAATCCAAGAGAAGAATGGTCTTCTCTATTATGAGCAGAGAATCTACATTCTCTAAGATTATGCTATATGAGGAGAAATCATTGCCCACTGCCATGATCACATGACAGTAGGACACCTAGGAGTGAAAAAGATAAAGGAGTTAGTCTTAAGAGACTATTGGTGGCCAAAGATGAAGAAGGACATTCAAACCTATATCTAAGAGTGTGAGACTTGTACAAGGATCAAGTCAAGCACTCAGGCCAAACAGGCACCACTTTACCCTAATGAAGTACTATTGAAGCCATGGACACATATCTCAGTTAACATAGTTACTGGACTGCCCATCTCCAATAGCCATGATGCAATCCTAGTCATTATTGATTAATTCTCTAAGGCAATAATTCCTATTGTCTGTAGCACAGAGCTTTCATCTGAAGGATGAGCTCAAATTTTATGTGACAAAGTATATGCCAAATACAGTATGCCCATAACTGTTATATCTGACTGAGGACCACAGTTTGTATCTAAGTTCCTCGCAGACTTATACAATATGCTCCAAATCAAGGGAAATGCATTAACAGCATTTCATCCACAGACTAATAGAGAGACCAAGCATGTCAACCAAGAGATAGAAAAATATCTTAGAATATTTATCAACCACTGACAAAATAACTGGGCTAAATAGTTGCCATTGGTAGCTTTTCAACACAACAACTGAGTACACTCCACAATAGGCAAAAGCCTATTTCAAGTGAACTATGGCTGAAATCCTCAAGTCACCTCTGACTCAAATATGCATTCTTCTCTTCAAACCCTGACATCAGAATCATTTCAAAACATGATGAAATGCATCCATGATAAGACTAAGGCTGTCCTACAAAAAGCAGCTGAGCAAATGAAGATTCAATATGACAGAAAGAAGAAAGTAGCAGTCAAGTACCAGATTGGCTAAAAAGTTTGGCTCAACACTAAAAATCTACATTTGCCACATCCCAAGAAAAAGCTTGATGACAAATGAGTCAGACCTTTTCTCATTCTGGAAAAATGCAGACTCTTTGCCTACAAGTTGAAACTTCTCCCAGCTTGGAAAATCTATCCAGTCTTCAATGAGACTCTTCTTATAGTGTATATTCCTTTTGTCTTTCCCAATTAGGAACAACCCCCTTCTTCTCCACCAGACATCATCCATGGTGAAGAAGAATATGAGATTGAATCCATTCTTAATGACAGACTCTGCAAAGTCCAGGAAAGAAAAGGCCAGCTGCCAAGAATGGTTGCCAACTATCTTATCAAATGGAAGGGATATAGATTTGAAGAAAACCAGTGGATTGCTGAGAGAAGCTTAGGTAACACAAAAGAAGTGATTGCCAAATATCTCAAGAACAAGAGAGCAATGGAGATACAAGTGGTAGTTGTCACTCCTACTAATACTACTGTCATCATCATGTTATGATTTTTCCAGTTATCTTATCTTATCTTATCTTCAGCACCTATCTTATTGCTGGCACCTATGGTTATCACTATCTTCTATGGCTATCACCATTGTCTTGCTCACATTGAACAACCTCAGCAATTGTATTGTAGCTCACAACAGTCACTCACCCAACAGACAGTTCTTATTGTTATCCACATGGACTACCTGACTATTATATCTGCATTCTGACTCATAGTTTTAGTATATAAGTAGGATAGCTCTCACTGTATAACCCCAGCTTCAAGCTAAAGTTTATCTATACCATCTCTTCACTCTAGAACTCAGCTAGGACCTTAGTCTCTCTTTATTGGATCAGAAGACCATAGCTACAGATCTTTGGGTGACTGTCTAAACATGAGGCAGCCTAGAGATCTAGCACATGTCTGCAGATCATATGGAGTATGGGTCTAACAATTAGCTTGAAGCTTTCTCACAGTTTCTTTACTGCCAGCCATGAAGATACTATATGTATGATCCCAAACTTGAACAACAAACAAACATTTGCCATTAATACCACCCTCAGAGATGCTATTCTAATCTTTTTCTTTACCACTCTCATCTTTCTTATATGAGGAGAACAAATCAAGAACTACCTACACTGATGACATATTCTCTATTCCCAACCACCACCTCTCTTTCTCCTTCACTATGTACTCTCCTATGGAAACCCTGCCACCAGGATGGATACAGCAAGTCTGGCATCCACTCAGATGGAGAACTTCTCAACCCACTGCATCCTCTTTCCCTATCAATCCTCTGATGAATTCCTATCATATATGGAGGAACTTATTTGCACCCCAACCTTTGGACCCAGACAGTCAAGGATGGAATGACTCTCCACTGTTTCAAGATTGCCATGTGACTAGTATCCTGACTTAGGTGTTTATGCCCAGGCCTGGTTTGCTAGTGACAGAACTTCATGAGATCTGTGTATTCTACTCCTGGTTTTGGTGTGCTAGTAGCATTGTTCATTTGCTAGTGGCTGTATTTAGTCCTGCTAGCATTCAAGTTACTAGTCTGGCTAGCTAGTAGATTTAAGCAACTAATGATGTTGCATCTAAGTCCTGGCTCTACTAGTTGCTTACTGCTTTTAACTATCAGCCCAAAGCCTCAGCTATAGTCCTCTATGTATCACTAGTATAGGATAGATGTTCAATAGTATTGCTACAAAATCACAAAATCTAGGTGTGAACACATAGATGGCATATCAACAGTAGTGTGGATGGCAGTCTATTAGCCCCTGGTTCCTGGTCTGGTGGTGATATGCCATCTACATGTTCACACCTAGATTTTGTGATTTTGTAGCAATACTATTGAACATCTATCCTATACTAGTGATACATAGAGGACTATAGCTGAGGCTTTGGGCTGATAGTTAAAAGCAGTAAGCAACTAGTAGAGCCAGGACTTAGATGCAACATCATTAGTTGCTTAAATCTACTAGCTAGCCAGACTAGTAACTTGAATGCTAGCAGGACTAAATACAGCCACTAGCAAATGAACAATGCTACTAGCACACCAAAACCAGGAGTAGAATACACAGATCTCATGAAGTTCTGTCACTAGCAAACCAGGCCTGGGCATAAACACCTAAGTCAGGATACTAGTCACATGGCAATCCTGAAACAGAACTTAGAAATGAATTAGAAATGGATTAACCTTGAGCCCAGATCCAACTATTGTGATATAGATCTCTTATGATCAATACTAGTGGAGCCAGACTACACCCTCGATCATGATTGGATAGCTGTTACAGGCACCAATATCCAGATATCCATATAACTGCATTACTAGAGCATGTAGTTGGGCCAAGAGTGTGGAAAGACCAACTGTGGAGTCTCTAGACCAGTCATTTGAAAAGAAAACAGACTAGACCAACTATTGTGTGATTATTCACCATTATTCATGACTAGCCAAGAAATCCTTACCAATATACTCTATACCCAGATGATATTTATAGTTCTGCCTCAGTAGTATATAAGTAGTGGGATGGGTGCTCATGCAAAGCAGGCAAGTCATCCCCACAGTTGAGCCCTCACTAGTAGTAACTTGTGTTTTTGAAGGCAAAGTTTTGGGTGGTGTTATCATATCTCCTGAACATAATGCCAGTGATATCGAACATGACATCCGCCAACTAAAGGCTTTTGTGCTTAACCTCAATGAAGTGATTAATAGTCGCTAAGTCACCTATAGTATTACATTGAATTGAAGTCCCTTAGAGTCACTGTTGTGTCCTGCAAAGGTCCAGAGTGTTTTGAAGTTAGTTCAAGCAAAGTTCTCGGAGTTATAGTATTATTCTTAGGCCAAGAGCACCACTAGTTAGCCAAGAGCGCGACTAGTCAAATGTTTATCACTTGTAGGAAGCAGTATAGGGTCAAGAGAGCCACTAGTTTGAAGCAGTTTCAGTCAGAACAAGCGCAGTAGCTCAAACCAAGTCAATCTTTACCCAATTGTGTCTTACCAACCCCATTAGTGTGAGTAGTACTTTGTATAACTCACTAGTAATGAATAAAACATCTTTAAAACCACCTTACTTGATTATTGAAGTCTGCAGAGTGCTTCCATCATACTTAAAACCACCCAAATTCAATATTGGTGATTAAAGTGTAGAGTAGTAAGAGGTTTAGTGTGATTGGTGTTCATTGCCATTCCCTAATTCTTTTGTCACTCACCATTACCAAGCACATCAACGCTCATGCACGCAAAATTCTACTTGCCCATTATCTTACCCAAAGCCGAAGTACGGCATATTGACCAATGCCTTCCAATCTGACTGATGGACAAGGACAGAATCAACGATGGCGAAAAGGAATTCAGAATGTATTCACTTGTCGCCTGTTCTTTTGGCATAGATAGAATTTGATCAGCGTCGATGCAAGCAGAAGCTCACGCAGGTATCCCCAATCCTAAGAACTAGGATGCGACGTCGGTTACTCATTGAACACAAGCCAGCCCATCTGATATGTAGCTCTCGAATCTTAGATTTACTAAGAGTGCCGTGACCATAACCAGGACGCTTTCGAAAAAGGTGTGTGCTTGTAAGATATGCATGTAATACCCAATCTCAAACACCAGTAGCGTGCAAGGCAATGTAGGCTCGTGCAGGAACTGGAGTGTCAGACTCGTCGCTTTTGTGAAGGCTAGTGATCGTATTGTTTTCTATTATTCAAAAATCCTTTCAAACGTGGTCAGACGATCCAATTCACGTTGCCCTGAATTTGAAAATGCCCAGCAGTGAATGCCTCTTTAAGATTTCATATAGGATTTACTTCCGCGGAGGCTTCCTGGGCACTGGACGTGTCTAAAAAACCCTCAATATCCTACAAACCGCACCGGATATGACAGCTAATTATCGCCTCTAACGGAAATAATATTCAACTATGGATGCATATCACTACTATAAATTCATGATATCTTAACGAACGCCTATGTAGATACTTGAAAAAAAAACAACCTCGAAGAACAAATTCTCCATCCCATCCTCCCATTCAGTCATTCTTCAAACTGAGAAACGAAAGGGCCCATTCCCCTGGCTGGGGCAAGCAGTCAGGTCCAACTGACGGCCGGGTCCAGTCAGCCAGACGCAGAGCCCGCTGGTGTTTGGAGCAGCCGAAGAGATCATGCATCCCCAAGCGACGGTGCCAGTCTGGTGGGAGATATCCGTAGCACACGTCGAGCATTCAATTTTCCATTTCTGGTTCCTGTATATCGATCGGGTCGGTCAGTCGTGAGAATATATAAAGAAGCGAGACAAAAACATACACATTGCTACCTGACCAGTCGATATTGTTCATGATCAACTCCGTACCGTTGAGTTCGACCGCAACATTGAGGTTATCCACGTTCCTGTGAAATTCTTGTCAGAAAAAAACTCAGGAACACAAGGTAAAAAGACGCATACTTGATAGTGTAGGTGGGATCGTAATCTCCGTTCTGCTGGACTAACCACCTTGAAGGTAAAGTACTGCTGATAACGGGTGAGCCGGCGGCAGCGTTGGATGCCCACGAGAGTGTGCCATAAGGCCTGCCAACAAAGGTCCACATAGTAAGGTCAGCACCCTCAAAGTTGGGGTGACAGGTGCTCCGGGCTTCCAAGGGCGACGCGGTAGCAGCAGAGAAGAGGAGAGCAGCGAAGAAGATTATCGAAGAAATCATTGGGAATAAAGTTGAAAAATAAGAGGTTAAAATGATCAACTTTCAATAAGATGAAGATCAGAATACTTCAAGTAGAAGTTGAGGTGTGAAAGCGAAGAGACCATAGCTTTTATAGTGGTTTCGTAACCATCTGTCAAGATCTTGGCACTCTGGGTGGTGAGTGATGAATAGCCTGAGGCTGCACTAGATTGGCAAGGACCACGAGAGAGGTAATGAAGAAGTCTAGGACCGACTGTACGGAATATGGCGCGTGGGACCAACTCCGAGAATAAGTAAGGCCATTGGCTGCAGTCACGCGCCCCTCAGCATGGTTTGTACACACCGAAGGCCCCGTTCTAGTCAATCTCCCCCCGACTTATCCGGGTTCGATCATTATCAGCGGCCACTCTTCCGAAAGAATTCACAACAAAATGTCAGACGAAAGTCAGGAGCAGTCAAGTCTAGCAAGTGCTATGAGGTTCTACTCATTGAAATTAGAATATTTGGAATCACTGAAAGAGCACAGGCATCCCTCGAAATGGTATAGTCTGAAGCAGTTCATGGGCAGAAGATTTTCCGAAGGCAAACGGGGATGAACAGGTTTCATAATAACATAGGGTATTTCCAGTCTCGGTAAACCCTCAGTAGGAATCATCGGAATGGACTGAAGATCCGGTATGTACATGTACGTAGTCGAACTATACATAACATCGGTCTCGATTCGCTCGATTCGCACAGGTTTGTTTCATCGATCCCGAACCGTACGGAAACTGGATACAGTATAGACACCATGACTTGACCGCCTGAAAAAAGGACAGTAGGCAATGATCACTGTGTTTCAGATAATAAAGGTGATTTCTCACAGCCGTCTAACAAAAATATCGTCAAACCCGGAAAACCAGGTAGTACTCATGGAAATCAGGTCTTCGTGAATAGTCGAAGGGGACAAGGCATAAGAGTCGGCGAAAGAGTCACAAGCATGTTGTCGTGCGACAAAGGGTGGAGCTTGGGATTTTAACTGGCTATGTCCGTGAAATTTGGCTCCGCCTAGAGAACCAAGCCCGAGTTACGTGGTTTCTGCGAGAATGAGACGGTCAGAAGTTCCAGAGCAGTAGAAAAGATATCGTCAATCTCAGAAAGCTGGGTCAGATTTATCAAGTCAGATTTTGTTTTGGAATCGTTGGAGAAAGAAAATGGACTGGGATACGTACCATGAACAGATCGTCCGAACCCCACGAGCCTTCACCCATGTTTCTGAAAAGTATAGCCATAACGAACAGATAGTTATTGCGGAGCCCAGCGTACGGAAGGCAGGATGGTGATGAAAAAAGACACATGATGAGCACCCCTGGCAGAGCAAGAAATTGATCTGCTGGATGGCTGGCCCGCTACGGCGACCCGCACTGTTGGCCCCTTCCGCTTAGCTGGAGAACGACAGGAGTACTGGTAAGCTAAACTTCCAGTACGAGCCTACGAGAATAGGATGTCCGAAGTCCATGCAACCTCTGATCGACTACCTTTCGTTTCTGAAGATGGGAGGGCGAACAAGGACTTCCAAGTGTTGCACTTCGGAGAAGCGAATTTCAACTTACTAACTTGAACTTAATCTCGTCGACAAACGACGAGCACGGAGTCGACTATGGGAATACAAGTGTTCATTGTCAGGTCGTAAGAGAGGTCACGATATCGTGTTTTAGCCCTTTTTACAGAGCCCAGTCCTACGTTGGCGGAGAGAAGCGCGAGAACGCTAATGAGGGGTCCTTCATCCAGTCCACGATCTTCACTGGTTAGAATATGACAGCAATCAAGAGGAGATTTTCGGGCCCGTGACTGCGTTAATAAAGGGGTAGACTGAAGAAGGCGGGCAAATTTCACGATCTTAGACAGACACCATATGGCATGAACTATGAAACCAAATCTGCACCGAATCGGTTTCTTGAAAAGGCCAGGATGACGATGGCAAATGACGCGTCGTCTTTCATCACCGATATAATGTACATTCATCAAAAAATGGGGGAACCTCAAGCCTTCGTCAGATACGCTTTGGCCACCTCCGAGACCTTGGGATCAATTCGACCTAAAATCTCCAGCATCTCCTCCTAAACGCAAACAAATCAGTAATGCACCTCACGATTTGCTCAGCAAAGAGTCACTTACCCAAACCTTATCCTGCACGATCTTCCCATCCTCGCTGATCACAAAGTCGCTCTCTTCTACGACCTCAGACAAATGAATATATTTCCCACGAACCTTCTCCTCGTTATCCAGAGACCCTACGGCACTGTACACCAGCTGTCGGCTCCCTTCTTCGGTAGTGAACGCAAATTCCTCTCGCATCTTTCGCAGCCGTTCCGCCTGCTCTGCAGAGGCCCCAGATCCTAGGCCCGAGAAACAGAGTCCGGGGTTAACGGAGTTGACGGTGATTGCTGGCGAAGACGGGACATGGAGTTGCAGAGCTCGAGCAAACAGGACGTTCAATACTACAGCAGTATCAGGCCTGCCCATGTGAAGAGGAGGACTCAACTTGTTACGCACATTTACTATCATAATATCGGTGCTCCATTACCCTGTTCACACGTCAGTGACACAAATGGTAGGTAGTAAAGAATCGAGACATACTCTTTTGTGCAATACTCCTCGTCTGAGAGCTTCGCAAGGATGCCTGCGGAAGCGATGACGTCCTTTTCTATCTTTGTCCAATAGTGCACGTCACTCGCCACGACCACTAGTCTCGGATTGACTGAATACTTGCGTGCGGTCTCGAGCATCTTCGGTATCATACGAATAGCGAGTAAGCCGGGACCGAGGTTGTTCGTATGTATACTAAAGATAGCAATGAGTTTTTGTCACCAAGAAATCGTCGTCCCGTACGTTTTCTCCCAACCCTCCACTTGTTCGTAGTACTGTGTCGCAATACCAGCATTTTCGACGAGGATATCCAATCGGTCCAGTTCTCGCTCGGCCCTATCAGCGAACGCAACGATGCTGTTGAAATTAGCAAGATCGATGATCCATAGCTCTGCCTTGGAGTAGCCAGTGTCATTTTGAATCTCTATGGTGAGCAGGATGAGTCGGTCTCGTAGATCCGATCATCGGATGAACGTACCGGCCAGAGCATGCTTTCCCTTTGCTTCATTTCTTGCAGTGAGGACCAGTCGGGCAGGGTTCATCCTAGCGAAATGTTTTGCGGCTTCGAAACCTAGACCAGCATTGGCACCAATCAGGACGAGTGTCTTCCCGCTCAAGTCGGCAGTGACGACAGCGGGCACGGGTCCGGTCTGGTCTGCGACCCATTGATCATGAGTTCTGGGAGCCATTGTGAGGGATAACGAGAAGCCGTCTGTGGTTTGCTACTTTATATGTGATCAAGGGAGGATGTATGGGAGAGAAACGTGTTCTCAAATGCCGATAGCCTACGCGGACGCCGATATTTACAGTGACCATAACGGCAGACGTCAAGGTGCTTAGTAAAATAAGTCCTCCACGTTGTGACGAAATAATGACTGTAAGATATTATGTTCATGCTGGACACCAGAATGTTAGTCGTATGTCGGCCGGCATAGTATAATATTATATAATACAGATGTCGTTATGTCCAGTGGTGAGATCCGATGAAGAAAGAGAGCATAGTCACATGATCGCTAGACACATAGAGCACCGGCTAAATCCGGTCCATCGCGCAAAAATTGAGTGGTCAGGATCTTGGGCATATCATATATGCTGAGCAGGGGGCGATGTGTAAAAAAATCACTTGGGAAGCTTTTCATGCAGTCCAGCTGGAAACTGAGAAAGTGAGTCCTAAGAAGGTAAGGATTACGGCAGTGGGTCGCAGGTGGGTTTAATATGAGATAGTACGATGACAGAGGCGAACTCTGGCAAGAAATGGCGCGCGTCTAGGATCCAAGCAAAAGCTAGAAAATGCGGGGTCTCTGTAATTCCACGCCTATTTTTAAATCTAGACGGTCTTGATTGGAGAGTCTGCCTGAGGGAGACTACAGGCCTGGGAGTGGTGGTGCAGGTATACTGAACAGGTTCTTCCGCACGCAATTCCAGTAATAGTGTCCATTTCGGTCCAACGATGCTTTGAAATCCTTTGATACGCGACTGAATCCAACGGTGAGTACTACTGCAATATTTCAGTAAGTCAATTAGATGCGCCTTTTCAGCAAGAAGACAAAAATGAAGAGACTAGTCTCTGAAAAGGAAATATGTGGCGCTACAAAGTATGGTCGACGACGACCATCGTTTTCGAGTCTTAAGATTGACGATAGGAAGGTCAGGAATGGCTGATAGTGTAAGGAATGGCTGATAGTGTAAGGAACGGGCAGGGGTTGATGGTGTGGGTAGGAGAACTCAGAAGCGCATATACCCAGCTAGAAGACTGCAACATTTTCTGGATTCATCGTGCCGCGCTGGTCCACGCAAACATCCAAGCAGAGAATTTGGACAGAACCGCACCTCGAGGCTTGAAGACCTCAAAAGTTAAAATGTCGTAAGCCAATACGTCATTGATCTTATCGATATAATAAAATAATAAAATAAGTAATTGTAACTCTTACCGACCATGACCATCGATAATGCTGCATCGTCGACTGGCATGGGCCGTCTCGTGATTTATGTGAGTAAAGCACCTTGTCTTCGTTGATTCTGGCCTGACCTCCATCCTACAGTCGATGTAAAAGCCGTCGGTAGGGATTGTGTTTGTATTGCTATCGGGGGCGCCAATTAGTTATACAATATCTTATGAGGATCACTGGTACGCACGTATTCCGTATTGGCCGCTGTCGTCCATCTAACCATTTACTTAGATATAGATTGATTTGGGTGATGTACTCGGCGATTGAAGGTGGTCATGAAGGGTATCTGGCATGCGCGATATGAAGCGATTGTATGCATCTTGGTACGGCTTGATATGGCTTGGCTGGTGCGTAAATTCTCCATGTTCGTCTCCACCCCTGTTCTGACCGAATAAAGCTCTACTTACAGGCGATATTGCGGATTGTACAATACAAGCACAACAATAGAAGGCCGTCATGACTTTCACCTGAACATTGTCAATGCAAGGGAAAGGGTGGAACAGATAAACGTGACTCACCAACAATACATACCAAGTCATACTTAATAGCCGACGGTGCCTTCACGCATGTCCACCACCTGATGATACCGTCCGTACATGCACTCCCGCCACGACCAGTATCAAATTCCAAGAATCCAGCTTCAAAGGTCAAGACAACCGTGGACGACTTGATTGTGTTGGCACTCCAGGATATGTGATGCGAGTAAAGGTCCGATAGGTGGGTCAACGATATTTTTCTTCTGGATCATGTTGTTGCTACCTCAAGTACCGGAGCAATGTTCGCTCATACAGGATGATATTGGAGTTGGTAGTGGCTTCTAACGTGCGAAGAAGAGCATCAAAGTCCCGACGCCTTCAGCTGGGACGAAAGAGGCAACAATTATCGCGACTCCGCTCCATGAAGTACATCAGATCAGCCAGCGCTCTCTCCGTTTGGCCAGTCTCTAACCCAGGAATTCCAGGAATTCTCTGTGCATACTCGAATAAAGGTATACAGCTACAAAAACGTCAAACGCGACAAGAAGCTGTTCCAGTCGGTCGAGAATGTCTACAAGGACGAAGCAGCCCAAGTTCCCTCTTGGCTCTCTCGTAGATGACACCTTTCGAGGCCATCGACAAACATGCGTCACAGAAGACACTCTACTTCCTCATTGTTACCCTCGATATTGCCTTTCCCGACTACGAATCTTCGGATGTGCGACCTGGGCATTTCGACAAAGAAGAAAGCGGTGCGGCGGTGATCAATGCCCTCAGCACGACGCTGGCTGCGGCACACTGGGACGGCGTCAGCGCACCGCGCATGTACTCATTCTACCCGCCCACGTCGTCCGACTTCGTCCCCGAGCCCAAACCCACACTCTCGCCCGTCAATAGCGTCCTCCAAAGCCCCATGTGCACCGCCCCTGATAGAGTCTGGTACCCACCTGTTTATTTACCGCTCCTCGATGATGTGATAGGCCTCTCCATAGAGGCTGATCCCCATACCAGCAACTTGAGCGACGACGATGAGTATCCTGCCAGTGATGATGACGAGTTGACAGACGAAGAAGTGCTGTTCGAGTTTGACGACTACAATGTCAATGAGGCCAAGTCGACACTTATACCTATATTGCCATGCAGTAGGTCGGATGGCAGTCTCGAGTCCGGCTTCATGCGGAGGCGCCGCGGGGCGCAGTTGTGGTCCTCCCATTGGTTCTTTCTGAATCGCAAGCAGAAACGTATATTGTGTATCAATTTGCGGATAGCTGGGGAGCAGAGGTGATTGAGCTCGGTGGATACTTGTTTGAAGAGGTTTTCGGGCTGGGGGGTGCTCTTGGTGCAGGTGCCCATGCTCTGGGGTTGACGACTTCGCTGTGAACGTTTTCGCCTGTGTATTTATGCACATTCGTTACACCATTATCTATGCTAACAATGTGCTATTGTACTTGTATATTGCTACGAGCCTTAGAATCCATTAGACCTGACTTTGTATGTTGATTTACTGTATAAGACGGTCTGTCGTAAGAAATCTCCACTCCCCCACGCTGACTTTGCAACGTCCAACATGACGGCTTCGTAAGTCTTTTTTTCGCTGTCTTATAGGGTTAGTGGATCCGAGCTCGCATAGACTTAGAATTTCCTATTCTCGTACACTCATACTGAGAGATGCGCCTACTAGCCAACGGTGCAGGTCGCCATAGCGGACGGGCCAGCGGATAAACCTTTTTCTCTGTCAGCTCTGCCCATCTTTTGCTGAGACTTTTATCCTTGCTGTATAGTGACCACGTCGCTCATCGTCTCATTTTCGCAGACACTACATACCTCGGGCTTCTCGCTAGCCCAAATTTCACGAACATAGCCACCTAAATCCCAAGTTCCGCATTGTCATGGTGCGTGTGGCTCTTGACCGATTCTTACGCACCTTCAATGATTTTCAAAAACTGGTTTTAATGAGTACGACCTGAAAGTTTGCTAGCTTTGATGATATTTTCGAAACGACTCTGAGAAGACTCTCAATCCCTTCTATTATCTAGAACGCAGTGATCATTGCCTACGGTCCTTTTTCAGGCGGTGGAGTCATGACATCTAGTACTGCGTCTAATGTCCGTACGTTTCGGAATCGAGGATATAAGCCTGTGCGTATTGAAAGATTCGAGACCGACATTCTTCAGACCTTAACTGCATGTACATACCGGATCATGAGTTCATGTCGATGATCCCCAGGTTTACCGAGACTGACGACATCCTATACATCCTATGTTCTTATGGAACTGGTTCATCTCCTTTTGCTTCCGTCAGACTTGTGTACTCAGGGTCTGCTTCAGCTGCTCTCTTGGCAGATGACTAACTCGAGCCGGTAAAAATGCAAGAGAAACAGTTGGAATAGAGATGAAATTTTGACTCGGGATTTTATGTGCTATCCACTCATTTTTGCTGGTGAAGAAAATATATCTGAGCGAGCTTGGCTCTTCGTCTTGGCGAAGGTAAATTGGCCAGATTGCTGCCCTGAAGTTCTTCCAGACCCGAATCAGCTGCCTCGAAGAACTGTCATATTGTCCCGTTTAGGGATATGTCCCTTAATGCAATGGTCCCTTTGAACTCGAAGAACTGCGAAATGACTCCAAAAATTCTGAATTTAATGAGTACAACCTAAAAACACTTGCTAGGCCTGACAACCTTTTGTTACTGACTTTCGTCTTACATTTTGCTGTGAATTGTTTTGGAAGAGTTCCGCTGTAGGGAACCCGGATAAGTCAGGGAGAGATGGACTATAATGGCGTCTTCAATGCGTATGGGCCATGCTGAGCGGCGATGGTGATACCTCCAACGGCCTTACTTACCCTTGGAGTCGATCCCACACCCTATCTCTCATACCTAGGCCGGCTTCATATTGATCACTTACCACCAAAAATTCCGAGATCTTTTCAACTGGTCACAAAACCACTATAAAAGCTGTCGTCTCTTCGCTTTTCATACCTTGCACCCTTTTGATCTTTATCGATCAATTATCCTTTGAAAACTGATCGTTTCGATCTCATATCTTTCGGCTTTATTCTAATGTATCCTCCGACGATCCTCTTCTTCTTTACACTCTTCTTCACTGCCGCGCCCTTGGCTGCCTCGGGCTGGTGCACCCCAAACTTTGAGGACACTGCCGTCACCGTGGTCTGGAATGGCACACTCTCGTGGTCAGCCAACCCTGCCATCGGTGCACCCATCGTTTCTAGTACATCGCCTTCCGAGTTCTTCTTCCAGCAGAACGGGGATGATCCCGATGTCACCTACACTGTCAAGTACACGTCTTTCACCTTTGTTCAGGAGTTTTTGCTAACGAGAATTTGACAGGACCGCGGCTAACGTCAACTTTGCCGTCGAATACGACGGTCAGCGAATGTTCATGGACAATGTTGACTGGTCAGGCAGCAATGTGTATGTTCTTGTCTCGCCTTTTACATATTTCTTGATTGACTGACTTGATATACAGGAACCAGAAATGGAAAGTTATATGTTCGGCGTGTGCTACGGACATCTCTCAGCAGAAGGGTGTTGTTGCTTCGAGATGCGAAATCACATCCAAAACCGATGGGTGGTGCGTCACGGAGGGAACTGAACCCGGCCCTTTGACATTATATTATTGTGTCGATCATGGAGGCCACGGGCCGTATCTATACTTTGATTTCTCGGTTTGACGGATGACCGAAGGGGAAGGCGGGCCGGAAGATTCGTTCCTTTTGGGTTTGTTTTTCCGATTCTTTGTTTTATGTCTTGAAATTCTGAAATTTCTTCGACGAAAAGACAAATTTCCTTTTTCATCATAACTTACAGATAAATAATATGTTGGAACCGTATCGCCGGGTTCGCTAGGCAAAATTGGATGTGATAGTGCAAAAGTAAGATACGAACGGGAAAGTACGGCGAAACCTCCGAAACCTGCCCCATAGTGCACGTGATTACGGATGGACCGGACCGGACCGAATGTTATTCGATTAACCGTCAAATCGACCATGAAGTGTACAGGAAACAACAGGCCTGGGTATTTTCAGCGTGTCGAACTGATCGAGAATTAACCTCAAATATATCTGAAATACGGTCTAGTACTGTGGAATCATACAAAAATGTGATGTTCTCGATGGACTTTCATAGTGCCAACCGTGTTCAGTTCGAGTCGATGGCATCAGAGATAATCCAGCGATCATATGCTATGCATTTCAGGGGATACTGTGTCTGTCTTCTCTGATACAACTTGCGTAAAATCAGCGAGCATGCTACACAGCACCCCTTCAGAGTGTCCCAAGACCAAATCCAGCCTTTCGACTATTTCAAAGCTAGCTAACCCCTAAAAGGCAGGCAAGCTATGTCAATCAAACAGACAAAGTCAAGAAAATTGCCAGATGTTAAGTTTCTGTTGGGATTTGAGAGTTGAGCCCGAGATGATGGCAATCCGGCATCATGCCGAACTTGCTGATTAAGAGAGAAATATTAGGAAAGTTGTAGAACATTCTAGTAAATTAGTATTTAGTATATAAGTAGGTACAGTAGTGTACATCTGCATACGTTTGCAGAGCTCAGCCAAGCGCAATACTATTGGCCTGACACCGCGCATGTACTAACTGGGAACGAACTGATCTATTCATCCCCCGTTTTTCACAACAGTTTCATCTGGACGAAACTGACTTAATTTCGGTTCTGATGGCTGAATATATTGGGCTTCGTGACACGACCTCCCGTGTGGCATTGTCAAGTGCAGAAACAAGAAAATAAATAGGTGTGAGACTGGGAAAGGTCGATGTTGTGGCGTTTACAATGTGCTGAACTAGGGCAGATAGAACGTCCGAGTATGATCCCTGGGACATATAGAGGGAAAACATTATCCTGGAAACTCCGCTGCGTCATTGTGGTGGAATATATCACGCGCGTAAGTGCAGTATATCGGGAATGAATGACAACACGTCCTCTCTTCATTTTGGTAACTCTAAGGAAAGCGCGTCGGCGCAAATCTGGTTGCATAAGTTCAAGCCATACACAACTATGTGTCGCACATTTACTAAGAGTAAATCAAGACACTCAACAAACTAACCATACACTCGTTCAGCACATGACATTCCATACGTACAGCTCACTACTTATATCTTCGTCCCGACATTGATATGCACGGCCTTGACTTGCGTGTACCTAGGAATGATGTCAGTTCCGCATTGCAAAATGTAACACCCACACTAACGTGTCCAGTGCATATTCGCCACCCTCTCTACCAATACCAGATTGCTTGTAGCCTCCAAATGGTATACTAGGTCCCAGTGTACCGTAGCAGTTAACAAAGGCAGTACCAGCCTCCAACGCATGAGTCACTCGGATAGCTCTACTCGAACTCTCTGAAAATACTGCCGCGGCTAGGCCGTAAGACGAGTCATTCGCCAATTCGATCGCCTCTTCACTCATTGTCAGTACTTGTTCATATTCGACTCCCATGGTGTGTGCCCACCTTCCTCAGTCTTGAACTTGATTAGCGCAGCCACAGGCCCGAATATCTCCTCTTGAACTGCCCTCATATTGTTTTCGCCCGTAAAGATGGTCGGCTGGATGAAGAACCCTTCCTTAGCATCCTCGTGTTTCTCTCCACCAACGTGGAACTGGGCCCCATCCTCCTTCGCGGAGCGGATATAGCTCAGGACGCGCTATGTCACGGATGAGTTCTCCGCGCACTGATATAGGATATAAGGCGCACATCAAATTGTGTCTGTGAGACTTGAGGCCCGTGCTGAGTCTCGGCAGCAAAGGGATCGCCGGTTACCTGTTGTAAACTCTTGGCAACCGCTGTGAACTTTTCGACAAACGTATTATAGATGCCTTCTTGGAGGAGGATCCGCGATGAAGCTGCGCATATTTGGCCCGCGTTAAAGCTTTGGATAGCAACGCTCAATTAGCAAAGAACAGAGCAGTAGTCAAACGATAGACGTACAAAATACTCGAGGCCGCCCATTTCACAGCCTGTTCGATGTTCGTATCATCAAAGACGATACACGGACTCTTCCCTCCGAGCTCAAGAGTCACCGCTTTCAAATTCGATTTCGCTGATGCTTCTTGGATCTTTCTTCCTACCAGGGTACTGCCAGTGAAAGCGACCTTGGAAATCTGAGGATGCTCGCTGATCGCCTGCCCAACGATATGACCTATCCATCTTTCAGTATTGTTTTATAAGGATGTTCACATAATGATTCGTCTTACCGTAGCCATTGATGACGTTAACAACGCCGGGCGGGAATCCGGCCTCAATAATGAAGTCGCAGAGGCGCTGAGCGGTCAATGGTGTTATTTCGGATGGCTCCAAGATAGTTAATATTAGTCTGCGAGCATAGGAGAGAAGATCACCTTCAGAACGACCGTGTTTCCTGTAGCCAGTGCAGGGCCAAGTTTCCACCCTACCATCAACTGTGTGGTGATAAGCGTAGCTTCGAATCCGTGGTAAGAAACCAGATTACCAATGGGAAGTTCCACGGAACAATTTGGCCCTGCGAATGATGTGAGCACATGTGTGGAAGGACTAGATGCGTCCACGCACAACAACACCGTAAGGTTCATGACGAGTATAACTGAGTTTGTCCTCGGTAGTCTGGTAAGATTGACACTTAGCTAGAAAATAGAAAAATTCGGAACTGAATATCTCACTTCAATCACTTTTCCGTGAACCTTGTCCGCCCATCCTGCAAAGTACCTCAGAACGTCAACTGTACCAGTAATATCAACGTTTTTAGCTGCCATAAATGGTTTTCCTGTAGACAGCTCAATGGGCTTTTGTGTTGCAAATCCAAGGAAAGTAGGCACCTACCGACATTCAGAGCCTCTAGGGCAGCCAATTCGTCAGCATGTTGTTCTACAAGATCTGCAAGCCTTGAAAGGAGCCTTCCCCGCTGAGGTCCAGGGCATCTGAGGCCCCATGAAGTTTTATAAGCCTGTTTAACGCCAGCGTAAGATCATGCAATCGAACCTGCGTAACAGAATTCTTCACCTCTTTAGCCGCTTTGACTGCAATATCGACGTCCCTTTTTGTGCCTCCAGCGACGGATGTAATCGTTTCACCAGTGGCTGAAAGGTCCTTTTGAATACGGTATGGGGCATCATGAGTAAGGTTCGTCATACCTGGGTTGGTTATGCTGGGAAATAAAGTGCTTCTGTCAGTACCCCTCATAATAGACAGAAGAGCTAAATAATCACTCAATAGAGCCGCCTTCAATGGGTTCGACAAATTTTCCATTGATGAAGAGACCAGTATGGACATTGGTCGTGCCCTTGAAGGTAGGCTTATCAAAATTGTAGGTGAATATCTGCGATGACATGGTTTCGGATAAAGAAATCTGGAAGATTATGTGAGCTCATATAGCGTCTGATGGGTCTCAATCGGGCTTTGTGTGCACCTAAAAACATCGAGAGCGTGAAGTCGTGTCCATCAACTGATAGGGTCATCTTGGACACGAAACCTTTCTTCGGCCGAAGAAGAGAGAAAAAAAAAACAGTCATTGCCAAGGAATTGCTAGCAAATAATTACCATGACATTAGTTGTCAAATTGAAGTTCCCTAACATTAATGTGGAGGCAAGTTGGAAAAAGCGCTCAGCTGAAGTGCTCGTTCACTGTCACGTGTCAGCCATTCCGAACGGTCCGGCCCGTTCCAACTCCAGATCCCTTCTTTTACCCCCGCCAGTGCAGCAACCACCCACCCCCCGGTCCATAGCATGGCTTATCATTTATTTCAAGAAAGGTGGCTAATTTTTACTATAGGAAAGGAGAACAAAGCGAAGCGATGAGGATACGAGTCCATTCGGATTCGCAATCACCGAAACTGAATACGGCTGCCGATGAGGTGTAAAACCAATCGACAGATAATGTCCAAAGGGCCACGCACGTCGCCTCGCAGCCCGGCGAGGTACGTCAAAAGCTTGTTGGCGTGGTGTTTATGCTTGGATTCCATATCTTCGATCGCTCAAAACCCTTTGCTTGAGGACTCCACGCACGCTCTTCCTGACCAGGACGTGGTGGTAGCGTTGGCACGGTCCGGTTACTCCGTGATCATGTGTACATCAGAATGTGATTTCCGTAATTCTCCGTTGTTCGTAGCTACATCCGCGACTATCACTAGCCATCCGGCATTCTCTCTCTTGGACCCAACGATATGGCTCCACTGGTACACAGTCTTGCAGTATAGTCAACCCTTGTGGCTATATCAGATAACCAGTTACAACATTGATCTATTGGGTCTGTCAAAATGCTGCAGTACTTTGACATGGTAATACAAATCACTTATTGGTTCCGAACCGCTTGACTTATTCATCCCACGTACGACCAGGCTCGCCAGTGGGAAAAATGGTACATGTACACTGACCCTCAGTGAGAAACAGAGGCCTTGCAAATCAGAAGCTCTCGTTGACATTCCTTATAATTATTGGTCAGCCGAACTGACACGTTCCCAAGGGTACCCCACCATGCCTATCCTGGACTGCGAGTGATGCTGTCATCGTCGAATTCAAGGAGGATTTCATGCTCCAGACCGATTGGCCTGATAACAACCAGACCAACTCGAGCCCGGAGAATGTCTCATCAATCCGGAGTACTTGGGGTGCTGAATATACTTCTAGCACAACACCAGAATCCCAACATCAATAAACTCTTTAGCGCAGAAAGTACCGTCATCGACTTTCCTCCTATGGCAAGCACCTTTCTCTGGATAATTCCATGACCGGTGTGGTGTTCGTGTTCGTCGCGCTTGTGGCGTGAGAGAATGTAACGGCCCGACATGTACGAAGACTGAAACGGAAATCAACCTTAATTTGAAATAGCCTTCTGCCTCTTCACCGTCGATTTTGTACCGTCCTTAAGTTCAAGCTTTGGGTTATTTAATAATGGGGAAGGAACGATCTCTGATAGATAAAAACTGCTGAGGAAGGTGAGTACACGTTGGCATCTTTTCTTGACTGAGATTCGGTATAGGACTTCGCAGGGTACTCTGACCACAAAGATGGTGCTACTACTACCGAAAATCCTTCGTATTGTTGAAAGTGGCAGATGATGTAGTTGTGGCGCATGCTGTGGTGCCTCCACAGCTCCGACGGCTGCCGTCAAGATGGTCTCAGTGCCGCTACAGACTGTCAATAGTACGCTAATGTCATTATCAGAAGTCATTCAAATAACGTGCTCAGCAATTTACACTCGTGCAGAAACTAGCATTGGAACCCTAGCTTCAGACTCGCCGGGTGACAGGTGCTCCGGGCCTCTAAGGGAGACGCGGTAGCGGCAGTGAAGAAGAGAGCGGAGAAGAACAAGGGGATCGTCGAAGAAAACATTGGGAATAAAGTTGAGATGAGGATAATTACTTTTCAAGAAGACAAATATCAAAACATTGCAAGTAGATGCCGAAGGTGATGCCGTATTAAAGTGAGGAATAATAGCTTTTATAGTGGTTTCGTGACCAGCTGACAACTTCATCTTGGCGTTCTGGTGATGGTACGCCGGAGTAGCACCAAGTGTAAATAAGACCTTTATCGGCAGTCATATACTGCCCGAAACAGCTGATACACATCGAAGACCCAGCTCTAGTCAATCCCTCCCGCGCGGACATATCTGAGCCCCTCCCTGAAAAGAATCTCACCAGCGGCACTCTCCCATCACCCACCGCAAATTGTAAGACGAAAGTCTCTGTGACAAAAAGTCGTTGTCAACACTATTAGGTCGTACTCGTTATCATCTGAATTTTTGAATTCACCGAAGGAGCGGGGTTCTTCATCGCCATCATCCCTCGAAACGGTGTAGTCTGAAGCAGGCCATGAGCATACAAGTTTGACGAAGGCAAAAGGAGATGAACGAGTCTCATAAGAACATAGGACGCCATCAGTCCTGGAATGGCCAGAACGGAACCAAGATCCGAGTACGCATAAGCGGAACATTGGTCTCGAATCTTTCAATACGCACAGAAGCGTACGGAAGCCAGACGTAGTACTAGACCAGACAATCGTAAGCAATGATCACTTCATTCTTGACCATAGAAGAGTAACACGATAACCTGGATGTCATATAGACATGATGGTGATGGTACGAAGCAGCAGAGGAAATCGACTGAATTTCGAAATCAACTCGACTCTCGTGTTATGCTCCATATGGTTTCCCTGTTAGCGGGGACGTGGAAGAGTGTCCTCCGGGTTATTTCATCGTACTTGGAACGACTTCGAAGTTTTTGCATTCATTTTCGGAACGTTTATGTACACACAAGGGACTCCATCGGAACTAATGTTATGGATATCAGTCAGGTAACATTAGTCAACAGTCACCGACCACTTACTGTACCAATTATCACAAATATTATATAATTTTCGTTATTTCTCCTTTCTTTCTTTTTCTTTCTTTTTCCTTCTTCTACCTTCTTCGATACTCTTCCAGTATATTTTTGTGACTATTATCTTCCAGAACCTTCACTCAAGTACAATATATATTCGAGTATCGTAGTACGCCCAAAGGATATCTAATTTTTACTTTTTGAACTCCACGACCTAGTGTGAACCTAAGTGAAGAAGGTCGGTTACACCCAGCGCTTGCCGAACATCTCGCTTACCGACTACGCCAAGCGCTTTTCGGATCTTCTTAGCTACGCCTAGCGCTTGCTAAACTCTCGGTCGGAGCCTTCTTGGTAAAACTGAACTCATTATTCTACATTTGCTTTTGGCATAGTCCTTGAACTAGTACTACAAAGTAAATGCCTGGATTTTGGCCTGCTCGGATCGACGACATCCCTGCCATCGTTCCCTCGCTCCCCAGGCAGTCTTGGCCTCTCCAGTGACATGCGTATAATCGTTTCTTCGACGCCGCACGGATTCGAGTTGAGTCATTAGTACGGCTGCATTGGGGGCTACCAAGATGCCTCCTGCGTATGTTTTCTATTTTATATTCCACTCATACACTTAATAAGCCTCATTGTCTCGGTAGGCCTGAAGGACAACAACCCAAAAAATGAATATCGGAAAAAATTATTCAATCTGAAGCCAAAGTTACTGTATATCGACTAACGCTTTCTAATCTGACTGATGTAAAAGTTCGGAGTCGACGATGACGAAAAGGAATTCAGAATGCCTTCAGTCGCCTGCTCTTCCAATCCCAAGAACTAGGATGTCGGTTACTTGTTTTTCTTCACTCAGAAGCCAGCCCATCTGTGACCTAGCTCTCGAATCTAAAACTTCGGTGACTATTATTAAGACACTTTCAAAAAAAAGATGGGTTTTTGTAGTGTCAGACTCGCAGCCAACTCGCAGCTTTATGAAGGCCAGCGATGTCTTATTTTCTACTGGTCAAAATCCTTCCGACGCTCTACCCTGAATTTGAAAATGCTGAGTGGTGAATGTCAGTGAATGACTCTTTAGGATCTCATATAAGATTTGCTTCCGAGGCTTTCTAGGCGCTGGACGTGTCTAAACCCTCGGTATCCTACAAACTGAATCGTATATGACAGCCGAATTATCGGTTCGGACCGAATACTGTTCAATTAGAAAACAAATCCTCCAGCCTACCCTATCCCTTCAATATGGAACCGAGAAATAAAAGGGCCCAGACACCTCGATGGGGCAAGCATCCACGACCAACTGAGTATCAACTCCAGTATGTCTGACGCATAACCCGTTGGAGCTGGGAGAGGCCGGAGAGATTGTGCATCCCGAAGCGACAATGCCCTTCTGCTGGGAGATGTTCGTATCACATGACGCGCATTCAATTTTCCATTTCTGGTTCCTGTACATAGAGTCAGTCAGTCATGGAAATGTATAGAGAAGACGAGACAAGAACATACACATTGCTACCTGACCAATCGATGTTGTCCATGATCAGCTTCCCACCATCGAGTTCGACGGCAAAGTTGAGGTTATCTACGTTCCTGTGACGTTCTCATCAGAAGAAACTCTGGAACAAAAGGTAAAAAGACGCGTACTTGATAGTGTAGGTGGGATCATAATCACCGTTCTGCTGGACGTACCACTTCGAAGGGGAGTGAGTAACAATAACGGGTGAGCCGACGTCGGGGTAGGACGACCACTTGATTGAGGCGTAATGTTTGCCAATATAGGTGGATACAGTGAGAATAGCACCCTCAAAGTTGGGGTGACAGGTGCTCCGGGCCTCCAAAGGCGATGCAGTAGCAATAGAGAATAAGAGAGCAGAGAGGAAGATTACTGAAGAAAACATTGGCAATAAAGTTGAAAATGATCAGCTTTCAACAGGACGGGGATCAGAATGCTTCAAGCAGAAGTTGAGGTATGAAAGCGAAGAGACCATAGGCTTTTATAGTGGTTTTGTGACCAGTTGCCAAGATCTTGGCACTCTGGATGGTGAGTGATGGACAAGAGGCTGGACGAGATCGGCGGAGACCACGAGATAGGTAATGATGAAGTCTAGGATCAGCTGTATGAGATGGCTCGTGAGAACGACTCCGAGGGCAAGAAGGACGCCAGTGGCAGTCATCCGCCGCTCACAACGGCTGATACACACCGAAGACCCCGTTCCAGTCAATCTCCCTCGACTAATCCAGGTTCCTTCCAGTGGTAGGTACTTCTTTGAAAATCATTCACGACAAAATGGAAGATGAAATTAAGTAACAAAGGGTCATAAAGCTTAGCAAGCGTTATTAGGTCGTACTCACCAAAATCACAATATTTGGAATCACTGAAGGAGCTGGGTTCTTCACCGGCGTCATCCCCCGAAATGGTATAGTCTGAAGCAGGCCATGAGCATACAAGTTTGACGAAGGCAAAAGGAGATGGACGAGTCTCATAAGAACATAGGACGCCATCAGTCCTGGAATAGCCAGAATGGAATCAAGATCCGAGTACACATAAGCGGAACATTGGTCTCGAATCTTTCAATGCGTACAGGCTTCCCCACGAGCCCGAAGCGACGGAAACTAGACGAGTACTAGACACCGGTGACTCGACCGCCTGAAAAGATGACCGTAAGTAGTGATCACTGCATTCTCGATCATACAAGGAATTAAGAGCCGTACATATGCGAAAATATGGCATACCCAGCGGACCAGGTCGTACTGATGAAACACAGTTTTTTGGGGTTTTCGTTGAAGGGCGCAATACGTAAGGGTCGGAGTAAGAATCATACGCAACGCAGTCGTCGTGCGTCAAGAATGGAGCTTTGTATTATAGCTAGTTATGTCCATGAAACTCAGCTCCGCATAGAGCGAAGCACGCTGTAACAGCTTCGTTAGATCGGATGGCGATAGACTAAGAGAGGTTTTTCGCCTGCTTAGGATTCCAGAGGATCAGGAGTACGTAGTGATCCCGTTGACCTCTGAATTGTTTTCAAAAAACGTCTAGAAAGCTATTTCCATGGACTTCTGCTCCGGTGGTATCAGAATCCCGCCTATTAAGATAATATATTCTGAAGGTTTCATAACATATAGGGTACGAGGTACGGGAGTGGCGGCATTAAAGCCTAAGGACCTGCCCGTGGCTTTAGTCAAGGTAATAGAAAGCAGACCATGACGCACCTTACAGTACGAATATAGCCCTTGTTGGAAGAGAAGCGGACTGGCAGGAATAAGTAAAACACCGTGGTACTACAAGAGAAACAGTTCGCACTACCAAAACACCTGGCCTTCTACAATAGGCAGCAGTTTTCAAAGACAATCAAGTCTGTTGGGATTTGAGAGTTGAGCCGAGATGATGGCAATCCGGCATCATGCCGAACTTGCTGATTAAGAGAGAAATATTAGGAAAGTTGTAGAACATTCTAGGAAATTAGTATTTAGTATATAAGTAGGTACGGTAGTGTACATCTGCATGCGTTTGCAGAGCTCAGCCAAGCGCAATACTATTGGCCTGACACCGCGCATGTACTAACTGGGAACGAACTGATCTATTCATCCCCCGTTTTTCACAACAAAGTCAAGGTCTCTTGAAAAAAAACTCGTGCGCATACCGGTAGTCATTCAAGTCCGAGCTGACAGTCGTCTTCCCCTTCCTAGCTACGAAAGCAATATGAAGCCCCGCACGTTTGTGAACGAGACCACTCACTGAGTCTCCTCACAAAGTTATAGAATCGGGTTGTCCTTGCTTCGACTTGCTGCGTTGACATCTTGACACCAAATTTCTGTTCGTGAAGCACATGGGACGCAAAGTGCAGTTCTAAAGTAGGGAACATATCGAGCGAGTGAAACTCGTGGCTCATGATGTATGGGAAAGAAGTCTGCTGGCGAGTGATCCACATAATGCCACATGCGTGTTGGCCTGCGTTCGGATGACGTGGAAAGTTAACAGCGAAAATGCTTGGAGCTCACGAGGACTGGCAGTTCCTGCCCGCTTAAAGCAGTTGAGATGACGATAGCAGAAGTGCTTCATGGTATGCGTTTTCTAGCACGCGCACATTGGGCATAATTAAATAGTTGGATTATTTTCGGGGCAGTGAAACGTACCTGCATATTGTGTCAACTTGAATATCCCACTCAGAATCCGACGATTGATAGCGGATAAAGGACTAGGTCATTGGGACTGTTGATATGGTGAAGACTAGAGGTGCAGGAAATGACGGCTACTAAACTTCTGCTCAGTCATATAATAAGAAATGTCAAGACATAACTCACACCGGCCCAAGGATGTATTCTGAACGCCAGGTTGGAGTTCGCGTCTTCGACGAAAGGCCTGCAGCACTGAAGAGGTGTCTGTCAGATGTCCTGACGATTGAGAGAGGCAGGTGCTGGCGAAACATAGTGTGCCTTCGGAATTAAAGTAAATTCTAGCGAAGACGGGCTCGCTGTGAGTCCAAAGCGAGTGGTGGCGGCGCAAGCCTGCTGAACAATTCCTCTCACGCGCGACCCCCAGCAAGAGAGACTTGTCCAACGTCATTTTGAAGTCCTTGATGCACCTCGAAGAACGACCAAACCCAATGCCTAGCACTAATACAAATCTCTGCAAGTCAACTAGACAGGCTTTTTCAGCAACAAAGACAAAGTTGCCTACATGAAGAAACAGTCGCTAGAATTGAAAGTGGCCGCACTCCTGGGTACGGAAGAACATCCTTTTTTGAGCCTTGAGTTTGACAATAGAAAGCTGGAAAGGGCGGTAGTGTGAGGAACCGAAAAAGGTTGATGGTGGTGGTAGGAAGAGAAGCGCATATACTGGACTGGGTCGTAGCTGATGACGGAGTTGATTCTGCCGTCACCATCGTCGCTGGCTACAGTCACCTGGTCTGGCCTCTTCCGTCGATTAGCTGAGGTGCATTTCTTTGCTCAAATTATTGGCCGCAGCGATAACAATATTATCCAGAATCACGAAGCAACGCGTTTCCCGGACTCCAGGATCTATCAACATCGTCAACGACTCTGTCCGCGCTGATACTTTGGATGGCGGGCCAGTCGTCCGGGGGTATAGAGGAAAGAGGAGGAGCACCATCTTGATTATGTTGTCCAACATCTTACTTAGCCTGGTACGCTTACTTCACGGCTTTCCGCGTTCTTGAGTAACCGTCTCTGCTAGACAGCGATGGGCCCGACTCTACGGACTACAGAAACGTCTTGAAATGCGGAGTACAGCATAAGGATAAACCACCGCAACTCACTGTTGCATTGCCCTCATATCCTTGCTCCCATTACGCAGCGCGCACAAGAAAATCCATCTTCGGAACAATTAGCTACACGCAAGGGACGAATTAATGCCAGTCATCGAGACAAATCTTACAAAAATCGAACCGCTACTCATTACTGAGCTACGTGGATCATAACGACTCAAAATCCTTCTCCACTTCATAAAGCAAATCCCCTGATGTTGGTCCGCTCGGATAGACCTTCTCGATGATATCTAAGCTATCATATCCTCACTCTGCGGCTCATTGCAGGCAGTCTTGGTGCTTGCTTTGAACACCTCGAGTGGCATGCGCATAACACGCTCACTCATTTCCTTGACATGGATTGGGTAAACTGCCATTGAGGCCTCACGGACTTGCTTTGGTGCTTGCATGACACCTGTGAGTCATTGGTACGGCTGCATTGGCGTCTATGTGTACATACCAAGATGCCAAGGACCCTTCCTGCGTATATTTCCTAAAAATATTCTACTTGAAGGCTTTATGAACGATGTTTGCACCGTAGGCCCGATTTCTGAGAGACGACAACCGAACAAAGGATGTTTGTCTCGGATATCGGCAACCACTATCCCGTCCAAAGTATGGCATATCAGCTGCTAGATGCAATGCCATCCTCGCTCCTGCACCAACCCGACCGATGCAGAATTTCGGAGTCGACGATGACGAAAAGGAATTCTGTATGTCTTCAATCACCCTTTCTTTTTCCACATATTGATAGAACTCCAGTTGCGACCGGGTAGCAGTACGCTGGGTCATCGATGCACGCCGAAGCTAGGGTCGCATCCTACACATTACGATACAACGTCGGCTAGTCACTCTTTAGGTAGCCTTCCAGCCAACACATCTATGAACTAGCTCCGAACATGAAAACTTGCCTTTTATTGCAGTTACTCAGATATTCTCAGACTTCCGAATGCCAGCAATGATTATCTTATTTCCTACCTTTTTAAAGCCCTTTCAGACGTCATAGGACGATCCTATTCACAGATACTCTCGTTACCCTGAATTTGAAAATCCCGAGCGGTGAATGCCTCTTTGGGATCTCATATTGGAATTATTCCCGCGGAGGTTTCCTGGGCGCTGGATGCACCTAAACACCCTCGGTGTCCTACGAATTGCACCGTATACTACAGCTAAACTATCGCCTCGAACCGAATACTACTCGATTATGCGTGTGTACCCCTACTGATGTAATGTAGATACTTGAAGACAAAAAAATAATCACAAAAAAACAACCCCCCAAAGAACGAATCCTTCAGTCCACCCTCCCATTCGGTCATTCTTCAACTTGAAACCGAGAATACAATGTTCCCGTTCCCGGGGCCTGGGCAAATAGCCAAGTCCACCTGACGGCCAGGTCTACTCTCCCTGACGCAGAACCCGTCCGTGATGGGATCTGCCGAAGCGATTGTGCATCCCGAAGCGACGACGCCCTTCTGCTGGGAGATGTTCGTCGCGCATGTCGTGCATTCAACTGTCCATTTCTGGTTCCTGCATATCAAGTCAGTTACGGAAATATGCAAAAGACGAGACAAGAACAAGAACGTACACATTGCTACCCTGACCAGTCGACGTTGTTCACGACCAGCCCCCCACCATTGCGTTCGATGGCAAAGAGGTTATCCACGGTCCTGTGAACTACTCGTCAGGAGAATCCCAGAACGAAAGGCCCAAAAGATGCGTACTTGATAGTGTAGGCGGGATCGTAATCGCCGTTCTGCTGGAAGAGGAACCTGGAGGGCGAAGTGCTGGCAACGACGGGTGAACCTACGGCGGGGTTGGTTTCCCACGAGAGTGTGCCGTATGATACGCCACTGTAGGCGGACACAGTGAGAATAGCCCCCTCAAAGTTAGGATGACAGGTACTCTGAGCCCCCAAGGGAGACGTGGTAGCGGCAGTGAAGAAGAGAGCGGAGAAGAACAAAGGGATCATGGAAGAGAACGTTGGGGATAAAGTTAAGATGAGAGTGATTACTTTTTAAGATGACAAAGGTCAAAACGGTACAAGTAGAAGTTGAAGGTATTGAGGTATGAAAGCGAAGATACAAGAGCTTTTATAAAGGTTTATGATTAGCTGAAAAGAATTTGGCACTCTGGGGATGGCGCGTGTGAACGACTCAAAGGGTAAGTAAAACTGTTGGCGGCATAGTCATCAACTGCCCTAAATGGCTGAGACACATCGAGGACGCAGTTCTAGTCAATCTACCCCGACATATCCAGTTTCTTTCCTGAGAAGAGTATCACGAGCGGGACTTTTCCAGACTTTACAGAAAAACATAAAACGAAAGTATCAGTAACTAACAGGAAGTCATCGTCAAGCCTAGCGAGCGCTATTAACACCGGTCTTCCGACGAAGGCAGTAGGAGATGAACAAGTTTCATAAGAAGATAGGACGTCATCAGTCTCGGTGAACCTAGGAATCATCGGAGTGGGCTCGAGACCCGTTTATGTACACATTATGCAGAACGTCGGTCTCGAATCTTCCAATACACACAGGTTTGAAGCTTCTCTCGTCAATTCCGAAGTGTACGGAAATTAGACGCATTAGTAACCTGATTGCCTGAAAGGGGACTAAGCAATGATTACCGCATTCAAGGTAATACAAAGGACTAAGAGTCGTCTGCGAATATATGTTAAACCCTTGGAACTAGGTCGCACCTATGAAGATCAGTTTTGGGGCAGTGTGAGAGTCGGGGTAAGACACACGCATCATGGCCGTCGCGCGACAATGGGCGGAGCTTGGGATTTTAGGCGGTTATGTCCAGGAATTTGGGCTCCGCCTAAAGAGCTAAGCCCGAGGCACTTAGTGTCTACGAAAACGAAGCGGTGAACGACATTTTTACTTCAGAGTGTTGTAACTATTGCAGTGGGAGGCTTGCTGAGTAGAGAACACTAAATTGTTAGCTACTAGAGCTCAAGACGAGCTCCTTAAATACTACAGAATGTATCTAGAATGTTCTACTAAAGTACCTAATTATATCCTAGTATCGTGCCAAATTGATGGTACCGAAGGTTCGGGAATCTTCTGGCACATGCTTGAAGTTGCAAATCCCAACACAGAGCAATATAAAACATATCGTCAAGCCCAGGAAGCCAGGTCAGGCTCATTATATCAGATTTTTTTTTAGGAATCATCGGAGAGAACCATGAACAGGTCGTCTGAACCTCACGAGACTTCACCAGAACGATGATGGTAAATCGACGCATCTTCATTCATCACTGATATAATGTACGTTCAAGTACGCGAATCTCAAGCCTTCGTCAGATACACTTTGGCGACCTCTGAGACCTTGGGATCAGCTTTACCCAAAATCTCCAGCATTACCTCCTAAAGCAACAAATTAACAATCGGCCCCCCACGATTTTCTCAGCAACGAGCTACTTACCCAAACCCTATCCTGCATGATCTTCCCATTCTCACTGATCACAAAGTCACTCTCCTCCACGACCTAGGCTGAGCCAAATTTTCGGGACATAGCTACCTAAAGTCTTGAGTTTCACCCATTGTCGCATGACAACCATGGTGCGTGTGACTCTTATCCCAACTTTTACTCCTTGTCTCCTTCAATGATTCCCCAAACAACTAATTTTTATGAGTACGACCTGGTTCGCCGGGTTTACTATATTCTCGTATACGACTCTCAATCACTTCTATTATCTCTTTTTCAGGCGGTTGAGTCACCGATGTCTAGTATTGCATCTAATTTCCGTATGCTTCGGAACCGAGGGCAGAAATCTGTGCATATTGAAAGATTCGGGACCAATGTTCTGCATACTTCGACTATGTGTACATACCAGATCTTAAGTCCGTTACGATGATTCCTAGGTTTGTCGACACTGACAACGTCCTACGTTCTTATGGAACTTGTTCAACTTCTTTTGCCTCCATCGGACTTGTGTGCTCATAGCCTACTTCGGCTGCACTTTTGGCGGGTGGCTAACTCGATAAGTTTTGGTATGAATTGTTTTGGAACAACACCGCTGGTGACACTCTTCTCAGGAAGGAACCCGGATAAGCCAGGGGAGATTGACTAGAACGGCGTCTTCGATGCGTATCAGCCGTTTCGGGTGGCAGATGACTATGCCGCCAATTACATTCAGAGCCACACCCGCGCCATCTCCCATACAGTCGATCCTAGACTGCATCACCACCTCTCTCATAGCCCTCGACGATCTAGGACGGCCTCAGCCTATTCATCACCCACCACCCAGAGTGTCAAGATCTTGGCAGCCGGTCACAAAACAACTATAAAAGCTATCGTCTCTTCGCTCTCATACTTCAATACATTCAGCATCTACTTGAAGCCTTTTCATCTGATCATTCTCATCTCAACCGTGTTTCTAATGTTTTATTCCACGATCCCTTTGTTCTTCTCTGCTCTTTTCTTCACTGCTACCGCCCGGGGCGCCTGTCACCCAAACTTTGAGGGTGCTGCTCTCACCGTCGGCGCCTGGAATGGAGAACTTGCGTGGACAGCCGATCCCTATGTCAGCGCACCCGTCGTTATCAGTCCTCATCCCTCCAAGTTCTTCTTCCAGCAGAACGGGGATGATCCTGATGTCACCTACACTGTCAAGTACACGTCTTTTTACCTCCAAATTATTCCGGAGCTTTGTTGACAAGAATTTCACAGGACCGTGGCTAAC
Organism: Desarmillaria ectypa; assembly: GCA_030407005.1. Lineage (NCBI taxonomy): Eukaryota > Fungi > Basidiomycota > Agaricomycetes > Agaricales > Physalacriaceae > Desarmillaria > Desarmillaria ectypa. Next base: position 304,158 of record JAUDYN010000010.1, read on the forward strand.
AACAACTATGGCGTAAAAATCAATGGTACAAGGTTGTACATGGACACTGTTGACTGGTTGGGCACCGATGTGTACGTTCTTGTCTCTTTTTCTCTCTTTTTATTATTACATTTTCCATAATTGACTGACTGACTCGGTACGCAGGAATAAGAAATGGAAAGTCGAATGTGCGACGTGTGCTACGGATATCTCCCAGAAGAAGGGTGTTGTCGCTACAGGATGCGCTATCGCTTCTGCCGCCAACAGGCTGTGCGTCTCGGCAGGAGATAGAAATGGTGCTCAGTTGGCATTGGCTCCTTGTGCCAGCTATGGTAGCGAGCAGTTCCAGTTCGTGGTTTGAAGAACGGACGAATGGGAGGGTAGGGTGGAGGACTTGCTCTTTTAGGGGTGTTTGTCGCGATTCTTTTCTTTTATCTCTTCAAACTTAAACTCCCCTGAATTTTACTGGACAATATAACCCCCCACCCCCTAACATAACTTGTAGATAGTATGCTATATGCTATATATGATTTGACCTTCCAGATCGTTTATTAGAGGTACATGAGACAACAAGTTCGGTTATTCACGGCGCATTGAACTGACCCTATGACTCCTCGATGAGCTTTCGTAGCACCAACCGTGTCCAGTTCGTGGCGGCGGCATCAGAGTTAATTGAGTGCGATCACATGTGCAGTTTAAGGGATAATGGGTTTTTCATCTTTGGACCGTCCAAATTCTAGGATGTATAATTTGGTCATTGTTCCTGCCGAGGAAGCCTCCGCGGGAGTAAATATGATACCAGATCCCAAAGAAGCATTCACCGGTCGGCATTCTCATATTCAGAGCAACAGCAGTATCTGTGAATAGGATAGTCCTATCAGTTCTGAAAGGACTTTGGATATCATATGATAGAGAATAAAACAACATTTGACCTGACCTACAGAAAGGCATTTGTCAGTAGCGAATCAGTACATGGCAAGTCTGTTGCTGATTTATCCCAATCCTTGATGAATGCTGGAAGAGTTCAGTATGAATGCAATAAGATTGGGAAGTCATCTGGGAAAAATGGCTCCTCTACAGACAAACATTTTCTCAACCTTTATTCTGCTTTCTGTAAAGCATATCCTAATTTCATCATATGATGAATATTTGGAGAAGCCATTGTTATTTCTCTGCAGTCAGCTTACATGTCCAGCACAGTAATAAAGGATACAATCATCAGCAAACTGGTCAATGGGATGGTTTCCGATGCTGCCCATGGCTGGTGGAGAAAATGAACATCTCTTCTCATTGTAATCTTGACATACTCTACAATGCTGATGTGCTGGGTTCCTGCCTTATTTTCTTACTGAAATGGCGCATCTAAGGAGCACTACATGTGGCATTTCTACACATTATTCAACTCAATGGCTCAGTGTTGGGATTTGCAACTTCAAGCATGTGCCAGAAGATTTCCAAACCTTTGGGACCATCAATTTGGCATGATACTAGGATATAATTAGATACTTTAGTAGAACATTCTAGATACATTCTGTAGTATTTAAGGAGCTCATCTCGAGCTCTAGTAGCTAATAATTTAGTATTTTCTACTCAGCAAGCTGAAAAAACAAATACTGAGCTCACTGATGAGGTTTTTGTTACAGCCCTGTCTAACATGTGACTTGGGACATAAGCTTCTCTCTAGGCTGTCTCGCATTCGGACAATCACCCATTTAGTGAGAGGTTGGCTAGGTCTTTAGTGTAGTGCAGTAGAAGGTGTATGAATGTAATTTAGTTGAAAGGTAGAGTACAATGGTGAAAACTACTCTACTTATATATGGAAAGTATGGCATTATTAATAGGTGAAACAGTATGGTCCATGAGTAAACAGTGTTGGAGTTGGGTGGATCATAGACCAATAAAAGCAAATGAGGGTGCTCTTTGTTATGATTTTTCCATTATCTCATCTTGTTTTATCATATCCATGACACCACACATCTTATCTCAGTCAGTATTGACATATTCACCAATGACCACCCTAGTTTTCCTCGATTCATACCCTTGTTTACTCTTATTCACTCATGATCCAGCCAACTTACACACTGTTCTCTCATGGATGATACCATTTCATCTATTAATAACCCTGTACTTTCAGTATATAAGTAGAGTAGTTTTCACCATTGTACTCTACCTTTCAACTAAATTGCATTCATATACCTTCTACTACACAAAACCAAAGACTTAGCCAACCTCTCTATTAATGGGTCATTGTCTGAATGCGAGACAGCCCAGAGAGAAGCTTACATCCCAAGTCACATGTTAGACAGGGCTGTAACATTAGTTGAAAGGTATCCCTCCCACATCTTCTATGCCAGCTGTAAAAGATGCACCAACCTATGTCCAAAAACAATGAGAACCAATGAACAATCACTCTTAGTGCCACAATCCTTATAATCTTCACAGCTCTTCTAGTACTAGCATACAAAGAAGAAGCACAAGTCCTTCTCTGCCAAGAAAGGTGACCCTGCCACCCGCAACTTCCACCCTGCCCTCCTCACCATCCTGAACATGTTGTTCCCAGGAAGTTATCCCCCATCAGACTGGGAACAAGAGAGGCAGCTCCATTATTCCACCCCCAGGTCAGCTTCAGGGCCCCCTCAACAGCTTCATCCTCCTCTGAGGACACCAATCAGAATCCCACAAGAACAATTCCTGCAACCTACCAGCTGGAATGACTTGCCACCACTGAGGCTGAGGAATATGTGTGGAACATTTGGGCTCAGAATGATGACCCTCCACCCCCATACTCCCTACCCCCTTGTCCCCACTCCCCAACCCCCACTCAGCCCTACCTTAGGGCCTTACACTCCAACCATTGCAATATGGATCGAAACCACCCTTATGGACTCTGGGCTCAAGGAAGAAACCCCTGGCCAAGAGGGAACCTGGACTCCAAGGGAAGCTCAAACTCCAAGGGCAAGTTTATCCCACTCATCCCACTCCTCCCCCTCACTCCTGACAGTCCCTTCAATCCTGATGGGATAAGCTAAAACTGGCCTGCTCTTGCAGCCATCAACCGAGAAATCCTTGGTCCCATCACATCCATTGCCTGGGATCTCAGGCAAGCCAATGTTGAGGCCAGAATGGCCTGGCCCAAGCACTGTTCCAACATGGATGAGTGGCTCACCCTTGACCAGGGTGAACCAATATGGGGTCCAAACCCCAATGCCACAATTTGGGCCTGGATATATGCCAACAGGAACCAGGAACTTTATGGCTCCACCATCAGCAATATAGTATCAGGGCTACATCCAAGGATGGCAGAGAAATGACAGGAGTTGGGTAACTCCCTTTGACAGCTATGGTGATTAGAGCTCACCAGAAGAGAGGAGAACAGACCTGATGTCAATATTTGAGGGAGCTAGATATGGGTATAGACACTATGATGGACTGGGCTACTCTCAGTCCCAATACATAAACTATCCTGACTACCCTCCCAACACCCCGGTCACAAACCCATAACCCCTGCCTGACTCCCCACCCTATCATCAGACATGACAACCCAGCTATCACCCCTATCAGGGTGGCAGTCTTCTCTTTGCAGGTGCGGGAGAAGAGATGGAAGCCAAGAATGCCCCTGCAGAGTTATCAACTACTACAGTAATGACAGCAGAACTTCAGCAAGTGATGAAAACTACACTAGCCAAGAAGGAAAGACACATCACAGAGATGCATGAAGAACTTGCAAGAGAGGAATCTGCCAAGAAGTGGATGACAGATTACCTCCATGATAATGACAAGGGGAAGGAACCCAACAGGGGAAGACCCATGGGGCTGCCAAGAGGCTACCCAGGTCCAAGGCCAGATTGATTCTCAATCCTAAGACCACCCTCTGAAAGAGGTCCTCCTGACCCTATCCCTAATCCCATCAGGAACACTCCTGATGATGCCCTATATTTGGGCATAAAACCAGTCCTTGTCAAGGCCTCCCTCCCATTCAAAGAGAACCACAATGACATTGAATGCTTCATAGGTGATTGTATCGCCTACTTTGAAGTGTTCTGACACTACTTCCAGGTGCCATTGCACCTGGTCTTATTCATGACCTCTCATTTTGAAGGGGCTGCTCAGGATTGGTGGGTCTACAAGAGACCTGAATTCTGGGTGGGTGATTTCTATGATGGAACTGCTACCCACTTCTGATATCCCACTTGGGATGACTTCGTCGACCTGTTCTCACATCAATTCTGAGACTCCACCATCAAGGAAGTTCATGAGAAGAGGATGTTCAACCTCCAAATGGGAATGCAGCCTGCATCCCATTACTTCCAGAAGCTGAAAGAAGAGGCTAAATTGGCAGGCCGATAAACTGATGGAAACAAGTGTGGCGCAATGGTGAAGGCTGTTTGTCTAGGAGTACTATCCTCCTATATGACCTTCATCTCAAATATAGGCATCAACATCCCACATTCATATCTGGAGTGGAAAGAGTGGATCTCATGAATGTATGAGGAATGCCAACACAAATGAGTCTTCGACCAGAACACCAGCATGTCCCAGGATGGGCAGAAGAAGGACTCCCACCCCAACACCCAATGACAACACCCCAGTGGCAAAGCTGCCACTGGGGCAACAAGTTACTCAGCTCCAAAGCCGACAGCTAACACAGGGGTGAGTCGGGATGCTGGAACTGATTGGTGGATGACATATGGAGGGGTGGGGAAGTGTATGGAAATTGATTGATGATGAGCAGAAGAGAGATGTTTCTGCTGTGACAAAAAGGGTCACATGAGCAAAGATTGTCCTAAGAGAAAGGACTTCAAGGACATTCAGTCAGTAGGGCCCACTAATGAAGTGGTGCCACCTACGACCAAAATTGAGGAGGCAAAAGATTAGGTTGACAAGGGTTCGATTCCCCTTGCTTGCCCATGTCTCCTAAAGGTGAGTCCTCAGTCTCTGTGGGTCAGACTAATATACATGCATTTAGACAATTACTTATGAACAATAATTATCACATGACTTCACAGACTCCAAGACCAAAGACCGACAAAGAATTGAAAAAGAACAGATATGTCACACTTCTAGAAGAAGCTGATACCATAATCTATAGTGACTCCTGAGCCCCCGATGAGGTGCAGGATTTGCCAGGTGGTGCTGGCACTGCCACGAAGTCCACTAAGTTAGCACAGCAAAACTCACTGGATATGTGGGTAAAACCATGGGCTGAGGCTAGTAGGCAGAATGTCCTTGGACCTTCCAGAAGTCTGAATGCTCCCAGGCTCTCCTCAAGTGGGGAGACAAGTCCAACAACCTTGCCAGGGTCAGTGGAGGACCAGGACAGCACCTCTCACCAAGGCCAGGATTAGGACCATGCACTATCTGGTCCAGTTGGGAGAAACCTAGTGGCAGAGCTGACCACAATGCTGATAAGATTCACACCTGGCACCATGGCCAACTCCACTGGAACAGGTAGTAGCAGAACCTCGGAAGCATCAAGCTGAGTCCTATCTCCTCCTAAGATAGTTCGAGTTCTGAAAGCAACTCAGGCTGAAGAACAGGGGGAAGCTGCTAGTGCCCAGGCAGTAAAGGGGGGCACAGTAACAGAACCACTACCATTGTCGAAGTACCTGACAAAGAGGATGACATGGCTTTCCTACAATGGAAAGCAAAACAGTCCAAAGCTAGAACCCTGACACCTGAAATCCCACCTAACAAGGGGGTACATGATCACATGTGGTACCAACCTTTCAGAGTTGATTGGACTCTATGGGTGATTCATACCACCAAGAACTTGGCAGCTGCCAAAGCTGTTCTCTCCATTTGGGTTCATCCCAAACGACTTGGAGAGATAACTGATGAGCTCATTCAGAGCTTGAACACTGAAGAGAGCTCTGTGCATGAGCAGCTCTATGAACTTCATGAACCAATTCAGTATATCTGTGGCACCAAGAGTTCTGGTTGGGACTTCTTGGTGGATATCCAACTTGCTCCCTGTACAGGAAAGAAGATTCTGTTATGATTTTTCCATTATCTTATCTTATCCAAGTCATATCCATGACTCATCCATATAATCAATTCAAGAAACTGACTCGTATCCAGCTATTCACCGGCTACAACCCTTGTTCTCACCGTCTGTCACCCCAGACGTTCTCTATTGGCTCTATGATCCTCCCGGATCATCCTACTTCGACACCATTTGTGCATGGACCATAGCATTTCATCTAATTATAGCACCATAGAAATACTATATAAACAGAGTAAACTAGGCAGTTGTACTCTATCTCTTGTTTAAATTACAACCATATACTTCTTGTTTACACAACACAGAAGGCTATCGGCTTCTATCTCTCACTTTGGGTGATCATTCGAACACGTAACGGCCCAGAGAGATCAGCTGACTGCCCCAAGTCATGTATCCAAGTTGGTACATAACATTAAACAAGAGATTTCCTCCCTTGCTTCTTCAATGCTAGCTATCTAGAAGCACTTCTTCATGCCTGAAGAAGAACGAAACCCCTCAGAACCCCAAACCATTTCTCTCAGCGTCGCTATTGGCAGTGCCATCCTGTTAACCTTCTTTACAGTCCTTGCCGTTTTAATATATGAGGAAGAAATCTGGGCTTTGCTCCAGCAAAGGTGAGCCCGACGACCCGACCCATCACCTCGCCCTGCCCCACCACCCACCCATGTCATTCCCTGGGGGATACCCCCTGCAAGATTGGGAGAATGAGAGGTGGTATCACTTATCTGCCCCCATGCCCATTTCACGATTGCCTCCTCCTCCGAGGGGAGTGTAGATTTGAGGCCCCTGACACCCAGGCCCTCCTCCACCCGCATACATAATGCGTGAGCAGTCCTCCTCCATTACAGGATGGAATGACCCACTGTCACACTGGAGCGACCAACAGCTGCCTGCATGGCAGCCCAAGAATACATGCGGGACATTTGGCTTGTGCTCAATGATCCCCTGCCTGCATACTCCAGCCCCCCCCCTCATCCACAAACCCCCGCCCTCCACATATCACAGCAGAGATCAGATTCTCTGTTGCCTGACAGCAATGACAGTAGAAGGTCCAGCTATTCTGGACCCCATCACCCCAACGATCCCACCATGGATCAAAACCACCCTTATGGCCTCTGGGGCCGTTGATATGCCATCTACACATTCACACCTAGATTTTGCGATTTTGTAACAATACTATTGCACATCTATCCTATACTAGTGATACATAGAGGACTATAGCTGAGGCTTCAAGCTGATAGTTAAAAGCAGTAAGCAACTGGTAGAGCCAGGACTTAGATGCAACACCATTAGTGGGTTAAATCTACCAGCCGGCCAGACTAGTAACTCGAATGCTAGCAGGACTAAGTGAAATACAGCCACTAGCAAATGAAGGATGCTACTAGCACACAAAAACCAGGAGCAGAGTACACAGATCTCGTCAAGTTCTGTCACTAGCAGCCCAGACTGGGCATAAATGCCTAAGTCAGGATAACTAGTCACATGGCAATCTTGAAACAGGACTTAGAAATAAATTAGGAATGGATTAACCTTGAGCCCAGATCCAACTATTTCAATATAGATCTCTTATGATCAATGCTAGTGGAGCCGGACTGCACCCTCGATCATGATCGGATAGCTGTTACAGGTACCAATATCCAGATATCCATATAACCGCGTTACTAGGGCCTGTAGTTGTGCCAAGGGTGCGGAACGGTATTCATGACTAGCCAAGAAATCCTTACCATGATATAGATCTCTTATGATCAATGCTAGTGGAGCCAGACTGCACCCTCAATCATGATCAGATAGCTGTTACAGGCACCAATATCCAGATATCCATATAACCATGTTACTAGGGCATGTAGTTGTGCCAAGGGTGCGGAAAGACCAACTGTGGAGTCTCTAGACCGAATATTTGAAAAGAAAACAGACTAGACCGACTATTGTGTGATTATTCACCATTATTTGTGACTAGCCAAGAAACCCTTACCAATATACCCTATACCCAGATGATATTTATAGTTCTGCCTCAGTAGTATATAAGTAGTGGGATGGGCACTCGTGCAAAGCAGGCAAGCCATCCCCGCAGTTGAGCCCTCACTGGTAGTAACTGGTGTCCCAATCAAGGCTTTTGTGCTTAACCTCGATGAAGTGATTAATAGTCGCTAAGTCACCCATAGAATTGCATTGAATTGAAGTCTATTAGAGTCACTGTTGTGTCCTGCAAAGGTCCAGAGTGTTTTGAAGTTAGTTCAAGCAAAGTTCTCGGAGTTATAGTTTATTCTTAGGCCAAGAGTGCCACTAGTTAGCCAAGAGTGCGGCTAGTCAAGTGTTTATCACTTGTAGGAAGCAGTATAGGGCCAAGAGCGCCACCAGTCTGAAGCAGTTTCAGTCAGAATGAGTGCAGTAGCTCAAACCAAGTCACTCTTATCCAATTGTGTCTTACCCACCCCACTAGTATGAGTAGTACTTTGTATAAACTCACTAGTAATGAATAAAACATCTTAAAGACAATTGTACTTGATTATTGAAGTCTGCAGAGTGCTTCCATCATACTCGAAACTGCCCGAATTCAATATTGGTGATTAAGTGTAGAGTAGTAAGAGGTTTAGTGTGATTGGTGTTCATTGCCATTCCCTAATTCTTTTGTCACTCGCCGTTACCAAGCACATCATCTGGAGCCCACCGTGGGGGGGGGGGGTTTCAGACTTGATAATCTTGTTGAATAAAAGACGCTTATTTGACACTAGTCTTGTTAAATAAACTACTGTTCAAACCTAGTAGCTTGTATGCAATCTGTCTAACCAAGCCTCAGCGAAAGCGAAGGGCAAAGCTAGAGCTACAGAGCCCGCATGAGCATCGTCTTCAAGGCTAGCACCTAATAGTGCTACCTCGAGACCAAGAGGAAGATCAACAGCCAATTCACGAGCTGCTGGTGTTGGATCTCTGTCTAACTACGACTTGTTAAAGCAGAAACGAAGTGCAACTGCACCGCCCAATAGCTCACAAGCTAGGACAGCGCAGCGAATCAACACGAACTTAACAGTTCAACAGACTAGACCCATCGCACCACGCCTAAGGCCAAGACCTTCCTTCCCTAGTGAAGATAGAATATCACTAGTACCTGGACAAACGAACTCACAGTCCATTCAAACCGTTAGTAGACCGTCCATGTCAACTAACAACCAAAAGATGCCTAGACCAACGTCTAGGGACGCGCCCAAGTTTGATAGTAAAGAACCAGAGAACTTGCGTCGTTTCCTTGGGCAAATGGAGGATTTATTCTCTGACTACAGCATCACCAACGACGATGAGAAGAAGAAGAAGCTAGTAAGGTATACGGATGCACGTACCGAAGAAGAATGGCAAACCCTAGAGGAGTATGATAGTGGCACCTTCGACGAATTCAAGGAAGCTATCTTGAAAAACTATCCAGAGGCGGCAGACGCAGAGACAGGCACTTGGGAGAGGCTCACACGTATATCGCAAAAGTTCTCAAACCTTGGGGCTGACGAGCGCGAGTCGTATCTGAAGTTCAAGCGTAGATTCTTGACCGAAGCTAAGAAGCTGCAGAAACCTCTGGCGCTAGTCATGAATCGAGAACTAGTGGAGAAATTCACTGAGTTGTTGTCTCCCGCATTTAGAGAAAACATCGCATTGCGATTGAGTATCAAGCATGGATTCAAAAGCATGACAAGTGCACCTGCTGTTGCTGCTGGTGTCAGTAGTTCTGCTGCACTGGTTGCTGCAAGACCCATGAAAAGATGGGAAGATATGCACACCCTCGATGAGGTTGTTGCTGAAGCTGATGATATTGCTCTCAACAGCTCCACTAGTTACCTTCTGTCGGCAACTAGTGGAAGTATATCATCTACTGGAGCCACTAGTGGTTCTGGATTCAAGGCAGAATTTGAAGAAGTAAAGCAGCAAGTAGCTACTTTACTCGATCGCATTGACGTGAGTGAGAAACAGGCAAAGGAGCACCAAGAACAAATATTGAAAGCCTTTCAACAAGGTGGAAATAATAGCTCCTTGCCAAGGCAATCACGACCACAGAATGAATACCCAGGAGCAGGCCCTTCTGACAACTGCTGGTACGACTGGAAATCTGGGCACTACATAAGAGATTGCCAGAATGTCCAGAAGCACTTAGCAGAAGGATTGTTGAAGTTTGTCGACCGCAAGTTCATGATGGCCGATGGTAATCCAATCCCATGCGAACCAGCACACCTCTGTCCAATGGATCGAATGCTAGCAATGTTGAATAAGAAGCAAGAACAGATGTTCTGGGAGGATGTCAGTGGGCTGGCTGAAATATTTAATGTCAGCCTGCCTGATAACACTTCTTTGTATGCCAATAGGCCATGAGATGCTAGGGATGAAGTGATCGATAGACTTCGTCAAGACCTGCAGTATTGGCAGACTAGCACTCATGTTTCAACGCCTGTTCAATCTACTGTTCAGCCTCAGTTGTTACAAACACCTGTTCTATCTATGAGTAGTCAAACATTGAATCAATCATTTGATCCTAATGTTTTCTTGAATCAAATGAAGTCGCTATTCAACCAGGCCAGTAGTCAGACTGCGGCTAGTGACCAAAATTTTGATAGTCAGTATGTTGCCACGCATGCTAGCAGTGGTGAGTCTTCCCAACAGGGTTTCAAAAGGGTCTGATGAAGGCTACGGGGAAGAATACGTCAATCCCTATGACTATTCCCCATAAACAGCCGGAGGACCATTTCAAAAACAGACCCAAGGGAACTGAACCAAAGAAATATGTAAAGAAAGTGGTTGAACCAGTGTCTGATGAATATGAGAAAGAAGAACCCACACCGTGAGTACCCACTAGTAAGACAGTTGTAGTGGAAATACCGACTATTAAACCCACTAGTAAGAAACCGGTAATAGTAGAAGGTGCTAATAGTGATGAGGATGAGGCCCCACATTGAGAACTGCCATTTAGAAAAGTTCCGAGTGTAAGTTTTGCGCCCCTCCCATCAGATAGCACAAACAAAAAGAAAAACCAAGTGAGATTCGAGGAATCCAAGACACCAGCATATAAACATATGGCACCCATCCATAAGGAGGGTAGAGTGCAGGATGTCGCATCTAAAGTATTGAAAACGCCTATAGTCTTGAATGCAAAAGAGCTCATGGACCTGTCTGAGCCTCTAAGAAAAGAAATTGCCAAATTAATGGCTAAGAAACGAATTTCGGCTCAGCCAGTAACAGAACAGATGTATAGTGTGGGGGAGACCGAACCCAAGTCTGACCCATTGCCATTTGACAAGTCTATTGATGAAGAAAACGCAGCTAATGAGGCCTTGTCCTTGAATGCAGATGCGATCGACATTTCCGATTTGCCATCTGCGACGTTCATGGCAGCGCAATTCAGTATGGGTTTAATTCCCGCTGGGTCCTTGATTATGACCAACCCATACCTACAGTATCTCGATTCACTAGCACCAGGAGAAAAGCCTAAGCAGGTAATAGTTGCCAAAGACCCAGCTAGTCTGCGAGCTGTCTATCCTTTAATTAATGGTGCAGGCGAAGAAGAAAGTGTAGTTGATGGTGGCTCACAGATAGTATCGATGGCTAGTACCATTGCGACTAGGCTAGGAATAGCATGGGATTCTGACATAACTATTCATATGCAGAGTGCGAATGGTCAGCTTGAGAAAACCTTAGGACTAGCAAGGAATGTCCCATTCCTATTTAATGATATAACCGTGTACTTGCAAGTACATATCATCACTAGTCCAGCATATAAAGTGCTACTAGGCCGACCGTTTGATGTTCTCACAGAAAGTGTTATTAGGAATCAAGCAGATGGTGGTCAGATTATTACCATCACTGATCCGAACACTAGTAGGAGGTGCACCATTCCAACCTTCTTGAGAGGGGCTCCTCCTAGATTAGCCAAAATGGCACCTAGAGCAGCTGAAGAGGGTTTTCAATTGAACTCAATGAATTGATGAACGATCAAGGAGAGTTATCCCTGCAAATCGTACAGACTAGTGATGGTAACTTGGAAATTGAAGCGTATATGAAACCAAAAGAAGGCGCTAGTTTCTCAGAAAAAGAACTACATGACAACTTTCTTATGGCTTCAATGAGTTGTGAAGAAAAATTATGCCAAGATGAACAAGCCAAGGGACTATTAAACTCCTACTTCCAAGGAAAGGTAGTCCTTGAGGGCTACAAAGCACAATATCATGTGTATGAGCACATTAGCAATGGCTCTCAATTACGAGAAGATAATGAAATCCCAATTTATAATATACTAGTTGATAACTTGCATGCGAGGTCAAAGACTAGTAAGTCTAAGAAGAAAAAGATGACACTAGTCCCTGGTTTTGAACACCTTGGTGCATGCATGAAGAGCCCAGACTTTAAACCAGTCACAGTGCTCGCTAGTAAGAAATATAAACCTGTAGCATTGAAGGTAAAGCCACTACTGGGTGACCTGCCAGAAAAATTCCGAATAGTGAGAGACATTAAGGGTGATCCCCTCAAAGACATCTCACTATTGAGTACTAGTCCACCAGAATATGTACCTACAGCACGCTATACCCCAGAAAGAAAAGCTAAGATTGATGAGAATCACCCAGAAGGATTTCTATGGCCAGAAGAGCGCAAACTAATGCACCATTTCATGACTATCCAAGAACAGGCATTCGCTTGGGATGATACTGAATGGGGGCATTTCCGAGAAGATTTCTTCCCGCCAATAGATATTCCTGTAGTACCACACACTCCATGGGTATTGAAGAACATTCCCATCCCACCTGGGATCTATGAAGAAGTCTGTAGGATTATTAAATCCAAGATTGAAGCTGGTGTATATGAACCATCTAATTCTTCATATAGATCAAGGTGGTTCTGTGTTATTAAGAAAGATGGTAAAAGCCTTCGACTAGTACATAGTTTGGAGCCCCTCAACGCAGTAACTATTGCGCATTCAGGAATTCCACCAGCCACAGATGAACTCTCAGAGCACTTTGCTGGACGTGCCTGTGGAGGATGTTTGGACTTGTATGTTGGATATGACGAGCACGACATAGCAGTTGGGTCTCGGGACTACACTACCTTCCAGACACCATTTGGTTCTATGCGACTAGTAAAGTTACCGATGGGTTGGACGAATTCTGTCCCAATATTCCATGAAGATGTGACGCATATCCTAAGAGAAGAAATCCCACATGTCACTCGTCCCTATATTGATGATGTACCCATATGAGGACCAAAGACTTGCTATGAAACAGGGGAGGGGAATTTTGAGACTATTCCAGAGAACCCAGGGATTCGTCGTTTCGTATGGGAACATATGCAGAACATGAATCGAGTGGTCCAACGGATGAAATATTGTGGAGGAACGTTTTCTGGACCTAAAACGTTCTTGTGTGTTGAAGAAATGATGGTGGTTGGTCATTTGTGTACGTATGAAGGTAGAAAAATTGAACCTGATAGGGCCGGAGTCATCAGTCATTGGGGCCCTTGCAAGCATCTCACTGATGTACAAGCCTTCTTAGGCACTTGTGGAGTCTGTCGAAAGTTTATAAAAGACTATTCGAAGATAGCAGAACCACTAGTCAAGTTGACTCGGCTCAATGTACCCTTTGAATGGGAGGATGAACAGCAACTAGCCATGGATAAGTTAAAAGAGGCGGTTGTGAATAGTCCAGCTATTCGACCAATTGACCTCACTAGTGAAGCAGAAGTAGGCCTATGCATTGATACCTCATACAAGGCTGTTGGGTTCTACATCTATCAAGTTGATGAAAAAGATCCTACCAAGCGCTACTATGTTCGCTTTGGTTCAATCACAATGAATGAAAGAGAAGCATGGTTTTCACAGCCCAAACACGAACTGTATGGACTATTGCGAGCATTAAAAGCTTGTCAGTATTGGCTCATTGGGATTCACAACTTAGTAGTTGAAACTGATGCACAATATATTAAGGGTATGCTAAGCAACCCTGGAATGGGACCAAATGCCACTATCAACCGTTGGATAGAGGACATATTGATGTTTCATTTCACCCTTCGGCATGTGAAAGGTAGTACTTTCCCCACAGATAGACTATCAAGGCATGACTCCCAACCTGGAGATGAAGTCCACCCTGACTTGGAGGACTATGAGCTTAAAGACCATGGCCCCTTGAAATTCGAAGTAGCGGAAGGGACTAGTACATGGCCAAAGGAACTTGAAGAATTTAAGAATGAAATTGATAGTCGAGGTGGCTATATGTATACGCTAGCCACTAGTATTGACGATTTTACTGTAGAATTGGATGATGCACGCTCACATGAGCTAGAATTAAGAAATCTGTACTTTGCACAAGTGCAAACTGATGAAACTCTAGGCCAGTTCTTGAAGGCTACTCCACTAATTCCAGGTCTCGAACATAAGTTTGACCCTAACAAAAGGGAGGACTATCCAGAGAGGCAACGGACTCATAGTGGACTGGCACAAGATGAACGCTTACCGCATGTCAGAACCTGGTTGAGAAACCTCAGGTACCATCCAGAGGGACTTAATGACAAGCAGTACTTGAATTTTAAGCAGTACTGTCGTAACTTCTTCCTAGACAAAGGGGGATGACTGTACAGGCGTAGTATTGAAGGGAACCATCGACTAGTGGTCGATAAAAGCCATCGAATGTATATGATGAGATCAGCACATGACTCATTAGGACATCGAGGTTTTTATGCAACTAAGTCACTATTGGAGCAGCAGTTTTGGTGGCCAGAGTTGGAACAAGATGTCAGTTGGTATGTCAAATCTTGTCATTTATGCCAAGTCAGACAGAAGACTATGCTCCGTATCCCACCTTCTGTCACTCAGACACCGTCGCTATTCCAAAAAGTACACTGCGACACAATGGTTATGTCTCCAGCATCGAATAAGTGCAAATATATAGTTCATGCACGCGACTCACTATCGTCATGGCCAGAGGCAAGGGCTTTACAACATGAGAATGCTAAAGCTATTGCGATTTGGTTCTTTGAGGATGTGATATGCAGGTGGGGCTGTCCGTATGAAATAGTAACTGATAATGGCAGACCATGGGTTGCTGTTATACAATGGCTAGCAGACAAGTACAGCATTACTGGAATAAAGATCTCTCCTTACAATTCGCAAGCGAATGGAAAGATAGAAAGAGGCCATTGGGATATTCGTCAATCACTCTTTAAGGCAACTAGTGGCAATGCAAGGAAGTGGTTTTACTTCCTACCACATGTATTGTGGGCTGACCGCATCACTATTAAACGTGGGATGGGTTGCTCACCATATTTTATGGCACTAGGTGCACATCCAATAGTACCACTTGACGTAGTTGAAGCTACCTGGCTAGTAAAACCTCCAAGTGGAATTTTGAGCACTGCAGACCTAATTGGTCTTCGTGCAAAAGCGCTAGCCAAGCATGCTCAACATGTAATGGCCATGAGACAGAGAGTCAGTAAAAATAAGCTCGATACTGTACTATGCTATGAACGCGAGCACAAGGCCACTATTGTGGACTATGACTTCAAACCAGGTCGACTAGTGCTTATGCAAAACACACGCGTTGAAGATAGTCTGGATAGCAAGATGGAGCCAAGGTACTTGGGGCCACTAGTCATCATAAGAAGGACCAAAGGTGGTTCCTATGTCTTAGCAGAATTGGATGGATCACTGGTGGGTGGCGCAGTCGCTCAGTTTAGAGTAATCCCATACCATGCGAGGCATAGTATCAGCTTACCAAAGAAAATTCATGATTTAATTGATGTAAGTCCTCAAACTCTTAAAGAGTTGGTGGATAGTGATGAATCTGTCCCAACTGAATACCACTATCGGCCATTAGGCAAGAAACTGTATGGTGTAGACCAGATTAGACTGCAACAGAGCGACACTAGAGGATCTGACAGTGAAGATTCAGGTTCAGAAGCAGAGGGATACCCTCAGCCTGGTGACAATGATAGCGATAGTAGTGAAGAGGACGAAGTCCCCATCACTAGGCGACTTAGAAGCTCGAAAACTGCAGTCAACAACAGTCAAACACAATTGATATTGCTGGGTAATGACAGCGTAAGCTAGATAAGACTATCTAGGCAGTTGATATTCGCAGTAATAACAGACTAGTAATGGAAAAACTGTATAGGCAGTGACTAGTAATGTGTCATGGATCTTGAGTATCTGTAAACTCGGTGCATGAGTCAACACATGCCTACACTCGGCCTTCTCAGTCCTAGCAGTGACTCACACATAATTTTCTTTTACTTTCTCTATTCTTCTTGCTCATACTAGAATATAATAGAACATTGTAGAATATTCATGACTCGAGCCTTTTAGTATATAAATACCATCTGTAACCTTGTAGAATAAAAGAATCAAGCTACTCATCTTCAAGTCCACTTCATTGTGTGAACTAAGCATCTGATCAGTTACGCCTAGCGCTTGCCAATCTCCTCACTTCCTGACTACGCCTAGCGCTTGTCAGAAACCTCATCAGTTATGCCTAGCGCTTGCTGAACAACTCGTTGGATACGCCAAGCGCTTTCTGACACCAATCCGAAGACTACGCCTAGTGCTTGTCTTCATCTACAGCCCATAATAGCTCCGCGCTCACCGGCTGCTTCCTCCAGTAACTGCTTCGCACTTACTGACCCCTTTACCTCGCAAACTGGACCTCTCAGGTCTCCTCACGAACCCTTGCCGGAATCTATTCTATTCCCTAACGACATACATCTCTATAACATATCCTACCTTGCTTCGATCATCACTTGTCGCCCCTCACTCTCATATCCTGATTTCGGCAGATTCCTAACATAATGGTCAGCACGACCAGTGGCGAGTCTAAAACTATGATTGTATTAGCAGAATACCAACCAGTATTGAAAATAGAATGAGAAGAATAGAGTCCTATCAAAGAAGATTGGCACTGTTGCATGTGAACCTGAAAATCATCAAGTGAATTTGATGATCTCTGATAGCTAAGTGTCAGCTGGACTTGGTGATGAGAATGTGATCGAGAACTGTGACCTCAAAAGGAAGTAGTAAGGGTCCACTAGTGGGATGCACTGCTAAGTACAAAAGGGACTTGGGTGACTGAGGACAGTCACTATTTCAGTGTGGGAGAGATGATATGCCGTCTACGCATTCACACCTAGATTTTGCGATTTTGTAACAATACTATTGCACATCTATCCTATACTAGTGATACATAGAGGACTATAGCTGAGGCTTCGAGCTGATAGTTAAAAGCAGTAAGCAACTGGTAGAGCCAGGACTTAGATGCAACACCATTAATGGGTTAAATCTACCAGCTGGCCAGACTAGTAACTCGAATGCTAGCAGGACTAAGTGAAATACAGCCACTAGCAAACGAAGGATGCTACTAGCACACAAAAACCAGGAGCAGAGTACACAGATCTCGTCAAGTTCTGTCACTAGCAGCCCAGACTGGGCATAAATGCCTAAGTCAGGATAACTAGTCACATGGCAATCTTGAAACAGGACTTAGAAATAAATTAGGAATGGATTAACCTTGAGCCCAGATCCAACTATTTCAATATAGATCTCTTATGATCAATGCTAGTGGAGCCGGACTGCACCCTCGATCATGATCGGATAGCTGTTACAGGTACCAATATCCAGATATCCATATAACCGCGTTACTAGGGCCTGTAGTTGTGCCAAGGGTGCGGAAATACCAACTGTGGAGTCTCTAGACCGAATATTTGAAAAGAAAACAGACTAGACCGACTATTGTATGATTATTCACCATTATTCGTGACTAGCCAAGAAACCCTTACCAATATACCCTATACCCAGATGATATTTATAGTTTTGCCTCAGTAGTATATAAGTAGTGGGATGGGCACTCGTGCAAAGCAGGCAAGCCATCCCCGCAGTTGAGCCCTCACTGGTAGTAACTGGTGTCCCCAATCAAAGGCTTTTGTGCTTAACCTCGATGAAGTGATTAATAGTCGCTAAGTCACCCATAGAATTGCATTAAATTGAAGTCCATTAGAGTCACTGTTGTGTCCTGCAAAGGTCCAGAGTGTTTTGAAGTTAGTTCAAGCAAAGTTCTCGGAGTTATAGTTTATTCTTAGGCCAAGAGTGCCACTAGTCAGCCAAGAGTGCGACTGGTCAAGTGTTTATCACTTGTAGGAAGCAGTATAGGGCCAAGAGCGCCACCAGTCTGAAGCAGTTTCAGTCAGAACGAGTGCAGTAGCTCAAACCAAGTCACTCTTATCCAATTGTGTCTTACCCACCCCACTAGTACGAGTAGTACTTTGTATAAACTCACTAGTAACAAATAAAACGTCTTTAAGACAATTGTACTTGATTATTGAAGTCTGCAGAGTGCTTCCATCATACTTGAAACCACCCGAATTCAATATTGGTGATTAAGTGTAGAGTAGTAAGAGGTTTAGTGTGATTGGTGTTCATTGCCATTCCCTAATTCTTTTGTCACTCGCCGTTACCAAGCACATCACTGGTGAGTATTGTGTAACAGTCCATGCCACCCCACGTCAACATCATTGCTCCCAACTAGACTGGACTGCAATGAACAACACACTTCATAATGCCACCTATGATGATCCCACTATCCAACGCGACCACATATCCATCATGGCCCCATGCTTCTTCACAGAGGCTGACTTGGAGGCGGGCGTGGCACAGGACGGCCAGCTCATATGGGATAATATGACTTGGATCAGCAGGCATTGCAACGTTGCTGATCATCCATCAAACTTTAGTACATATGATGTCCTCGATGTGCTTGTGGCATATTATATGAATACAACCGTCTACCCAAATTTACAGGTATGCCTCTATTTCCGACGTGTGATTGCCCTGTTGCTGATAATCATGTTCAGGTTGTTGTCGTCGCAGGCCACTTGGCTGGCGGCCAAATGACCCAGTGCTATGTGGCTCTTAGGCTGTCAACTAAGGATGATAGCTGGCTGCATTTCTGGATCGGTAAGTCCCTCCAAAGAGCGACAAGAAAACTAATCTTAAAACCATAAAGCCAACCCCGGATCCTTATGCTGGCTAACCGAGGACCGTCCATTTCCCGACAATAACTGTAGTGGCGTTGATGATTTCAAATATGGGCTGGAGTCGAACTTCCCCGCCTATGCAACTGCGAATGCTCGTGTTCTTGAAAGGGAAGGTATCGTTGAGAGATACAATGGGTGCACGATTAGTTACGCCTGGGGACTCGTGAGTGATGTTATTTGTCGCGGGGCAGCTTTTCTACTACTTCTTGCAGGAGGACCATGGTGACGGCGATCCTTGATGTCAAGCAAAAGTCAGTTACTTAATGTCCATTTTCTGTTCTCCATTTCTCACATGTCGCAGACTCAGGGAAATACGCATCTAGAAAGGGGACAGTATTTTGTGTCGATGCTGGAGGATATGGGAGGCATACCTCATTGCACCACTGTCAATTGGGTACCCGGTATTGGCCATGATACTGAGGGAATGATGGCAAGCGATGCCAGAATTGATAAAGTGAGGATATTAACGTACAGCTGGGAAATCATTCCCGTTGCTAATTGTTCCGGCATAGTTATTCCGATATATGGGGAACGAGAATTGTGCTTAGCGGGGGCATTCCATTCAACTCAACCTTGGAGCGTCACCAGCAAGTGCCTTCATGACATTCCACCAACGTCAGAATGGCCGTGTCTAATTTTTTGAAAGTAGCTATACAAACTCATCTAATTTTGTAGTCTTCTACTCTTCGTATGCGACTGTGTCAATACCATCTATTTCTAGGTAGTCCATCATTCCAGAAATAATGCAAAAGCACACTTCTGAACACCGTCGAAAACTCCTCAGGTTCAATCTGCATTTTGACTCCGTCTTTAACATCTGGAGCTTAAGGCAGATCCTTCCATTCCTTGAAACATTTGCCTTGGGATCTCGGAGCTCCCACTAATCCTGAAGCAATGCTAGATGGCTGCCATCTCATTAACATTCATCGAACACATTGGAAGTGATCCGAGAGTATGAGGCCAGCATAAACTGTGCCCTATACACTCCAAAAATCGTAACCAAGGACAAAACGGTGGTCAAAATATTAGACCACGAATATTCGGAACATGGCGACGTAGCCTACCTCACCAAATGAAGGGATGGATATACCAAATAGATTGTCAATCCAGATGAAAAACTATGGAAAAAGTTGATTGATCAGTACTGGATCAGTCAAATCAAAACACAGTTCGATGCCCCTGAAGAAGAGCCTTAGCAGTCAGGATGACTGCTTTAACAAGGGGGTAATGTTATGATTTTTCTGTTATCTTATCTTATCCAAGTCATACCCATGACTCACCCATCTAATCCTCCATCGATTCTGACTCAAATCTAAGTATTCACCAACATTGACCCTCATTCTCACCACTTGTCACCCCAGACATTTTCTATTGGATGTATGATCCTTTCAGACCATTCTGCTTCAACACCATTCAAGCATGGACTATACCATTTCAGCTATATATATCACCATAAAAACAGTATATAAGTAGAGTAAAACTCACCATTGTACTCTATCTTTCAACTAAACTTTAATCATATACTACTTACTCTCTCACACTAAAGACTATGCTTAAGTCTCTATCTGGGTAATTGTTCAAACATGTAACAGCCCCTAGAGACCAGCTGATGTCCCAAGTCATGTGACTAAGTCAGTATCTAACATACGACCTCTCACTCAATTAACTGGGAAGGTAGATTGGACTTGGGGATCAGAACAAGAGCAAGCATTTGATCAGCTCAAGAAGTTGATGACCATCAACATTGTTCTAATGATCCCCTCAGATGAGGGAAAATTCTGAGTAGAAGCAGATACTAGCGATGGGGCCATTGGCACCATCCTTAGCCAAGAACAGAATGGCAAATGGAGGCCTGTTGCCTTTATGTCCAAAGCATTGATGACCACTGAATGCAATTACAAAATTTATGATAAAGAATTACTGGCCATCATGCTAGCCCTAGAAGAATGGCACCATTATCTCATAGGCACCAAGGAAATAATTGAAATCTGAACTGATCACCAAAACCTTCAATATTTCTGAAAACCCCAGAAGTTGAACTGCCGACAAGCTCAGTGAGTCACTGAATTAGCAGAATACCACTTTGTTCTTCAACACAAAGCTGGAATCGCTAACAAGAAGGCTGATCTTCTCAGCCAAAGAGATGATCATGATCAGGGAAAAGAAGACAACCAAGACATGATTGTACTTTCTCCTGAATATTTCTGGGCATTAATATTGCCCACCACTGAAGAATGAATGATGTGTATAAGAGACGCAACCCAATGAAAGACACAATGGGATCAAGGGATCGAAAAATCCCTTAATCATGAATGGGGCATCACCCAAGAAAATGAAGTATTATGGTATGATGGATGAATCTATGTTCCACAGGATTCATCTCTTCATGGAGAAATCATTGCCCAATACCATGATCATATCACAGCAGGACACCCAGGGATTTCCAAAACCAAAGAACTCATTCTACGAGAATATTGGTGGCTAAAGATGAAAAGAGATGTTGAATTCTACATCAAAGGATGTGAAACCTGTCAAAGGACAAAGAGTGACATGCAGGCAAAGGCTGCCCCTCTTTACCCTAACACAATCCCAGACACCTCTTGGACCCATATCTCAGTAGACATGGTTACTGGTCTTCCAGAATCTGAGGGATTTGATGCTTTACTCATCATCATGGACTGTTTTTCCAAAAACATCATTCTCATCCCATGCCATGAAGAATTGTCAGCAGAAGGATGGGCCCATATACTTCGAAATCATGTATATGCAAAACATGGAATGCCATAAATAGTTATCTCTGATCGAGGACCTCAATTTGTGTCTTCTTTCATGAAGGAACTATACTGGATGCTGAACATCATGCAAAATGCATCCACTGCATACCACCCACAGATGGATGGACAGGCTGAACGAGTCAATCAAGAGGTTGAAAAATACCTTCAGATCTTTATCAACCATTGACAGACAGATTGGGTCACATGGCTACCCCTTGCAGAATTTGCTCATAATAACAGAATTCATTCTGCCACTGGCAAAAGCTCATTTATGGTCTTATATGGATGAAATCCCCAACTCATTCCTGAGTCTATCCAAAAGACCAACTTCCCAAATCCTGCAGCCATAGAATTCACAGAAATGATGGCCAAAGTTCACAAAGAGATTCATGATGCTTTGGAAAAAGCAGTGACACAGATGAAGGTGCAATATGACAAATGAAAGAAGTCACCTTGAAAATATCAAATCAATGATAAGGTCTGGCTTGATACCACCAACCTTCATCTCCCATGACCAAAGAAGAAACTCAATGACAAACAAACAGGACCATTCAAAATCATCAAAAAATCAGGAACAGCAGTGTACAAGCTGAAACTGCCACCCCATTGGAAGATACATCCTCAGTTCAACAAGAAATTGTTGACTCCCTATATCGCACCCTCATTCCCAAACCAGCAACAACTGCCTCCTCTCCTCCAGACCTTGTCAATGGTCAAGAAGAATATGAAATTGAAGAAGTTCTAGACTTGTGCACTCATTGAGTATGCTCCAAACAAAGACAACCATCTAGGGAAGTCACAGATTACCTAGTCAAGTGGAAAGGATGGACTAGAGAACACAATTCCTGGGTCCAAGAAACAGAAATGTCAAATGCAACAGAAGTGATTGAAGAATATAAGGCCAGCATAAACTGTGCCTTATACATTCCAAAAATCATAACCAAAGATAAGATAGTGGTCAAGATATTGGACCATGAATACTCTGACAGTGGTGATGTCACATACCTTGCTCAATGCAAGGATGGATATAAAAAATGGATTATCAACCCAGATGAAAAAACATAGAAAAACTTGATTGAACAGTACTGGATCAATCAAGTTCTATCACAACTTGACACCCCTGAAGAAGAACCTTAGCAGTCAGGATGACTGCTTTAACAAGGGGGTAATGTTATGATTTTTCTGTTATCTCATCTTGTTTTATCATATCCATGACACCACACATCTTATCTCAGTCAGTATCGACATATTCACCAATGACCACCCTAGTTTTCCTCGATTCATACCCTTGTTTACTCTTATTCGCTCATGATCCAGCTGACTTACACACTGTTCTCTCATGGACGATACCATTTCATCTATTAATAACCCCATACTTTCAGTATATAAGTAGAGTAGTTTTCACCATTGTACTCTACCTTTCAACTAAATTGCATTCATATACCTTCTACTACACAAAACCAAAGACTTAGCCAACCTCTCTATTAACAGGTGATTGTCTGAACACAAGACAGCCCAGAGAGAAGCTTACATCCCAAGTCACATGTTAGACAGGGCCATAACACTCTTGGATGAGAACTGGGGTGCTTGTCAGTGAATGTGTCAATGCTGACTGAGATAAGATGTGCAGTGTCATGGATATGATGAGATAAGATGAGATAATGGAAAAATCATAACAGTTTTAGAGCAGGTATGCATGCTACCTAGCCATTATATTAGCTTTTTGCTTAGGAAACAACACTACAGGTCATTGATTTTAGTGAGGCTGAACACTCTGGGTACCTTCTTGCATTTTCCAAGTTCCATATTAAGCAAGATGATTCTTGCACTCAAGAACAACTCCTTGCAGATGGTGCAAAGCTTCTCAAGGGATGTGAGCAGCATTTTCACAATGTGGTGTAAGGCTGGCAAACTCTCTGGTGAGATAATTACAGTTTGCTTTTGCAAGATCTTTTGTATACAGTAAGTATATGAGGAGGTGCAAGAACCACCTGCTTCAGATTGGTACAGATTGACTTCTGATAGTGGAGAAGAGTGAAAGAGTGGGACTCAATATCCTTTCAAGAGATATGGGCTTTGAGAGCAATTTCTGCATAATAGCAATGAGCTTCTGTGCTGTCTGCTAGTGATACTAGATATGAGGCTGCTAAAGTATGCTAAGCTGGAGGCTTGGATAAGGAATTTATTCCTTTAGTGTGCTATGAGCTTGATAGATTTATCTCTAGTTACATTTATGCTTTTATACATCTCCAACTTCTTACCCCTATACCTATCCACTCTGATAATCTTGCCAAGTAGCAACCTGCTCTGTCATGTCCACCCCCTTTTTACACTCCTAAATGATTCTCCTAAGGGAAGACCATATGGCATCACTATTCTTGATGATATCGAGGTGGTGCTGTGCTTGGTAACAGTGAGTGACAAAAGAATTAGGGAATGGCAATGAATACTAATCATGCTAAATGTCTTACTACTCTATACTGAATCACCAATATTGAATTTGGGTGATTTTGAGTATGATGGAAGCACTCTGCAGACTTCAATAATCAAGTACAGTTGTCTTAAAGATGTTTTATTCTTTACTAGTGACTTATACAAAGTACTACTCATACTAGCAGGGTCAATAAGACACAATTGGGTAAAGAGTGACTTGGTTTAAGCTACTGCACTTGTTCTGACTGAAACTGCTTCAGACTGATGGCACTCTTGGCCTAAGAATAATACCATAAACATTGAAAACTTTACTAGAACTGACTTCAAAACACTCTAGACCTTTATAGGATGCAACAGTGAACTCTAAGGAACTTCAATTCACTCAATACTATGGTGACTTATCAACTATTAATCACTTCATTAAGGTGAAGCATAAAAGCCTTTAGTTAAGGACACCAGTTACTACCAGTGAAGGCTCAACTGTAGGGATGGCTTGCCTGCTTTGCATGAGCATCCATCCCACTACTTATATACTACTGAGATAAGTATAAAACTATAAATATCATCTGAGTATAGGGTATATTAGTAAGGATTTCTTGGCTAGTCATGAATAATGGTGAATAATCATATAATAGTCAGTCTATTCTGTTTTCTTTTCAAATGGTCAGTCTAGAGACTCCACAGTTGGTCTTTCTGCACCCTTGGCCCAACTACATGCCCTAGTGATGCAGTTATATGAATCTCTGGATATTGGTGCCTGTAACAGCTATCTAATCATAATCAAGAGTGCAGTCTGGCTACACTAGTACTGATTATAAGAGATCTACATTGCAATAGTCAGATCTGGGCTCAAGTTTAATCCATTCCTAATTTATTTCTAAGCCCTGTTTTAAGATTACCATGTGACTAGTTATCCTGACTTAGGTGTTTATGCTCATTCAAGTTTCCTAGTGACAGAACTTTACAAGATCTGTGTACTCTGCTCCTGGTTTTGATGTGCTAGTAGCATCCTTTGTTTGCTAGTGGCTGTATTTAGTCCTGTTAGCATTTGAGTTACTAGTTTGGCTGGCTGGTAGATTTAACCCACTAATGGTGTTATGTCTAAGTCCTGGCTCTACTAGTTGCTTACTGCTTTTAACTATCAGCTCAAAGCCTCAGCTATGGTCCTCTATGTATCACTAATATAGGATAGATGTGCAATAGTATTGTTACAAAATCATAAAATCTAGGTGCAAATGCATAGATGACATATCAGTGGGTTTCTACTTCACAAGAGTTTATCAGAGCAGATAGGTATAGGGGTAGGAAGCTGAGAGTATAAAAGCACTAATGTAACTAGAGATAAATCAATCAAGCTCATAGCACACTAAAGAAATAAATTCCTTATCCAAGCCTCCAGCTTAGCCTACTTTAGCAGCCTTGTGCCTAATATTGCTAGCAGACAGCACAGAAGCTTGTTGCTATTTCCCAGAACTAGGTCTCAAAGCTCACTCCCTTGAAAGGATGTCAAGTCCCACTTTCTCTCTCTTCTCTGCTATCAGAAGTCAATCTGTACCAATCTGAAGCAGGTGGTTCTTGCATCTCCCTGTATACTTACTGTATACAAAAGATCTTGTGAAAGCAAACTGTAATTCTCTCACCAGAGAGTTTGCCAGCCTTACATCAGCCAGTTCATGCAGATTTTATGTCAGGATTATGTCTATAGTGATGTACCAGTGTTAGTTAAAGAACTTTGAGTGATCAAAATGGAAAATTAGCCATCTTTGACAATATTGCTTTCTCTTAATTATAGACATGTATGTGTACAATACATATATAACTTGGAAACATAAACCCAAAGCTTGAAAGCTTTTAATTGACTGTCAAAAAGCACACTAACATTTAACATCATTTTTGATAGATATAGGAACTGAACCTAATTGCGACCTGTGCATTGTGGAGGACATGTTAATGATGAGCAGGATATACTCTATTATCATTAAGAAACATGTAAAGTAAAGTCAACTAATAAGTCACTTCAACTAAAGGTTGAACTTGCGTCGCTGCGTGGTACCACGCAGGTGACCACGCAAACTTTTTAGTGCCCGTTAGGTACAACCTGCTACGCTAAATCTAGTATTCGTAACACCGACATTGATATGCACGGCCTTGACTTGCGTGTACCTAGGAATGATGTCAGTTCCGCATTGCAAATTGTAACTCCCACACTAACGTGTCCAGTGCATATTCGCCACCCTCTCTACCAATACCAGATTGCTTGTAGCCTCCAAATGGTATACTAGGTCCCAGTGTACCGTAGCAGTTAACAAAGGCAGTACCAGCCTCCAACGCATGAGTCACTCGGATAGCTCTACTCGAACTCTCTGAAAATACTGCCGCGGCTAGGCCGTAAGACGAGTCATTCGCCAATTCGATCGCCTCTTCACTCATTGTCAGTACTTGTTCATATTCGACTCCCATGGTGTGTGCCCACCTTCCTCAGTCTTGAACTTGATTAGCGCAGCCACAGGCCCGAATATCTCCTCTTGAACTGCCCTCATATTGTTTTCGCCCGTAAAGATGGTCGGCTGGATGAAGAACCCTTCCTTAGCATCCTCGTGTTTCTCTCCACCAACGTGGAACTGGGCCCCATCCTCCTTCGCGGAGCGGATATAGCTCAGGACGCGCTATGTCACGGATGAGTTCTCCGCGCACTGATATAGGATATAAGGCGCACATCAAATTGTGTCTGTGAGACTTGAGGCCCGTGCTGAGTCTCGGCAGCAAAGGGATCGCCGGTTACCTGTTGTAAACTCTTGGCAACCGCTGTGAACTTTTCGACAAACGTATTATAGATGCCTTCTTGGAGGAGGATCCGCGATGAAGCTGCGCATATTTGGCCCGCGTTAAAGCTTTGGATAGCAACGCTCAATTAGCAAAGAACAGAGCAGTAGTCAAACGATAGACGTACAAAATACTCGAGGCCGCCCATTTCACAGCCTGTTCGATGTTCGCATCATCAAAGACGATACACGGACTCTTCCCTCCGAGCTCAAGAGTCACCGCTTTCAAATTCGATTTCGCTGATGCTTCTTGGATCTTTCTTCCTACCAGAGTACTGCCAGTGAAAGCGACCTTGGAAATCTGAGGATGCTCGCTGATCGCCTGCCCAACGATATGACCTATCCATCTTTCAGTATTGTTTTATAAGGATGTTCACATAACGATTCGTCTTACCATAGCCATTGATGACGCTAACAACACCGGGCGGGAATCCGGCCTCAATAATGAAGTCGCAGAGGCGCTGAGCGGTCAATGGTGTTATTTCGGATGGCTCCAAGATAGTTAGTATCAGTCTGCGAGCATAGGGGAGAAGATCACCTTCAGAACGACCGTGTTTCCTGTAGCCAGTGCAGGACCAAGTTTCCACCCTACCATGAACTGTGTGGTGATCAGCGTAGCTTCAAATCGATGATAAGAAACCAGATTACCAGTGGGAAGTTCCACGGAACAATTTGGCCCTGCGACTGATGTAAGCACATGCTTGAAAGGACTAGATGTATCCACGCACAACAACACCGTAAGGTTCATGACGAGTATAACTGAGTTTGTCCTCGGTAGTCTGGTAAGATAAACGCTTAGCTAGAAAATAGAAAAAGTTGGAACTGAATATCTCACTTCAATCACTTTTCCGTGAATCTTGTCCGCCCATCCTGCAAAGTACCTCAGAACTGCAACTGTGCCAGTAACATCAACGTTTTTAGCTGCCATGAACGGTTTGCCTGTAGACAGCTCAATGGGCTTTTGCGTTTCAAATCCAAGGAAAGTATGGCACCTACCGACATTCAGTGTCTCCAGTGCAGCCAGTTCATCAGCATGCTGTTCTACAAGGTCGGCGAGCTTAGAAAGGAGTCTTCCTCGCTGAGGTCCAGGGCATTTGAGGCCCCATGAAGTTTTGTAAGCCTGTTTAATGCCAGCGTAAAATCATGCAATCGAACCTGCGTAACAGAATTGTTCACCTCTTTAGCTGCTTTGACTGCAATATCGACGTCCTTTTTTGTGCCTCCAGCGACGGATGTAATCGTTTCACCAGTGGCTGAAAGGTCCTTTTGAATACGGTATGAGGCATCATGAGTAAGGTTCGTCATACCTGGGTTGGTTATGCTGGGAAATAAAGTGCTTCTGTCAGTGCCCCTCATAATAGACAGAAAAGCTGAATAGTCACTCAATAGAGCCGCCTTCAATGGGGTCGACAAATTTTCCATTGATGAAGAGACCAGTATGGACATTGGTCGTGCCTTTGAAGGTAGGTGTATCAAAATTGTAGGTGAACATTTGAGACGGTATGGCGTTGGAGAAAGTAGCGGGGAAGAGAACTTAAGCTCTTATAACGTCCGGTTAGTACTCTTTCCGGGACCCTTGCCAAGGTCAAGTCGGGATTCATCAACCGATATGGTCATTTTGTGCGCGACACTCTGGGCCGCCTAGAAGAACAATAAGCCGTTGCTGAGGTATTGCTTACAACGTTTACCAAGACGTTACTCAGCTAACGCCGACTCCCGAGAGAATCTAGGAGAAGTTGAAATTTTTTGAAATGCCTAGTTTACCGTCACATGCTTACAGGTCCGGACTCCTCCGAATGGTCCGAAAGTTAGCGAACTTGTCCTCCCTGTCTTCCTGCTCATCCCTGTGAGAATCGCGAGGTTGAGATCAAAAGAAGTGGCAAAGGTTGGTCACATCTGTAGCAAATGGGATATGGGGACTAACAACAAAATATGCAGGCTTATAAGAAAAACTTCTCCGTGAACTGAATGAACGCGTAAGCGTATTCGTATGGGAACTCAAACGGCGACTGACTGTCAATGACACGAGAAGCTCTAATCTCGCACTACCTATGACGTCTCGTTTACTCCCAGTCAGTGGCTAATTTTTTGCTTTAGAGAAAGAGAAAGTCGAATCCCCAAAAATGAATACGGCTGCTGATAAGCGTAAAACCAAGCGACAGATGAAGTCCAAGGAAGATCAAGGGCCTTCTACGCTGAATTACAGCCCGGCGCGGTACATCGAACACTTGTTGACGCGGCGTTTACGTTTAGATGCCATACCTTCGATCGCTCAAAGCCTTTGCTTGAAAACCCCCAGCTTGGTTTTCTGGACCTTGCACACAATCCTAGACTATATTCAAGCTGGTCAAGCGTCGTGGCTATACCGGACGACTAGTCCCAACTCTTGTGTCCGTCGAAATGCTGCAGTACGTTGTCTTGGTAATACAGGTTATCTGTCGATTCCGAACCGCTTGACTTCTCCCACGCACGACTTCGGTCGCCGGTGGAAAAAGCGGTATGTCATGTATGCTGACTCTGGACGAGAAACAGAATCCTTGCAAATCAGAATCCCACGCCCGTATCGCAGCAGAATGATTATGCGGCGTACCCTTCAGGCCATCGGACATCTGAGCATACCAATTATTAATCTTAAGGCATTTAATCCTTAATAACAAGAACACGC
Source organism: Desarmillaria ectypa (assembly GCA_030407005.1). Taxonomy (NCBI): domain Eukaryota; kingdom Fungi; phylum Basidiomycota; class Agaricomycetes; order Agaricales; family Physalacriaceae; genus Desarmillaria; species Desarmillaria ectypa. The sequence goes on from JAUDYN010000010.1 coordinate 333,867, forward strand.
CTCGGTATGTACTCCTTATAGTCATTAGCCGGTCAAACTGATGCGTTTACAAGAGTCTCAACCATGCCTACGCACACGCCGCTGTGATCGTCCTGTTTAACGAGAACCTCGTACTCTAGAGCGGTTTCCCTGTCAGTAAACCAGTGCCAGGAGAATATCTCATCAAGCTGGAGTACTTGGGGTGCTATAGACGGAGCTAAATATATTTCTGGCATAACTCGCCAGAACGCTGGCGTCGGTAGGCTCCTTAGCTCAAAATGTATCCTGTCGTCGACTCTCGTCCTACGACAAGGTTGTTTTTGTGGATAATTTCATGACCGGCGTGGTATTGGCGTGAGAGAACAAGACAGCGGGGCTGTATCACTTGGTTTGGGAGAGAATGGATAGCTGGTGATAGTCGCGGGACAACGGCTACGAATAAGTAGTACGGACAAAAGTACGATAAACCGGCTGCACATGGTCGCGGAGGGACCGGCTCACCGTCGATGACTCCATGCTAATTGTGTACCGTCCTGATAGGCCGTTCAATAATGGAGAAGGAACATCCTCGGATACACAAGAGCTGGGAAAGGTGAGTAGTACAAGTTGGCATCCCAACCGAAATTTGACATAGGACGTTGCAGGGTAGTACTCTGACCACAAAGAAACAACGACACCACTACTGCAGAATTCTTTTCGTGTTTTTGAAAGTGGCAGATAATGGAATCCATGACAGATGCAGTAGTGACTCAGCAACTCCGACGACTGCCGTTGTAATGTTGCCAATGCCGCTACAAACTGTCAATCGTACGCTCCATGCATGGCAAGAGAAGTGCAAGTATCGCTGATGAATACAGGAGCTTTCTAGCTCACACCATTTCCAGAGACCTGGCATTCACTCACGCTATTGTCAGCGGTCCTACACGGGCATCCTTGGACGGGCGGTGCTCATTCTCCGATTCTCGTCATGACGCCCTCGCAATTGATGTATGCATATGGTGTCGGATCTAAGGTGGCTTGGAACCATCGACTCTCAAGGGAATTCTCAATGCGATTTTGGACTTTGACGGAAGGAACCAGATTCCCAATTGCGATTTTTTGGACTGCGAGTTGCGAAGCAACCCCTCTTTTCTCTACCGTCACCATACTGGACAAAGCGCTCACGAAATCAGTACAAACCAGCACTCGCCCTCGACGATGATCTCCACTTTGGAACTGCAATTCGCCCTTCATCGCGTCACTGAGAATATCTACCAAAAGCAAGTCATGGAAGGAGAGCGAAAGACTGAGGTTTTCAAGATGAAGACGAAGAAAAGCTGGGTCCCTAGACGGATAGGGAAGTTTGGTAAGAAATTGCGTCGTTTTCCATGCACCCGAGTTCTCACCTTCCTGGGAAGCTGCCCGCCACTGCCAAGGGGAGGAAGAAACGACGCTCATGTCCTTCAAAGCATCCGTCTTTGAGGACATCCGAGGCAGAACTCTTTTCGCCGAGGCCCGTCGCAGATATGGATGGAGCCAGAAAGCCTGGTAGCACGTCAGTCCTTATTGCCGGAGCGTTTCTCTTATCTCCTTCAGTTAGTTTCCCTACCTCAATCATCCAGCTATTTCTATTACATCATATTGTGCGTTCTCGCCTATTCCGTCCATTCTCTGGCCTGACAATATACAAATGTTTTGTATGTTGAATGTCGGGAATTGAACATCAAGTGCCAATAGTATCAAGTGCCCATTGTGAGCTCCCACTGCCGCCGCCGCAATCATCACGTTCAGCAACTGTAATCGAGAAAAACTTTAAAGGTCCCGATCCCGGCACCGTAGGGATCTCTCGACGCCTAATGCATATCTCGGCTCGGGCAGATAGAATGCCCGAGTATGTCCTTTGAAATGTACAGAGGGTAGACGGTATATCGACAATTGAGCGTAAATTTGTCATCCTGGTTTGGTGTTGGTATGTGAGTTAGAAGACACTTGCATAGCCACATCATTTTAACTCTTCATTGTTTCGCTTAGTACATTTTAATACCAATCTTACATAATCAATCGTCAAACGCAAGAATCTGCTTGTCTAGCACACTTGAGCGACCGCAACAAAAAGTAAAAGTCCAAGAGCTGAGCACTTGGCCTGTGAGTATACTAGCTTTCGTGGGTGCGGTGTAGGTATTTCGACTGAGAACGACGTCCTCGTTTCAATGATCGACTCATTCGGCTCCTATGTCCTGCTTGCAGTGGACCACGTCGTGTAGTATGACAATGATGAATTTGGCTAGTGACGGAACAAGTCGAGTATACCACAGTGAGTTCTAGGGAGAAGATTGTCCTCGAATTGCTTCTGTAGCTGTGGCAGAATACTCGCAGCTCAAGGAATATTTTGCGTAGAACCTAAACTGATCGAAGGCGCTCCCGAATATTTTAACAAACATTATCATCAAGTCCTGGACAGTTGCCGGCAAGCTCAAGAGGAACTATTACGTGCCATCGAAGTGAATCTAACGAAGATGGAGCCACTACCCCTTATAGAACTACACGAACTTGAACTCTTCCTCTGGTTCATAAAGCGTATCCCCGGGTGTTGGTCTAATCGGATCGACCTTCTCGACGACATCCAAGCTATCATTTACTCGCTCCGTAGCTCATTGCAAGTAGTCATGGACTGCCTCGATTATGTCAAGCAGTATGCATGTCATGTCCATGCCCGTTTCCTTAACATGGATTGGGTGGACCACCACCGAGGCCGCTCAGATTTTCATGGGTGCTTGCATGGGACTAGGGTGTCAGTATTAGAAGCTGCTTTCATTTTGCATGTGCATCGCTGGTTGCCGGGGTACTGTCCTACGTATGATTTCCTGGCCTTATTATATACTTAGCCAACTCATTTGTTTTGTAAGTCTCGTTACTGACAGCCAAACAAAGGTATGCGAATCTCAAATATAGGCAAATGTCGCTGTATCATTATACGATTTAAGGAAACTGGAACACCCTCTTCAGACCTCGATTTGAGAATAAATTTTTCTTCCTTCTAGCGTCTTTGTAATTTAGGAATGGTTTGATGATGAGCTTACCCACGGAGGTGGAAGAGTCCCTTTCACTTTGGCTTTGTTTGCTTCCGGGTTGCATCTTTGATGCCCGCGTCAAGAGGTGCTCAGGACGCAGCCGAGATGGGGCAGTCCCCATCCAAGGACACGACCAAAGCAAAAAAGGCGAAGGCAAAAATGTCTTATGGACGTTTACAACACGACCCGGCCACCCATATACAGTGATAGGTCAGTCTGCTGCTATTTTCATTACCACCCACAATACCGAATCAGCAAACAAAGCAGAGGCCAGTGCATTCTAGCTGGTAAAAAAAAAGACACTTTAAAAGGTTTTGCTTTAGCAAGGCCTTTCTTAGTCCTGAAAAGGCCGTCAGTAAAGCGGTAAGAAAAACTCATCCCCCTATGGAACAATAGAATCAAGGTACCTCTTCGTTTTACAGCACTCAAGTCGAGGGCGTAAAAACTGAAACTGAAATCTAAACCTTTTAATGACCCTTTTAAGCTACCCAAAATGCACCAGCCTCTGCAGTGAAAGTATGCTCTTCTTCGAAGAATTTTTTTTCCAGGCCAAGCATCATGAAGGCAGAGTGTTGCCCGTACACCGTTCTAGCACCCTCCCAATCCCAGAGGACAATCAATGCGTGCTTTCCAATTGGGCTACTCTTTCAAGCCTCCCCATACGCAGGACGTTCAATCCCTTGATCTTCTCGTCGTCCCTTAACACTGTCCCACATAATGATTAACATTGCTAGTCTCTGCGAAGATAAAGTCCTTCAGCATTTGCACATCCCCGTAGACGCGTCAATGGAAAGGGTGTATCGGATTTCCCTCAATCAGACACCGTTTCGTTTTTGCGGACCATCCAAATCGTACCTCCAAGTCGCGCCACACCAGACGTCTCCTTGTTGTCGATGTGTCCATCCTCCTCTCTGACCTCGTTCGGCTTACCCTCCATCCGTTGCCGATGGAGTGGCGTAGGACGTGATGATGAAAGTTATGGAACTAGGGCAGAAGAAGAGGGAACGGTTAACTGGTGCCGTGTGGGCGAAAGGTTACCGGGGTAATTTCTAGGAGAGGCGAAGGGACGCATTCTCATCCTTGCTGTTCACCGACTCGGTGGAAGTGGTGGCTTGTTCTGTCCCACCGTCCATTACTATGTCAATAAGCACGAATTGCTTTTCAAGAGAACCTCTTCGTCGAAGCTATCGGCGGTACAAGACTGCGACCAGTCTGACTTTGCCGAAACAGTATTGGACTTGGCACTGGGCGTGTCCTCTTCGCTTGCTGCTTGAGACCGATGGATAAGCCCTTCTTTTTCTTTCATTACTAGTTGCCGGTCTGAAATGGCACAATATCAGGCTGCACTGTTCTTTACATCGAGAAATTATCAGTTCTCCATGGCAACCAAGCTCTTCACCACCGCTTCCCCATTGTGTTACGCTTATCCGTCATTACGTCACTCTGGCAAAGGCTTGGCTTTCGACTCCTCTGTCTTCTCGTCGCCCTTCCACTCATTATCGAGGATCGTTAAGAGGAAAGGGAGGCTCATATCACAAAGAAGACCTGCGATGCCATCTACTCTCCTAAAATTGCTTCCGCCCATTGTAATGGATATATTCATCTCTATGCATGCGTCGTGGAGCCTTTCGTGGATAGAGGGGATACAGGAGCTTCCGGGAAGGGAAGATACGGTGGAGGATATTGCGAAGGGTGATTGTAAGGGCGGCGGCGAGGCACAATCTCGGGTCGTTAACAGAATTAAAAGCGGGTCAACGACGATAATGAAGATGCAGTAGAAACATCTTTTTCTGCATTATTCATATTCCCGCTCATATCTCGACTATGCGTCGTCACGAATATCTGCCGCGCTAGCCCGACGAAAATTCTTACGCTGTCTGACGACTGAATCGATCACTAAACTTTTGCCGAGCCAATGTTTATCTCTAGCCCTTTGACGTTCAGCGGGCGCCATAAAACTAGCAAAAATATCCATCTAATGCACTGTCATCGTCTTGTTATCATTAGCTCGTTGGTCTACCATAATATCCCTCCTCTTACTCTTTTCCCGTGATTTCTGGAACCACAGCGGTGTCCGCGTTCTACCTTATAAAATCTAACCCCGGTTAGCCCACAGCCGTCTCATGTTCATCTCCGACAACATCTGTTTACCACCGTCTCTTACATGGTTGCTCGTATACTGGCACCCCCAATCACTCCCATATAGTGCGCGGTCGAGCTTCTACGCCTGATCCACGATCAAATGTCGCTGTTGCGCACCCTCACCATTTTGTGTGAGAGGCATTCCAGTTGTGAGTGATCGAGGTCCTGGCTGGGATGCTCATGGCATGCAGCAACCGTTCGTGGTGGTAGAGACCGAAGAACAAGGTGTTATTCATATTGATTGCTCTCTTAGTCCAATAACGAAAGCAGAACCTCGGTGGATTTGGAGCCCACGGACTTTAGGCGCAGCGGAGGGAAGGCGACTCTACAATGAGAGCAGAGGATGATGTTACCGTTCGAATAGTCATTTTGACACGATACAGGGCCTCGGTATACCATGATGGGAAGGCCTGAGGACCAGCGTCTTGGAGACTTTCCGGTGAGAGAGCGCGCTAGGGCCTCCATATGTCTCAAGTGCCGATATTTTCTCCGCCCATCGAAAATTTTTGGACCCTTGCCGCAGCGAACTGAGCTGAAAATTGATGTTTCAAATATCCAGAAACTCTAATTTCTCTTTTTTTTTGCCCTACAGCGATCCCATAAATTGGACGGTGGAAATTTTATTGCTTTCTCTGTCTACCATGCTGTGCTGGTACCTCTTCACATTCGCGTCACTGGTCTGTATTTCCCTCGCTCAGCAACACAACGCTGAGCCGATTGTCAATGGGACGGCTGATGACGGTTGGCAATCGTTTCCAGACGTTATTGATGCTACAGCATATCCTGACTGGGTCGTAGATGAGGACACTGGAGGATATCTGGTATGTTTTTTTTTCTTGCTCTTGCTTCACTTTTTTTTAGCAACATACTAGCCTATATACCAAACGGCCGGCCTGAACAAGATAGAAGTCACAAGAGCAATCATTGTTTTAAATGGCAAGGTGCGATAAGAGTGTCTTTATTCTCTGACTATTAGTCCCTGACATCGTGAAAAGAACAGAACGTGTTGGTCCGGTGAGTATTGTGTAACAGTCCATGCCGCCCCACGTCAACATCATTGCTCCCAACTAGACTGGACTGCAATGAACAACGCACTTCATAATGCCACCTATGATGATCCCACTATCCAACGCGACCACATATCCATCATGGCCCCATGCTTCTTCACAGAGGCTGACTTGGAGGCGGGCGCGGCACAGGACGGCCAGCTCATATGGGATAACACGACTTGGATCAGCGGGCATTGCAACGTCGCCGATCATCCATCAAACTTTAGTACATACGATGTCCTCGATGCGCTTGTGGCGTATTATATGAATACAACCGTCTACCCGAATTTACAGGTACGCCTCTATCTCCGACGTATGATTGCCCTGTTGCTGATAATCATGTTCAGGTTGTTGTCGTCGCAGGCCACTCGGCTGGCGGCCAAATGACCCAGCGCTACGTGGCTCTTAGGCTGTCAACTAAGGATGATAGCCGGCTGCATTTCTGGATCGGTAAGTCCCTCCAAAGAGCGACAAGAAAACTAATCTTAAAACCGTAAAGCCAACCCCGGATCCTTATGCTGGCTAACCGAGGACCGTCCATTTCCCGACGATAACTGTAGTGGCGTTGACGATTTCAAATATGGGCTGGAGTCGAACTTCCCCGCCTACGCAACTGCGAATGCTCGTGTTCTTGAAAGGGAAGGTATCGTTGAGAGATACAATGGGCGCACGATTAGTTACGCCTGGGGACTCGTGAGTGATGTTATTTGTCGCGGGGCAGCTTTTCTACTACTTCTTGCAGGAGGACCACGGTGACGGCGATCCTCGATGTCAAGCAAAAGTCAGTTACTTAATGTCCATTTTCTGTTCTCCATTTCTCACATGTCGCAGACTCAGGGAAATACGCATCTAGAAAGGGGACAGTATTTTGTGTCGATGCTGGAGGATATGGGAGGCATACCTCATTGCACCACCGTCAATTGGGTACCCGGTATTGGCCATGATACTGAGGGAATGATGGCAAGCGATGCCGGAATTGATAAAGTGAGGATATTAACGTACAGCTGGGAGATCATTCCCGTTGCTAATTGTTCCGGCATAGTTATTCCGATATATGGGGAACGAGAATTGTGCTTAGCGGGGGCATTCCATTCGACTCAACCTTGGAGCGTCACCAGCAAGTGCCTTCATGACATTCCACCAACGTCAGAATGGCCGTGTCTAATTTTTTGAAAGTAGCTATACAAACTCGTCTAATTTTGTAGTCTTCTACTCTTCGTATGCGACTGTGTCGATACCATCTATTTCTAGGTAGTCCATCATTCCAGAAATAACGCAAAAGCACACTTCTGAACGCCGTCGAAAACTCCTCAGGTTCAATCCGCGTTTTGACTCCGTCTTTAACATCTGGAGCTTAAGGCAGATCCTTCCATTCCTTGAAACATTTGCCTTGGGATCTCGGAGCTCCCACTAATCCTGAAGCAATGCTAGATGGCTGCCATCTCATTAACATTCATCGATCAGACTGCTCTCTGCCAGCACTCGATCTTCATGGAATCAGTCTCGGCAATGAAATGATTGCACTCCTTAGATGCACACCGAAGATCACCCAACTTCAAGACTTCTGTGGTACACGCTGGCGAATGTAGATGTTTCGTCTCGAAGGAGAGCCGACGAGCCTGATTCACTCGATCTGAAAGCCAAACGAAGAGGCTCCCTGTCTTGGTTTATATCTGCGACCTCTCAACGGTATTGATTCATTTTGAGGCTTCTTGAGACACCTTACCTCAGAGTTCTTAGACGCGGTTATAGAATAATATAACGAGTGCTATAGACACTTGCTCGCTAGATGGGAATTTATATTAAGACGGATATGTCCAGGTATACGATACAACATTAGGCCAAAGAATAGATACGACCGGTTGTATGCTCGTAAACCTGCAGATTCGAATATGTACAAGGTCCATTGTAGATGCCGCAGCAGGTCGTATCGAGATTGTGAGGACAGCTTCAAGCTCAACATCGTCATTAGCGTCGCTAGTCAGTCTGACACTTTCAAGGCAATACCCCTTGCAGAATAATAATGACAGACCTCCCGTGTCTCCTCGAGGACCATCGACGGCCGCCAAAATCGATATGACGCCCATGAGAGGCAGAAGCAAAGAGGGCATTGGAACTCCGCCCAAATTGGCTCTTGACATCGACCAACACAACGACAGGCAGGTATTTCGTGCTTATTCTCATACTACCACAACCTATCTCACATAATGCCAGCCTTCCATCAACATGAACGGCGACTCGTATCCGGCCATTTTCCTTTCAGCAGCTATCTCTCGAATGGATCCTGGAGGCACGAATTCGTCATCTTTTCAGTTCAAAGTCGCGTCTAACGCGTCACAGATATTCGCTTGGTGCACGCCATTGGATCTCGTCATCCTTCGAAGTGTATGTAGGAACATCAAGACGATATTGGATCAGCACGGGCACCGCTGTCGGATTCGTGCAAGGAATAACCTTCTTCGCCTGCCTGCTGTACCGTCTTTCCCGAGCAGTAAATTCAGCGAACAGCCTTTATCAACTATTTCTTCAACTCTGGATGCAATAAGTGCATTGTCAGTTAACGTCCTATCTCATCAATTTGAAATCTCAGGGCCTACAAGAGCTGCGGTCGTTCCGTCCAAAATGCATTCCCCAACCTGACATACATGATATACCCATTCATAGACATGAGCTACATTCAGATTCACTGACCGAAATTGAATGTAGATCTAGACGGGTTGCTACAAACATTTTACGTCGTACGTCATTCATGCACAATTATCCCCCTCTTCCTCGCCATCTTGCCTTTCAGCATTCAACAAGGATACTTGTTTTCATATGATCCACAAGAGTGGTCCTGCCGCAAGTACGAGCCCATTCTAAGATTGCTATATTGCGACCCGTTCCAGACGAAGCTGTATCTAGTGAAGCAAGCAAAGAAGGAGTTTGTCTGGTATGAACACTTCAGGACCTTGAGGAACGAGGATATGTTCCTTGAGGTGCCAACCCTGACATCATTTTAGCCATTCACTGAAAATGGCTTGATTCAGATGATGGCTGAGAAGAGAAGAACCAGCCATATTCTAGGACAAGTATGTCCAGCTTGAGCTTGAGTGCGTTGCTCAAACTGGCTAGCATGCGAACAAGATGCAGAAGTGGGCGGCTGAGTACGGTCGTGAGTTCATCGTCGTGAACAAGAAAATCATGCATTGTATACGTCTGTCTTTACCCGATTGCTCGTTCTCATTGATTGTCCGTAGCTTAATGACCGTCACACAATCTAAGCGCCTTAATTATCTGATCACTCTTCGTACCCCCACAATCCGTCGAACGTTGGAGGAGTTCAACCGGCGTTTAACATGCCTAACCCTGACGGGGACATTGTTTCTTCTAGTATGTGCTGCACCGTTGCTGAATTACCAGTAATTTGGCGGGATATAATGATCCAAGTCGTTCAAGAATACCACGACCTCGCCGCACCCCAAACTGAAACTGTCGCTGGATGGTAATTGACGTATCCTCCCTCGGCTGGTAGGGGCGATATGACCTTGGCGGCCATCCTCTGGAATTGGTCACCGTATCCTAGTGGTATGGGGGAGGCGCAGTGACCTCGGTGAGCCGCGCTGTTTCGGCCCGGAGTGAACCTGATCAGTTCATGTACCGGTCGGCCCCTACCTCCTCCCCTCTCGCGATGAATTCAGCAATGAATAATGATTCCCAGGGCAGTGTACCGGGATGTGTCCTTCGCGGTAACGAGATCCACTTTTGAACCGGAGATTGGGGTGATTATTTTGTTCTTACTTGTCTAGATTCGGCCTCGCCATGGACGCACAAAATCTTCTGAGGCTATTTCCCCTGACAGCTGGTTTATTAGTTGCCGTTCTTCAAATAATCTTGTTAGTCTCTGATCGATGATTCACCAGTTGATAAACTTTGAGAGTGCTCCCCAGTGTGCATATATGAGATAGACATATTTCAGCAACATGCAAAAGTTGCACTCTTAGATCAAATTCAAGCACGAGTCGACCGATTCTCACGTCTTGAGTAAAGTATGGGGTCCGTCGAAGCTAGTATCTGCATATCTGATTGGTGTACTTTATCGCGACTCGCACGGAGTATGGTAGGAAAGCCCTTATAGCCGTATGTATAAGGATGGTCATTTTGTTAAGATGACAACTAGTAGCATAGGGCCATCGCATCTACGACGTAAAATTTGAGGTAAAGTGCCGTACTTCAACAAACCCGCTGGTACAGGTTAACACAAACAGGATATGCAGAAGAGGCGACCTAAGCCCAAAGCTTAGAGTTCCAGAGAAACAGTAGTAGATAGCATTGATTACGACAAAAAGGTGTCCTAAAGGAATAGTTGATATAGTACAGTACGGCAGGCTGAGAATAAAAGTGGTTTCCCTGGCGTTAGCTCCGTTAGTATTCAAACGAGTTCGTCAAAGTAAGAAGATGTACATCGTTCAACGTTCAACGTTCAGACATGACTGGAGACCTGCGAAGTAGATACTTCTTTAGGGAGGTGGAGAGCATCAGTGACTGAAGGCGGTACGAGGATGGAATAACGCCTGTTCTATTTGACTCTTCTTGAGACTACATCTTGTTAGACCAAATGCAGGATACAGTAGCAGAAGAATACTCACCTTTTCTCTTCAAGTTCTTCTTGACGTCAGAGGGACTGCATCAGTCGTTCGAGGTCTCTTCGCAGCATGTTCAGCTACATGAACGCCGTTGACAAAACGATTCAATTAATTCAATGAGAATGTACAGTGTACACACAGATTTTTGACTCCTATGCAGCCACCCTCTTTATGGCGGCGCTGTATTTCTCATGTAGCATGTCAACCTCTGCTCGAGCGCTTTCCCATTCTTGATCACCTCCTCCTGCCAGCGAGTGTCGCGAACCAGCTCTCTAGACAGATCAAGAGTATGCAGGAAGAAAGTCATAGCTAGCGTGGCGGTAATAGAAAATAATGATGGTGGTGGTTCAACTTAAAGTCGCGACGAGCTAATTTGGGAGTGCGGCACGCGCTATTGGGCAATCCCACTCTCTTTCATCCGAACTATCACTTGCTAGCGCCACCTCCATTCTCCTTATCACTCACAGATGCACTCAGAAACGTCGCCAGAGAATATCAGGACCTTCCAGTCGTTGACCAAAAAAGCGGAAGGAAAGTTACAGTCAATGCTTCAAGCTCGAAGAATGCAGGTCCAAGAAGGAAGGTCGTGGGCAGGCAGGAAAAGCTGAGGAAAGACAGTGAAGACACGTGATGCTCTGCAACGCCAGAAAGTAAAGAGAGACGCGCTCACCACTGCACTTCGTCGGCAATACGCCGCTTGTCCCAGTACGCTCGCAGCTCAAGATGTCCATGTTGTCCTAAACTTTAAACTTCCGTTAGACAAGAGCCAACGAGAAATTGAAGAATATCTCGCAGAGAATAATTAACTGCTTGAGAAACTGAAGAACATAGGACCCTCGAAATGATCCATTGCAATGTTAGTTTCATAGCTCTTGTCGTTTCTTTTGTTCACTGGTCAGGCGGGTGTTTACGACAATTCACGATTCCCACCTTCAGAGGTATTGGCAATTTTGGTGGCACCAATCTTCGTCACGTCGCGCACACCTCACTGAGTCATCTTGTTGCGAAGAATTGGTCGCTACTGCCATGCCTTACCCTCCCCTCGCTACAAGCACTGTCTTTGGATCGCAATGACTACACCAGTCCCTAGGCAATCTCTGGTGCCTGTGACCTCATTGGTCGATCTGGCTGCTCTCTTACAGAGCTGTGTTTCAGTGGCTTCAACCCCGAGCCTGTCATTAAACTTCTCGATCAATGCCCGAACTTGAAACAGTTCTGTTTTTCCTATAGTTGTCCAATTATCGACCTTGCAGAGTGACGAGGAGTAGCTAAGCAGCAGCTATAGGTGCAATGGTCGTGAATGGCTATAAATGGGACAATTGATAATTGAGGGACATACCACAGTGGCGGAACGATGATATCTTGGAGCAGGTGCCAGCAGTTGAATAGTGGTGTTTAGCGGGTAACCGCAAACAAGAAGGTCGAACCAAGTATCTAATCACAGGTAGTCAATAACCAGACAGGAGTTTACTGTTAGGAACAATGACTATGAAGAAAAGTTGAATGTGATGGGGGTAGTGATATAATTGAAGTGGCGATCGCCATTGCCGGCTACTTCATTTTGCTACTTGGACAAGGTCTCGTTTGGCGACAGTCCGCATTCAGGCCACTGAAACTAGGACTCGAGTTCGTACAATTCGCAGAATCGACACGATATATCGCATTCCGACTGGCTCAGGCTCCAAATTTTTATATCGCAACGTAGCGACCGTCTTTTAATTCTTCTATCGCAGTAGCAGATACATGTCCAACATACGGAACCAATGACAAAAATAACAACCTGTGAAGTATCATTGTAAACAAGGCACGGAGGACGTCGACGGAAAGAAGGTACCTAAACAGAAAAAGGGATATTGATCGCCGATAGCCTAAAACCCAAGGAAACCCTCCTCAAACGCCTTCAACTCAGGCGTCTCCTGACTCAAGGTCAGGGTCGGAGCGCTCTCCCTGCTGCTGCTAGCAGCCGGTTCCTCAGTCTGAGTATCCTCTCCGTCGGACGATAGCTCTCGGATAGAGGTATGCGTACTTTCCCTCTTGACCACAACCGGCGTAGGTTCCTGATCATTGGGCGTGGACTCCCTCGAAAACGTGTCGGGAAACGGTGTATTATCTCGCGTACCAGTGTCAGAAGACGCACAGCTGGGCGCGTATGTGAACATCTCGGGCGGGAGCGACGAGGAGCGCGGGTCGTGTTCATATGTGAAGGGATCGATTGGGGGCTGCACGGTTTCTGAGTCGTCGGCGGTGGATGCCTCTGGGGGCGACGAAGAAGGAGAAGAGGCCCGCCGTGATTTTCGTCTTTGCGCCTTGGTTTGTTTCAGAGGTGTGTCACGAAAATGCACTGGCAGCCTGATGCGAGGTGAACTTGACCTGCGATAACAATCCATGAGGGAATAGTGATTGTGATGCGAGTGCCTTAAGCCCGGGCCTTTTGTACTGTTACTGTAATGCCACCCATTAATAATGAATTTCGCCAATTTTCAAATGTACGACCAAAGAACACTACAAGACAATGGTTAAAATCAGCGAAAAGCCACGAATTTGTATTAATGACTAGGTTTACCATTGTCCATTGGCCCCGGGCCGTGCCAGCGAAGACCCAACCTCCTGTATTTGACGCGGCTGAGACCGTCCTTTGCGAGACGGGGAATCACTTCTCAACTGGACCATCGACATGAGGGAGAGGCTGATCGTTGCGCACACAAATCCGTTGGCTATAGTTCTTGACGCCAGCACGCCTTAATGGATTCAGTACCTCGATAAAGCTTCACGGAGGGTGAAAAAGAATTCTGAAGATGAGCAATTGCAAATTCGGGTAGTGACGACTTCACAGTTGTTATTATCAAGCGGCTGAGGATATCGAAGGGAGAGGGATAAATATGTCCAACCGAGCCAGTAAGAGACATATCAATCTGAAGAGTGTACATGAACACAGCGCATGAAACGAAAAACGGAGCAGACTCACCTAAGAGGTAATCGATCTCCTGTGGACAACAATCCAAGAAAGCCTTCTCTTTAAGCGCTGGCTTCCCTTCGCTACCGACTCTGCGGTGGGTGTATCATTACACTGAATCGTGGATTCCCTCTACTAGAGACTCGTCATCGTCTGGAACGCGAGCCCATCATCGCAGGGCGGCCGGAGTTCTTCTTTATTGGTAGAACCTAGGGCTACCACTGAGCATCATCAATTGTCAAAAAGAAACTTGGGGTACGATGAGATTAGTCGCCTGAATTATTGCTGGCTTCAAACATTTGAAGGCTTAGCTGGAGCGTTTGGATCATGGCCAGGTGCCTAGTACCGCCATATTCGAGCACATCCTATTTTCCCTCAAGGTATTCACCGACCAGATACAGTCGGTATTTGTTAGAAAACCAGATTGGAAAGATGAGGACATAGTGGTAGACGAGCAGGAAAGTGGACAGGTTGACAATCGAGGAAATGTTCCGATTCTTCGAGGAAAACGTGGCGGTAGTCACATGCTCGGTATATCGGACCGATATACCGGGCCAACGCTTCTGACTGTTGACAGTCATGTCGGACTACCTACGGGCCACTCCGGAATTCCACGCGTTGTGCAGGCCTGTGACGCGTCTAACCCTATGACCGACACCCTGACACGATCTCGGTATCCAAAACTGGCCTCCCTTCGGAGCAAGTTGAACTTTGCGTAATCATCACTTCTCAGACAAAGGGTATCCGAGGGCTGATGCGCTTCCTAGTTGAACGCGTCTAGATCTGGTAGATTGGGCTTATCTTGTCCGACAGAGCGTGCAACATTATGTTCCTGTTACTCAGCCATTGTTTTTGAGCCAAAATGTTCTAGAAACCCTGATGGTAATTCACGGCGTCGTCGCACGGATACAGCCACCTCAATTACAACTCCAGTAAGCATACATTCGAACGAATCTTGGGCAAATTCTATACAATTGATCGTGGCTATGAGGTGCTTGGTATCTCCTGGACTTAGTTATCTACGCAGAACAATATTCTCTATCATATTTATCCCTTGCACTGCTTTCTGGACGTTCAAAAGGTGCTCATAACATCGGGTTCCAACATTCCTGCTTGGCTTGTCTTGGTCGTCCCGTTCGCCTTTTAGTTTGCTATTCACCCCCTTAAGGCCTCGATCGCGAACTTTACCGTCGGTAGGGAAGCGGCTGCGCGGGGCGCTCTCAGATTGTCCCACGTTCAAGAAATTAGTATTGCTATCTTGCAGCGTATTGTGCATAGCTTCAAGATTGGATATCCGGGTATTCATGGGTTTAGACTCCAAGAACGCTTCGATCAACGACTAGGCATTAGGTGAAGTGTTCCAGGAGTGGAGCGAAAAATATGGAAACACCTTTTCATTTGGCGCCTTCTCCGATAGATAGGTAAGCGACTGTCGTATTCGTAAACTCTACTCTAATGGCGAACAAGGTCTTTACGAGGCGTTGTGAACAGCAATCGGTTTCTCTTGGTCGATATGTTTGTATCAGTTTCGCTCATGTAGAGGTTTCGGCACGGCCTCAGGAGCTTGAACTTTGAGTCCGAAAATGAAAATGAAAAATAACCTGGACATGACTCGGAAACCACCGTCTCTGACGCATTACGCACTCGCGATGCTGGCATCTATCCAGTTCGCGTATTGCACAGGGCTAGCCCATCAGAAAGTGACGAATCGTCAATGCTGAGCCTTGCCACCAACAACGATGCCAGTACATGGCTCAAGCTTCTTGAACGAACCAATTTCGCCAATTTCGCTCCCATTCACGTATTAAACTCGAAGAAATAGTAATATACTTACATCAGACAGTTTTTCTAGTATATCCATCAAAGTAAATGCATGAACTGGCCAAGGCACCAGTATGTTATTCTTTCTCTGGCAAGTTGCACCTAATTTTTTTCTTCCCGGTGTAGTAGCGTCTAGCTTATTCCTTCCATGTTTTCGTCGAACATGGAATGGATCTTTCAGTCACTCCGGTTTCTCTTGATAACGAGAACTTAAGATCAGCTCAAGGGCTTTGATCAATCCACGAATACTCCTTCCAAAGCCGATCGTGGGAGCAAGGTCATTATCATTTGTCGTATTCGGAGACCGGGCTGATGGTTTTACAGCGAAGTATAACTTGAACACGAGATCAAATGGGACTTCAAAAGATGATTTCCGGTCATCCAAAATGGAGATAGACGCCACCGCACGTAAGCACCAACAGGGAGAAAACAAGTACTGACGAAGGAATGTAGCAAAATCATCGATCTTGGCCACACTGAACGCAATGTTTGAGGATTTCTCCTCATTGTCCTTCATCTCGCTGCAGACAGCTGAAGAAACAGACTCGGACGTTTTTAATCTAGCCAACTAGGGCCTGCCTAACCACCCTTTCTACGCAGAATCAACGGTGCAGATCAGGCCGTGGCAGCGGAACCTCCCGAGTTTTTACAGATGAGGTCATCAAGATTATCCTCCATAAAGTATATAAGAATGGTATTGCCCCTGAGTTCGATATCATTGTCAACTATGGCTACTGAACATCTACCTCCAGGAGTTGTCTACTTATCTCACGTCACTTTCTCCGCCGTAATTCTACCTTGTGCAGCTCTCTGGGCACTCCGATACGTCTTGACGGAGTCCGGTTTCAGCATTCCTGCGTGGCTTGTTTTCGTCGTTCCCTTCATATTACAGGTGATCGTTCGACTGGTACACGGATGGTACATGGGCTTCGCCATCCGCAGGGAAGCAGCTGCACGAGGTGCGATTCTTATGCCCAGTGTTCAGGAAAACAGTATTTCTATCATGCGGCGCATCGTGGACAACTTCAAGAATGGGTATCCCAGTTCGTTCAAGTCCAGCTCCGCATTGCTTTCAACTGACAAATAGGACATTAGGCGAGGTGTTCCAGAAGTGGAGCGAACGATATGGAAATACCTTTTCGTTTGGTACTCTTTCCTCCAAATGGGTAAGCGGCTTCGGAAGCCTGTTCTACTTCCTCCTGACACAAGCACGCTAGGTCTTTACGAGCGAGCCAGAGCATGTCAAAGTCGGTTATCCTTGATAGTTACTTATGCTCTCACCGACATATGTAGGCCATCTTAGCGACACAGTTTCGCGACTTCGAAAAAGGTGTTTCCTGTCGCAAGTGAAGTATCAAGTTGTTGACCACGGTCCCTAGGCTCCGTTGTTTTCAACGCGTCGGAAGCTCTTCTTGGTGCAGGTGTGTTTACCACAGACGGTGAGAGATTTTATGCCATACACGAAGCTACTACTCACTTAGCTCCGACAGGCGACATGTGGAAGTGAGCTTTGGGTGCACCCTTCACACTACGAGCCTGTTGACATGCTCTTTTCTAATCAGATTTCATCGGACGATGACAAGACCTTTCTTCAACAAAGACCGAATTTCCGACTTTGACAACTTCGAGAGACATGCCCTTAGCACGATCACCCAGATTAAAGCGAGGTTGAGGGAGGGTTATCCCGTCGATTTTCAGGTCAGAACCGGTTATTCCTCGGAATCATTGTCTGACGTTAGAAATAGGACGTTGTTGCTCGTTTTACGCTGGACTCTGCTACGGAGTTCCTGCTGGGAAAAGATGTCAACTCCATAGCTGCAGGTCTTCCTTACCCAGCCGGATCGCCATTGGCGGATAATCTGCATTTTGTCAATCATCCGTCGAATGCTTTCGTCGAGGCGTTTGCGAGGGCGCAAGAGTATACCATAGTTCGTATCAAGAGCGGGCCTTCCTGGCCGCTTCGCGAATTATTCCGAGATAAGGTGAAGCCGCTGCGGAAAGTCCTTGATGATTTCATCGAGCCACTGCTCTCCGAAGGGTACCAGAGAAAGACGAAAAGTACCAAGCCAGCCGGGTCCGAGAAGAAGCTCGACGACATGAATTTGTTGGATCGTCTTTTGGAGGAAGCCGACGGTACACACCGCTCCACACTTAAAATTACGTTTCCTTATTCGACGTACTCGCAGATCCTAAAGTTGTTCAGGACGAACTTGTCAATGTTTTGGTAGCTGGTAGAGACTCGGTGAGTTCTTCGGTCAGTGTCTGTCAAAAATGAGCTCATGGAGGGTGTTCACGCAGACCGCCTCTCTCATGACTATGGCAGTTTATATGATGTGTGAGCATCCGGACATGCTCACTCGCTTACGGTCCGAAATCCTCGAGAAAGTCGGCACTAAGAGGCCGACATATGAGGATATTCGTGACATGAAGTATTTACGGGCATTTCTCAATGGTGAAGTTGTTTATTACATACGCATTCAAGTTATCGCTGATGACGTTATCCAGAGACCTTGCGGCTGTATGCAACTGTGTACGTCAACTAGCCATATTGAAATTTGGAAGTCGTTAACGTCCATCTATAGCCCAGAAAATGGGAGGTAAGATGTGCTGTTGCACATTTCTGATGCTTCTTATAGCTGGTTTGTGTACTAGGGTATCCACAGTTGCAACTACCCTTCCAAACAAGGGGCACCCACCTTTCTATGTCGCAAGAGATACGCTGTTAGTACTTTATTGTTTCATTCTTTGGAGACTGAATACACCTCTCACTGCGCTGTAATAGGCTAACTTACTCTGTGTTTCTGATGCATCGACGTACAGATCTGTGGGGACCAGATGGTAGGATATATGAGATCCTACCGCATATACGATCCTAACCCAGACCTCCAGCTCTTGAATTTGATCCAGATCGGTTCCTTGATAGCCGATTGCAGAAATATCTAACCCCTAACCCTTATATCTTTCTACCCTTCAACGCGGGCCCTAGAATTTGCCTCGGTCAACAGGTGAGGATGACCTTATACGGTGTCTGATAAATTATTAATGTTACTCATCAGTTTGCCTACAACGAGGCTTCCTATTATCTCATCCGACTCTTACAAAATTTCTCGTCGTTCAGCCTCGCTCGGAATGTGCAACCTGAGGAGGGCATTCCCCCGGCAAGCTGGATCCCAACACCCGGGACGACCAAAGGCAGAGAAAAAATCATGTTCGGTGTACATATCACGATATACGCAAAGGTAAGATTTTGGGAGATTTCTACGTATGAAGGATCGCGAATTGACCTTGCCTGGTAGGGTGGATTGTGGGTCAGGATGGAAGAATCGAAGGATAGTGTAATGTTATGAAAGGCCACTCTGCCTGTTGCTGATCGGCTCGTTCATGTTCAACGTTTATTTGTCTCGCTCATATAAGTCAGAATTCCCGATGCTGGGTTTCAATCTTTTCTTGAGATTTCGTCCTTATCCCGTTATCTCTACGTTATCTGTGTCTCCACTTTACGATCCGTGCTGTCTATTGATACCCTTGCCGTTCTTCATCAATGACCCGGCCGTCGAATCTTATGAGTCATGACAAGAGCGTGACGTGTCATATGGCGCTGAGCGGCTTCTTGAAGGTCCTTCTCAGAGGTCTTCTTCAATGTCCGGGAACGACTACGATTACTACCCAGTTTGACCATCGAGCATCAACGAAGTACTAAGGTTTCGAGCTTTTGTGTATGGGCCTCATGCACATGATGTGTTTGAATATAGATAATCACAACGTTCAGGATTAGACTGGGGAGGAAAGAATACTAGAAGCGGGGAGTAAAAAAATTTCTCGCGATTCTTCGGAAATGCTCCACTGCTCTCACGAAGTCGTAAATACTTATGGTCACATTTCTTGTCTCGCGCGCTTTCTTATCGCTGCAGGATACCACCACAATGACTATTCAGGTTGAGCACTACGTTCCACCTCCCATTACCCAAGAGCCACGTAAGTACACGATATACCAATGATGTAGTACTTACATCTTGCAGTGGACTATGCTGACCTTCCAATAATCGACCTATCCAAGAGCCCACGTCCAGAAGAAGTGTGTGAAGCTATGCAGACACATGGGTTCTTCTACGTAGTTGGGCATGGTTTGTCACTTGTCGAGGTACATGATCGCTTCCGGGTATTTCTATTTCTCGCTAATCGTCGCTGCCCGTAGAACCAAAGAATCTTTGACATTGCTGACATCCCTTTCACTGTCGTCAGTGATAAAGAAAAGCGACAGTACGAAGCGAAAATAATACAGACAGGGTCCTACCAGGGGTATAAACTCCGACAATACTGGGTAGGTCAAGCCGTGTCTACGTCTGGTTTTTTTTGGCAAAGTTTGACTCTCGTAGCACATTGACAACGGTGTGAAGGATCAAATCGAGCATTACAACAGTAAGTCTTGTCAAAAATTATTCGCTTTCCGCTCATCTGGAATCTTCCAGTCCATCGAGATATCAGCATGCGACAGCACCCCAGGGCCCTACGTCCGCACCTCGAAGAGATTGAAGCGTTTATGAGGCATAATCATTTTCACGTTCTTCACCCCATTCTGCGGTTGGATCCCCAATTTTTCCATCGCCTGTCCTTCTTACTTCATAACACAGACTTCTCGCCCTAGGTTTAGGCCTCCCAGAAAATGTCCTCGTGGACATACATGGATACCCCTCTATCGGGGAAACATTTTGTAATATTTTCACTTGCTAAGCATCCGATTACTCAGCGTATCATTTAGTGAGGTTTATGAAATAGTTGAGTCCGCATACAATACTCCGTATGCAACTCACTGATCTTGTGAAAGTTACCCCCACTCAGCCGAGGACAACAAAAAGACTAAGAATGTTTGGCTTAAAGGGCACACCGGTACGTCTGGGATCATGTTACGGCGGAATCCGACCGATTTCTGTAGATTTTGGTTCAATCACCATCCTGTACAGTCAGCCCGTGTCGGCGTTACAGATCCTTACACCCTCGGGGGATTGGAAGTGGGTCAAACATATCGAGAACGCTCTAGTACGTATACTGCTTAGAGCTTTAGGATATCATGCCATTGCGCTGATAATGAAAATAGGTCATTAATGCTGGGGATGCACTCGAGTTTCTTTCGGGAGAGGTTTATCACTCTACAATTCATCGGTACGTCGATGATGGTACCTGGACATCTGAGTATTGGACTGCCACGCAGGGTCGTTCAACCTCCCAATGATCAAAAAGGTTGCCCACGTCTCGGAGTATTCTATTTCTCCATGCCAGACGACAACGTGAAGCTCCTCCCTTTGATTGACACTAAAGCACCGAGTCAACGATTTGTGAATGCGGACGCGCCTACTATGGAAGAGTGGCGAAAGGGAAGAATAACGGCGTATGGAAAGAGCCAGTTGAGGAAGGTTGAAGGAGAAGAGAGGTTTGAGGAGGAAGTTGTCGCTGGGGTTGTGACGAAGCATTATAACTAATAAGAGGTATCAATAGTCGTGACTGTCAAAGTGAATGACCAACTAAGATGATTATGACCGGTACAGTACGTACAAACTTATCAACATTTCTGTTATGGACATCAATTATCCGCTGATTCGGTCTCTGAATCAATACATGCCTATACTGGGCGTTCTCAGTCTCATCGGTGACTCGCCTATATTTTCTCTTATTTTCTCTATTCTTATTGCTAATACTAGAATATGACGGAGCACAGTAGAATAATAATGACTCAAACCCTTCCTTAGTATATGAATACTTTTCATAATGTTACATTAAGTAATCGGACCATTGTACTTCTTTCAATACACCCTCACATTGCGTGAACCTTCAGCTACACCTAGCTCTTTCGAACATCAAACTGAAGGTTATGCTCAGCACTTGCCTCCACCTATAGCCCAGAATAGCTTCGCGCTTACTGATCCTTTTATCTCGCTAACCGGGCCTGTTAGATCACCTTACGAGCCCTAGCTGGAATTCATTTTTTAATGTTGGAATTTGAGAGTTGAGCCGAGATGATGGCAATCCGGCATCATGCCGAACTTGCTGATTAAGAAAGAAATATTAGGAAAGTTGTAGAAGATTCTAGTAAATTGGTATTTAGTATATAAGTAGGTACAGTAGTGTACATCTGCATGCGTTTGCAGAGCTCAGCCAAGCGCAATACTATTGGCCTGACACCGCGCATGTACTAACTGGGAACGAACTGATCTACTCATCCCCCGTCTTTCACAACACTTAACAACGTATATCCTTCTAATGTATCCTACCTCGCTTCTATCATTACCTCTCGCCTAGGACTTTCATATCCGGATTGCGGCATATTCTCAACATTTTCCAGTTTACTTCCAGAAATACTTAAGCTACTAACCCCGCTGCGACCTTCCGGTTAAGTAGTTTGGATTCTGAACCTGCCAGTCAAATTCTGGCGGTAAAAACTGCATTGTAGCGTGATTTAGCCAAATTCCCTGCTGAGAATCGTGGGAAGCATTTATGATTTGCCCAGTCAAAGGGAATCAAAGTTCGGGAGTACCCGGGCCGGAAAAACGTTCAGGTCATGCACGTGACTTTTACGCGTCGCGAGTCGCGGTTAGTCGCAATTCGAAGTTCAGTGTTCACCCATTGAACTTTGGGTTCCGTTCCATTTCCAAACGCCCCGCTTTTTTGTCAGTTTTCACTCAGATGTTGTGCATTTATCTTTCTTTGTTGTGAAAAACGGGGGATGAATAGATCAGTTCGTTCCCAGTTAGTACATGCGCGGTGTCAGGCCAATAGTATTGCGCTTGGCTGAGCTCTGCAAACGCATGCAGATGTACACTACTGTACCTACTTATATACTAAATACTAATTTACTAGAATCTTCTACAACTTTCCTAATATTTCTTTCTTAATCAGCAAGTTCGGCATGATGCCGGATTGCCATCATCTCGGCTCAACTCTCAAATCCCAACATTCTTGTCTGCTGCTGTCGAGGATGCACCCAGCCGCATATAGCAATCCGGCAATCGGACTAGAGTTGAAGCACGCGATCCTTCGCATCTCTTCTCCTCGAGTCGTTCATTTGTCTGCTCACTCAGCAATTAGTAAGACATGGACACTAGCAGATAATACCATATTCTAGAAGTACATACCTTGTAGTATATATACCGGGCAGACCAGCCCACCAGTTAATTGTTACATCCTTCCTAATCCAATTGCTCTCACACGGTCGAGTCTTACAGTTTATTACTGTGCTCATCACCTCTATTACACGCCATTTGACAACAGCTGCCAAAGGGCGTGTGGCCCTATAGGATAACTTATTGAGCAGCTGGTAACAATTTCCATCTCGCCTCCGGGCCATTGAATTTGATTCTCATATGTACAGAGTGCCGCATAGCAACATCTCGTGACTCAAATGTTGTACTTTGCTGAGCCACTCAGTACTCATTCTTTTGTATATTTTGAATGTCTACTAGCTGCGAGTGCCGTTAAGTCACAAGGACCGCGAGCCTTCTCGCAGAACTAGGTAACGGGCTTGGATAGAACTCATAACTCTGTGAGAAGAAATTAAAGAGAACTGGGTCTGCACTAATATAAGATTTCTTGAATCCTCAGCTTCTCTCACGTCACTGCAGATACTTATTGCGCCATTCTCACATCACTGACGTTCTTGTCTCCCACCATGACAATCAACCACTATTTCCCACCACCGACTACCCAGGAGCTATGTATGTGCTTGCTGTACTGATTGAATATTACTTATCTCTCGCAGTGGACTACGCCGACCTCCCGATAATTGACCTATCCAAGTCGCAGCGTCCAGATGACGTACGCGAAGCCATGCAGACCCATGGATTCTTTTAGGTTGTTGGACACGGAATATCGCCTATTGAAGTATGTCCAGCATTCCAGACGAATCATCTTGCTTATTGAAACGTGTACAAGAATCAGCGAATCTTTGACATTGCCGACCTTCCATTCACCAGCGTTGGCAACGACGAAAAACGGAAGTATGAGGGGACGATGCAGCAGACCGGATCCTACCAAGGGTATAAACTTCGGAAGTACTGGGTAGGTGAACCAGCAGTTATATCTTACTGTTTAAATTTCAACTTTGGAAGCACATCGACAACGGCGTACAAGATGAAGTTGAGATCTACAACAGTAAGCTTTGGAGCCTATATCTTTCCTTCGCCTTACTCTAGATATCTAGTCAATCGAGATATTACGAAACGACAGCATCCCGAAGCCGTGAGGCCGTACCTCGCCGAAATTGAAGCATTTGCACGACACAATCATCTGAACGTTCTTCATACTATTTTACGGTTCCGTATTCTGCGTTCTCTTTACTTAGTGTCTTGCTTACTTGCCAACCTAGTCTTCTTGCATTGGGCCTCGGTCTTCCAGAAGATACACTTGTAAATATGCACGGGTATTCCTCTGTCGGGGATACTTATGGTGAGGCATTTGCTTCTGTGGTTATCCCATTTGTCAACGATCTTTTCATTCCCTAGTGCGATTCATGAAATAGTTAAACATCTTCCCTCCTACCCCCCCCCCCCCCCCCCTCCTTCCTTTTTTTTTTTACACTGACTTGTTTTTCTAGTTATCCTCACTCTGCCGAGGACGAGGAAAAGACGAAGGGCGTCTGGCTCAAGGGACACACCGGTACGCCCGGCGCCGAATTTCAACCGATCTTAACTGACATTTTTGTAGATTTCGGTTCGATTACCATTCTGTACAGCCAGCCTGTATCGGCGTTGCAGATACTCTCACCCTCTAAGGAATGGAAGTGGGTTAGGCATGTTGAGAACGCGTTGGCATGTCCACCCCTTCAAGCTAATTCTTCATCGCTGATGAAAAACAGGTCATCAACGCCGGCGATGCTCTCGAGTTCTTGTCGGGAGGGGCATATCGTGCGACGATTCATCGGCATGTCTTTATTCGTACTGAATTGACCCTTTTCTAACTCGCCGAGTAGGGTCGTCCAACCTCCCAAGGACCAACGAGGGTACACCCGTCTTGGTGTATTTTATTTTTGCATGCCAGACGATAATGTGAAGCTACTCCCTTTGGTTAATGCAAAAGTCCGCCGATTCGTGGATGTGGATGCTCCCACGATGGAAGAGTGGCGCAAGGGAAGGACGGCAGCTTATGGGAAAAGTCAGCTCAAGAAGGCGGAAGGAGAGGAGAGGATCGAGGAAGAACTTATCAATGGTGTTGTGGTCAAGCATTTTAATTAATCCAAGATGTAACAACAGTTGCATAATATAACCACGCGCTTTCAACTCTTTCAACAGCTCGACCTTTTATGGTGAGAACCGGTTACTATTACCTTTAGACGCACTGTTCTTGGAGCAGTGGCTCAGGCTTGGAGGCCGATAATCAAACAGTATTGCCCTGTACGACGGTAGACCAGCTGGATTTTTCATGACGGATACAGGATATAAAGCTGTATTCGGACTATACTAGCCGGATTGTGGTTACCATTATCTCGTAATATCAGCTGTAATGTTTCACTACAACACCACTAATAATCTCTTCCTCGACCCCATTCTCCTCCTGAGCCTTCTTCAACACAGTCCGCCCATATGATGCCGTTCTTTGCTTACGCCACTCCTCCACGGTAGGCGCGTTTGATTCATCAAATCGGGAGTTAATTGGATTATCAACCAAGGGCAAGAGTTTCGTACTGTCGTCTGGCTTGCAGAAATAGAATACACCTAAACGAGTGTATTGCCGCTGATCCTTGGGTGGTTGGACGACTCTTATTCACAAGTCAATAAGATGGTGCTCAGTTTGCGGTATGCACGTACCGATGTATCGTCGCGCGATACAGCCCTCCAGAAAAGAACTCGAGCATGTCTCCCGCATTGATAACCTTTTAAAGTGTATCAGCCTTGTCAAAGACGGGAGCTGGGAGATAAACAAGAGGTACAAGCGCGTTTTCAACATGCCTAACCCATTTCCACTGCCCAACTCGAGTGAGGATCTGCAATGCTGATACAGGCTGGCTGTATAGGATGGTCATAGTACCGAAATCTATTAACGTCTTACATTGCTTATATTCCAGTGAATGTGAGCGTGAGCGTACCAGTATGTCCCTTCAGCCAGACATTCTTCGCCTTTTCTTCGTCTTCAGCAGATCGTGGATAACTTGGGCGGATTGCAAGTCAGTACGCTTAAAAATTGTATTATCAAGGAATACCCAACTATTTCATGAACCTCACTGGATTACAAACATTAACTATTGCGGTAAATGTGCAAAGGATCGTCTTACCGTAAGTTTCTCCGACCGCCGAATGATTGTGGATGTCCACTAGAGCATTTTCTGGGAGACCCAGGCCCTGTGCGAGAAGCCTAGATTCAGATTATTAGTACGAACGGTCGAAGAATTAGAACCTTCCAACCGCAGAATTGGATGAAGAACGTTGAAGTGATTGTGCTTCCCAAAGGCTTCGATCTCAGGAAGGTATGGACGCAGAGCTTCGGGATGCCGCCGCTTTGTGGTATCACGATTCACTGGCCAACGACTCAAAATTTAAGTTGACATCAAGTTCGGCTGACTAGACTTACGATTGTAAATCTCTACTTGGTCTTGTACGCCGTTATCGATGTGCTGCATAGAGTCAAGGTTTGAATATATTTCTTGTTAAATGGCGACCCACCCAGTACTGACGAAGTTTATATCCCTGGAATGACCCTGTCTTCTCCATGGATCCTTCGTAATGACGCTTTTCCTCGTCGCTGACGCCAGTAAAAGCAACGTCAGCAATACTAAAGATTCTCTGCTTCTACACGCATTACACGATATAAGCTGAGTGATGGTAGGTCCTTGAGCTTGAGACCAACCTCGGCTGGGGATAAGCCGTGCCCAACGACGTAGAAAAATCCGTGCGTTATCAAAGCTTCGCGGAGTTTCTTCACCTGATCTTCTTTGGACTCCAGGTCGATGACTGGCAGATCGGCGTATTCCACTAGTAGAAATTATTCGGTTAAAACGCGGTTACTGTTAAGATGATCGAAAGATATACACTCTTCTTGCGTAACAGGCGGAGGCATGTAGGGAGGAACGCTAGCTTGAATCAGCATGCTGGTCGACGGTGGTGGTGGTGGTGGTAGAAGTCAAAGATGGTGACATGCTGTTGCAGGGTTCTTCAAAGATATCCCGGTCTCCAAGTTGGATTATAATTCAAATCTGCTAGAGCTGGACAAATTTTGTCTTCTGGCTCCCATCCCAAACGAGGTAAAGTGCACTCAGACACTTCGTAAAGGATAAAAGGGGAGGTCAGATTCTTGCAGCATTTCTGGGTCAACTTGTTTCTTTTCCTTGCGCAAATTGACTTCCATCGCCGTTACGTTGGAGGGAGACGATAATCGTGAAGTTGAGGTCAAATGACGCCATCTCGACGACATGTATCTACACGCACCAATAAGATAGGAAATGAAAATGTAAATAAAAGTGTACATACTACTGTACATGCACAAGCAGTGGTATTTTGTGGTTATTCAAGATTGGTATGGTAATGCCGCTTGCGGTTGCAGAATTCAAGGTGATGTGTTACGATTTAGCATCTCGAGTCCCTCAAATGGCTACTGGGGCCCTAGAGATGAGAGATGTTCTGAGCACTGCGCATGCAATCACATTGGAGGGAATCAAAGCGGAAGTTCTGCATCAAATGTCAAACTTGGAATCGAGTTGCAAGCTGCACAAAAGCCGTAGGCCCTCAGGTTGAGCCCCGGAGTCTCGGACCGATGTTCGAACACCAACACGTGACTAGTAATCTGCCTACCCTGACGCCGGAGAAAGGGCGCGTCACTTTTTTTCCTCCTTCAAGTTAATAATTCTCCTAATGTTTAGCTGGTGGAGAGGACATAAAATGCACCGGAAAACTGTATCCGAGATATATCTGACAACGGAAGAGTACTGGGGTTTTACAAAGTTATTATCCCTATTTATTAATACTATATAGCACGGCGTCCACCATAGAGCGCCCTTGGGTTATGATTTCAACTTTCAAGAAAAAATAATACAGTATAGTAATTTACCTACACCACAACGCAGCCTCATCCTTAGATTCCTCCATTCTGACCCAGCCTGATGAGCAACATCACTTCGAAATTCAGTATGCCTAAGAATCTCTGAAGACATACCTCGACATACAATGTCGTATGTACCCCAATCATTATCTTATCCCTGACTTTGGTCGTCCCTAGAGATTTGGTCCAACTGTTCGGAGGAATACCTTCTGCCAGTTGAGCATCCATGGCGATGCTGAAGGACGAAAGATTCTGCAGTAATTGAATAATGTAGTACAAAGACTCATCGTAAGCAAACTAGAGAATGGTATTGAATTTCTCTTGAACACCTGCCCAGAACACCCTCTCACCTGCTGACCAAGGCAAATTCTCGGCCCGCGTGGAATGGGACAAAAATGTATGGGTTAAGAGTAAGACACTTGTGCACACGACTATCGAGGAACCGATCCGGATCGAATTCAAGAGCTGAGGGTGTGTATTGACTTCAGCTAAGGAGTAGCAATGCGCGCATCTTACCGTCCGGGTCCCACAAATCAGTCCTCCGATGCATCAAGAACACAGAATAAGGCCCTCTGCAGAGGCATTGGAAAATCTTGAAGAGAATCCGGATGAAGTACTGACATTGTATCACTTAGAACATAATACATTGCGCGCCCTTTGTTTGGGAGTATGGTTGCTACTTTTGATGAACTAGTATGAATGCGTCATTGCATAAGAGGCGCCGGAAAGATGGATAGGCATGTCTTACCGTGTATTTTCTGGGCCAAATTTTGACGTTGTTAGTTGTCATTGTTTTGCAAAGCCAGATCACACACACAACTGGATACAGCCGCAAAGTCTCTATACGAATAATCAGCGGGAGCTTGAACGGAATTGATCAGGTCCCGCACCATTCAGAAATGCTCGCAAAAACTTCATATCATGAATTTCTTCAAACATGGGCTCCTAGTTCCGACTTTCTCGAGGATGTATGACGGTAGCGGCAGGCTATGTCAGGATGCTAACACATTATGTATACTGCGAAGGTTAGGAGAGGGGCGGTTACATGAGTATTCCCCGTTAGTTCACTTCAAGTGAAAGGGATTTAGAAAAACTTACCGTATCTATACCAGCCATCAATACGTTGATAAGCTCATCTTAGACAGCTTTAGGATCTGCGAGGGCTTAAGTTAGCATAAGGTTAGCATAAGTACACCGTCCCACTTCGAAAACACCTTCACCATCAATATCTTGCACAGGACGGGCCAATAACGGCATGTCCTCTTTCTCCAATCCCACCGATATCGAGCCTTTAGTCTTTCTATCACGCACATCCGCAAGCAGAGGCTGGACAAAATTATTAATGACTTGTCGGAGGGGTTTCATTACCCCCTCTGGAAACGAACGATAGTGTGTTCTTGGGACTTCGCAAATGCCTTTAAAAAAGCATTGGACGGATGATTAATGAAATGGATTTCCCACCAACAGGGATCTAGCTGGGTAATGAAGACCCGCCAATATCAAATTGATATCCTTCCGAAAAGGAACCATGTAGCGGAATCCAAGGTGAAGCGGGCGGTGACATCCTTGCTCTGCTATCAGATAATAATGTCTCAATAGACGGCTCATAGCACCAACTGAAAATCCACAGATAACCCTCCCTTCGTCTATCTTTGTTTTGGGCACGTAGAATTTTGCGAGCGTGCGTTCGCGTTTTCTCGCATGCATTGTCACATTTGCTTTTGCGCGTGCGAGCGTGACAGAGATGTGTTCGAAATTTCTTGTCTGAAAAATACATCCTGGAGTTTGTCAGTGCTGCTAGAGACATCGGAACATGATACCTTTCGGCAAAGATCAGAAAGTTGAAAGTTCATTTAAGGTAACACCACCTCAAAGTTCAAATTCAAAACTCAAGAGTCAAAAATTCAAGCTCAAGAGCGATTCTTTGATCCGAAATGTCTGTTAAATTGGTATCATATATAAAAATGGTCGACAGGAGAGTCTAATCCCAAGGAAAGCGGTGTACTGCATGGACAGACTCGGAGGAACATGTTGAAGACAAGTTGAAGAAGGTAAGTCAAATCTCTCCAGCTGCTGCAGAGGGTGAAGTACATTAAAAAACTGAATCATAAAAATATCAAACACACCTAGATATAATGATTAAAAGCCAATACTACAAAAATATTAGAAGCGACCAAAAGTTAAGACGGTTCAACTCAAGTTGAACGCAAATGTGACACATCCGTCACACTTGCGAGCTCGCTTCTGCTCGCTTGCGTTTAATTTCCAACCGCATGCGTGCGTCATCTTAAGGCTTGCATTCGGTTTCTGTATGTTGTGAAAAACGGGGGATGAATAGATCAGTTCGTTCCCAGTTAGTATATGCGCGGTGTCAGGCCAATAGTATTGTGCTTGGCTGAGCTCTGCAAACGCATGCAGATGTACACTACTGTACCTACTTATATACTAAATACTAATTTACTAGAATCTTCTACAATTTTCCTAATATTTCTCTCTTAATCAGCAAGTTTGGCATGATGCCGGATTGCCATCATCTCGGCTCAACTCTCAAATCCCAACACTGTATGCATGCGTGACTTCTCTGTGAGATGCGTAAGCAAGTCGCGTGGATTCGAGAGGTGACCGGTTCATCCAACAGTAAGATTTCTCAATCATTTCGACGTGAAATGGTGCTGTGACGGGGGGAGCTCTTTCTAAAATCAATACCTATCTGTTTATAGCCTTTCCATAGTATTTAATGCCTTCCCTGTCTCACAGCAAGCAACAGTGACCTGCCAGTACATATCCAGGAACTCGGAAAAAGTCAAGAAAAAGCAAGAAAATGATCCAGAGAGAACACCGCTTATTAGCATCCTTGAAATGGAACTAAGTATTAATAAGTCATACAAATGAATGTATCCATATGCTCGCAAATGCATACAAGTTGAATGCAAGCAAATGCAGTCGAATGCACACTCGCAAAATTCTCCAGCCTCTTTGATTTGGGCGATTGTGCTGATATCGTGTCTCTCAGAGTTGTCAAAGTCGGAAATCTGACCAGGATATCCATTCTTGAAGCTCGCCAGTAGATGCCACACAATAGATAGACCACTCTCCTGAACATTTGGCATTGAGAGAGCACCCTGTGCAGCCTGTTGTAAAAGAGTGTATAACAGAGGTTATGAGTGCAGTGGTAAACTATGAGACTTGACCATGTGAGAGGTGTGGGTGAGAGTAAGAATATGAATCTGCTATCTTTTGTGGGCTGGTCTGCCCAGTATATATACTACAAGGTGGGTACTTCTAGAATATACTATCATCTACTAGTGTCCATGTCTGACTCATTGCTGAGTGAGCAGACAGGCGATCGAGTCAAGGAGAAGGTGCATGAAGGTTCGGGCGCTTCAATGTTGCTCCGATTGCTGGATTGCCATATGCGGCTGAGTGCATCTTCAACACTCCCCCTCAAGATGGCAATAGGCCTAATTTGCAAACAAACTTCTCATGCTTGGGTCTCAGCAATGCTTTCATAAAAATGTTGGCAACTATTTCATCAGTGGGGCAATACAATAGTTCAATAACCCTGGATTCTACTTTTTTGTGGACAAAATGATTCTGCATGTCAAAATGCTTTGACCACACATGATATTGTGGATCTCTGGTGATGGTGATCATGGATTGGTTGTCTTCAAATACTAGAGTAGGTTCTTCTTGAATATAACTCAATTTGGCTAAGAAATTGCGATTCCAGATTGCTTGATGCATTGCATGTGCTAGAGCTGTGTATTCTGCTTCTGTGGATGACAAGGCAATGGTTGACTGTTTCTTGGATGACCATGCGAACGCTCCACCTCCCAACAGGTAGGTGTAGCCTGAGACTGACTTTCAGTCATCTGGATTGGATGCATAATCTGCATCTGTGTATCCGGCGCTGAGAACCTTGTGTTCTTTATTGGCTCGGAAGGTGAGCTTTAAGTCCTTAGTTCCAGATAGATACCTAAACACTCACTTTACAGCTGACCAGTGTTTGGGACCTGGGTTATTTGAGAACTGGCTTGACAACTGTATGGCGTATGCGATGTCGGGCCATGTGCAAATTGCAGCGTACATCAATGAGCTGATAGTAGACTGATATCTGCCTTGGATAGTAGGCTCGACATGTTCATCAGCTGGTTGCTTTCGCAGGATGACATTAGGATCAAGTGGAGTGGTAACAGGTGATGCATTGTGGAGGCCAAAACAGGTGAGTATTCCCTTGATGTATTGTTGCTGGGATAATGAGATAGTGTTGTGGTCACGGTTCCTCTTTATTTCGATCCCGATGATTTTTTTTGGCTCTCTCATATCTTTGATGTTGAATAGCCCTGCTAACTCCTTTTTTACTCTGTCTAGATCCTCAGGTATTTCTGTGAAGATCAGCAGGTCATCAACCTATACAGTCAGGAATACTGTCCTGCTGTTTTGGATGTGTTTATAGATGCAATAGTCAACTTCGAGCTTTGAGAATCCAATGGAGGTGAGTTTCCTATTGAATTCACAGTTTCACTTGCATCCTGACTGTTTTAACCCGTAGAGGGTCTTGTCTAATTTGCAGATGCATCCCGATTCATCATTGTAGCCTGGAGGCTGGCACATGTATATTTCTTCCTCAAGTTCTCCATTTAGGTAAGCTCCTCTAATGTCCATTTGACTAATTTCGAGGTTTTTGATGGCAGCTATACCTAGTGCAGCATGAACAGATTCGAGACAGATGACTGGTGCAAATGTTTCCATAAAATCGACTCCTAGAATCTGTGAGTAGCCTTGTGCTACAAGGCAGGCTTTGTAGTGTAGAACTTTTCCATGCTCATCATATTTCTTCACGTAGGTCCATCTGCAGCCTATGGTTTCACGTCCCTCTGATAGATCCTCAAGCTTGTAAGTCCCTATTTCTCTAATCATTGACATTTCCTCATCCATAGCCTTCTTCCATTCAGGCCATTCTGCTGATTCTTGTGCCTCTGCAAGGCTTTGTGGGAAGTTGTCATGATTAATGTGCTTGCCATTACTGGCAATATAGCTTTGATTCATTGCAACATTTGTTGATTCTGGGGGATGTTCGGATAGGGCCAATAGAGTTTGTGATGATGCTGCTTTCTATGCATTGGGGTTGTTGGGCTTGTGGTAGTCATGATTACTAGTGATACATGAGATGCATCGTATTGCTTCTGGTGTTGGCTCAGGGGTTTCTTTGGTTTTAGGCTGTAGTGATGTGGTTTGCTGACTTCCTTCTTCAGCTCCCTTTGGCAATGGTGGGTTGTTCATCTCTGCTGCCTCCCCCTCAAGCCGCACATTGTCTGTCCTTTATTCTATAGCCATGGGCTCAATAAACTTGTAGTTCTGGGATTCTCAGATTGTGTGAAGTTCTGCATCATAGTATTTGATAACTGTTGCATCCTCTGTGAATCCCACAAAGGTATGTTTCTTTGCTTTTTCTGAGGTTCTGCCCAGCTTTGAAAGACTGATTCCTTCCCATTTGATCCAGACTGCACAACTGAACTCTTGTAGGTGCGAGACATCGGGTTTTCTTCCTGTCCATGCTTCTTCAGGTGTTTTTCTGTCAAGAGCTCACATTGGTGCATGGTTTCTGATGTATGCTGTGTATTCTATTGCTGTCTCCCACAGGAATGATGATATGTTGTTGGCTATCATCATGGCTTGTGCTAGCTCCACTAGTGTGTGATTAAAGCATTCAGCTACACCATTAGATGAGTGTGTGTATGGCACTGGTGTGAGTAGTCATATTCCTTTCTTCTTCAACCATTGTTTGACCTCCCCACTAGTGAGTTCCTTTGCATTATTGACATATAGTGTCTTTGGTGTGAATCCATGCTGTGTTTCAATGAAGATGACATATTCTTTAATCTTCTGGAATGCTTCTGACTTCGATTTCATGAATTCAGGTGTACATTGCTGGGTTGCATCATCTGTGAGCATAATGTTGTATTTTGACTTCTGCAGGGACTCAACTCGGGCTGGTCCCCAGATGTCACCATGCATGGTTTCCCCTGGTTTCTTACTTCGATGTTTTGCTTCTTGTGAAAATGGGTGAAGAGTCATCTTGGCTTGGATGCAAGCTTCGCATTGACTGAGTGGAGGTGAGTTGTCATCGACTATGAATCCTTCCACCAATCCTTCCCTCTTTAATCACTCTAACCCTGACTTCTCTAGATGTCCCATGCATTTGTGCCAAGCATCCCATGTGTTTGTATTTTTGATGTTGGCAATGTTTGACTGTTCTTGTACAGTGTCACATGCTTGAGCATTCATCAAATACAAATGGCATGTCTTCTTTCCTTCTGCCAGGATTTTCCCATCCTTTTGGAGAAACTGGACTATGCCATTCTTGAATGAAGCTTCCATACCAGCATCATCGAGCCTGCTGATGGAGATTAGGTTGTTTACAGCATTCGGTGCATAGAGTGTATCTTTCAGTTTGTGAGTGATGGTTTTCCCATTGACTTTACAGTCTAACAGGACTGTTCCTTGGCCTAGTGCCTGAATGGACATATTTCCGATGCCTGCGATAGTCATGGCCTTGAGCAGCTTGAAGTCTATGAAGGTTTCTCGGTGATTGGAGATATGTGAGATTGTTCCAGAGTCAGATAGCCAGCTGTAAGTGGAGAAATGTGAGTCAAATTGAGGCTTAGACTCTATATTGTAAGCGGCTTCGACAACATCATCCTTCACATTTCCTGAATCTTTTGCCTGATTAGACCTTTCCTTCTTCTTCTTTCCCTGCTTTCTTCCTGGACCTTTCTCTTCTTGGCCGCCACCCTTGGACCAACACTGTGCTGATGTGTGGCCTCATTTATGGCAGTTTCAACACTCAACATCATTGGAGACCTTCTCCGATGTGGAGTTCCCTTGGCTACTTCTGCTGCCTGTCTTTCTGTTATTGCGCCTATACATGGCGGCTTCACTTCCACCAGATTTTTCAATCCATCGATAGTTCTTTGTTACGTGCCGACTTGGACACATGACTTGGGACAGTCAGCTGATCCCTCTGGGCCGTTACGCATTCGAACGATCACCCAAATGAGAGATAGAAGCTAAGTAGTCTTCAGTCTTGTGTTAACAAGAAGTATATGTTTGTAATTTAAACAAGAGATAGAGTACAATGGTCTAATGTACTCTGTTTATATAGTATTTCTATGGCGTTATAATTAGATGAAACACTACAGTCCATGCACAAACGGTGTTGAAGTTGGATGATCCGGGAGGATCATAGAACCAATAGAAAGTGTCTGGGGTGACAGACAGTGAGAATGAGGGTTGTAGCCAGCAAATGGCTGGATACGAGTCGGTTTCAGGACTAGATTAGATGGATGAGTCATGGATATGACTCGGATAAGATAAGATAATGGAAAAATCGTAACATTCTCCTCCAGAATGATGGCAATGAACTCATGCGACATGACTGTTGGGTTATTTCCAGTGGATCCTAGGTATGCTGATGTGAACTGGTCCCAGGATTCTGGTAGTGATGATATGAGCAGTATTAGGAAGTCTTCATCAGTGATGATACTCCCCAGCATGCCAAGCTCTTCCTGGATTTGGTGCATTTCTGTGGTGTGCTCAACAATGTCTGTGGACTCATCGGCCACAGTGTGGTAAAGACAGCATCAGTGTGCAAGTATTCCCAATTTTCCTCTAGCTTCTTTTACTAATTTGAGCTGTGTCCACATTTCAGCCGATGTTTTTGCCCCCGCAATATGTATCATCTGTGAGTCACTCAACATGAGCTCGATTTGGGTCTGCGCTCATCCATCTCCCTCTTCCCACTTTGTGATATCATCCATTTCTTCCTTAGTTGGTGAATTTGGGTCTGTCAGAACCAGTTTATTCAATGTTCCATTGGCATACTTCAACAGGGCTTGTTCTCACAGGATCGCAGTGATGTGACACTTCCATAGAACCCAGTTATGCTCCTGGAGTAGCTCAATGTAGAATAATGATGAGGGTGCAGTGTCAGACATGATATATGAGGATGGATTGTAGTTCAGTGAGGTAATTAATTACGGTGAGTCTTCTGTAGATTAGTTAGGGCCAGGGCCCATAACCTGTTGTAAAAGAGTGTATAATGGAGGTTATGAGTGCAGTGGTAAACTATGAGACTTGACCATGTGAGAGGTGTGGGTGAGAGTAAGAATATGAATCTGCTATCTTTTGTGGGCTGGTCTGCCCAGTATATATACTACAAGGTGGGTACTTCTAGAATATACTATCATCTACTAGTGTCCATGTCTGACTCATTGCTGAGTGAGCAGACAGGTGATCGAGTCAAGGAGAAGGTGCGCGAAGGTTCAGGCACTTCAACGTTGCTCCGATTGCCGGATTGCCATATGCAGTGATATGCCATCTATGTATTCACACCTAGATTTTGCGATTTTGTAACAATACTATTGCACATCTATCCTATACTAGTGATACATAGAGGACTATAGCTGAGGCTTTGAGCTGATAGTTAAAAGCAGTAAGCAACTGGTAGAGCCAGGACTTAGATGCAACACCATTAGTGGGTTAAATCTACCAGCCGGCCAGACTAGTAACTCGAATGCTAGCAGGACTAAGTGAAATACAGCCACTAGCAAATGAAGGATGCTACTAGCACACAAAAACCAGGAGCAGAGTACACAGATCTCGTCAAGTTCTGTCACTAGCAGCCCAGACTGGGCATAAACACCTAAGTCAGGATAACTAGTCACATGGCAATCTTGAAACAGGACTTAGAAATAAATTAGGAATGGATTAACCTTGAGCCCAGATCCGACTATTTCGATATAGATCTCTTATGATCAATGCTAGTGGAGCCAGACTGCACCCTCGATCATGATCGGATAGCTGTTACAGGTACCAATATCTGGATATCCATATAACCGCGTTACTAGGGCCTGTAGTTGTGCCAAGGGTGCGGAAAGACCAACTGTGGAGTCTCTAGACCGAATATTTGAAAAGAAAACAGACTAGACCGACTATTGTGTGATCATTCACCATTATTCATGACTAGCCAAGAAATCCTTACCAATATACCCTATACCCAGATGATATTTATAGTTTTGCCTCAGTAGTATATAAGTAGTGGGATGGGTGCTCATGAAAAGCAGGCAAGCCATCTCCGCAGTTGAGCCCTCACTGGTAGTAACTGGTGTCCCCAATTAAAGGCTTTTGTGCTTAACCTCGATGAAGTGATTAATAGTCGCTAAGTCACCAATAGAATTGCATTAAATTGAAGTCCATTAGAGTCACTGTTGTGTCCTGCAAAGGTCCAGAGTGTTTTGAAGCTAGTTCAAGCAAAGTTCTCGGAGTTATAGTTTATTCTTAGGCCAAGAGCGCCACTAGTTAGCCAAGAGTGCAGCTAGTCAAGTGTTTATCACTTGTAGGAAGCAGTATAGGGCCAAGAGTGCCACCAGCCTGAAGCCATTTCAGTCAGAACGAGCGCAGTAGCTCAAACCAAGTCACTCTTATCCAATTGTGTCTTACCCACCCCACTAGTATGAGTAGTACTTTGTATAAACTCACTAGTAATGAATAAAACATCTTAAAGACAATTGTACTTGATTATTGAAGTCTGCAGAGTGCTTCCATCATACTCAAAACCGCCCAAATTCAATATTGGTGATTAAGTGTAGAGTAGTAAGAGGTTTAGTGTGATTGGTGTTTATTGCCATTCCCTAATTCTTTTGTCACTCGCCATTACCAAGCACATCAGCGGCTGAGCACATCTTCAACACAGCCACATCCCTACTGATGGTAAAACTCATGTACCAGCTGTGACATAGGCAAATGGCCAATTGTAAAACCAAAGGGATGACCAAGATAAAGCATGGAGGAGCACTGCTGAAACTGGCTTTGATGAGTAAACTCTGGGGGACTCAAAGTATTAGGAGAGTGAGAGTAGCTCGGGATAGATAGGCAAGTCCTGGAGGTAAGTAATGGATAGTCATGCTGGATGATACATTAAAAAAATGACTGGCGGACTATAAACTTGTTGGAGACATAAGCTGGGTGGCTGTATCTGTCAGATTCCGGGTGCTCGATTCTGCTGCGTGTTCATAGCTTACCCACAAGCCAAATTCCTTGCAGAAATGTTGTTTAGATGGTAGGTATCTGGGCATCAAACAATAGATACTGGAAAACCATCAAATGATGGTTTCTCCAGTACTGTGGTGATGGATGAAGCGAGACTCAAATGTGCCTCCTTGTTGTCATAAGTAGTAGCCTATTCTATCTCTTGGTCAGTCCTTATTTTCCTTCTGAAGAAACCTGCTCACACATTGGTCTTATCATTATCCATTCTCAACTCGACTGTAAGTCACTCTACTCTGGATCATTCCATCTGAGACACCTATTGCAGACATCTATGCTTCTCCCAGAAAGAGCATCAGACTCATGGACAGAATAAAATAACAGATAACAATGCACCCACCCTAGAAGACCATACAATCTTTGTCAGCATTCTTCAGCTGATTACACTAACAAGATTTAGTAGTAAACATGAATTCAACTTAGCTCGATTGATTAGAGCTTGGAGTTAGATATATACAGACCACCTTCTATGGCTAATGCTCAACATGCCAGTGTTTTTGACATTCCTCATAATTCTGAGCACTCTAATTCGAAAAAGAAGTAGGATTCAAAGAGAAAAATTTACCTCCATCAAGGCCATCTCAGCCTTTCGCTTGTATTTCGTGATTTGCTAACAGCGACCCTGACACTATTCTTGCCATACATGAAATATACAACCAATAGCCAGCTAGTAGTAACCCTGGAACTGTAACAGTGGTCGTCAGAAAGCCTCGAGCTGCGCCGTCGCCGCTCACTGCCTATGGCTCTGTTATCCACCATCTTCAAAGATGCCAAGTTCGGTACCAGCCTTTATTTCTTCATTGTCAGAATATCACAGTGCCGGATCCTAAGCTTGGCAGTCACATCTCGACAGGGAAATGATGTCAACGTGAACTCACGTGAGAGGGTGGCGGAAGTCACGTACTCTCTAGGTGTAAAGACCGGTTAATTACGAAAACCTGAGCTACTACAGCAGTACGTAGCTCTTTTATACTACTAACTGTTGTAACTATTGTAGTGGGAGACTAGAAAATACTAAATTTTTAGCTACTAGAGCTCGAGACGAGCTCCTTAAATACTACAGAATGTATCTAGAATGTTCTACTAAAGTACCTAATTATACCCTAGTATCGTGCCGAATTGATGGTACCGAAGGTTCGGGAATCTTCCGGCACATGCTTGAAGTTGAAAATCCCAACACTAACTAATATCAAATAGACACTATCGAACGAGTCGCGAACGGTGGAGCGAGTGAAGCGACAACAGGGTAGGAAATGTAGAGAAAGGGACCGGGCCTGAGGCCGGCTCATTACATCGCGTTTCTCCAGCTCTTGCATGATCCAGAATGCTTTGTCGCCTCCATTATTTAGTGACTGAGGAGGTGAATTCGAGGAGTAGAAAGGGGGCGCGAGAGTAAGAAGCCAGAGGTCATTTCAAACTGTTCGATTCTGCCTCTTACGTCATCTGCATTCCTTCGAACCTTATGCATCATGTCACAAGCCCGACGCGGATAAACTAGCCATCCTTGGCTCTAATTTCGTCGTATCAAGCTTAGAGACCGCCATGGACCACTACCGCCGTTCATTGCGGTCTTTTTCGGAGTGAGCCTGAGACTAAAGGACGGAATAGTTTGTGAGAGGAGGGATTTACTAGCCTGCTGTTCAATGGTATTGTTATTGCTTCCTTAGACCTCCGACGCCTTCGTCTCATCATAATTCAAGGTACCGTGGCCATAACATAGGACCTTTCGTCTGAATGACGCCTATCAGAACACCAAGCAAACGTACTGTTACTGAGCAATTCCCTGAAAATAAGGGGAGTGTTGGACCTCCGTTCGCATCTATACCTAACTTGAAGTACGAAAGTTCAAGCTGTTTTCGCATGATCGTCGTTCGCGCTTTTCTTTTTCGGGTTACGTGATACTTCTCATATCTCTTTTCTGGCCAAAAACATGATGGATGATTATTCTACCCATTCGCGTTCATTTTTAGTCAAATTTAATACAATTATCGCTCCCGCCGTCGCTCGGGCCCAGCGTTCATCCAAACCAAATTGAAAATTTGTCAGAACCAGAGGCCTGTCGTACAAATACATCCAGTCGATAGCAGTCACAGCGTCATCTGGTCCTTTGCTTCTTCCATCCTAACCCACAGACCACCCTAAGCAACAAAATCAATCCAAGGCTATGCGTAATGTTGAATCATACCTTAGCGTACAGCAACACATGCGTCCCGAGCATGATCTTATCACGGCCTTTAGTCGTCCCGGGAGCTCTTGTCCAAGTCTTCGGCGGGATACCCTCAGCAGGCTGAGCATCCAAGGCCAGACTGAAAGAAGAAAACGTTTGCAGCAGTCGGATAAGGTAGTATGAAGCTTCATTGTAGGCAAACTAACACAAAACTTAAGGCGCTCCTTAAACATGGTCTGAGGAGTGTTCATCCTCACCTGTTGGCCAAGGCAAATCCTCTGACCTGCACCGAAGGGAACGAAGATGTGCGGATTAGGGGTTAGATACTTGTGAAGGCGACTGTCGAGAAATCGATCCGGGTCAAACTCGAGAGCTGGGGGGAAGGCGTCAGAGTTGGCAAAGGCGACAACAGCATTTTCACCCACCGTCCGGTCCCCACAAATCCGTTCGACGATGCATCAAGAATACAGAGTTTATCACCCTGGAGTAAGCGTTCAGACGGTGTCAAGGTAATTGGAACGAAGCATTGACCCTGTATCCTTTGGAACATAGTAAGGTGCACGTCCTTTATTCGGAAGGTTGGTTGCGACCTTCGACGAACTAGGTGTGATGAGTCTTGTTAACGCGTACCCAGAAAGAATGCCGTACCGAGCGTTTACTGGGCTGGAAGCCGACGGGTTTAGTTGCTTATATTGGAGGAAACACGTTCACATACATCGGTGGATACAGCCGTAAGGTCTCTAAACGAAAAAAAAAAAAGTCAGGGTGATATATCAAACCATTTAACTGTCTTACCATCGAGAAATGCTCGTAAATATTGCATTCCACGGATGTCTTCGCAAGAAGGTCTCTGGGTACCAATCTTTTCAAGAATCTCCGATCGTAAGCGAGCAGCCAAGACCGTATGTTCACACATCATATACATCGCGAAGCTTAGCAGAGACGCAATCTACATAAGTATTCTCCTTGAGTTTCGTTTGAACGTAAAGAGTGCCGAGGGACTGACCGAATCTCTACCAGCTGCCAAGATATTAACAAGTTCATCTCGAATGAGCTTCGTATCTGTGAATATCTTTAAGCTGGACATAGCACATCAACCCGAGATAGACACAATTACCATCCGTGCTCTCCGCAAGGCAGTCCAACAGAGACATGCTCTTGAAATCCTTCCCAAGCTTGACACCTCTCGCCTTCCTATCGAGCGCCTCCGCGAGCGTCGGCTGGAT
This sequence comes from Desarmillaria ectypa, assembly GCA_030407005.1. NCBI lineage: Eukaryota > Fungi > Basidiomycota > Agaricomycetes > Agaricales > Physalacriaceae > Desarmillaria > Desarmillaria ectypa. The sequence continues at coordinate 375,004 of JAUDYN010000010.1, forward strand.
GAAATCATCAACGACCTGCCTCAGTGGCTTCACTTCATCTGCCCAAAATTCACAAAGTGGCCAGAACGACCCTCTGTGGAAACGGACAACAATTTGCTGTTGTGCCTTCGCGAACGCCTTTACAAAAGCATTAGACGGGTGATCAACGAAACAACCATTGCCAGATCCAGCTGGGTACGGAAGACCCGCAGATATCGAATTGACGTCCGTTCCAAAAAGGTAATCGGTAGCGGAATCTAGGGTAAAGCGGGCGACAACATCCTAGGTATTGTCATGAGATAACAGCTCCAAATAATCGAAAAAGGTAGCTGGCCTGAAAATCGACGGGATAGCCCTCTCCCAACCTTGCTTTAATTAATGCTATCGTACTAGCGGCATGTCTCTCGAAGTTGTCAAAGTCTGAGATTCGATTTTTGTTGAAGAGAGGCCTTGTCATTGTCCGATGAAACCTGATATGAGGTTAGGATGAGAAGGTATTGTGTGCAGGGTGCCGGCGCTAAGCTCACTTCCACATATCACCTATCGCAGGTCAATGGGTGCCGCCACATATCCCGTAAGCTTCTTACCATCTACATTAAAAATTCCTTCGCCAAGCAAAGACTTTGTAGCGATAAAGGTAAAAGACCCTTCAATCGTCATTAAAAATTTGACAACTTGTTAGTGGTTATCAAACCTTTCTCAAAGTTTTGGAACTGAGTCATCAGGATGGCCTACAGGTGGGAATGAGGATAAGGCATAGACGCTGATCGTCTGTAAACACATATCTTGACATGTTCTGGCTCGATTGTAAAGACCTTGTATAACGTGCTGTCGTTGAAACGGAGTACCCCCGACCCAATGGCAACTCACTTACCCGCGTATCAGAAAACACGGTGAAAGAGAAGGTGCTTCCGTATTTTTCGCTCCACTCATGAAATGCTTCATCTAATAACCTGTTAACAAGCAGCACTCTGAGGGTAAAGTATCACATACCCGGGTATCCATCCTTGACGCTGTGCATGATACGTCGCAAGATTGAGATACTGTTTCCCTGCACGCTCGGCGCGATAAGGGCACCTTGTGCAGCGGCATCCCTGCGCAAGGTCAAGCTCTTGAACCAACTACGAGATAGGCCAAAGAGAAGATACAAGAACAAAGGAACGATCAAGCAATACCATAACGGAATACTGAGACCAAACGCATTTTGAATGAGCCAAAAAGCGGCGCATGGAATAGCGAAGGGAAGAATGGCCCGGGATAGATAGACAAGACCAGGTGGTAGATAGTTGACAGCCATGGTCAACGCTTCTTGGAATAAAGCCTGTTATCAGTTACCTTCTGACTTTTATAGCCAAACAAACAGCTGCAAAAAGGAAACAAAATGAAAGACATGGTGCGCGTGATTTGTAATAGAATTCAATCATTTTCAGTGACGTCGAATGATGTTGGCGAATATGTGAAACACCACGATGGACCGAGAACGACGGTAAGAATGTTCCTTGTATTCATTGAAATCCGATAAAGAGCATGTGGACCCGTCGGTGCCACCATTCTAGTGACACTACGAACTCGCTAAGCTTGGGGTTGACGTTGAAGAATGACGACGCTGGATCTCATCAATGTTAACATTGAGCTAGTAGAACATGCTCTTGCATCATGGCACGCAGCAATGCTACTCGGAGGGCTCTTCTATGTGGTATGAATTTCAAGCGATCAGCCAAGGGCGCCAGATTTCCAAGTGGGTAATCGAATTGTGCGCTTTTCTGCTATATAACTAAGAAATAGGAATGTTTTGAGTATAAATCCATATGTGTAAATAGTATAACATACAGAGCGAGTCTACTATGGGATTTTTATCTCCACAATAGTATCAGGACCGTAAGGGACCCAGGTCCGCATAAACGTACCTCCGCCTTACTAATGTCCAAGGAGAGAGCCTCGAGTAGACCGCGCCAGATTTGCAAGAGCCGCCACCTAATTTTTGTTGCTCAGTTAGCATTTCAGAGCCCCGCGATACTTACGACCAACTTCAAGGGCATTCGGGTGATAGCGGGAGCCCGACAAAAAGCCCAGAAGGAAGTCAGCCTTGAAGGAGGCACGTGCTTTGCGCCGAAAGCGGAAACGACCGCTCAAAAAACCTACCAAATATCATCATCTGCACCGGAGGTCTACTACCCTTGTAGGGAGATGCTCCATGCCGGGACCCAATAACACGTATGACTGAAATCAGAGCTGTACAAAGCGCGAATATGAACTATGGAGGTTCCAGAATTGACGGCTGCGGGACGTTTGAGGAGGTTCTAAGTTGGCATTGGAAGATGAAGAGGCTGAATTCTGCAAAGTCTTTGAACTCAGTGGTGAGTTTGAGTTTCTGAGGTTATTCATATATGTTGTTCTCACTCGGCTTGACACAGCTATCCATCGTTCCCCGCTTTTCAAGTAGAACAAGGCTCAAGTTTACATGCTGGATTACTACTTCGTGGTCGCATTGGAATGAAAATAGATTGAAACCATGATTTCGTGGCGCTTCAGGAACTTCTTTGCAACGGTCGCTCTCTTGAACTCGACAACGATGCGCGACGGTTGATACTATGCAGGCCCCGCTGGTCGCAGAAAACAAAGGTATAGTCCTTGGTTACTTGATGAAATGGTTGCTGACACAGAACAGCTTCTATGGTCCCTAACGGTGCTCTGTCATCAATCATTTACTGTAATTGGGCGAAGCCTTGATTTCGAGTAACGGGAACATCGCATTCGAGCCCTTTCAGGACCTCCAATTTCGTCGTATTAAGCACCGTGACCGCTACCGATCGTACCGCCGTTCATTGTGATATTTTTCGGAGAGTGGGACGCGAGGATGGAATAGTTTGTGAAAGGAGGGATTTGTTGGCCTTAGGATTTCAGTGAATCGCGCTAGCTTGCTATTCTTATCACTTCCTTACACCTCCGACACCTCCATCCCATCCTGAACTGTCGACGTAGCATAGGACCTTTAGTCTGAGTGGCGCATACCAGAATATATACCAAGCAGACACATTGTCACTGAGGTGGTCTCTGAAAATAAGGGCTGCGAGACAGATGATCGACGGTCAGACAGACGACGCGCTTGTTCCGATACCCATGAAGTGCCATGAAGCGCCACGGTTCTAGCTCATATCTAGTGGGTATTCTCCAACTTACTCCTGGTTCGCTTTTTTCAGTTATGTGATACTTGTCAAATATCTTCTAAAATTCGTGATATCGGACCCATTCGTGTTCGTGTTCAGCCAGATATAGTCCAATTGTCGCTCCTGGAAGCATTCATTCAAACCAAATTGAACGCTTGCCAGAATCAGAGGCTTGTCATACAAATACATCCAGTCGATGGCAGTCACGCAGCTGTCCCGTCTTTCGCTTCTTCCATCCTGACCCACAGACCGCCCTAAGCAAACAAGATCAAGTCTCCAGGAATAATATTTATGCATAACGCTGAATCATACCTTCGCATATAGCAGTATGTGTGACCCGAGCATGATTTTATCCCTACCTTTGGTCGTCCCAGGAGATCTGGTCCAACTCTTAGGAGGAATACCCTCAGCAGGCTGAGCGTCCAGGGCGAGACTGAAAGAAGAAAATGTCTGCAGAAGTCGAATAAGAAAATACGAAGCCTCGTTGTATGTGAACTAGCGATAGACCGTCAAATTTCCTCCTTCACAGCCGGAGAGCTTTTTCTCACCTGTTGGCCAAGGCAAATTCTCGGACCTGCGTTAAAGGGAATGAAGATGTAAGGATTAGGAGTCATGTACTTGTGCAGACGGTTGTCGAGGAACCTGTCCGGGTCAAACTCAAGAGCTGGATGTGAGACGTGAGAGTCAGCCGGGGGTACTACTGATGGCTGCAATGCATTAGTCGTACCGTCTGGCCCCCACAGATCCATTCGACGACTCATACAGAATGGAGAATATATCACACTATCGAAAATTTTAGACGGTGTCAGAATTGGAGCGAGGTGCTGACCTTGTATTGCTTGGGATATAATATGGGGCGTGTCCCTCAAGTTTGTTCGGCAGGGTGGTTGCCACTTTCGATGTGCTAGATGGGGATGAGCCGTAGGAACATGTCAATAAAGATGGCTTACCGAGCGATTATTAGGCTGAAAGCCGACTGGTTCAGTTGCATATCGCAGAAGAAATAAATTTACATACAGTGGTGGATACAGCCGTAGGGTCTCTAAACAGAAAATGTTAATTTAATTCGTTGACAAATCAATGCAGTCAACCGTCGCACCGTCAAGGAATGCTCGTAGATATTTCATTTCACGGATGTCTTCGCAAGAGGGTCTTCGGCTGCCAATCCTTTCAAGAATCTCTGTTCGTAGGCGAGTAACCATGTCCGGATGCTCGCACATCATATACACCGCGAAAGTTAGCAAAGTCGCGACCTAGATCCTTGGGCTTCGTTCAAGTGCAATGATACTAAAGAACTCACAGAATCTCTACCAGCGGCCAATATACTGACCAGTTCATCTTGAATAATCTTCGTATCTGCAAATGCTTTTAAGTCGGATATAGCATATTGATCCGGGATAGATGATATTACCATCAATGCTCTCCACAAGGCAGTCCAACAGAGACATATTCTCGAAACCCTTCCCAAGTTTTGTGCCTTTGGCCTTCCTATCGAGCGCCTCGACGAGCGTCGGCTGGACGAAATCATCAACGACCTGCCTCAACGGCTTGATTTCATCTGCCCAGAATTCACAAAGTGGCCAGTACAGCCCTCTGTGGAAGCGGATAACAATTTGTTCCTGTGCCTTCGCAAACGCCTTTACGAAAACACTAGATGGATGATTCGCGGAATGATTGTTGCCTGATCCAGCCGGATAAGGGAGTCCCGCAGATATCGAATTGACGTCCTTTCCATGAAGAAATTCGGTTGCAGAGTCCAAAGTGAAGCGAGCGACAGCATCCTATAATATTCGTCATGAGACACGTGACTCGAAATAAGATATAAAGCGGGAATCACCTGGAAATCAACGGGGTAGCCCTCCTTCAACCTTGCTCGGATACTGGAGATCGTGTCGACGGCATGTCTCTCAAAGTTATCAAAGTCTGAAATCCGATCTTTGTTGAAAAAGGGTCTCGTCATGGTCCGATGAAACCTAAAAATCGGTCGATATGGGAAATTGGTGTATGAAAAGCACTGGCGATAAGCTCACTTCCACATATCACCTGTCACAAATCAATGAATATTCTCATGTGTCCTGAAAACGTCTCACCGTCTGTGTTAAAGATGCCTTCTCCAAGGAGAGACTTGGTAGCATTGAAAACGAAAGAACCTTTAACAGTCCGTTAAAGAAGTGACAACTACTAGCAACTGTCGAACCTTTCTCAAAGTTTCGAAATTGAGTCGTCAAGATGACCTACAGATGTGAGTGGGAATAAGGCGATAGAGGAATCATTGGTATTAACGTACCTTGACATGCTCTGGATCGACCGTAAAGACCTTGTATAAGGTATCACCGATTGAGCGTGGACCCACCGACCGAATTGCAAGGCACTTACTCGTGTATCAGAAAACATAGTGAAAGAAAAAGTGCTTCCGTATTTTTCGCTCCACTCATGAAACACTTCATCTGAGAATCGGCATGTTAACGAACAGCACTTCTCGGAGCGTAAAGTATCACACACTCGGATACCCATTCTTAACACCCTGCACGATACGTCGCAAGATTGAGATACTGCTTTCCTGCACACCGGGCGCGATACGGGCACCCCGCGCAGCAGCACCCTGGCGAATTGCCAAGCTCGTGGACCAGCTGCGAGATAGGCGAAAGAGAAGATGTAAGAGCAGAGGAACGACAAGGCAATGCCATAAAGGAAGATTGAGACTAAATGCGTCTTGAATGACCCATAAAGCGGCGCATGGAATGACAATGGGAGGAATGGCTTGGCATAGATAGGTAACTCCAGGTGGTAGATAGCTGGCAGCCATGGTCGACAATTCTTCAAGACCTAAACCTGCTACTTTGTTTTATAGTACAAGTGGAGACCTCACGCGCATGGCTTGCAATAGACTTCAATTTGAATGATGCCTACGATGTCGATGAAACATCACCAAATGCATAAATAAACCACCCCCCTAGCAAAAATGTGCCCTGGATCCATTGAAATTTGACATACGGTATGTGGACCCGTTTAACCATTTGGCGACATGGACGTGGGAAACTCAGCTGGAGAATGAAGGTGCCGGACCTCGTTAACATATTGATCTAGTCGAATAGACTCTTGCATCATGGGATGCATCATGCGCCTCAGTAGGCTCTTCTATTCGAGCGACTAGCTACAAGGATGCCGGATTCTGAGTGCGTAATTGAGACATTGTATAATAAGTAACTATAAAATAAGGGCATCTTGAGCATAGGTTTATCGGCATTATTGTTATAACATACAGAGCGAGTCTACTATGAGATTCTGACCTTCACTTGGTCCTTATTAGGTCAACTTAATTCATGTTTGCCTTAATATCCAAGGAGATCGATTGCGAAGTCTCGTTAGTAGGCCGTGTCAAGAGCTGTCACCCAGTTGTTGTTGCTTTAATGGGGTTACCGGGCACCGCGATATCTAAAACCACTTCGAAGATATTCGGCAACGGGTATGACGAAAAGCCTCAATTCAAAAACAGCACGTGCTTTGCGCCGAAAGCGGAAGCTCAAAAAGCTCCCATTGCCCTACCATCATCTGCACCAGCGACTACCCTTGTAGGGAGATGTTCCTGGTGACTCATGAATGCCTATTACGAGAAACCGAGCCATACGAGGACCGTGAATGTGAACTATGAAGCCTTTCAGGACCTTATTCGGATAGCACCCGTGGAACGACATCTGTGTCATCAATCAGCGCTGTTCGCCGTACCAGATCTTGCCGCACCCCGTTAAAGGACGAATCTCCGGCCAATGCACCTCCCAAAAGATGGTCCACTTCGGCAGTTGGGAATGCACCCTTTCCGCAGACTTTGGCTTCCCCGGCTCCATCTTTACGACTGGGAAGGATGCAACAACCTCGGAGCGACAGCCTCATGGCGCCCGCCACTGTCTAGGAAGCCAACTCCCGAAAGCGCAGTTAATCCGCACGCTCTTCCCATCGAACGTTATACCGAGCGGTTTCCTCGTCTCGTCTTCCCCGTCATTTCCCGTGAAGAGATTTGACGTGATGGCCGGCGAACGAGATCTTTGGTAGAGGGGAGATCAAGGGCAACTAGGTAGCTCAGCTCGAGCTCAACTTTGAAACTGGCAAAGATGTGATTGCCCTTGAACGGACAACAGGAACAATCACCTCGGAGAGTAACCTCGAGATGCCTCCTCCGAGTCGGCGACAGAATCTGTGATTCGCGCCAAAAATGCTGCGATAACTGTTCGAGCGTATTTCCGCATCTCGGCACCTTTGCCTGCCTCGTCGACGCCATCGATGTACGGACCACTGCCATTTCAATTTGCGAAAGTTCAAGAAAATATTCCTTGGCCTCGGCGCAGGAAATACTTGACATATTATCTTGCTCATCAATGCGTCATCATCATCTTAAGATTTACTCGACTGGCAATATAATGAGAAATCACCGATTACCCTTTCTCGGTTATTCGGCATATTTCTTTGTCAGAATTTCCATTGTTGGATGACTACCCCGACTCGGGGTCGATAACATATTACCGCTCTTGCCGACGGTAGTTTGTCCGAATCGGCTAAGCTGAGGCATATTTAAGCTATGTGGAGAATACGTCGACTTTTGTCACTTTCTCCCCGCTCATTCCAAAGATGTCCGACACCGCCAGCATCGTTACCGTCCACGACGAGAAGCCTGTGGCTCCTAAACTTTTCTCGAACGAGTTCACCGATCCGGAGCTAGCAGTGCAGAGGAAAGCTTACATCAAGAGCTTGATTGTAGGATGCCTGTCCATGGTCATCCTCATGTTCACCATCTTCTCGATATATTGGGGCGCGCTGTGGAAGGTCCCAGATCACAAACTACCCGGATGGGTTGTCGTAAGCAAATTCCGATTTTCGCCCTCTTCATGTCTCACTGTTGACCTTCAGGACTTTGACGGGTCTACTATCGGCAGCACTGTCACCAATGCGCTTCTTTCTGATACCTCTTCTGCGTCAAGGGTCTCTTGGAAGCAAATGCCCGCGTCAGATTTCTCAGGCCCAGATGAAGTGGGTCACTGGATCGTAGAGCAAAAAGCTTGGGTGGCTGTCGTCAGTACGTACCCAGCCTCTCCTCTTTGATCTTGATCTTAATCTTGTACATTGGCACAGTTCACGCCAACGCCACCTCCACCCTAACCTCGGCTGCTTCGTCGATCGATTCGTCGTATAATGGTACACGGGCACTTACGGTCTACGCCGTAGAAGCTAGGAACGAGAATGCATTGTAAGTATCTATTCATCCTGTTTGCCCCTTTGCTCATGGTGCATAGCCGTTCACTTCTCCGTCCCTACATTATGTCGACGATGGCAACGATCTCGCAGGGCTTTGCCCAGACCTTCGCGGCGCAGCTGGCCACCTCCTCGTCCTCGTCTATCGCGTCGATCCTCCGGTCTGCCCCACAAATACTCACCCAGCCTATCAGCTACACCATTGACAATCTGCGGCCATTCGACGTGCCTGTGTAGGTTTCTCCTCTACCGTACCCAAGCCTTCATCTGACTGTCTCCTTAGCGCGAGTGCCATCACCTTTGTTGGTCTCATCTACCTACTAGTTTTGTGCTTCTTCATCGTCGTAAGTCCAAGTCTTTGCGTTCGATCTCACTGCCCTGACTTTTAATACCAGCTCATCGGCTCAGCCGCTCGTATGACCTCTGGAGTCGAAATGAAGCTCACAACTAAATCCCTCATCAAAGTCCGCCTGGTTTCGACGCTCGCGCTCTACTTTGTTATCTCCCTCTTCTACTCTACCGTCAGTCGCGCGTTCCAAGTCGACTTTGACAGAAAGTGAGTATCCTGCCTGTCTCCCTTATCTCATCTAACTTTTTTTAATCTTAGATTCGGCTCTGCCGGCTTCGTGATCTTCTGGATGCTCAACTTTGTTGGCATGCTCTCCGTGGGGCTTGCGCTGGAGGCCATGATCACGCTCTTGACGCCACGATTTATGCCATTCTTCATGATAACTTGGATCATCAGTATGTTCGCGTTGCTGCCTTCCTGTTCAATAACTGATCGATACCCTCTTTCAGCCAACGTCGCGGTATGCTTCATGCCCATCGAAGTTCTCCCACACTTCTACCGCTACGGCTACGCGTTCCCTTTCTACAACGTTTCAGGCGCAGTTCGGACTATTCTGTTTGGCACAAAGAATCAACGTTCGTGGGCTGCTCTCTGTGTTGTTGCTTACGCTGACCATTTGCTTAGTCGGCCTGCACTTCGGCGTTCTCATCGCATGGACGGTCATCTCGCTCTTCACGCTCCCACTTTTCCAGTGGAACGCGAGGAGAATGTTGACTCGACAAGGGAGCCAGCCCAAGGCTGCGTAATGAAAGAGTAACCCGTGGCAAAATCTGCATTGTCGCATAACATGGTACCGCTTGGGCACGCGAGACACGGACGTACTGGATGTTGTACTACTGCATCTTTTCGAGACTCGCCGGCTCCCACAAGTACTACAATTTGTAAATCATTAATCACCAGCATCTGTGCATACATACATATATATCCATCAATAGAATCATGTAATTCCGTCATCAACAGAGTTATTGCCTAAACTAAACACATCAACGTTAGCCATTCATACAATTTTTGTGCCTTCAAACGCATCCGTCGCGGAACTTGACGGAAATCCGAAGTTCACATCTCGGCACTAGTCTGGTTTGGGTTTGCACGAAATTTGAATATTATCCCTATCCGCGAAGATACTTATATTGAGAGAGGGAAGGAGATGAGGAAGTCTGCAGATGCGTTCAAGTTGCATTGCATGGCTTTGACACACAGAGGGCTTGTGCTAATACTCGACTCTGTCGTTATCGCGTCCTCGAGCCTATGCCGGGCTGTATTTGCTACCTTTGCCCTAATCTTTGTTTTCTTGCTACGTCGCGTTTTAGACCTTCAGTACAGTTCAGTAAAGAAGGGACCGGGGATACAAATGATGGCGGCGAGATCCTGAAATGGGAGTGTCTCTGGCAGTGACCAAACTTAAGCTCTTGGGTTTACGGACTTCAGGCGACAGGCGTAGTAGCATTCACAGGGCATCCTTGCAGGTACCCGGATGCGGTTGCAGCTGGGCACGAAAACGGTCGTTCCAGATTAACCATCGCTGCGATTGAAATAACGCGGCGGCACTAGGCGATGTATGGTTGGAGAAATTGCCGTTGTTCTCTGGTGGTGCCGACTTGCGGAGAGCTAGGCCATGTTAGCACAAAACCGTGACACCTTGGCTCGCTGAATCAAAATTTCAAAGGTGCAAAAGTCTAAGACTAATCCAGCGTCTGCTAATTGTTTGCCCCTTTACGCCCGCACAGAGGTACACTGCGTACTTTGTTGTATACGACAATGTGTACATTTTGTTACTCGTTTTGGGGGTATATATGGCGACTTTGATCCAGACAAGAGCTTTCTTTAATCCCTTCAAAGGGGTCCTACTGAGGAGCGTCGAGCCGCGCATAACGCTAGCAGTCGTCGCAGCTACACAAGGTACAGTTATTTTGCGTGTATTGTCACCTTGCTGATGCTTTTGTCTATATATGCACTGCAACTTGATCAACCAAAAACGACGGGACGTCTATAGACAGAAGAAGGCCCAATGAAATGGGAGCGGGTGCGTAAAGCCCCTCTCTCTATGGAGATCGCCTTTTTTTAGCCTGTCCCAAATTTCCATCGAGTGGCTAATTCCACAAGCGGTGCGCTCTACTGAAATCGAAGTGAACGGTGGGCATTCATACGCCGAGTACGCGATTCCTTCTCAAGATGATCGTCTATAAACGCATTGTGTGCTTCACAGGCGCTGTACATCACTAGCCGAAGCGATGGACCAGATTAATCGCTTCTCCAGAATTTTAAGATACTTACGCTGGACTCACCCAAACGTTATGCCGACACTGTATATCAGCAATATCGCTCCAGATCGCCCGACAGGCTGCTGCAATCTCCTGGAGGATGCAGCTCTGTATGTGTCTTTCCTTGAGCAGTCTTTACTGGACCAAGAGCACGTCATTCTGAAACCGATGGGTGTCACCGGGAGCGATATGAGGGGGCTTTGCGCAGTATTGGACCCAGTCTGCATGCTGGTGGGCTGGTTGGAAGAGATGCTCTGTGAAGTACCTTCGTAAAGAGCTCGCTTTTCTAAGATATGATTGAGGAAGTGACGCATAGCCCTTGGATTGATGATAGACGTTTTCCCCTCTCTTTGTTACGCTAGTCTTTTTCTGTCGTACGCGACGCGTCAACCATACGTGCCAGTCAATTTCAGATCGCCATGTGCCCTCCAACCATTGTCCATGCGACAAATTGTCCAGTCCACTTTCCTGCGTCTTTCATGGACCTGTATGCCTGTAGTTCCCTCACCAAGATGATATTCTGCATCTTATAAAGGCCATCCAACAGCTCCACGAATAAGCTTATTCCACCTTGCTGTCGAAATTTGCCGCTGAAATTGCGACGGAGTACAAGATGTATTACTACATTTTTCGAAACTCGCCGACTCCCACAGGGACTACCATTCATAAACCATTACTCATCGGCTCTGCATACACATGCCCATTGATAGATCATCTATGCTATCAGCAAAGTTACTACCCCCTCCTCGTTTCCTGCTGTAAACTAAATGCATCAACGTTAGCCACGCATGCAAATAGGTTCTAATTCATACCTTCAGAAAATGAATTCTGCTTCCGGAATCTTGCCGTCATCTAGCGCGATGTGAACAGGAGGTTCACCTTTCATATTCACGCTCCGTCTCCAGTCCGGTCTGGGTCGCATGAATCTTACCTCCTTCCGCGAGATACCTCATGAAATCGGGGAGCAACGTCGCAAGAGATCTTTCAAGAGAAAGAAACAACACACCGATTCCAAAATACACTTGAACATCATTTTTGGCTGAGAACATCAAATGAAAGATGGGAATGGGTGCTTCTTCGACCCGCCTTTTCTTATGCCCACGATCAAACTCCTCGAGCATCTTGCGGATGTACACCTTTCCCTCGCCATGATCTAGTCCCATTTTCGATTCAACGTCCTGCCAGACATATTCGAGTTTGAAAACTCCAACTCCTATGGTTCTGAACTTGTCGAGCCGATTCTTCACGGACGGGACGTACTCGACTTCTTGATATACGATGTGCGTTCGACCTCGTGATGCATCGTGCGCTAGTCCAAGAGCATGTTAAAAGTACTCTATCGTTTCCAGTCTCAGACTGTCTCAGTAATTCATCCAACCCCGGGATTGTTGGGCAAAGCACTGGTCCTCTCAAGCTCTGCTATTCTCTTGAAATATACAGCAGTCTCTCTGAAACTGCCATTAACATCATATCTGGTGATCAAGTCGATACCTTTACCTGCAGGACGCCCTGAATTATTCAGGTACGTCATTAGTACTTTCATAAGGCAAGTATAACGGAAAATGTACTTGTGATAGGGCCAATCCATTTTCTGACAATCGGCAGAACTTGGAGCCATGATTTCAGGATTGCGCCAGAAGAAACCAGAGTTATCACTAACCAGTAAAATGTATGCTGGCATTCCTTGCATCGTGACAGTTTCGCTTGGGGTTCGCGCGCGCGGCAATTTTGGCAGTTCCTAGTTTGACGAATTTGTGTTTTCAATGTCGCCTTCCTATGATGCAGCCACTTTGATCCACCAAGGCCTGGCTGGATCAATGTCGGTGGTGAACATTTGCATCAAAGTAACATCACTGAATTCATGCGGATGTTTCTTGAACCATCTAATCAGCCACGTCTCCCTAAAGGACTTGTCAGGCAACGTCACGAAGGGTCACGACTGTTCAACCTACAGTTTATGTGTTTCATTGTTTTCCCCGAGTCACCGAAGTACACGGGATACGCTTTTGCTTCGACGCGATAAAAATTAGTTAGAGAGCCTGACTGGAACGTTATGTCCCCCTATCACACGTGATAGCGCTGATTTTGCTTCACTGCGGCTAGCTTGGATCAACAAATTTTAAGCTATACAATTAATCAGTACATGGAGAAATCTGCATTTCGTAGTGGAACGCTTCACCGAGATGTATCGTCCCATCTCTGTAGCAATGCTACTACCTTGCCCTTCCGGCGCAATATGAGCGAATATCTTCAGTCGCTCATCTGAGGCTTCCAGAAAGGCACGAATCGTCCATTTGAGAGACCAAATACATTGCGGTAAAATATCATCTGGAACTGTGCGCTATAATCAAGATATATACATATGGAAGTGCAGTGGAACTTACCGTCCTCGACAGAGCAGAAATAACTGAACTGAAAGAGCCAAGGAAGCCTAGAGGTGTACCACAATGCCGGTGTAAGGGGGCCTATAGCCTCACTTATATCATTTTGAACAAAAATGCGAGGTGGTATTGGAGCTCGCACGAGTTCAGTAACTGTTCATTGTCACCGGTCAGGCAAGACGTAGAGACATTAGAGCAAAGAAATCACCTTTATATGCCTGGTTGCGAACCAGGGCTAGATCAGGCATCTTGTAGTCCATAGGGATATTAAAATCATTTAGTAGATACACTCGCGGAGCATTGTGCGAGGCAGAGGTTGCTGCTAGGTCCATTGTGTAGGCAAATAAGATGATGCTTTGCAATGTTTATCGATGGATCAGTCGGTCCGGAATGAGTCGTCAAATAGTACAACCAGTCCACCGCGCTATGTCCCATCGGTCCAAAAGCCATCCGCTTGAGACAACTAAGAAATCACACCAGAACCGTGTTGGCATTGCATTAAGTCACAGAGTCGCCGAAATTTATCTCACGTTGATTTCATAGAAGAGGAAATTGTTCTATAGCAAGCCTATAGAATTTTTTTCGCGTTCACTGACAGTCTCAGTCTGAGAAACAAGTGCACGTGACCGAACATGTTGTGCGTTGACAATAACTCATTGAATGACTTGTCCTTACATCCATTGCCAGACAACTTATCCTCATACAGAGTATCAAGTCCAGGAGATTGATTTCTATCCTTCCAAATGTGCAATTATTTGACAAGATTTTATGTTCAGACAGTCCAAAATGTGGAAAATTTCCGAACTGCCTTGTAGGATCTTCCAGGGTCTTGTGTGAGGTATGCAGTTCAAATTCTCCAGGGTATTGAAGTGGTAGACTAAATAATCCACTAGCTAGAGGTGAATGGGGACCTAAGCAATGTTTATTTCCAAAATTTATATCTAACCCCATGCCCCACTTATATCTTACGCTGGATGAAAAACAATGTATTTCTACCTATGAATACATAGAAAATATGCAAAGTTCTTCACCATTTTTTTTACTGAAAAGAGTACTAAAAGCATTCTGAGCTTTTCACTGTTTTCTGCAAAATTTGCCAAATACAGTGAACACTCAAATATCTATACCATTTTTTCTACAAAAATACTGAGAAAAAACTTTGAATATTATCTGTTTATTCAGGGGTAAAAATACTTTAATTTTAGTGCAGTGTTATTGATTTTCATCTGGTAAGTGACCACATCTCATTTTCATGGTTTTCTGACAAGCGATGTTATTTTTCACGTAATGGAATCCGGACCAATCGCCTGTGGCCAGTAGCCGGAGTTTAGTATCGCTTGAAGTCGGAAACCGGAAACTCGCCAAGTCCTTATTTGTCCGCCCAACCACCGATCAATATGACAAATATCCAAGAGTGGACATGGAATCGAGATCGTCGTAATTGTGCTTTGATGTATTCAGTCATTCCAATTACTTGCATTTCCGTGGCCGGGAACGATCGTAAGCAATAGTATCATTCACCACTATACAAATAGGATGGTTGCTTGCCTCGTCTCGTCCTCGCTCATCATGGCTATCATCTATCTACCACCCGGCTTCATTTTCCTGTCTAGAAGTATTTTCTTCATCGGAATATTACCCTGTTCGACTTTGTGGGCTCTCCGAAGCTTATTGCGAGCGTCTGGTCTCATTCTTCCTTCATGGGTCTGCTTTGTCATCCCTTTAACAGCGCAGCTATTCTTTGCCATCGTTCGCAACTACTTGACGAGCTGTGCCGTTGAAAGAGATGCTACTGCCCGAGGCGCTATCATGGTACCGGACGTTCAAGGAAGTAGTATCTCTATCTTACGGGAATCGTTAGACGGCTTCAGGAATGGATATCCGGGTTTGTCTTCGTTTAGACTCTGAGGACTTCTAGCTAACAGTCGGTTACCATTAGATGAAGTAGTTCAGAAGTGGAGCGAAATATATGGAAATACTTTTGCTTTCAACTCGTTTTTAGAGGTACAGGTAAGCGATATCATAGCCTGTGCGTGTTTCTTACTCTGATTGCGACACGAGATGTATACAACCGAGCCAGAACACATCAAGGTATGTGACGACTAACACCCACCGCATATTACATTCATCTAATCGGTACGTCCAGGCCATCCTGGCGACTCAGTTTCAAGACTTTGAAAAAGGTTTGTAGCCATTCATTAAGTTGCCGTTTCGGTGTTAACATTCACCCCTAGGCCATATTTTCTATGTTGCTGCAGAGTCTCTTCTTGGTGCGGGCATTTTTAATTCCGATGGTGAGTACCTTTCGCACATCAGGATCACATACGTAAATACTCAGTGATGATGTGCAACAGGTGATATTTGGAAGTGAGTGTACCCTGAGCTGTCCTTCTACTTGTGCTGAACATACAATTAGGTTTCATCGAACAATGACGAGACCCCTCTTCAACAAGGACAGAATTTCAGACTTTGACAACTTCGAGAGACACGCCGTCAGTACGATCTCTCAAATCAAATCGAGATTAAGGGAAGGATATCCGGTCGATTTTCAGGTTAGTGGCCTAAACGTTCTGCCCGTGCATCACTCTTCTCATACCAAGTTAACAACGATAGGATGTTGTCGCCCGCTTTACTCTGGATTCCGCTACCGAGTATCTGTTTGGGAAAGATGTCAACTCGATATCCGCGGGCCTCCCTTACCCAGCTCGATCTCCGTTGGCCGTAAACCCACATTTTGTCAATCACGCATCTAATGTGTTCGTCAAAGCATTTGCAGCAGCACAAGAACAGAGTGCTATTCGACTCCAGATAGGGCAGTACTGGCCGATTTTCGAATTCAGCGCTGATGCAGTAAAACCGCTTCGGCAAGTCGTTAATGAGTTTGTCGAGCCTCTGCTAGTCGAGGCACTCAACAGAAAGGCCAAAACCGGCAAGTTAGTAGAGGATGAGAAGGAATCGGATGAGAACATGTCCCTGCTGGCCCGTCTTGTGGAAAATACTGATGGTATGTGTCACTTTCTCTCAATCGCTGATCGAAATAGCTAACGACGATGTCTAGATACGAAGGTGATTCGAGATGAACTTGTAAACATCCTGGTCGCTGGTAGAGATACCGTAAGCTTCGGTACGGCTCTATTTGAATGAAATTATGAATAACTTGAATGTAGACGGCCTCCCTTTTGACTTTTGCGGTGTATATGATGTGCGAACATCCGGAAATGGCCACTCGCTTACGATCTGAGATCCTCGAGAAGGTTGGTACAAGGGCGCCTACTTACGAGGACATTCGTGATATGAAATATTTGCGAGCATTCCTGAATGGTACTGTCATCGACAATTCTATTTCAATTGTTTCTGACTATTTCTATCTAGAGACTTTAAGACTGTATCCACCTGTGTGAGTGAACAAAATTTGTGAAAATGAAGGGGACTAAACGTGTGAAACGTCAGCCCCATGAACAGCCGGTAAGTCTTACCGCTTCTTCCCTGGGCTTCTTATAACGCCGTCATCTATTAGTTCATCCAAAGTAGCGACCACCCTTCCGAACAAAGGGCGCGCACCATATTATGTTCCGAAGGATACAGTGTCAGTGCCTCATCTCTATTGCCTTCAGTCCAATTGAAATTGTCGATCCGATACTACAGGGTGAACTATTCTGTGTTCTCAATGCATCGAAGGACGGATTTATGGGGACCGGACGGTAAGACGAGTAAATCGCTGCTATTGTTTGCTAATTCACGTTTAATCCTAGCCCTCGAATTTGACCCGGATCGATTCCTCGATCAACGCCTGCATAAATATTTGACTCCGAACCCATATATATTCGTCCCATTTAACGCAGGTCCAAGAATTTGCCTTGGCCAACAGGTGAGAACATTTAGTCTCGAGTTTATGTTTTAAGACCTTCTTAAACCATCTCGTTAGTTTGCTTATAACGAGGCTTCGTATTATCTCATTCGGCTCCTCCAAACGTTCTCTTCTTTCAGTCTCGCTATGGACGCTCAACCTGCCGAAGGAATTCCTCCCAAGAGTTGGACAAAGACTCCTGGAACGACTAAAGGGCGAGACAAGATCATGTTCGGTTTGCATTTGACAATGTATGCTAAGGTTAGTCGTATGAATCTTCTGGCTTTCAATCTTGAAATGACTTTGGGTCAATAGGCAGGTCTGTGGGTCAGAATGGGGACAGAATGAGCAGTAATTCTCCAGCGCTCACCCGTATTTCAGCAAGGAACCCTCGCAAACAGGCGAGGGTTGTCATCATTCAGCTAACTATTTATCTACACGTCGTGTACACTAATAGAAGGAACAAAGAAAGTCCTTGCCTGACAACCGATGATCCTGACGTCAACTGCGCAGTGATGGGCGACACTTGATACTCCAACAAATGGAAGAAGCAGGAGATGACGCGTGAAGGTACAATGCGTCCAAGCAGCTACGCTGGTTTGGTGACTATTCTTGCCCCATTCGTACATGTCCTCATATAAGAGGTGAAGGCAATGACTTTTTGCCGTGAACTTTCCGATTCTATGTCTATTAGATATAATATTGTCCTGAACAACCTATCTGCCTCGTTGATTGCCGAATTGCCCGACCTTGTCGTGGAAATGTTCCTATTCGATGCCCGTATTTCCCGTTCGTTTCATCCATTCAATGCGTTCATCGAATTCTTCCTTCGAATCTTGCCGCTTTGGAACATTATTGTCTCTTTCTTGTATTTATGTTTCCTTTCTGACTCATTTCCCTTTCTTATTCAGTCCCTTTTTTGAGGGGAAGGGGTTCGTTCCGTAAGTGCTCTCTTGACATTGAAGTGCTCACGTTTCCTACTTCAGAACCAGAAGTAGGTCTATGTGCGCCAACAATGCCCGTCGCCGTCAATGTCGCCTCTTCGATGCCTTTGCCCCCTGTCACGGAAATTCATGGTTGACAAAAAAAATTACCGTATAATTGCCGTGTAATTGGTAGAGTATGATAACTCGAGTTCGACAGGAGTCAGCACAAATGCTATGGTGTATATTAATCTCGAGTACTTGTAGTCCTAAGTTGAGAGAATCCAATACCTGCTGCAAGAACTGAATCGATAGCCGAAAGTATGGTCATCGGCAGCTAACAGAAACTGAAGCTGGTATTCAAAGGCTGTATCACAAATTCCTCAAGATTCTTGGGTGCGGTCACGCTTACAAAGTTCTAAAAATAAATCGGTAAGGTGGGAAAGATTCGGGCCTTTCATCAGTACAGGCATTGTACACTGTCTGGCTAATCTATTTTTAGGCTCCCGAGACTTACGCGTCGCTTTTGCCATGACGCATATCGCATTCCGAGGCTGTGTGTCGCGCACTGACTTTGATAAGTTACTTGTCTGCTGACGAATATGACGTACACATCATCAAGTGGTGTTTCGTCCCGTGTCGACTTGAGATGATAAATGTCGGTCGTACGTTGCAAGATGACAATGGTCTTGCCAATGCCCAGTGTCTGCCCTCGCCTGTTCTATATGTTAGGTTCCTCTGTTTTGTGTGTTGCTGGACCTTCGTGCTTACTTGCGGGACAGATTTTCAGTTAGAAACTGTCCGTTTCCTGGAATTCACTTGGGTGTTTGGGTCGTTAGCTGTATAGGAGCTTACGAGTGGGTGCCAGATCCGTCTCTGAGTATATATCTCTCCCCTTGCGTCTTGATATATTATTTTTTGTAAGTTTGAATCTCATTTTTCCCCTTTAAATATTCGAGCTGCGTAATCGTCTATGTCCTACGGGCCGGAGCAGCCTCCAGATTTGATCATAAATCCCTGTTCGATCGGCTCCAATCTGTCGAGCCCTTCTCCGATAGCTCCTTGTTCTTGTCTGTGATGCCTGGGACGTTTCGACGTGTTGCAAGCCATCCCCTCATGTATGGCACACACGACGCAACAGGGACTTTCAGTCCTAAACTCGAGCGCTGATTGTGTTGATGTTCCAAAACGCCAATTGTTGATTATTTCTGAACAACATGTGATCATGTTGACAGATTCCGGACTTGTTGCCGAAGATCTCCCAGTTATCCGACTACCCCATTTAGGTTCACTATTTGGCTAGATGTTGGGACCAAACTCAACTGACGAAATAATCGAACGGTTGATCATTTATTCCGTTTCCCGTTGTTTTTCTTGTCATGGGGCATTCAAAATAGAGGGCATGATTATTCAAAAGTCAGCTCAAAATATAATCAGTACAATCAGACATAATCAGCCCTCAAGCTCAGGATCGAAAGTCCCTAATGCCACGCAGATACGATGGCTCTCACCTGACTGGTCGATTGATAAGTGTGACAATGGTTTTCCGATGCTACAATATGCTCTGCCTGCTCAATGCCCAAGCAAGCAATCGTCACAGTGCGTGTTTATTTATGCCTTCATGGCTGGTCTAAGGTATATACTGTTCAGATACTCTGATAGACGAATGACAAACAGCATCCTTTGACTGCAAGGTTATACATTGATTTTGGAGAACATGCGTCACTGACGTTACATGAAGTGGCGCTTATATCTCATTGATTTCTCCCCCGGCAAGCAACCACTTCTAATTTTCTCTGCTTTCCGGTAAACTCGATGTAAACGATTTTTTCAACATGGGTATGTTGGACCAATCGCCTGTGACCAGTAACCGGATCTCGGTATTGCTTGAAGCCGGAAGCTGGCTCTCCCCGCCCAACCACCACCCATGACGAGATTTCAGAATGCAGATAGAAACAAGAAAAGGGCGGATGCACGGATCCGGAAAGACATTAGCCGTGTTTTGATGCATTCAGTCACTTCATATTACTCCAAGTACTCCCGTGTGCGACTGCAGCCTTGTAGGTAATAATACCATTCGCCACTATATCTAAGGAGAGCGGTTACTGGTCTGTCCTCGTTCTCGCCCATCATGACTATCAACTATCTGCCACCTGGCTTTGTCTTTTTGTCCCGAGCCCTCTTCTTCTTTGTTATCACCCCATCTTCGACTTTCTGGGTTCTCCAAACCTTAGCCGGTCTCAGTTTTCCTTTATGGGTTTCCTTTGTCGTCCCTCTGGCTTTACAGCTCATCTTTGTCGTGGTTCGCATCTGCTTCACGAGATTTATCGTCAAAAGGCATGCCGCTGCGCAAGGTGCTATCATGGCACCGAAAGTTCAAGGAAACAGTTTCTCCATCCTACAACAATTATTACACGGCTTTACGAACGGATATCCTAGTGCGTCTGCACTCTGGGAAGGGCTTCAAGCTAATGATCGAGTTACAATTAGGTGAAATATTCTATAAATGGAGTGAAGAATACGGAAACACCTTTTCTTTCAACACTTTTTCGGACAAACGGGTGAGTTCACGTTGCGGCATGTTTGCACCTCTCGTTCTGACGGCTACCTGAGATACTTACCACTGAACCAGAGCACATCAAGGTAAGCTGTGACAATCAATCACCTCATATTTCATTCTGCTAATATGCGCGTTCAGGCCATCCTAGCGACCCAATTTCAAGACTTCCAAAAAGGTTTGCCATGACTAGCTCGCTCGCGTTTACTATTTGACTATCGGTTAGGCCATGTCCTTTACGTTGCTGCGGAATCCCTTCTTGGTGCGGGAGTTTTCAACTCAGATGGTGAGCTCCGCACATTTTGCGCCACCGCATGCTCAGCATCTCCCTGAAATAGGTGATATTTGGAAGTGAGTGTACCCTGAGCTGTCCTTCAACATGTGCTAAACATCCCATTAGGTTTCATCGAACAATGACGAGACCCCTCTTCAACAAGGACAGAATTTCAGACTTTGACAACTTCGAGAGACACGCCGTCAGTACGATCTCTCAAATCAAATCGAGATTAAAGGAAGGATATCCGGTCGATTTTCAGGTTAGTGGCCTAAACGTTCGGCCCGTACATCACTCTTCTCATACCAAGTTAACAACAATAGGATGTTGTCGCCCGCTTTACTCTGGATTCCGCTACCGAATATCTGTTTGGGAAAGATGTCAACTCGACATCCGCGGGCCTCCCTTACCCAGCTCGATCTCCGTTGGCCGTAAACCCACATTTTGTCAATCACGCATCTAATGTGTTCGTCAAAGCATTTGCAGCAGCACAAGAACAGAGTGCTATTCGACTCCAGAGAGGGCAGTACTGGCCGATTTTCGAATTCAGCGCTGATGCAGTAAAACCGCTTCGGCAAGTCGTTAATGAGTTTGTCGAGCCTCTGCTAGTCGAGGCACTCAATCCAAGGGCCAAAACTGACAAGCCGGTGGATAATGAGAAAGACTCGAATAAAAACATGTCCCTGCTGGCCCGTCTTGTGGAGAATACTAATGGTATGTGTCACTTTCTCTCAATCGCTGATCGAAATAGCTAACGACGATGTCTAGATACCAAGTTGATTCGAGATGAACTTGTGAACATCCTGGTCGCTGGTAGAGACACCGTAAGCTTCGATTCGGCTCTATTTGAATGAACTTATGAATAACTTGAATGTAGACGGCCTCCCTTTTGACTTTTGCGGTGTATATGATGTGCGAACATCCGGAAATGGCCACTCGCTTACGATCTGAGATCCTCGAGAAGGTTGGTACAAGGGCGCCTACTTATGAGGACATTCGTGATATGAAATATTTGCGATCATTCCTGAATGGTACGGTCGTCGACGACTCTATTTCAATTGTTTCTGACTATTTCTATCTAGAGACTTTAAGACTGTATCCACCTGTGTGAGTGAACAAAATTTGTGAAAATGAAGGAGACTAAACGTGTGAAACGTCAGCCCCACGAATGGCCGGTAGGTTTTATCGCTTCTTCTTGTGGATTGTCATGACAGCCTCACATAGCACGTCGAAACTGGCTACTATCCTTCCGAACAAAGGACACGCACCGTATTACGTTCCGAATGATACGAGGTCAATATTTTGTTCGTATCCCCTTGGGTTGATCTGAATCTGCCGATGCGATACTATAGGGTGGTATATTCTGTTTTCTTGATGCATCGACGGACGGACTTATGGGGCCCTGATGGTAGGATTCTGAGCACATCGTTATCTCTTCTGTGCTGATTCAAGCGTAATCCCAGCTCTCGAATTTGATCCGGATCGATTCCTCGATCAACGCTTGCATAAATATTTGACTCCGAACCCATATATATTCGTCCCATTTAACGCAGGTCCAAGAATTTGCCTTGGCCAACAGGTGAGAACGTTAAGTCTCGAGTTTATGTTTTAAGACCTTCTTAAATCATCTCGTTAGTTTGCTTATAACGAGGCTTCGTATTATCTTATTCGACTCCTCCAAACGTTCTCTTCTTTCAGTCTCGCTATGGACGCTCAACCTGCCGAAGGAATTCCTCCCAAGAGTTGGACAAAGACTCCTGGAACGACTAAAGGGCGAGACAAGATCATGTTCGGTTTGCATTTGACAATGTATGCTAAGGTAAGTTGTACGAAGCATCTGGCGTTCGTCTTGAAATGACCTTGGCTCGATAGGCGGGTCTGTGGGTCAGAATGGAAGAAGCGAGAGATGACGTGTGAGGTTCCGGTGGATTCGAGTTATACACGTGATAAATCTGAAGAATATAGTATGAAAAATGACCAGACAGCCTTAGGGAATCGGCAATCGAGGACGCAAGACACGAGTCACTTGCTTCAGAACGTCCGCGCCATGTGGGAGCTGACCATCCGCCACAATGTCTATCATCCTCTCCCACTCGCCTCGTACTGTCGGATGAACAAAATGGTCCAGCAGAACCTTCAGTTCCATTTCGAATATCTCCGGGTGACTAAAACGACGGACGCGTCAGTGGACCCGATGATAATCCTAAAGACCACGCCATACTCTGTAGTGAATTTCGAGAAGATCTCCGTAATAATGTTTGCAGGCCCGAGCTGAGAGCGTAAATTATCGAATGCGTGCTTCTTTAGACCCTCATGACTGGCCTGAAGCATACGGGTTCAGACACTCCGATAGAGGAAAAGAACAATATCGTACTTTTACTGCAAGGCGATACATTGATTTGGGAGAACATGCATCACCGACGTTGTATGAGCGTCCACCGCTGGATTTGAGCGGGATGAAAGCGACCTCCTTGGAGTACATATATACTATCAAGGCTCGGAAACTAAACGGGTGGTGGATCGATGTCAATGAATCATTGCTTAGGCAGAGATATAGGGCTACGTACGTCCTGAAAGCCACGTCATTGACTAAAGCCAGGCGTGTAAAAGACGCTGGAGCTTTCTCTTGAGGATCCGCTCTGTCGGTGAGGTAGTCGTCTGCACGATGATTCATAACCTCTGCGGATCGACCCATAGATTCATCACAGATGGGGGATTCTGTCTTCTCATGTTCAGAAACGCAGGAACCGTTAGACTTTCTGCAGGATAGAGAGTCAATCTCGGCACAAGAATGAAGGCTCTTGATGGGCAACTTTTTACAAAGTGGCGAACCAGCGTCTACGTCGAGTATCGATCCTGCAGACGACTTTTCACTGCGAGGAAATTTGGGTGGCCCGGGCTGGACTGTGTCCAGATTTGTAATATTAACGGGAGATAAAGCAGGGGAAAGTGATTCCGGTCGCGGTTCTCTGGTAGTGATGTCAGACATCACTCCGGGAATGTCGCAAGGGGGATCCTCGCCCAAGTCAGATTCGAGATCACTGTCTTCGTCATAGGGATACTGATAGACGCCTTGGGAATGAGGACCGTCTCCGACAAGAGAACCACTAATACCTAGAAAGAGGATGTATATTAGTATTCATGAAGAAAGCAGCGCCTAGACAGAACTTACAGCTCTCCAAGAACGCGCTACGGCCTTTCAAAATGCTGCTGCTTGCATAAATGGGACGGCGGTTGCATACGGATGTTCCGTGTTTACGCGTAAAAAGCATGAACTTGACGTCAACGGGAAAGCTGCCGTCGAGTGTGGCTCTAATGGCCTTGAACATCGGCAAAGAGATCGTTCGAGGGACTTCGGAGAAAGGCTCTGAGCCCGAAAAGGATAGTGTGATGACCAGATCAATGAGGATTTCACCCAATGGAAGGGCAAGATCGCAGCGTCCTAGTGGGATGGTGCTTTGATTTTGGGGCACGCAGTCCTCTCGGTCATTCTCCAGCACTGCGAGAATGCAATCGTCCCTCCTGAACGACGCATGAATCGAATGGTTTCCAGGTGGAAACCCAGCCGGGCCTGACTGAAGCGAGGCGTGCACTACGACGACACTCTGATCACTAACGATATATCGCGCAGTCTTGGGCTTTAGCCCCTTCTTTTTACGGACCGAAACAGGTTCCCGACAAAGATCAAGATTGAAACTCCACCCCATGCCGCACACAGGGCTAGAGGGAGGCCGGTAGTCATTTTCACCTACGATGGCGAATGTGGACTTGATTTGTAGCGGATTCATGGACCATTGCTCTCGTCCCACCAAATCTAGGCTGATATTTGGAGCTGAAGATGGACGAGGAGAAGATGGGATCGGTGGCTCCGCCCTTGGGGTTGGTGACAAGTTTGGCGTGTTTGCCGTCGGAGTGTTTGGCCACGTTTGGCATATACTTTCTGGGTCCAACGAGGGAACAAAAATGGGAGAAGGTGGATCTCGAATGCTCCAAGACATAGTAAAAGGGAGAGAGGGGAGTGGGATGAAGTTAGCGGCCTGAAGTAAAGCTGCAAGGCAGCCATGAGGCCCGTAGATTTGGGGCTGCTTCGAATAAGCGCCGGCATAGTACAGACACCGAAAATAAGCGTACCTATCGTTGAGCATAATCAGCATCTTTATACTTGACTATATGTAATAGATTTACTTTGTAATAGGCTGGACTAGATGATGTTCCCACACAAACGATCTTTGTCATGAGCAAGGTGGCTCGGTTACGGCGAAGGAACGTTGTCGATGAAGGAGCTATCCCGTTTATACTTCAAGCAGCTGCAGAGAAGTGATCCCATAGAGCCGCATTGTCATTTACTTCATTTTGTTGCAAGTAGATCCCGACTGAAAGCACCATTCCGGAAGAATTGAAGCAGAGATCTGATAAAATTATTCGGCAAATACCAAGCACTGTTCGGCAGGCGGTAACCTCGGCAACGAGAGGCATGACGTAATAATGCTTTGTCATTTGATGGATGGAGGGTTGCTGGTCCGTGCATCCTTGTTGTTTTCCCTCCTTCACCCATATTCGCCGATACGAGAACGACGACTGTATATATGCGAGCTCAGTCCCGTAATGAATGACCGCGACTACTCGAGGAGCTCATCGAGCTCGAGCAGCAGCAGGAATGGTAATGGCGCCACAATTACATCCCATTACATTTCACCCTGTGCTTCCTCTTCTTCACCCCGTGCTTCTACCTCAACGACGACCAAACAAATATTCTCTCCCGACGACCCTACACTCCGGTGCATATGTGAACTGCCGCATGATGACGGGTTTGGATTTAGCATTGGCTGCGAGGACTGCTTGAGGTAGGCAGCACTCTCATATTTCTTCCAGCTTGCGCTCACAAGTATTTCATTTTACCTTTCTTCTGCAAACTCTATTCCGAAATTGGTTTACCAAAACGTTTGCCTTTGCTTAGATGGTGCCATGCCGCATGTTTTGGGATTTACGCTGGAGTCAACGAACCCGACGAGTGGCGCTGCTGGGTATGCAAGGGGGAGGGCGGGAGCAGGCGACGAGGCGACGAGGTGGACGAAGAAGAAGAACGGCAGACATACGTTCGTATCGAGCAGGATATCCTCCGGCTGCATTCCCCCAACCATTCGCCTACGCCACATTCCAGCCCCCCAGCGGCGTCGGACCCCCACCTTACATACCTCTTGCATTTACCTTCTCCGCCTGATTCTGTCCTTCCACCGACGTATACGTTGCATACCGCCCAGTGTGTCGGTCCAGGGACGTTTCTTATCCCTTATCTCTCAGTGGTCACAAGTGCCCGGTCGTACGTAGAGGATCCGCTAAACGGGTACGCATACGCACGGGTCCCGAGGGTATTTGTCCATCTTATTCCTTCACATGATGATTCCGATGATTGTGGTGTGGCTCTCGATGCTCGGCTTGCGGGCAATGCTGCTCGGTGGATTCGCTCAGGGTGTTATCCCAATGCCGAAATACACGAAAACGAAGAGGGTGGATGGGGTGTGTATGCAATGCGAGAGCTGAGTGCCGGAGATGAGATAGTGCTAGGATGGGAATGGGACGATGCTCATCCCATACATGGTGGCGAGGAAGGGAAGCTCGAAGCTGTCGATGCCTTGGAGGGAGCGTTCATGACCTGCGCATGTGACGGTAGGATGGGCTGTGCACTCGAGGCGATGCACAGAGGCGATTGGAAGGCTGGAAATCTAGGACCGTTGGTCGGGAAACAGAGAGGATTCAAGACGAGGGTCAGGGAGCGGGGTGGTGTTGAGATTGTACCAGGAAAGGGAAAGCAGAAGCGAAAGGAAGTGAAGAAGGAAGTCTTGCTGGTGGAGAAAACGTCAGAACAAGGAGGGGTAGTACCACCCAAGATGAGGAAAGGTCAAGCACGGATGCCGACGTCGCCTTCACCATTAAGCCCGACAGGTGCATTCGCCAAACTGTCGTTAACGTCTCCAATTTCCAGGAATGACGATCCGACAATGTTACCTTGGACTCACGATTCCCAACCGACATCACCCGTACCACCGGCACTCTCGAGGCGAAGGCAAAAATCGCCTGGTTCGACACCGGATATACTAAGCACAGACACATTAGAAAGCATGTACGTTGATTCTCCGCCAACGGCAAACCCATCGAATGCGCCCATCTCTTGTGTACCTCTGCGACCTCCTTTGCCCAGGCGAAGACGGCCAAAAAAATTACAATCGGCGTCACCTAATCAGACTGACGACAGTCCGCCGCCGCCGCCGCCAAGGGTCGACAACGACAGCTCGAAGATCGAAGCTCCTCGACGACCTTCACTACCGAAACGAAGGCCGCGAGCAAAAGAATCGCCCGATTCCACACCAGACACCCCGCCTCTAGAAACTCCTGACGGGATGATAGTCGATTTGCCACTGCCAATGCCTAATGTCCCGGTAGTGGAGCCAGCTGTCATGAGTCCAGGAAAGAAAAGGAAGGAACCGGATACTGAGTCGCTGACACGTCTTAAATCACCGTCGCCTATGGTGAGGACCCCCTCACCTGATATCCCCGGTCTGTTCCTTGTATCACCCAAGACGCCGCCATCACACAACTCTCCAGCTTCATTCCCGTCGTCCGCTTCTCCCACAATCAGGGCTCAACTATTCTCCTCGCATTCGCATTCTCCTTCATCGCCGCCATCACCTCCATCAAGCATATCAAATTCACTCCCCCAGATGAAATCGGAGCCAAACCCCAACTCGCCACAAAAGCGCCGTAAGATGACGCTAGATGATTGGAAGAAGGAGCGGGAGAAGAAGAAAGTGGGGAAGGGGGAGAGTGGGCCGGCACCTGTTGTTGTTAAGCGAGAGGAGGAGGAGCCGTCATTGAGGATGACGTCTATACCGATACCAATACCAGTTCCGAGGGCCCCACGAGCGATGACGATCCCAGGAGCGCCACGGGCCCCAAGAGCGATGATGGGTGGCGGGTGGGGGTGATACGATTTATTGTTTGCTCTGAACAGCTTTCATATTCGAATAATTTATGTGCTATTTCTTTGTTGTACCGGTATGTACCCTGGCGTGTATGTATGTGATTGCTCATGTAGAAATTTCATTCAATTCCAACACGGGATAATCAATACCGCTCAGTGGTGCTGTGTTATTCCCCGAAAGTGGAATGCTGATTTTGAACTGGAGTTATCCGTTCCCGACAGAGATTGACAGTATCGCTGATGCACGTCGGAAGTTAGTTGCAGCTTTCGACTATAAACTATACCGATTTGATCAGGTGTTCATTGACGGAGGACACTCCCAAAAAATGGACAGCGCCAATAATTCTGAACTTCTTTCGATTTTTCGAAAATTTTATGAACACTTCGTCGAAATGTACACATTTCCAAAAGAAAAACATACTGTAACTAAGGTACTGACATACTATAAGTCTCCAATATCCCATACCATCATACTTGTATCAATCGCGTTACAGGTGAGAACTCTCGTTCCATCTGGAGTAACCTTCATATAATGGGACCACGTGGGATCCTCCGGAATGCCATGGGAAAAGAGAATGTCACCCGTCACCAAACTTTGGATGATCAAGCGTTTGCGGAGTATACAGGCAATCTTCGACCCTCCAAGAAACAAGACAGCTACGTCGCGCGCTACATGATTCATTACAGCAATGATCTTACCGCCCAAGGTCATGTCATATACACGCATCACTGCAGAAGACCCGCCAAGAAGTACGATTTTTGATCCATCATCAGAGACACCCTTAAGCAACGCATCAGTGCAAAGAGGGTCGAAAACAGCAGCACCTGTCCGTGCATCATATAGTTGTATAGTGTCATCGTGATCCCTCAATATAATCATCGATCCATCTCGACAAACATGTAGTTCTTGATATGCCGGAATCGAGGTCCACGTGAAGTTGTCCTCTTGGCCGATGGCAATCTTCATGAAATATCCGACATTGTGCACAAGGACAACACCGGTGTCGTATTCAAAGGTTGAGAAATCGTTGGATGAAAAATGAGACAATGATAATGCGTACGTTTTGAAAGTTCGAGTTCGCAAGTCAAAGAGAACCAAATAAAGCCACGAAGGGTTGCCAATGGACCCCTGTGAAACATAGTCGTGGAGGGGTAGCATTATGAATTCTGACGTTGGTGGAGCCGTCGCAAGTTTATATTCAAAGAAGATCATTGAACGTCCCGCTCCGGTATGGGACAAATGGTCATCATCAAAGAATGAAGCTTGCATATGGTGTATCTCCGACGATGATTTCTGTTGTCCTGTATCAATCTCCCACTGCATTATCATGAGTGGAGATATGCTCCTGTTCAAGGTCGTGAGACTGTTGGATTCCGGAATGAGGATGAATGTATTTTCTGCGCCTGGTTTGATGCACGAGAGAAGCCGCTCTTTGTCGGGGGATGCAGGGAGATCCGAAGCGTTTGACTGCTCCCAGGCCTTGCGAATGACGTTACTGGATGGTGAAAGAGACATTGCGCGAGTGTAAATATATGATGGTCCTGAAGGGCGGTACGCTTCATCCTCCAATGTCCGGTATGCAAACATATAAGCATGGTAGAATAAAGTGCGAGACTCAGTGTCGCCAAATTGCTAGGCCCAAAATGATTAATTTGGACAATAAAGCTCACTTGAAAGACACGTACGTTGGACCAATTCATTACTGCCGACAAACTTGGGAGAGCACGATTATGTCTATACAGCTGCACCTTCAACCATGGAAGAAAGTGGCAACGGAAAAAGGAAGCAAATAGTTCTAAGCCACTCTCGTCGAAAGCATCGACATACCAGAATGCTCTAGACAACACGTATTGGGAAGTATACACCGGTGCCTTGAAGGTGTCATCCATACTGGGTCCGGATGACCACCTCTTCAGACACAATGCCGATGCAACCAGATACTGTTGAGCTAGTGCCTTGCGGTGCACAGTGACATCGACGAACCATTCGTCCCCGCATCGACTCTGGTCCTTCAAGAAATCGTCGAGGGACTTGTGCATGAGTCGGATAGAAGCATCCTCAGTTTCAGCTTCAGGAGTGAGTACGCTTCCTAGCATAGACACGATGTGACGCGAAGGAGGGCTGCCTTCGCCTAGTAGGACAATGTGATCAAGGACGTCCTCTGTAATTCCTGGAGGCGTCCTGACCGCCAATATAGCGCCTAGAACATTACGCACACACTTCTTGATGTCCGCATTGGTGCCTGGGCTCTCGATTTGAGACACAACAGTATTCAGAGCGGTGCGATATAAGGTCGTCAGAGCCTCCGTGGCATCACTAGGGATATCTGTGGATAGGACAGCCTCTATCCTTGATATCCCCGGCCAGCCCGAGACAAATTTCACAATAGTTGCTGCCCAAATGAACAAACCACTCGCCCGTTTCGTTAGCTTTCTGATAGCGTCCAGCTCTTTACACTTCGCTTGGAATTCCCTATCACCTACAGTCGCGAACTGTCGTTCCAAGTAGAACTGAATATCACGGTTTACGTCTTCCATGTCGGTATCCAATTGGAGCGGATATATCCAGTGTTTTTCCTTGAACGCCGTAGCTATGACACGAACCGGTCGGCTAGAAACAATGAGCCGCATAAAGGGAAGTTTTGGACCAAATCCCTCAGCGAGTACAGCCAACACTTCATTAGATGCGTCACACTCGTCCAATCCATCGATGATAACTACCAAGGGTCCTTCATCAACAAGATCAGTGACACGTTCAAGCGGACCACGAAGTAGAAGCTGAAACTGAGCAGACGGGTCCGACATGGTCACCACCGATCGTGATGTCTGGATAACTGTGGAGATAGCCATCCCAATCCGGTCGTCGAACATTCCCAAGGCATATGCGATGCTGCTGATTAGCTTGCTGGCATTCGAATACTCGATCCGGTCGTAGCGAACAAATACCGCAAGCCGACTGCGTCCTCCGATGTCCGCAGTGAGTAAGTCATGGAGAGTTCCCATCAAAGAGCTCTTCCCGGTTCCCGCCAATCCTTTGCACCACATCGTCCCGCCGTTACACTGGGCAATCCACGACATCATCCTGTTGATTGTCTCAACACGTGTTCCTTGCATACACGTCGACTTTGGGCCTAGCTCTTTAGGTGATTTGAGGCATTGTAATTGCTCTCTCATGACTAAAGGCCTCAACGGTCAGTGCTTAGAATGAATTGCAGTTGAAAAATAGCGCACTCTGAGCATCCACACGCTCCTGGACACCGATCACAAGCTCCCTGACACCGATCACAAGCTGCTGGACACCGAGAGTGACAATGATTGATTCCTTTGTGAATCCCATGCTCAGCTGGCTCTTCAAGTCGATGAAGGCCTGACGAAATTTTTCGGTTTGGCCCGATACATTCATCGCAAAGAAACACTCTAAAAGAGCCATCAGATGTTATCGGTCGGTTGTGAATCGAAAATATACCTATCTCGCTCTTCTTTGCATATCCTTCAATGAAAATAGCGCACTCGATGGTCTGCTTGAACAAAGAACTATAGATTCCATGCAAACCATCACGCTGCTCTAAGATATCATCCCTGCTGAATGCTTCATATACTGATATCATGTCCTTGTAAAGATCACATATCGCTTGTTTCGTGTCACGTTGATTCTTTAGCACCTGCGTCTATGATGTGAAGATATCCGTGAACTGGGAATACCGTTAACAGCCCACCTCAAATCCGATAGACAGAAATCCCCAAGCAACGGTAGCCGCGGGGTGCGCCTTGGGAAGAGGCTCGTAAAGTAGTATAATCGACTTGTAGGATGTTACTTACCCCCGCGAGAACATCGATCATGTTCTTCGCAGCATCGAACACATTTTGCACAGTTTCAATGCTATCCAGAAATTTGAAGCTTTCTGACGGTTCCTCGATGTTCGGGACAACGTCAATCATGACATTCTTGGCGTTGTTCAACTCGCCGGATATTTTGAGGACTGCGACCTCGGAAGATCCATCAGAGAGATGTATATCAGCGCCTACAGATAAATCAGCATTTGTTAGAATAAAGAAAGAAACACAGCACGCACTCGTACTACTTCCTTCAAACAATTCTCCAAGTGTCTTCTCGACGTTGCCAAGGGCCTTGAAACGCGGGCTCAGCCACGGACGACCGTAAAGCTCCCATAAAATCATAGTTTGCGGGTCGAAGTCACTTGTGCAATCATGAGGCATCCACCAACGTGAAATGGGCACATATACGACCTACAGCTTTATGCCTAAGGTCCACTTTGGCATGACGCCGACTCTATCGATCTTTATTACTTCTGTTGTTTGCTTCTCGTTGCCAGCAATGATTTTCAGGCGAAACCTCGACTTTTTTGTGGACCGAATCTTGACGATTTCGATCTCTGTACAACACATTAATGCTGGACCAAGTATTCGAATGTACATGACACGAACCACGGATGCAAAGGATTCGGCAACTACTACGAGGACATATGAGCACAGAAGTAAAAGAAGAAACAATGAAAGTGGAGCTAACCTTCCCTCATTCGCCATGATTTTCTTCGTGCTAACTACCGCAGAGATGGTTGTCCAGGGGGAAAGGAAAGCTGACACATGTAGAGAACTCCCACAGCGTCCTTCTAAACAATCATTCCAGGTGCCGTAAGTCCTTGGTGAGAAAACGAAGCGATGGACCATCAGGCATGACAGGATCCGAGTCCTGTTGGGTTAGAGGAAAACCCTTGATACGTTGATCTTTGAATCTCCAAGACTGAGACCGGTGTCTCCTTGACCACCATACCTAGTAGCTACAATGCTGCCACCATGATATGTTCCCACCTCCCCCCCCCTCCCCCTTCAAGTCATATTCATCACAAAACGGAGCACCCAAGTACGATTCTCCACTGGAACCCTTTCGTCACCATTTCGTACCTGCAGTAACATTTTGGCTTCACATACATTGGAGGACGAGGAAGAACGTACCATGAAATCATGGAGCAAATGGGGAAACAGATAATTATCATGCATTCCTGCCCTCGCGAGTGCTAGGCAGTTATAATATGTTTTGGAGGACTAATCAGACAAAGAATTAGCTTCGGCAAAACAAACAAGGTACTCTACTCACGGTTCTACATCGGCATCCAAAAACGATACTCATTCATATGCCCGAACATTCAAGCGTACATCAATCGGTGATAATCAATAACTGGTGGCCATTCAATACAGATTCGGAAGGGTCGAACTATATGCCTAGCTCATTGGTGTCAGGAACATTTGTGCTGCCGTGAAATTTTGAAGGAATGCCAGTAATGCGACACATCAGTGAGATTGAGGTGCAGCGCCTGTCGCGGCGACACCGGTAGCGGAAGGTTTTCTAGTAATAACGGCGTCTTTCTTTCTGCTAATCCGGACAGCTCAGGTTAAAAATAAGCAGGCCTAGACTTCTTCAAAACCACGCACATAATAGATAGAATTGATCTCGCGGCACTGTTAAATTTCTCAGGGACCGTCATAGCAACTTGAAGGAGAAAGATGATCCATTATGAGGCGACTCTCGACTGTGAAAAGAGGCGAACAGAGCGCTTCTCCCCGCCCATAAATACTCTCTGTTCTTGAACGTTTGAATGTTGCACACCAGCATTTAGTAAACGAGGAGACTCTGACAAGCGTGCACGCGGAGAAGGAGGTGAGGCCGGCTGCAGGTTGGCATTAGGTCGGACATGTAGCTAAGGCACATTGCTACTCACATGCACGCCTAACAGGGAGGCCGCAGTACCCGGAATACAGTTACTCATTCAATGTTCAATGTAACGGCTGAGCATAGCGTTACCTCATCGAGTTCCCCTCTTTATTCACATACTCTGACCGGCCTTCTATGCATGAGCCCAACTTGCTCCCCTAGCATGCCCTTAACGGCGTGACTGAGTGCTTGCAGTCCGTAGTTATCGCAGTTGTTGACGATGGGCTTCGTATTTCATCGGTTCTTGAATCCTTGATATGAGGTGGAGGCACTAAATATCGAATGGCCGACATTTCAGAGTAAACAACACACATTTCTTTCCATGTAATCACGTCTCTCTCATCGATGAAGAACCAGTCCTTTGCACATGGTCAACCTCGATACTATCAGAGGTTTGGAGTGCGAGAGGCGAAGCTCTGTGACAGCACTGAGCTTCAAAATGTGAAGAACGAGATATAAGTTGGCTTGAAGGTTCAGTAAATCCAGCGCAGCCTCAAGGCCTCTCTTTATACCGGTCGTCAGCGGTAATCCAAAGGAAGGAGTCGATATTCAATTCTCCAAGTGTCCTTCGCAAAGTAGCCTCCGAAGACCATAAAGTATCCATAAAACCACAGTTTGTGGGTCGTAGTCACCTCTGTAATCATGAGAGATCTAAGATGAACTGGGCATGTGTGTGACTTACAGGTTCATGTTTATGGTCCATTTTGTCTATCCTTTTTCGCTTAATATTTCCTGCGATAATTTTTCGATTCTTCCTTGGGCGCAATTGTAACGATTTCGGCCTCTATGCAGCAACTTAATGCTGGACCAAGCGTACGAGTGTAGATGATACTGACCACGGATGAGAAGGGTCTGCGGACTACTACGAGTATGTATAAGTACAGAAACAAAAGAAGAGAGAGCGAGCTAACCCTCCCTCAGGTCCCAGTTGCGACTCGCCATGGTTCTTGGTACTAGGTGATGGTACGGTATCAGCATCGATGATCATTCGCATTCCCACGAGAGGATCATACCCATCGTTGTGGATTGAATTCAAGCCCAGACTTGTTTGTTTGGTTCGAGCGTGATCGACGCGTCGTCTCCTCGTCCACCAAGTACGATCCGTCTTTCGAATGGCAACTCGCAGCTAGACGTTGACTCCACTCAGCACAACGCGTATCCTCATCTTGCATTGCTATAAAAGTCATCATCCAGTGTTCGGTCATGCAGGAGGGGAAGAACCAGGTACGTAGCAATGTTCATTGGTCCGTGCCAATACTCATTCATCTCCAGCTTTCTATGGTCATTGGTCGATGCCGGGATCACTCTGTATACTGAGCAACTGAATGCCATGTCGAAGCAACCGCAGAGGAAGCAAGCACGTGGGACTTGATCTCTCCAGGTGTGTCTCTTTTTTCTGTATTCGGGCGACTAAGGCCTATATTTTCACCTAGTATCATACTCGCTACCAACGATAAAAAGCTTGAAGCTATTGGCGCCTTGGTGGGAGCACTCTGAACTGTTCGTGTGATGGTAGAATGGGCTGTGTGCTCGAGGATGCTGAAAGGAAGTAAAGGAAGTCTTGTCGTGGAGAAAGGGACGGAACGAGAACGGTTATCACTGCCAACGATGAGGAAAGGCCAAGCAAAGGATAACAACGCCGTCATCGCCCTCGCAAAACTGTCGTTAACGTCTCCGATTCTTAAGACAGAAGATTCGACAATGTCACCTTTGACCCATGGTCCGCTGCCAACTTCGCCATTCGAGGGCATGGCTGTTGGTTCTCCGTCGGCGGCGACCAGTTCATCAGACGTGCCTATGTCTGATGCACCCCCGCGACTTCTTCTGCCTAACTGAAGACCACCAAACAATTGTCATCAACTCGACTTATCTACGATGGCCAGAGTTCTCCGTCCCCAAGGGTCGACAGCGGCGGCTCTACGCTCGTAGAAGGCCCTCGACGTCCCTCGCTGCCTAAACGAATGCCACAAGCGAAATATTCGTACGATTTTACACCGGATACCCCGTCTCTAGAAACTCCTAATAGGATTGTTAGTGGAACTGCTACCGTCAATGCTTATTATCTTGGTCCCATCAACATGACAGAGGGACTTGTCAATCACTCTCGCACTGGCTTCCTTTATCACTGTAGGACGATACGGGTGCTACCCCTTCCCCGATAGCGTTTCGCTTCAAAATTTGCCCTTTCGGCAGTCACCTGCTGCATAGGTGGGAATATGGGTCTGGTGCGCTCAGAATTTTTGGGATAATGTCGTTCTGGAAACCTTGGGGATATATGGCAAGCTTACTAGAGGAAGCAAGGCCAAAGTGAACATGGCGTAGGTGCATTCTTCAAGACTCTGACTCGAGATTAACTGTTCTTATAGCGATCTCTCCTAGTGATGATGAGCTTGCGACGACGACCTCCGGTGTAGCCACAGGATTCTGCTATCAAATTTTACATGATACGGAATTCAACAATGAATTTATCCGAAGAACATCACATGGAAGTTCGAGAACTACCCCGCACGATCCCGATTATTTGTGTATCTGCTCTTCTCGAATTCTCTCGTTAGGTGGCCCTTGATCATTTCCCTCACCTCTCCTTTCATTGTGAACGGAATCTCTCTCATCGCTATCGTCTCCCTGGCCAAGTCGAACCAATCGTCATAAAATTCCGAGGGACTGTCTTCATGCAAGCTGTATCCTAACGGTCTTCATTCTCCGAGAGCTGTATTGATTTGTTGGGAGCATGAATCCCTTGGGATAGAGCTCGCGCACAGGAACATGAGTTTATCGAGCTTGGTCAGGTATTTATCGAGATATTCTACGCCTGGTTAAGCCACTAGTCATGATGAAGAAGTGTCGGCTCACCATGCAAGTGAAACCCGATGTCTAGCGATAGGAGATCTTCTCTCCCACTAAGGAACTCCGAGAGTTCGAACAGATGCCGACAGCTGTCGTACTCATCACTGGAAGCAGAGGATAACACTTTGAGTTGAAACTGTTGGAGGTCCTGAAGGTTGATCATGTCGCAGGTACATGTGAGGGTGGACTGGAAATCGATGAGATGGACAGTGCTAATAGAGAGCGTCGTTGGTTTGGCTCGGTGCCAGAGTGGGAGTGTGTCGTCGTCCGAGTACGAAACAGTGTGGGCCGATGGAAAGACAACATTACGGAGCGCTAGGGAGGTGAGGGACGGCAGGCATTGAAGAATTCGGATCAGGCTGGGGTGAGCGATACGGGAGTTTCTGTAATTCCTGCAGATGCTTGATTCCATTGAGGGGATGTCGGACGCTGCGTCAAAAACCACTCGGCTAATGGACGAAGCTCGAGTTCATTACCGAAAACGATGATGTATGCAGTTCGCTGTGTTGTAGACATGGGTGGAAATGTGGGTAGGATGTTTTGTACGAGACTCGGCAGAACAAAAGCGATGCTGGCATACATTGAGTGTTGACTGTCGAGTGGGTGCTACAGATTGACGGGATTCAAGACAAGGACCTAAAACCGGGAGCTACGGAAATGGTGGGAGCCAGAGATCAATGAGGAAAGCTTATATTCGTAGAGCCGTCGGTCGATCTTTATAAGACGCATGATGTCATCTTGGTGAAGGAACTGCAAGAAGACAGGCCCACAAAACACGTAGGAAGTCAGCTCGTAATTGGAGATATGGCAAACTGTAATTGATTCTCTGTATGGTACTTATGCATTGTATACAACAGACGCAGGCTACCATGGCAAAGTTGACTTTTAAGATACTACCTACCCCCGCGAGGGCATCGATCATCTGCTTCACAACATCGAACACCTTCTGTAGAGGGAATCTCAGCATGAGCATTGAGAATCTACTAGGGATAGGCTCTCATAAACCGTATACTCAGATAGGAGCTTGAATCGATGACTTTGGGTACGAGTGAGATACTAGACTCAGAAAGCCTTCGACCTAGGTAAAAAGAAAACAGTTGTAAGCTTGTAGTGCTCACATCATCAAGATGACAACATGGGCACTGGGCGGCGGTAGGTCTGGATTCTGTTAGATTTATATAGATATCCTGTCTTAATCCAAAAAGAATGAGCCCTGAGCGAGTTGAACGCACGACCTTGTGGATACATATCTGGAATCACACGCTCTACCACTGAGCTAAGGGCCCGATAAAAAAGACCTTACTTTATTCATCATATTCAACAAATGTCCAGGATAGATGAAATTCTTGGCTCCTTTGGTGCTTTTACAACCACAATGACCTTCTCACCTCATCTCTTTTATTTTGTGGACTGCTAATGCATTCTCACTCAAAGCAGAAGCAACTTCAACTTTGTAAAAGGCTTTAAATGATAGCCTGATGATCAAAGGATCTCTAAAGATAGTCCTATTGTCAGTCAGATATCAATGTCTCTGCTGGTAGTTCTTTCTGTCTGGATGTTCCTGCATTTATGCCACCTATGTGGCCTATGCAAATGGGCACTTTTAGGAGTGTGTACATTAGTCATCTCTCCAAATCTGCTGATTCTAGCTATAAAAGTCATTCTCTACTTATGATAGAAGCATCTTGCCAATAATAATTGGACTAACAATGCACAAAGAGAGAGAGAGATGAGACTTTGGCTATTATGAGCATTCTAGACATCTTATCACAATGAAGAAATTCACCTACTCTGGCAAGTCTGAATCACTATTTTTATACTGGCTTCTACTATCAGACCTGCTGTTATTGAGTCAGGCCTAGAAGATTCTCAAGCTCAACATGCTGCCTCTTCCACACAGTCAAGCACCATGCCTAATACAGCCCACATCCTAGCACCTCATATTTTTTTCTGGTGACTTAAGTTATGGTTTCACTTACAAATATAAGCCTCATTTCTGACAGTTATGAGCATTTCAAGTCTGTGGAATCTGACTCTGCCTAGCATATCTTGTCTTATGGAGATAGTGCTTTATCAATACCTGAAAATCTTGGAGCATCAACATAGGTATCTTCAGATGATGCTAATATAGAATTGTTAGGTAGTTGGCATCAGTGTTTGTATTTAAATGGCAGATGCTGTTAGGCACTGACTTGGACATGTGACTTGGGGCAGTCAGCTGATCTCTCTAGGCCGTTACGCATTCGAACGATCACCCAAAGTGAGAGATAGAAGCCAATAGCCTTCTGTGTTGTGTAAACAAGAAGTATATGGTTGTAATTTAAACAAGAGATAGAGTACAACTGTCTAGTTTACTCTGTTTATATAGTATTTCTATGGCGTTATATTTAGATGAAATGCTATGGTCCATGCACAAATGGTGTTGAAGTAGAACGATCCAGGAGGATCATAGAACCAATAGAGAGTGTCTGGGGTGACAGACAGTGAGAACGAGGGTTGTAGCCAGCAAATAGCTGGATACAAGTTGGTTTCTTGAATAGATTAGATGGATGAGTCATGAATATGACTCAGATAAGATAAGATAACGGAAAAATCATAACATTACCCCCTTGTTAAAGCAGTCATCCCAACTGCCAAGGCTCTTCCAAAGGGGTGTCGAACTGTGTTGCAATTTGACTGATCCAGTATTGATCAATCAGTTTTTTCCATATTTCTTCGTCTGGATTGACAATCCACTTGGTATATCCGTCTTTTCTTTTGGTGAGGTAGGCTACATCGCTGTGTTCCGAGTATTCGTGGTCCAGTATCTTGACCACTGCTTTATCCTTGGTTGCAATTTTTGGAGTGTATATGGCATGGTTTACGCTAGCCTGATACTCTTGGATCGCTTCCAAGGCATTCATCATTTTGTTCTCTCGGACCCATGAATTGTGCTCATGGGTCCATCCTTTCCATTTGACCAGATAGTCCATGACTTCCCTGGCTGGTTGTCCTCGCTTGGATCGTACCTTTCTGGTGCGCAAATCCAAGACTTCTTCGATTTCATATTCTTCTTGACCGTTGACAAGGTCTGGAGGAGGGGGTGGTGGTTGTTCTTGGTTCGCAAATGAGGGTGCAACATATGGAGTCAGCAACTTCTCATTAAACCGAGGGTGAATCTTCCAATGGGGTGGCAGCTTTAACTTGTATGCTGCTGCTCCTGATTTTTTGATGATTTCAAACAGTCCCATTCGCTTGTCGTCGAGCTTTTTCTTTGGTTATGGAAGATGGAGGTTGGTGGTGTCAAGCCATACCTTGTCCCCGATTTTGTATTGTTGAGGTGCCTGTTTCCTCTTGTTGTATTGCACCTTCATTTGCACTGCTGCTTTTTCCAATGCTTCATGGACTTCTTTATGGACTTTGGCCATAGTTTCCATAAAGTCAACAGCTGCAGGATTCACGAAGCTGGTTTTCTGGATTGACTCAGGAATGAGTCAGGGATTTCGTCCATATAGGACCATGAAAGGACTTTTGCCCATAGCTGAGTGAACTCGGTTGTTGTGGGTGAATTTGGCGAGTGGTAGCCATGCTACCCAGTCGGTCTGTCAGTGATTGACAAAGATGCGGAGGTATTTTTCGACCTCCTGGTTGACTCTCTCTGTCTGTCTGTCTGTCTGTGGATGATATGCCATAGAGGCATTCTGTGCAATGTCTAACATTCGGTATAGTTCCTTCATGAATGTTGAGATGAACTGGGGTCCTCAATCTGAGATGACCACTTGCGGCATTCCATGCTTCACATATACATGATTGTGAAGTATTAATGCCCATCCTTCAGTGGATAACTCCTCATTACACAGAATAAGGAGAATGTTCTTGGAGAAACGATCTACTATAACTAGTAGAGCATCAAATCCATCTGACTCAGGGAGTCCAGTGACCATATTGACTGAGATATGCATCCATGGCGTATCTGGGATAGCATTTGGGTGAAGAGGTGCAGCCTTGGCCTGCGTATCACTCTTCGTTCACTGACAAGTCTCACATCCTTTGATGTAGGATTCAACGTCTTTCTTCATCTTCGGCCACCAATATTCTCGAAGAATGAGTTTCTTGGTCTTGGTGATCCCTGGATGTCTGGCAGTGATATGGTCATGGAATTGAGAGATGATCTCACCGCATAGAATTGAGTCATTGGGAATATAGACTCGTCCATCGTACCACAGGATTTTGTCTTCCTGGGTGATTTCTCATTCGTGATTGAGGGATTTCTTGATCCCCTGGTCCCACTGATCCTTCTGTTTTGTTGCATCTCTTATACACTGATATGCCGTCTATGCATTCACACCTAGATTTTGCGATTTTGTAACAATACTATTGCACATCTATTCTATACTAGTGATACATAGAGGACTATAGCTGAGGCTTTGAGCTGATAGTTAAAAGCAGTAAGCAACTGGTAGAGCCAGGACTTAGATGCAACACCATTAGTGGGTTAAATCTACCAGCCGGCCAGACTAGTAACTTGAATGCTAGCAGGACTAAGTGAAATACAGCCACTAGCAAATGAAGGATGCTACTAGCACACAAAAACCAGGAGCAGAGTACACAGATCTCATCAAGTTCTGTCACTAGCAGCCCAGACTGGGCATAAACACCTAAGTCAGGATAACTAGTCACATAGCAATCTTGAAACAGGACTTAGAAATAAATTAGGAATGGATTAACCTTGAGCCCAGATCTGACTATTTCGATATAGATCTCTTATGATCGATGCTAGTGGAGCTGGACTGCACCCTCGATCATGATCAGATAGCTGTTACAGGCACCAATATCCGGATATCCATATAACCATGTTACTAGGGCATGTAGTTGTGCCAAGGGTGCGGAAAGACCAACTGTGGAGTCTCTAGACTGAATATTTGAAAAGAAAACAGACTAGACCGACTATTGTGTGATTATTCACCATTATTCATGACTAGCCAAGAAATCCTTACCAATATACCCTATACCCAGATGATATTTATAGTTTTGCCTCAGTAGTATATAAGTAGTGGGATGGGCGCTCATGCAAAGCAGGCAAGCCATCCCTGCAGTTGAGCCCTCACTGGTAGTAACTGGTGTCCCCAATTAAAGGCTTTTGTGCTTAACCTCAACAAAGTGATTAATAGTCGCTAAGTCACCAATAGAATTGCATTGAATTGAAGTCCATTAGAGTCACTGTTGTGTCCTGCAAAGGTCCGGAGTGTTTTGAAGTTAGTTCAAGCAAAGTTCTCGGAGTTATAGTTTATTCTTAGGCCAAGAGCACCACTAGTTAGCCAAGAGTGCAGCTAGTCAAGTGTTTATCACTTGTAGGAAGCAGTATAGGGCCAAGAGCGCCACCAGTCTGAAGCAGTTTCAGTCAGAATGAGCGCAGTAGCTCAAACCAAGTCACTCTTATCCAATTGTATCTTACCCACCCCACTAGTATGACTAGTACTTTGTATAAACTCACTAGTAACGAATAAAACGTCTTTAAGACAATTGTACTTGATTATTGAAGTCTGCAGAGTGCTTCCATCGTACTCGAAACCGCCCGAATTCAATATTGGTGATTAAGTGTAGAGTAGTAAGAGGTTTAGTGTGATTGGTGTT
Source organism: Desarmillaria ectypa (assembly GCA_030407005.1). Taxonomy (NCBI): domain Eukaryota; kingdom Fungi; phylum Basidiomycota; class Agaricomycetes; order Agaricales; family Physalacriaceae; genus Desarmillaria; species Desarmillaria ectypa. Next base: position 417,156 of record JAUDYN010000010.1, read on the forward strand.
CATTGCCATTCTCTAATTCTTTTGTCACTTGCCATTACCAAGCACATCAACACGTGATCCTTTCTTCAGTTGTTGGTAATACCAGTGCTCAGAAATGTTCTGGGGATAGAATGACAACATCTTGATTGTCTTCTTTTCCCTGATCGTGATCATCTCGTCTGCTGAGAAGATTGGCCTTTTGGTTAGCAGTTCCGGCTTTGTGTTGAAGAACAAAGTGGTACTCTGCTAGTTCGGTAACCCACCGAGCTTGTCCGCGATTCAACTTCTGGGGTTTCCGGAAGTATTGGAGATTCTGGTGGTCAGTCCAGATCTCGATGATCTCTTTGGCGCCCATAAGGTAATGATGCCATTCTTCTAGTGCTAGCATGATTGCTAGCAACTCTTTGTCATAGATTTCATAGTTACGCTCGGTGACAGTGAGTACTTTTGACATGAAGGCAACTGGTCTCCATTTGCCCTCCTTTTCTTGACTTAGGACAGCGCCAATGGCTCCATCACTAGCGTTGGCTTCGACTCGGAACTTTCCATTGTCTGAGGGAATTGTAAGAACTATGTTTGTTGTCATCAACTTTTTGAGTTGATTAAATGCTTGTTCCTGTTCTGACCCCCACGTCCAGTCTATCTTTCTGGTTAACTGAATAAGGGGACGTACTACCTTGGAGTAGTCCTTGATAAACTTCCAATAGAAGTTCATGAATCCTAAGAAGGATTGTAGTTCCTTCTTCTTTGTCAGAGTGGGCCATTCAGCTATGCCCACAATCTTGACTGGGTCCATGTGAATGGCATCTTCGCTAATGATCACCCCAAGGTATTCGGTCTCGAGTACCTCAAATTTGCATTTCTCTGCTTTGAGGAACAACTTGTTCTCTCAAAGACATTGGAGTACTTGTTGTACTATGTTTCAGTGTTTGGACAAGGACTTTGTGAATATGAGTATATCATTGAGGTAAATCGTGACTTTTCCTCCAGCTATCAAATCCTTGAATATGTCATTCATCATCCACTGGAACGTGGCTGGTGAGTTTGTAAGTCCAAAGAACATAACCGTAGGCTCAAAGAGTCCTCGATTAGTTCTGAATGCGGCTTTTTCTTCATCTCCATCTCAAATACAGACATTGTTATATCCCCAGTGGACGTCCAGCTTGGAGAAATACTTGGCTCCCCGTAGTTTGTCAATAAGCTCGGAGATGAGCAGAAGGGGATAACGATTCTTAATCGTCATTTTGTTCAGTTTCTGGTAATCCTGAACCGGTCGTAGGGAGCCATCCTTTTTCTTGATGAAGAAGAAAGGAGATGCGAAGGGAGATTTCAAGGGACGGATATGTCCCGAGTCCAAGTTCTCATTTAAGAACTTGTCCAGTTGTTCTTGCTCATTTCAGTTGAGTGGGTACACTTTGCAGTCCAAGGTAGATTTCGCGTTGGGGACCAATTCAATTGCATGGTCCCAGGGTCTTCTTTCTGGTAACTCGTCAAAGCTTTCTTTAGAGAATAGATCTCTGAAGCTCTGATACTGAGGAGGCACGAGCTCCTCAAATGTCTGTTTCGGCTTTTCAGCATTGGCGGCTGCAGCCAACTCATTCGCATGATGGATGGCATGAAGTATGATTTCTTCTTGCATATTGATGGCAAGAATACTCTCTTCTTCTTCGAGCTCTTCATCCCATCGATCTTCTTCATCTGTGTTGGGCAGAGTGAAATAGTTTTGGATGCAATGACATCATCCGAATGTCAAGGTCCCTGCCTTTCAGTTGATGAAAGGATTATGGCGTTTAAGCCAGTCATGGCCCAAGTACACGGTCTTGGAGCCTAGGTCAGTGACCGCAAGGTTAATTCATTCACTATGTCCTCCAATGGTCATTCAGAGTTCTACAAATTCTGTAACGTCCCCTGCCTTGTTGTGTGTTCCATCGGCATTATAGACTGGTATAGGGGCTGCGGCCTTCCTGGTGTCCAACCGATGTTGCTGGACATAAGTTCAGTTGATAGAGCTGCCTGTGCAGCCACTATCCAACAATGCTCGGGTTGTCAAAGTCTGTTTCCTGGTACATGGGGAAAGTTGGATATCCACCAAGAAGTCCCGTCTGGAACTCTTGGTACCACGAATATAACGAATTGGTTCATGTAATTCATAGAGCTGTTCTCGGGCTATACTCCCTCCTGTCTTCAAGCTTTGAATAAGCTCATCATCGATTTCTCCAAGTTGTTTGGGATGTACCCAAATGGAGAGGACCGTCTTGGCGATTGCCAAATTCTTGGAGTCACGTACTGCACACATCGTCCAGTCAATTCTGAATGGTCTAAACCATTGGAAATCATTCTGCTTCCCTGTGCGTTCGGAAGCGTCTGATACCCCCTTGTTAGGATAGGTGTCTGGTTTGATGCTTCCCCTTGCATTCGGAAGGTCAATGGTTTGTGGTTCTGGTGTTCTGGATATCGGGGTACTGGCTTTGGATTGGCTGACTTGCCACATCCTAAAAGCCATATCATCTTCTTTGTCGGGTACTTCAACGATAGTAGTTCTGCTGGAATGCCCCCTTTTTACCACCTGGGTGCTAGCGGGATCCTGTCCCTTTCGGGGTACAGCCGCTGATGGGAATTTGTCAGCCAGCTTGCCTTCATATCCCTGATCAGTACCCCTGTGTTCTTCGGCCAGCACTACTTTCGATGGAGTTTGAATTTCCTTGGTCATTGACTCCCAGCTAGTGCCTAAGGTGACCTTCGCACATTTGCAACCCATACCAGTCTGGTTTGGGTAACCCTGCCCTCTTTTTATTGCCTGGGTGCTAGCAACTTCCTTCCTGTCAGCTTTGATCCTGTGACTTGCCGGCCCAGTTTGATACTCAGCTTCGTCAAGTTTTCCACTCCCCAGACCGGTTTGTCCGGGTAGTCAGTCCTAGCCTTGGTTAGAGGCACTGTCCTGGTCCTCCGCCGACCCTGGCGGAACTGGTGAGCTTGCCCCACCACTCGAGGTGGGTACTGGGACGGTTGGACTTCTGGGAGGCCCAAAGGAGTCCTGCCTACTGGTCCCTGCTCGTCGCTGTGCGCTCAGCGGCATATCTGGTGAGCTCTGCTCATTGGACTTTGTTGCGGTGCCAACACCACTTGGCAAGTCCCGCTCCAGTTCATCGGAGGCTTGGGATTTATCACTACAGATACTTGTGTCAGCATCTTCTAGGAGGATGATGTACCTGTTTGTTCTTGCTGATTCTTGATTGGTCTTTGGCTTCTGTGAAGTCATGGATATATTCTTTTTCATATGTAATAGTCTGTTTTCATAATAGTCAGTCCGACCCATGGAAACCGAGGACACACCTTGAGACTTGGGCATGCAAGAGGAATTGAACCCTTGATGCCCTACTCTTTTACCTCCTCAATCTTGGAGGTGCTCGGCACCACTGTGTCAGTGGGCCCCACGTATCTCACAACGTTTTTCTCTTTTCTCATAGGGCAATCCCTGCTCAGGTGACCCTTTTGGTCGCACCTGAAACAGCACCCCTCAGCTCATTGCCAGTCTAGGTCCATGGGCTTCCCTGCCCCTCTGTACATCATCCACTTACCGGTTCCAGCATCACGACTGGTTCCTCCACTCCCAGCAGTCGGCTTTGGAGCCGAGGAACTTGTCGCCCCAGTGGTGTTCTTGCCGCTGGGCTACTGTTGTTGGGGATGTGGGCCTTGCTTCTGGCCATCCCGAGGCATACTCGTGGTCTGGTCAAAGACCCATTTCCACTGACACTCTTCATACATCCGGAGGGTGCGTTCCTTCCATTCCGGATATGAGTGTGGAATACTCATGCCCATGTTTGATATAAAGGTCATATATGAACTAGGCACTCCTAGTCGCACCGCCTTCACCATTGCACTGCATTCGGCTTCATCAGTCCTTCGGCCTGCTAGCTTGGCTTCTTCCTCAAGCTTCTGGAAGTAGTGGGAGGCAGGCTGTGCTCCCATGCGCAAGTTGAACATGCACTTTTCATGAATTTCCTCGATTGTGGGATCTCGGAATTGTTGTGTGACCAGGTCTACGAAGTCAGCCCAGTTGGGGTATCTGAAATGAGTGGTGGTGCTGTCGAAGGCATCGCCTACCCAGTACTCGGGTCTCTTGTAGACCCACCAGTCCTTGGCAGCACCCTCGAAGTGGGACGTTGCGAATAATACCAGGTGTGATGGCACCTGGAAGTAGTGTTGGAACACTTCGAAATAGGTGATACAATCGCCTATGAAGCATTCAATATCGTCATGATCCCCCTTGAATGGGGTGGGGACCTTGACAAGGGTTGGCTTGATGCCCAGATAGGGGGCATCAGCGGCAGCATTCCCGACAGGATTCGGGATGGGGTCAGGAGGTCCCTGACTGGGGGGCATTCTTGGGATTGAATATCGATCTGGCCTAGGATCCGGGTAGCCTCTTGGTGGTCCCATCAGTCTTCCCCTTTCCGGTTCTTTCTCCTTCTCCTGATCCTTCAGGTAGTCTGCCAGTGTTTTGCAGGCAGAGTCTTCCCTGTCGAGTTCTTCACACATCTCCGCGATGCACTGTTCCTTTTCCAACAACTCACTTCTCATCTGTTGTCAGACTTCTTCTGCTGTGGCAGGGGTTCTTGATGCCCCTGCAGTGGCACTTCCTGCAGGGGCTCCTTCGGCTTCCATTTCTTCTCCTGCCCCTGCAAAGAGAAGACTACCACCCTGATAGGGGTGGTATCCTTGGTGACACACCCTATGATGCAGGGGCAAATCAGGGAGTGGTCATGGGTTCGCGACCGGGGTATCTGGTGGATGATCCGGATATATTTTGTATTGGGGATGGTGGTATTCCATCCCACCATAGTAACCTGTATCATAGGTTAACGTATCATACTGGGGCCTTTGCCCCCAATCATTCCTCTCTTGCCACCTCCAATCTCCATAGGTGCTGGAGGGTTCTCTCCAGTTCCCACTGCTTGTCTGCATCTCTGGGCCAAAGCCCTGGAAAGAAATCCCCTGCGGAGGGGCAGAAAATGGCCCGGTCATGATTGGCTTGTATCTGGGCATTGACAATGTCAGCCCTGGCAGAGCTGGGCCCATCAAAGGGAATTCTGATGGGGTCGCCCCTGTTAAGGGCCAACCACTCATTCATCTCGATCCTGGGTTCTTCCCAGAGATCATAGGCTTTGATGTCTCTTCGTCGAACTTCCCAGGCTGCAGTCTGGAAGGGACCGAAAATTCTTCAGTTGACCTCGGAGAGGTCAGGCCAGATGAAGTCTTCCCCGTGCGGGTTGAAGGGGTTGTCGGCGGCATGGGGAGGGGCTGGGACTGGGGCGTTGTCTCTGACGATGTCGTTGTTGGACTCATCATTGGAGATTTCGATGACAGGGAGAGAGGAGAGAGAGATGGACTCTCCTTCCTCTGGCCATGTCTCACGGCCCCAGGGGCTGTAAGGGTGGTTTCGATCCATGGCGAGATCATCAGGGTGGTGGGGTCCAGAGTATCCGGACCTTCTACTATCATCGCTGTCAGGCGATGGGGAATCTGATCTCCACTGGGATATGTGGAGGGTGGGGGTTCTTGGATGAGGGGGGAGGCCAGGGTATGTGGGTGGGGGATCATCGAGTGCAAGCCGAATGTCCTGCACATATTATTGGGCTGCTGTGCGGGTGGCTGTTGGTCGCTCCAGTGCAACAGTGGGTTGTTCCATCCGGTAACAGAGGAGGACAGCTCTCACGTTATGTACACAGGTGGAGGAGGGCCCGGGAGTCAGGGGCCTTGAATCTGCACTCTCCTCAGAGGAGGAGGCAATTGTGAAGTGGGCATGAGGGCAGATGAGTGATACTGCCTCTCATTCTCCCAATCTTGCAGGGGGTATCCCCCTGGGAACGACATGGATGGGTAGTGGTGTGGGGCGGGGTGGTGGATTAGGTTGTCGGGCCTGCCTTTGTTGGAGCAGTGCCCGGATTTCTTCCTCATAGATTAATACGGCGAGGACCGTAAAGAATGATAGTAGTATGGTGCCGCCAAGAGACATGGTTCAAGGTTCTGAGGGGTTTCTTTCTTCTCTGGGCATGAAGAAGTACTTCTATATGGCTAGCATTACAGAAGCATGGAAGGGAATATCTCTTGTTTAATGTTAGGCACTGACTTGGACACGTGACTTGGGGCAGTCAGCTGATCTCTCTAGGCCATTATGCGTTCGAACAATCACCCAAAGTGAGAGATAGAAGCCAATAGCCTTCTGTGTTGTGTAAACAAGAAGTATATGGTTGTAATTTAAACAAGAGATAGAGTACAACTGTCTAGTTTACTCTGTTTATATAGTATTTCTATGGCGTTATATTTAGATGAAATGCTACGGTCCATGCACAAATGGTGTTGAAGTAGAATGATCCGAGAGGATCATAGAACCAATAGAGAGCATCTAGGGTGACAGATGGTGAGAATGAGGGTTGTAGCTGGCAAATAGCTGGATACGAGTCAGTTTCTTGAATAGATTAGATGGATGAGTCATGAATATGACTCGGATAAGATAAGATAATGGAAAAATCGTAACAGATACTGCTGATGTCTTGGCTACTCTTTTTCCAACTGCTTATTTCTCCTGCTGTTTCATGCTCCATTTTTGATGGATGTATTCCAGCCAATCTAGATGTAGAGGCACATTGTCAATTAGATGTTACTGACTTCTAGATTTGATGAGAGTATGCTTCAAATACTAAGAAGATTTTATGCAATATCAGTCCTTTTTAGCAATGCTGTCCAATCTCTCTTAGGCTGACTCTAATTTTTCGACAGATAGGCAGTTGAAATTTGAAGATGTCACTCACCTCATGTGTATTTTAATGACTGATCAGAATAAACATTAAAATTACTTACATTACTATTGTAGCTGTCAAGGACTCAGTCAGACTAAATATCTTGGAGGGCTGTCATTGCTGAAAAGTACTCATTCTTATGAACAAGTGGTGCATATGCATAGCAAGCTCTGACTTTGTAAGAAATATTTTCAGCATCCCATTCTAATATACATATCTGAGTCAGTGAACTTGAATAGATACTAGCTCTGCATGTTTGGAGTAGCATCAACTGCATTGACTGCAAATTCATAGACATGAAAATTTGCAGAAGTATCTGCTACTTAGATAGATGTCTGATAGATGTCAGCATCTCTAGACTATTATTGGACATAGATTGACCTATGAAAATTTGCTATATGTAGACTTGGGAAAATCTTTGGTTGAGAGTAAGCAGACATTGTGATCTGTAGGAATATCAGCAGATGTGCTCTTTGAAAAGAGCAGTCAAACTTCTTAAAATGTTTTTTCCCCTAGTTATAAAACTAGGGCATAGACTATATATTAGGGACACATTGATTCATTTTCATTTTTTTTTCACTTAGATAGTTGAGCTCTTGCTCCTGTAACTTTGGTCTGCTTTGTTCCTCTCCCATTGTTTACTTATAATGTCCACAAACCAAAGAGTCAATCTAGCTGACTATATAAAAGAGATCATCTTTCAGCTTTCTGAGGCTGGTGACAAAAACCTCAGATATAAAGAATGGACTTAGGATGAGAATGGAATCTATGTGGATATCCCTGTAACTTCTGTTTTGTTTTGTTTTTTGAACTAATAATAGTTTTTATCAGGACACTATTAGTCATCAGGAATCATAACAATATTTCCTACACTGAGACCCTAAACTGTCCAATATGTTACAGCATATATCTCAGTGACTTCACCTTAAAAGCTGACATAGAGTTATAGATATCTTATAGGAAGATTATAACAAACTTAATGTATAGTGTAATTCCTTTCCATTTATCTGTCTATGCTAATTAATATATTGCTTAGCATCCATGCAACATATTTTCAGAGAACAAAAATGCTGATGAGGCAACTGAGATCTATTCAGAAGGATTAGTTGATGGGGAAGGAAAGAAAGTGACCAGGCAGAAGATCAATACTTTGGGCTATGGTGGAAGAACTTACTATGGCAAGCTCATTTCACCAATAGTCCCTGCAAAATAATCCATGGTTGTATTCCTATTGAGCAGGATTACAGGTCTATCCTCAAAATCATTAGCACTTACTCTTGTGAAGACTTTTTAATCAATGCTGTTAGCCATCAAGTATATATGATATTTATTTATTTTACTTTGATAGTCTTAATTTAACTGATCCTTTAGATTATAAATCCTTGTTCAGTATGTAAGACTACCAATGTCTCTTGTTGGACCTATCAGGGTGAGTCTTTAGTATATGCTCATTGTATATGGCAGTATTATGCTTGCTTGCTAGAGTCCACAAATATCCAAGAAAAAGGGTAGACTGTTGGTATATATTTTAGCCAGAACTATAATAAAGATGCATATGATTAAAATAGGTATTAAGCCTAACATGGTCTAAACATAGTGTATTTGTCAATATACTGTATGTACATACATGAATGAACTTATGGAATAAATACTACATCCAATGAGTATACCTATAGCTTAGATTTTCAAGTATTGAAATCTCTAGTTTGTCTTGATCTCTGTACTCACTCCTGCTACACTATCTCTCATGGCTGTATTTTGATGAGCTTATCAGATAGTGTATAGTCTGTTTACATCTATTAATCTTTTATATTGTTATAACTGCAATATATCTACACATGTAATTTTACAATCTGCCATCATATGCACAGCTGCTAAGACACAGTGAGTGAGCAGGAGATAAATGATGAGACAACATAAATACTATATGAGGACTTAATAAAAAGCTAAGTTAGATCAGAAGAAGCAGAGAATATTAAATAGTACTTAGTCATGTTATGATTTTTCCATTATCTTATTTAATTCCATATCATGACACTTTGCATCATCAATGTATCACCCAAAATGCTGCCATTCAGTTCTATCAATCCTTTCATGTCTCATCTATTCCTAATAGCCTCACCATGGTTGGACTATCATCACATGACTCTTATGGTTTCATGCATGTATACCATCATTTCACCTATTATTAGCTTGATGCTTTTCATATATAAGTAGAGTAGTTGTTGTACATACTGTCTATCTTTTGACTAAATTCAATCCATATACCTCTGCTACACAACTCTAAAGATCCTGCCACTCTCTTATTAAGGGTGATTGTCCAAATGCAAGACAGCCCAAAGAACAGTGCTTGATCCCAAGACCACATGTTAGACAGGGTCATAACATTAGTCAAAAGATTACCACCCACTCCTTTCTATGCTAGCCATAAAAGCAGCAACAGATTTATGCCTGAACAGAATGATGACAGAAAAACAATCACCCTTAGCATTGCAATCAGCAGTGCCACCCTCCTCATAATCTTCACTGGCATTTTTGTACTAGCATATGAAGAGGAACTTTGAACTCTCCTCCACTAAGAGCAGTAATCTTGGTGCCCTCAACCAACACTCCCACTCCATTCACCCCATCACCCCCAACATGGCCTTCCCAGGAGGCCTTCTCCTGTCAGATTGGTCACCAGAGAAGAGATACTACTCTCTCACCCCTGAGTCTGATTCACCAATATCTCCTCCTCTGAAGAGGCCATCACAAATGAGAGGATTCCAACCCCAGAACCCTCCCACATTTGGGTGGAATGACTCACCCCCACTATTGCCCAGGAACATGCAAGGAATATATGGGCTACATTTAAAGACCCCCTGCCCTAGCATTCCCATCCCCATCCCTCAACTCCAATTCCTGGTCATTTGCCTGGAACCATACACTCTGACAGTCCAGCAATGGACTAGAACCATCTCTATGGCCCCTGGGGCCATAGCATCCAGGAAAGAGGGTCCTAGCCTAGAGGAGGAACAAATTCCTCTTCCTCCCTCCCTATCATCGAGCTCTCTGATGACTCTGACAGGGAGCTCAACACTATGACCATATCCACTCTCTTCCCCCCCAACAGCCCCTTTAACACTAACAGGGCTGACTACAGCTGGCCAGAGCTCTCTGAGATTGATAGGGACCTATTTGGCCCCTTCAGGACTGCCACCTGGAATCTATGACAAGTCGACATCAAGACCTGTATGGGTTGGCCTAAGATCTGACCCAAAATGGATGAGTGGCTGGCACTCAACCAGAGTAACCCTATATGGGGACCCAATCTGAATGCCACCATTCAGGCCCATATACACATCAACAGGCATTGGGAACTATATTCCCCAACCACAGGAGACTTAGTACCTGGGCTTTGCTCTCAGACAGTGACAGAGTGATGGGAGCTGGGGCACTCTCTTTGACAACTCTGGAGACTGGAGGTTGACAGATGGAATGAGAATGGGCACCACACCCAATTTTGATATATTTACATATGATACAAGACACTATGGCAGGCTGGGATACTCCCAGCCCCAATACATGAATTATCCTAAATACCTCCCCAACACCCTGGCTCAACAGCCACAACCCCTGCCCAACTCACCACCACAATGTCAGGCATGTCAACAAGGTTACCACTCCTACTAGGGTGGTAGTCTTCTATTTGCAGACATGGGAGAAGATCCTGAAACAAGTACTGCCCCTGCAGGACAAATGCCAGCCACAGTGGAGAAACTCCAACAAGCAGCTAAAACCATGCTGGCTGAGAAGGAACAGTGCATCAAGGAGATACATGAGGAACTTGCTGCAGAAGAAGTGGCCAGGAACTGAATAGTGGATTATCTCTGTGAAGAAAAAGGTAAGAAACTGGAGTGTGAGAGGCTGACAGAGTCCCCAAGAGGACACCCCACTCCATGGTCAGATCATTTTTCGATCCCAAGACCACCCCCTGGAAAGAGTCCCCCCGACCCTCTACCAAATCCTGTTGGGAATGCTTCTGATGGCACCCCCTATATGGGGATCAAGCCAATCCTCATGCAACCTCTGAAGCTATTCAAGGGGGACCATGATGATATTGAACACTTTGTAGGCAATTGCATTGCCTACTTCAAAGTGTTCTGATATTATTTCCAGGTGCTGTCACACCTGGTATTGTTTGTGACTTCCCACTTTGAGGGAGCCACCAAGGACTGGTGGGTCTACAAGAGACCCAAATTCTGGGTCAGAGATACCTATGACAGGACCCTTGCCCATTTCTAATATCCTGTGTGAGAAGACTTCATTGATATAGTCTTCCACCAGTTTAGGGACCCTGCAATGGAGGAGGTCCATGAAAAATGAATGTTTGACCTTTGCATGGGAACACAGCCTGCCTCCCATTACTTCCAGAAGCTGGAAGAAGAAGCTAAATTGGTGGGTCAGAGGACTGACAAACATGATTGTGGAGCAATGGTCAAGGCAGTATGCCTTGGCATTTCATCTTCATACATGATATTCATATCAAACATGGGCATCAACATTCCACATAATTACCTGGAATGGAAGGAGTGCATCATGCACATGTGTGAGGAAAGACAGCAAAAGTGGGTCTTCAATCAGACATTGGAAATTCCCTGGGATGGGCAGAAGAAGGACTCTCATCCCAACCCCCCACAACAACCCAGTGGCAAAGCCACCACTGGGGTGACAAGTTCCTCAGCCCCAAAGCCAATGGCCAATGTATGGGGGATCAGAACACCCAATGGAAGTTGATTGAAGAAAAGCCAAGGGAAGATGCTTCAGATATAATGAGAAGGGCCACATGGCCAAGGACTGCCCCAAGAAAAGGGATTACAAGAACATTCAGTCAGTAGGGCCCACTAATAAAGTGGTGCCACCTATGGCCAAGATTGAGGAGGAAAAAGATTAGGTTGACAAGGGTTTGATTCCCCTTGCTCGACCAGATCCTCCAGTGGTGAGTCCTTGGTTTCCATGGGTTGGACTTATGTACACACTTTAGGACATTTAAATATGCAAAAAAAAATATATGACTTTGTTTCAGACTCTGCAACCAAAGACCCCCAAAGAATCAAAAAAGAACAGGTATGTCACACTTTTAGAAGATGCTGACACAATTATCTATAGTGAATCCTAAGCCCCCAACAAAGTGCTGGCACTGCCATGAAGTCTAATGAGTCTGCTATATGAGACTCACCAGATACACAGGTAAAACTGCAGACTGGGGTCATTAGATGGGATGCCCTTGAGCCTCTGAAGCCAAACACCCCTGCACCCTCATTTAGGGAGCCAAGTCCAAACCCAGCTTTTCCAGGGCCATTGGGGGAAAACAAGTGCCCACCAAGGCCAAACCTGAGAAATTGAGGGCCCTCCTTCAAGATGGGCACATCATCCTCCTGACTATGTGCACTGATGTGCTTGGTAATGGCAAGTGACAAAAGAATTAGGGAATGGCAATGAACACCAATCACACTAAATCTCTTACTACTCTACACTTAATCACCAATATTGAATTCAGGTGGTTTTGAGTATGATGGAAGCATTCTGCAGACTTCAATAATCAAGTACAGTTGTCTTAAAGATATTTTATTCATTACTAGTGAGTTATACAAAGTACTACTCATACTAGTGGGGTGGGTAAGACACAATTGGATAAGAGTGACTTGGTTTGAGCTACTGCACTCATTCTGACTGAAACTGATTCATACTGGTGGCACTCTTAGCCTAAGAATAAACTATAACTCCAAGAACTTTGCTTGAACTAACTTCAAAACACTCCGGACCTTTGCAGGATACAACAGTGACTCTAATGGACTTCAATTCAATGCAATTCTATGGGTGACTTAGCGACTATTAATCACTTTGTCGAGGTTAAGCACAAAAGCCTTTAATTGGGGACACCAGTTACTATCAGTGAGGGCTCAACTGTGGGGATGGCTTGCCTGCTTTGCATGAGCGCCCATCCCACTACTTATATACTACTGAGACAGAACTATAAATATCATCTGGGTATAGGGTATATTGGTAAGGATTTCTTGGCTAGTCATGAATAATGGTGAATAATCATGCAATAGTCAGTCTAGTCTGTTTTCTTTTCAAATATTCGGTCTAGAGACTCCACAGTCAGTCTTTCCATATTCTTGGCCCAACTACATGCCCTAGTAATGCAATTATAAGAATATCCAGATATTGGTGCCTGTAACAGTTATCTGATCATGATTGAGGGTGCAGTCTGGCTACACTAGTATTAATCATAAGAGATCTATATTGCAATAGTCAGATCTGGGCTCAAGGTTAATCCATTCCTAATTTATTTCTAAGTCCTGTTTCAAGATTGCTATGTGACTAGTTATCCTGACTTAGGTGTTTATGCCCAGTCCAGTTTGCTAGTGACAGAACTTCATGATATCTGTGTACTCTGCTCCTGGTTTTAGTCTGCTAGTAGCATCCTTTGTTTACTAGTGGCTGTATTTAGTCCTGCTAGCATTCAAGTTACTAGTCTGGCCAGCTGGTAGATTTAACCCACTAATGGTGTCGCATCTAAGTCCTGGCTGTACCAGTTGCTTACTGCATTTAACTATCAGCTCAAAGCCTCAGCTATAGTCTTCTATTTATCACTAGTATAGGATAGATGTGCAATAGTATTGTTACAAATTCACAAAATCTAGGTGTGAATGTGTAGACAGCATATCACCAGGCACCACTATTCAGGCCCATATACATGCCAACAGGCATTGAGAACTCTATCCCCCAGCCACAGGGGACCTGGTACCCAGACTTTGCCCTCAGACAGTAGTGGAGCAATGGGAGCTGGGTCACTCTCTTTGACAGCTTTGGAGGATGGAGGTCAACAGAAGGGAAGAGGATGGGCATGATGCTCAACTTTGATATGTTTTCATATAACACAGGATACTATGGTGGGCTGGGACACTCTCAGCCCCAATATATGAATTACCCTGAATATCCCCACAACATCCTGGCCCAACAGCCACAACCCCTGCCTGATTCGCCACCACAGCATTGGGTACATCAAACAGGTTATCACTCCTATCAGGATGGTAGCCTTCTATTTGCAGGAGTGGAAGAAGATCCTGAAGGAAGCACCACCTCTGCAGAACCACCTCCTGCCATGACAGAGGAACTTTGGCAACAGACCAGGGCCATGTTAGCTGAGAAGGAACAGTGCATCAAGGAGATGCACAAGGAACTTACCAAGGAGGAAGCTATCAGAAAGGAGATGATGGATTACCTCTGCAAGAATGAAAAGGGAAAGAAACCTGAATGCAGGAGACTGATGGAACCTCCCAAGGAGTATCCCACCCCTCAACAGGATCACTTCTTGATCCCAGGGCCACCCTCTGAGAAGGGTCTCCCTGATCCTATACCCAATCCCATTGGGAATGCCCCTGATGATGCTCCCTATTTAGGAATAAAACCAGTCCTCATCCAACCCCCAAAGCCATTCAAGAGGGACCACAATGATATAGAATGCTTCATCAGCAATTGTATCACCTACTTTGAAGTATTCTGCCACTACTTCCAGGTGCCATCACACCTGGTACTATTTGTGACCTCCCACTTCAAGAGGGCCACCAAGGACTGGTGGGTCTACAAGAGACCTGAATTCTAGATCAGGGATACCTATGATGGGACCCTCACCCACTTCTGATATCCAGCTTGAGAGGATTTTGTTGATATGGTCTCTCATCAATTTAGAGACCCTGCAATTGAAGAAGTCTATGAAAAGTGGATGTTTGATCTCTGAATAGGAACACAGCCTGCTTCCCACTACTTCCAGAAGCTGGAAGAAGAGGCCAAGTTAGTAGGCTAGAGAACTAATGAGCATGAGTGTGGTGCCATGGTGAAGGCCATATGTCTAGGAGTACCAACCTCCTACATGACCTTCATCTCCAACATGGGCATCAACATTCCATGCTTGTATCCAGAGTGGAAAGAAAGGATTTCACACATGTATGAGGAAAGACAGCACAAATGGGTCTTCAACCAAATGTCAGGAATCCCCTGAGATGGGCAGAAGAAGGACTCCCATCCCAACCCCTCACAATAACCCAGTGGCAAAGCTGCCACTGGGGTGACAAGTTCCTTGGCCCTAAAGCTGATGGCCAACACAGGTCCCAGTCAGGATACCAAAACAGGCCAATGGACAACGTATGGGGGATCAGGACATCTGATGGAAGTTGATCAAAGAAAATTGGAGGGTAGGTGTTTCAGATGCAATGAGAAGGGCCACATGGCCAAGGACTGCCCTTGAAGAAAGGAGTTCAAAGACATTCAGTCAGTAGGGCCCACTAACAAAGTGGTGCCACCTATAGCCAAGACAGAGGAGGAAAAAGAGTAGATCGACAAGAGTTCGATTCCCCTTACTTGACCAAATCCTCCAGTGGTGAGTCCTTGGTATCTGTGGATCAGACTTACATACATGCATTAGAACATTTAAAAAGCACAAAAAAATATATGACTTTGTTACAGACCCTGAGACTGAGACCATCTGAAGAATCAAAAAAGAACAGGTATGTCACACTCTTAGAAGATGCTGACACAATTATCTATAGTGAATCCTGAGCCCCTGACAAAGTGCAGGATTGGTCAGGTGATGCTGACAATGCCATGAAGTCCAATGAGTCCACTATGCAGGACTCATCAGATACACAGGTAAAACTGTGGACTGAGGTCAGTAGATGGGATGCTCTTGGGCCTCTGAAGCCAAACACCCCTGCACCCCTGTTTAAGGAGCCAAGTCCAAACTCAGCTTCACCATGTCACAATTTTTCCCTTATCTTATCTTATCCAAGTCATATCCATGACTCATCTATCTAATATTCATCCTGTATCAACATACCCACTGACCATCATCCTCATTCTCACACACAGTCACCCCATAGCTATCCTAGTGGACCATAATCCTTCTGGATCCTTCTTACTTCAACACTGTTCCCACATGGACCATACCATTTCATCTAAATATAAATGTCATACTTACAGTATATAAGTAGAGTAAACTTCACTGTTGTACTCTATCTTTCAACTAAATTACACTTATATACTTTCTATTCATAATTCATACACCAAAGACCTAGCCCAAAGTCTCATATGAGTGACTGCCTGAATGCGAAGCAGCTCAGAGACCAAAGGCTTACATCCCAAGTCACATGATAGACAAGGGCATAACATTAGTTGAAAGATTCCACTGCTTCCCTTATGCCAGCTATAAAAGAAGCATCCTCTTATGACCAATGAAGAAAACTAACAGAACCCAAGAACCATCTCTCTTGGCATCGCAATCGGCAGCACCATACTTTTTACTTTTTTTACCATCCTCGCTGTACTAGTCTACGAAGAGGAAATCAGAACTCTTCTCTGCCAAAGGAGAATCTGCCACCTGCAACTTCCACCCCAACCACCCCAACACCCTGAACATGTCCTTCCCAGGGAGTTACTCCCCACCTGAGTGGGAGAACAAGAAGCGGTGATATGCCATCTATGCATTCACACCTAGATTTTGTGATTTTGTAACAATACTATTGCACATCTATCCTATACTAGTGATACATAGAGGACTATAGCTGAGGCCTTGAGCTGATAGTTAAAAGCAGTAAGCAACTGGTAGAGCTAGGACTTAGATGTGACACCATTAGTGGGTTAAATCTACCAGCCGGCCAGACTAGTAACTCGAATGCTAGCAGGACTAAGTGAAATACAGCCACTAGCAAATGAAGGGTACCACTAGCACACAAAAACCAGGAGCAGAGTACACAGATCTCATCAAGTTCTGTCACTAGCAGCCCAGACTGGGCATAAACACCTAAGTCAGGATAACTAGTCACATAGCAATCTTGAAACAGGACTTAGAAATAAATTAGGAATGGATTAACCTTGAGCCCAGATCCGACTATTTCGATATAGATCTCTTATGATCGATGCTAGTGGAGCTGGACTGCACCCTCGATCATGATCAGATAGCTGTTACAGGTACCAATATCTGGATATTCATATAACTGCATTACTAGAGCATGTAGTTGTGCCAAGGGTGCGGAAAGACCAACTGTGGAGTCTCTAGACCGAATATTTGAAAAGAAAACAGACTAGACTGACTATTGCATGATTATTCACCATTATTTGTGACTAGCCAAGAAATCCTTACCAATATACCCTATACCCAGATGATATTTATAGTTCTGTCTCAGTAGTATATAAGTAGTGGGATGGGCGCTCATGCAAAGCAGGCAAGCCATCCCCACAGTTGAGCCCTCACTGGTAGTAACTGGTGTCCCCAATTAAAGGCTTTTGTGCTTAACCTCGACAAAGTGATTAATAGTCGCTAAGTCACCCATAGAATTGCATTGAATTGAAGTCCATTAGAGTCACTGTTGTGTCCTGCAAAGGTCCGGAGTGTTTTGAAGTTAGTTCAAGCAAAGTTCTTGGAGTTATAGTTTATTCTTAGGCCAAGAGCACCACTAGTTAGCCAAGAGTGCGACTGGTCAAGTGTTTATCACTTGTAGGAAGCAGTATAGGGCCAAGAGCGCCACCAGTCTGAAGCAGTTTCAGTCAGAACGAGTGCAGTAGCTCAAACCAAGTCACTCTTATCCAATTGTGTCTTACCCACCCCACTAGTATGAGTAGTACTTTGTATAAACTTACTAGTAACGAATAAAACGTCTTTAAGACAATTGTACTTGATTATTGAAGTCCGCAGAGTGCTTCCATCATACTCAAAACCGCCTGAATTCAATATTGGTGATTAAGTGTAGAGTAGTAAGAGGTTTAGTGTGATTGGTGTTCATTGCCATTCTCTAATTCTTTTGTCACTCACCATTACCAAGCACATCACTGGACTGACAGCCTACAAACTAAAGCTGCCACCCCACTGGAAGATATATCCCTGATTCAATGAGAAATTATTGACTCTGTATATGGCAGCTTCCTTCCCCAATCAACAAAAACTGCTGCCTCCTCCACCAGACCTCATTGATGGACAGGAAGAATATAAAATCAAAGAAGTGTTGGACTCATGCACCCGGAAAGTATGCTCCAAGAAAGGACAACCATCCAGGGAAGTCACAGACTACCTGGTTAAATGGAAAGGCTGGACTAGGAAACATAATTCTTGGGTCAGAGAAACTGAGATGATGAATGCTATGGAAGTGATCAAAGAGTATCAGGCCAGCATAAACCATGCCTTGTACACTCCAAAAATCATAACCAAGAGCAAGATAGTGGTCAAGATCTTGGACCATGAATATTCTGACAATGGCAATATTGTGTACTTAGCCTAACACAATGATGAATACAAAAAATGGATCATCAATCCAGACAAAGACACATGGAAAAACCTGATTGATCAGTACTGGATCAGTCAAATCAAAACACAGTTTGACACCCCCAAAGAAAAACTGTAGCAGTCAGGATGACTGCTTTAACAAGGGGGTAATGTTACAATTTTTCTCTTATCTTATCTTATCAAAGTCATATCCATGACTCATCCATCTAATATTCATCCCGTATCAACATACCCACTGACCATCATCCTCATTCTCACACACAGTCACCCCATAGCTATCCTAGTGGACCATAATCCTTCTGGATCCTCCTTACTTCAACACTGTTCCCACATGGACCATACCATTTCATCTAAATATAAATGTCATACTTACAGTATATAAGTAGAGTAAACTTCACTGTTGTACTCTATCTTTCAACTAAATTACACTTATATACTTTCTATTCATAATTCATACACCAAAGACCTAGCCCAAAGTCTCATATGAGTGACTGCCCAAACATGAAGCAGCTCAGAGACCAAAGGCTTATGTCCCAAGTCATGTGATAGACAAGGATGTAACACACCAGGGCCATTGGGGAAAACAAGCACCCACCAAGGCCAAACCCAAGAAATTGAGGGCCCTCCTTCAAGATAGGCACATAGTCTTACCGACTGTGTGCGCACTCCCATGCAGGTGCAGGCCAAAGAACCGAAGGAAGCCACTAGCATCCAGGCAGTAAAAAGGGGGCATCTGATCCAACACCCAAACAATGTGTGTGATGGTTGCACTGACTGGGGGTCCCACAGCCAGCCACTAGACTTGACAGGGAAGAGGATGGTAGAGTCATTGGCAC
Source organism: Desarmillaria ectypa (assembly GCA_030407005.1). Lineage (NCBI taxonomy): Eukaryota > Fungi > Basidiomycota > Agaricomycetes > Agaricales > Physalacriaceae > Desarmillaria > Desarmillaria ectypa. The sequence continues at coordinate 436,091 of JAUDYN010000010.1, forward strand.
TGATAGATCCCAACTCCAACAGCATGGAATGAATGCCAGCTTTGCCAGTTGACACCTGCAGAGAGGATGGGGACACTGTTCAAATCCCATCAAAGACAGTGCTAGCTGATGAACAGGGGATATCCTGTGCTCAGGAACCTACTAGCACCCAGGTGATAAAAAGGGGGCACACCAACAGAACTACCACCATTGTCAAAGTATCCAACAAAGAAGATGATATGGCTTTCCTATGATGGAAAGTGCAACAATCAGAATCCTGAACCCTAAAACCCAAACCACTTCTTAACAAGGGGGTACTGATTTTCAAAATCCTGCTGGTCATGGAGGTACCTGATCACATATGGTACAAGCCATTTGGAGTTGACTGGACTCTATGCACAATCCACACTGCCAAGAATTTGGCCATTGCCAAAACTGTTCTCTCCACATGGGTTTATCCCAAATGACTTGGAGAAATCACTGAAGAGCTCGCACAGAGCTTATAGACTGAAGAGAGTCTAGCTTGAGAGTGACTCTATGAACTTCACGAACCAATCCACTACATCTGAGGTACCAAAAGTTCCAGTTAGGACTTTCTAGTGGATGTGCAACTTGCCCCATGCATGAGGAAAAAGATACTGACAACCCAAGCATTGTTGGATAGTGGCTGCACAGGTAGCTCTATCAACTGAAGCTATGTCCAAGAATACCAATTAGACACCCAAAAAGCCACTGCCCCAATCCCCATCTACAATGCTAATGGAACCTATAATAAAGCAGGCAACATTACTGAATTCATGAAAATCCAAATGACCATTGGAGACCATGCCAAACAAATTAACCTTGCAGTCATGGACTTAGGATCCAAAACAGTATATCTGGGTCACAACTGGCTTAAATGCCATAACCTGTTGATTAACTGGAAAATAGGCTGAATAGCTTTTGGATGCTGCCAATGCACCAAAAGTCCATTTCTTCTTTCTGATGCAGATGATGAGGATTGATGGGATGAAGAACTGGAAGAAGGACACAGTATTCTTGCAGTCAATATGCAAGAAGAGCTTGTACTATAGGCAGTACATCATGCCAATGAGTTGGCAGCCACTGCTAATGTGGAAAAGCCAAAGAAAACATTTGAGAAGTTAGTACCTCCTCAGTATCAAAGTTTTAGAGATTTATTCTCAAAAGAAAGCTTTGATGAACTACTGGAGCAGAAGCCTTGGGATCACACAATCAAGCTAATCCCTAACACCAAGTCAACACTAGAATGTAAAGTCTATCCACTCAACTAAAACAAACAAGAACAACTTGATAAATTCCTTGATGAAAACCTTGATTCAGAGTGTATCTGCCCTTTGAAATCTCCCTTCACATCCCTCTTCTTCTTCATCAAGAAAAAGGATGGTTTGCTACATCCCATTCAGGATTTTCAAAAACTGAACAAATGATGATCAAGAATTAGTATCCTCTTCCTTTGATCTCTTAACTCATTGATAAACTACAAGGAGCCAAGTATTTCTCCAAACTGGACATTTGATGGGGATATAACAATGTATGCATCTGAGATGGGGATGAAGAAAAAGCCACATTTAGAACTAACCAGGGTCTCTTTGAGCCTACAGTTATATTCTTTGGACTTACCAATTCACTAGCCATGTTTCAGTGGATGATGAATGATATTTTCAAAGACCTTATTGCCAGGGAAAAAGTAACTATATACCTCAATGATATCCTCATCTTCACAAAATCCCTCTCCAAACACTGAATCAGGTTCTCCAATGACTATGGGAGAACAAACTATTTCTCAAAGCCAAGAAATGCGAATTTGAAGTCCTTGAAACCAAGTATCTGTGAGTCATCATCAGTGAAGACACCATCCAAATGGATCCAGTCAAGATCACCAGAATAGTGGAATGGCCAATCCTGACAAAAAAGAAAGAACTCCAATTATTCTTAGGATTCACAAACTTCTATTGCAAGTTCATACATGATTATTCTAAAATCATTCAACCTCTTACACAGTTAACTGGAAAAGTAGACTGGACCTGGGGCCCAGAACAGGAACAAGCATTCATACAGTTTAAAAAACTGATGACAATGAATGTGATCCCCACCATTCTCTTGGATGAAGAAAAATTCCAAGTAGAAGCAGACTCCAGTGATGGGGCCATTGGTGCCATCCTGAGTCAAGAACAAAATGGCAAATGGAGGCCCATCACCTTCATGTCCAAAGCCCTAACTGTCACCAAACACAATTATGAAATCTATGACAAAGAATTGCTGGCAATTATGTTGGCCTTGGAGGAATGGCACCACTACCTTATGGGCACTAAGGAAACAATCAAAACCTGGATGGACCACCAAAACCTACAGTATTTCCGAAAACTGCAAAAGCTGAATCATCAACAAGCTCGATGGGTCACTGAATTGGCTGAATATCATTTTATTTTCCAACACAAGGCTGGAGTAGCCAACAAAAAAGCTGACCTACTCAGCTGACACAATGATCATGATCAGGGAAAAGAAGACAACCAAGATATAGTTGTTCTCTCCCCCAAACATTTCTGGGCACTCATGTTGCCCACCTATGACCAACAGATTACATGTATCAGAGACGCAACCCAGCAGAAAAAGCAGTGGGATACAGGAATTGAAAAATCCCTTAACCATAAACAAGGAATAACACAAAAAGATGGGATGCTATGGTATGATGGATGCATCTACATTCCTAAAGACAAGATTCTATGAGGCAACATCATTGCCCAGCATCATGATCATATCACAGTGGGACATCCAGGCATCACCAAAACTAGGGAACTAATATTAAGAGAATATTGGTGGCCCAAGATGAAGAGAGACATAGAGACATACATCAAAGGATGTGAAACATGTCAATAAATGAAGAGTGACACTTGGGCCAATGCCACCCCTCTTTGACCAAACATGATTCCTGATGCCCCTTGGATGCACATTTTGGTTGACATGGTAACTGGACTCCCAGAATCAGATGGGTATAGCACTTTACTCATTATCATGGACCGATTCTCCAAAAACATTCTCCTAATTCCTTGTCACAAAGAATTATCCATGGAAGGATGGGCATGGATACTCCAAGACCATGTTTATGCAAAATATGGAATGCCCCAAGTCATGATTTCGGATTGAGGACCTCAATTTGTGTCTGCCTTCATGAAGGAACTTTATCAGATGCTAAATATTACTCAAAACACATCCACAGCATACCATCCCCAGACAGATAGACAGACTGAACGAGTCAACTAAGAGGTTGAAAAATACCTCCATATTTTCATCAACCATTGACAAATGGACTGGGTCAAATGGTTACCACTTGCTGAATTTGCCCATAATAACTGAGTACACTCAGCCATGGGAAAAAGTCCATTCATGGTCCTGTATGGCAGAAATCCTCAACTCATTCCCAATTCCATACAAAAGACTGTATTTGCAAACCCAGCTGCCATGGAATTCACTGAAACCATGGCACAAGTTCACAAAGATGTCCATAAAGCATTGGAAAAGGCAGCAGTGCAAATGAAGGCACAGCATGACAAGAAAAAGCAACCAACTCAGGGGTATCAAGTTGGCGACAATGTCTGGCTTGACACTGCCAACCTTCTTCTTCCATGACCAAAGAAGAAACTTGATGATAAACAAACAGGACCATTCAAAATTGTTGAAAAAGCAGGTGCAACAGCATACAAACTCAAGCTACCACCCCATTGGAAGATACATCCCCAATTCAATGAAAAGTTGCTAACTCCATATATTATGCCCTCATTCCCAAACCAGCAACAACCACCACCTCCTCCTCTGGACCTCATTGATGGTCAAGAGGAATACAAACTCAAAGAAGTACTGGACTCACAAACTTGTTGAGTCCATGCCAAAAAGAGACAAATGTCTAGGACTGTCACTGACTACTTAGTTGAATGGAAGGGATGGACAAGAGAATATAACTCTTGGGTCCGAGAAACCAAAATAGCTAACACCAAGGAAGCAATCACAGCATATGAGGCAAACATTAACTGTGCCATATGAAGTACCAAAATCATAACCAAGGAAAAGGCAGTAGTCAAGATATTAGACCATGAATATTCCAAGAATGGGGATATCACATACCTAGCTGAATGCAAGGATGGGCTTCAAAAGTGGATCATCAACCCAGACAAAGACATATAGAAATGCTTGATTAACCAGTACTGGATCAATCAAGCAGAATCACAACTCGAAACCCTGGAAGAAGAACCTTAGCAGTCAGGATGACTGCTTTAATAAGGGGGTAATGTTATGATTTTTCCATTATCTTATCACATTCAAATGTCATAACACTTATGTTCATCATCATATCATTCCAAACACTGGTATTCAGCCTTATCAATCCTCTCATGTTCCATCTATTCTAATAGCCTCACCATGGTTGGACCATTGTCACACAACTCTTGTGGTTTCACACATGTATACCATTGTTTCACCTATTATTAGCTTGATGTTTTTCATATATAAGTAGAGTAGTTGTTGTACATACTCTCTATCTTCTGACTAAATTCAATCTGTATCTCATCTTCTACATACATCCAAAGATCTTCCCACTCTCTTATTAAGAGTGATTGTCCAAACACGAGACAGCCCAAGAGTAGTGCCTGATCTGCAGATCACATGTTAGACAGAGCTGTAACAAAGAACACCCAGATTTTTTCTTCATATGCTAATATGAAAAGGGCAGTAAAAATGACAAGTAGGGCAGCACCACTGATAGTGGTACTGAGTGCAATAGTATGTTTTTGTTCTGGTATTTTGGGCATGAGGAATGCTACTTCATGGCTAGTATTGAAGGAGTGGGTGGTTAATCTTTCAACTAATGTTAGGACCCTGTCTAACATGTGACTTGGGATGTAAGCTTCTCTCCAGGCTATCTCATGTTTGGACAATCACTCTTAAGTAGAGAGGTTGGCTCAGTCTTTAGTGTAGTGCAGTAGAAGGTATATGAATGCAATTTAGTTGAAAGGTAGAGTACAATGGTGAAAACTACTCTACTTATATACTGAAAGTACAGTGCTATTAATAGATGAAACAGTATGGTCCATGAGTGAATGGTGTTGAAGTCAGATGGATCATAGACTAATAAGAGTGAATGAGGGTGTTTATCAATGAAAACTGGGGTTGCTGTTGGTGAATGCATTGATGCTGACTTGGGATAAGATATATGGTGTCATGGATATGATGAGATAAGATAAGATAATGGAAAAATTGTAACATTACCCCCTTGTTAAAGCAGTCATCCCAACTGCTAAGGCTCTTCTTCAGGGGTGTCGAGTTGCAATATGACTTGATCAATTCAGTACTGATCAATCAAGTTTTTCCATGTGTTTTTGTCTGGATTGATGATCCATTTTTGATATTCATCCTTGCATTGGGCAAGGTATGTGACATTGCCATTGTCAGAATATTTGTGATCCAATATCTTGACTACTCTCTTGTCTTTGGTTATGATTTTTGGAAGGTATATGGCATGGTTTATACTAGCCTTGTATTCTTGGATCGCTTCTGTAGTGTTCAACATTTCAGTTTCTCTGACCCAGGAGTTGTGCTCTCTGGTCCATCCTTTCCACTTGACTAGATAGTCTGTGACTTCTCTAGATGGTTGTCCTCATTTGGATCATACTCGATGAGTACACAAGTCCAAGACTTCTTCAATTTTGTACTCTTCTTGGCCATCTACAAGGTCGGGAGGAGATGGCAGTGGTTGTTGCTGATTTGGGAAAGAGGGCACGATATATGGGGTCAACAATTTCTCATTGAATTGGGAATATATTTTCCCGTGGGGTGGCAGTTTTAGCTTATATGCTGCCATTCCTGATTTTTTGATGATCTCGAATGGTCCTGTTTGTTTATCATTGAGTTTCTTCTTTGGTCATGAAAGATGAAGGTTGGTGGTGTCAAGCCAGACCTTATTGCCAATTTGATATTCTTGAGGTGATTGTTTTCATTTGTCATATTGTGCCTTCATCTGTGCCACTGCTTTTTCCAAAGCATCATGAACTTCTTTGTGGACTTTGGCCATTGTTTCCATGAATTCTATGGCTGCTGGATTTGCAAAGTTGGTTTTTAGGATAGACTTGGGGATGAGTCAGGGATTTCATCCATATAGGACCATGAATGGACTTTTGTCTATGGCGGAATAAACTCTGTTATTGTGGGTGAATTCTGCAAGGGGTAGCCATGTGACCCAATCTGTTTGTCAATGGTTGACAAAGATGCAGAGGTATTTTTCAACCTCTTGGTTGACTCACTCCATTTGTCCATCAGTCTGTGGGTGATATGCAGTGGATGCATTTTGCATAATGTTCAGCATCCAATATAGTTCCTTCATGAAGGAGGATATGAACTGAGGTCCTCGATCAGAAATGACCACCTGTGGCATTCCATGTTTTGCATATACGTGATTCCAGAGTATAAGGGCCCAACCTTCTTCCAACAATTCTTCATTACATGGGACAAGGATGATGGTTTTTGAGAATCAATCCACAATGACAAGTAAGATATCAAAGCCCTCCAATTCTGGGAGGCTGGTGACCATATCGACTGATATGTGAGTCCAAGGGGTATCCAGGATTGCATTTGGATGAAGAGGAGTGGCCTTTGCCTGTGTGTCACTCTTTGTTCTTTGGCATATTTCACATCCTTTGATGTAGGATTTGACACCTCTTTTCATCTTTGGCCACTAATATTCTTGTAGAACGAGTTCCTTGGTCTTGGTGATACCTGGGTGTCCTGCCATGATATGGTCATGGCATTGGGCGATGATTTCTCCACAAAGGGATGAATCTTGAGGAATATAGATTCATCTGTCATACCACAATACTTTGTTTTCTTGAGTGATCCCTCATTTGTGATTGAGGGATTTTTCAATCCCTTGATCCCACTGCTTCTTCTGTCTGGTTGCATCTCTTATATGCATCATTCATTCCTCAGTAGTAGGCAGTATTAATGCCTGGAAATGTTCAGGGGAAAGAACAATCATGTCTTGATTGTCTGCTTTTCCCTGGTTGTGATCATCTCTTTGACTGAGAAGGTCAGCCTTTTTGTTTGCGATTCCAGCTTTATGTTGAAGGATAAAGTGGTATTTGGCCAATTCAGTGACCCATCAAGCTTGTCGGTGATTCAGCTTTTGGGGCTTTCAGAAGTACTGGAGGTTTTGGTGATCAGTCCAGATTTTGATTGTTTCCTTTGCACCCATGAGATAATGGTGCCATTCTTCTAAAGCCAACATGATGGCCAACAGTTCTTTGTCATAGATTTCATAGTTGTGTTCAGTGACGGTTAATGCCTTGGACATGAATGCAATGGGTTTCCATTTGCTGTCCTGTTCTTGGCTTAAAACAGCACTGACAGCTCCATCGCTAGCATCCGCTTCTACATGGAATTTCCCATCATCCAAGGGAATAGTTAGGACTATGTTCATGGTCATCAACCTTTTGAGTTGTGTGAATGCTTGTTCTTGTTCTATTCCCCATGTTCAGTCAACTTTGCCAGTTAACTGCGTGAGAGGTCATACTATCTTGGAGTAATCCCATATGAACTTTCGGTAAAAGTTCATGAATCCTAGGAAGGACTGGAGCTCCTTCTTTTTGGTTGGAGTGGGCCACTCTGAAATTCCAGCGACTTTGACCAGATCCATGTGGATTGCATCTTCACTGATAATAACTCCAAGGTATTCTGTCTTGAGTACCTCAAACTCACATTTCTCAGCTTTGAGAAACAATTTGTTTTCTCAGAGGTGTTGGAGGACTTGCCAAATGATGATGCAGTGTTTGGCTAAGGATTTGGTAAATATGAGGATGTCATCAAGGTAAATGGTGACTTTTCCTCCAGTGATTAAATCCTTAAAAATGTCATTCATCATCCACTGGAAAGTGGCTGGTGAGTTTGTGAGGCTGAAGAACATGACCATTGGTTTGAAGAGCCCTCGGTTGGTTCTGAATGCAGCTTTTTCTTCATCTTCTTCTTGGATTTGTACATTGTTATATCCCCAACAAACATCTAGTTTGCTGAAATACTTGGCTCCTCATAGCTTGTCAATGAGTTCCAAGATTAGGGGAAGGGGATAATGGTTTTTAATCATCATTTTGTTCAGTTTGCAATAATCCTGAACAGGACGTAGAGAGCCATCCTTTTTCTTGATGAAGAAGAAGGGAGAAGCGAACAGGGATTTGGATGGATGAATTCATCTGGAGTTGAGGTTCTCATCAAGGAATTTGTCGAGTTGTTCTTGCTCATTTCAGTTGAGCAGATAGACTTTACAGTCCAATGTGGATTTGGCATTGGGGACTAGCTCAATGGCATGGTCCCAGGGTTTTCGGTCTGGTAGTTCATCAAAACTTTCTTTAGAGAATAAATCTCTAAAGCTTTGATACTGAGGAGGCATGAGCTCCTTGAAGGTTTTCTTCAGTTTTTCTGCATTTGCAGTGGTGGCCAGTTCATTTGTATGATGCATAGCTCAGAGAATAATCTCTTCTTGCATGTTTATGGCAAGGATTGTTTTGCCTTCCTCAAGCTCTTCATCCCATCTGTCTTCTTTGTCGGAATCAGAGAGTGAGAAATAGTTTTTGATACAATGATATTGCCCAAATGTCATGACTCCTGATTTCCAGTTGACTAGGGGATTATGATGTTTAAGCCAATCATGGCCCAAGTATACTGTCTTGGAACCCAAATCCATGACTGCAAGGTTGATTCATTCAATGTGGTCTCTGATGGTCATTCAGAGTTCCACAAATTTGGTTATGTTGCCTGCCTTGTTATGGGTTCCATCTGCATTGTAAATGGGTATAGGGATAGCAGCTTTTCTAGTATCCAACTGGTGTTGTTGGATGTAGGTTCAGTTGATAGAGCTGCCCATGCAGCCACTATCCAACAATGCATGGGTTGTCAAAGTCTTTTTTCTCATGCAGGGAGCAAGTTGGATATCCACCAGGAAGTCCTGACCAGAACTCTTGGTGCCACGGATATACCAGATCAGTTCGCGAAGTTCATAGAGCTCTCTTCGGTGTTCAAGCTCTGGACAAGCTCATTGGTTATCTCCCCAAGTTGTTTGGGATGAACCCAAGTGGAGAGGACTGCTTTGGTGACTGCTAAGTTCTTGGCACTTCAGATTGTGTGTAGAGTCCAATCTACTCTGAATGGTTTGTACCATATGTGATTAGGTACCCCCATGACTGGTGGGATTTTAGGTGTCGGGGTTCTGGCTTTGGCCTGTTTTGCTTGCCATAGTCTGAAAGCTGTGTCATCTTCTTCATTGGGTACTTCGATGATAGTGGTGTTTCTGCTGTTGTGCCCCCTTTTTACTGCCTGGGCACTAGTGGCTTCCCCTTGTTCTTCAGCTTGAGTTGCTTTCAGAACTCAAACTATCTTGGGAGGAGATAGGACTCGGCTTGCTGCTTCCAAGGTTCCACTACTACCTGTTCTAGTGGAGTATGCCATGGTGCCAGGTGCGAATCTTATCAGCATTGCAGTCAGCTCCACCACTAGGTTTCTCCCGACTGGACCCAGTAGTGTATGGCCCTGATCCTGGCCTTGGTGAGAGGTGCTGTCCTGGTCCCCAGCTGACCCTGGTGAGGTTGGTGGACTTGTCCCCCTACTTGTAGGAAGCACTGGGGTGTTCAGACTTCTGGAAGGTCTGAGGATGTTCCACCTACTTGCCCCGGTCTGCAGTTTTACCTGAGTATCCAGTGAGTTTTGCTGTGCTAGCTCAGTGGACTTTGTGGCAGTGCTGGCACCACCTGGCAAATCCTGCACCTCATCAGGGGCTCAGAATTCACTATAGATTATAGTGTCAGCTTCTTTTAGGAGTGTGACATACCTGTTCTTTTTCGATTCTTCAGTGATCTTTGGTCTTGGAGTCTGTAAAGTCATGTGATATATATTGTTCATCATAGGTAAATGTCTAGATGCATGTATATTAGTCCAACCCATGGAGACTGAGGACTCACCTTCAGGAGACATGGTCGAGCAAGGGGAATTAAACCCTCATTGACCTAATCTTTTGCCTCCTCAATTTTGATCATAGGCAGCACCACTTCATTAGTGGGCCCTACTGACCTAATGTCTCCAAACTCCTTTCTCTTAGGGCAATCCTTTGCCATGTGACCTTTTTCATCACATCAGAAGCATCAACCTTCTGCTTTTCATCAGTCAATCTCCATCAGTTTCCCTGCCCCTCCGTATGTCATCCATCGACCTGTTCTGACATCCTGACTCACCCCTGTGTTAGCAGTCAGCCTTGCAGCCAAGTAACTTGTCACCCCAGCAGCAGCTTTGCCACTGGGGTGTTGTTGTGGGGGATTAGGATGGGAGTCCTTCTTCTGCTCATCCTGGGGTATGCCAGTGGTCTGGTCAAAGACCCACTTGCATTGATGTTCTTCATACATCCTTGAGATACATTCCTTCCACTCCAGATATGAGTGTGGAATATTAACACCCATATTCGATATGAAGGTCATATAGGAGGATGGTACTCCTAGATGAACAGCCTTCACCATGGTACCATGCTCATGCTCATCAGTCTGTCAGCCCACCAATTTCACTTTTTCTTCCAGCTTCTGGAAATAATGGAAGGTAGGCTGCATTCTCATTCAAAGATCGAACATCCACTTCTTATGGACCTCTTCAATGGCAGGGTCTCAGAATTGGTGAGAGACCAGGTCTACAAAGTCATCCCAGGAGGGATAGCAGAAATGGGCAGCAGTGCCATTGTATGCATTGCCAACCCAGAACTCAGGTCTCTTGTAGACCCACCAGTCCTTGGTGGCCCCTTCAAAGTGAGAGGTTGTGAACAAGACCAGGTGTGATGGCATCTGGAAGTAATGTCAGAACACTTCAAAGTAGGTGATGCAATTGCCCACGAAGCATTTGATATTATCATGGTCCCTCTTGAGTGGAAGTGTTATGATTTTTCCATTTATCTTATCTTATCCGAGTCATATCCATGACTCATCCATCTAATCTAACATTAATTCCGACTCATATCCAACTACTTGCCAGTTACTACCCTCGTTCTCACCGTCTGTCACCCCAGACACTTTCTATTGGACATATGATCCTCCTGGACCACCATACTTTGACACCGTTTGTGCATGGACTTTAGCGTTTCATCTATATATAATGCTGTAGAAATAGTATATAAACAGAGTAAACTACATAGTTGTACTCTATCTCTTGACTAAATTCAAATCATATACTCCTTTTACTCACACTACACCGAAGAACTAAAGCTTCTATCTCTCAACTTGGGTAACTGTTCGAATGCATAACAGCCTAGAGGGATCAGCTGACATTCCCAAGTCATGTGCCCAAGGTGGTACCTAACATTAGTCAAGAGATTCCCTTGCTTCTTCAATGCTAGCCATAGAGAAGCACTTCTTCATGCCTGAAGAAGGAAACAACCACCAAGAACCCAGAACTGTCTCACTCGGCGTCGCCATACTATTAACCTTTTTTATGGTCCTTGCCATATTACTCTATGAAGAAGAACTCCGGGCTTTGCTTCAGCAAAGGCAAGCCCATCGACCAGCACCACCACCCTGACCCCCTCGACACCCAGACCATGTCATTCCCTGGGAGTTACCCCCCGCCTGACTGGGAGAGCGAGAGGCGGTACCACTCGTCTGCCCCCGTGCCCAGTTCACAATTGCCTCCTCCTCTAAGGGGAGCACCAATGATTCGAGGCCCCCAACTCCTGGGCTCTCCTCTGCCCATGCACATAATGCGCAGGCAGTTCTACTCTGGTACCAGATGGAACGACCCACCTCTGCCTTCACAGCAGCCCAGGAATATGCACGGGATGTTCGGACTGCACTCGACAACCCCCTGCCCACTTACCCTGGCCCTCCCCCTCGTCCCCCAACCCCTGCTCTCTGCCAGCAACACTGGAGGGTACGATCTCGATCCCTGTTGCCTGACAGCAACAACGGGTCCTACCACAGACTCCAAAACCCAGACGATCTCATCATGGATCATAACCACCCCTATGGCCCCTGGGGCCATGAAACCTGGCCCAGCGGAGGGTCAGTCTCCACCTCTTCCCTCCCCGTCATCAAAATCTCCGATGACAAGTCTGACAGGAAGCACGACGCCCCAACCTCAGCCCCTCCCTGCACTCCCAATGACCCCTTCAACCCAAATGGGGGGGACTTCATCTGGCCCAACCTCTCTGAGATCGACCAAAGAATCTTTGGTCCTTTCCAGACTGCCACATGGGAAGTTCGACATAGAGACGTCGAAGCCCAAGACCTCTGGAATGAGCCCAGACCAACCATGGATGAGTGGTTGGCCCTCAACTGAGGGGAACCCATTTGAGGCCCAAATTGGGCTGCAATCGTCGATGCCTGGATATGCCAAAATCGCAACTGCAGCATATTCCGCCCCTCCACTGGGGATTTATTTCCAGGGCTTCGAGCCCAGGATCCAGAGGAGCAGGGGGAGCTGAAGCAAACCCTCCAGCACCTATGGAGGCTGGAGGTGGCTAGAGAGGAATGAGTGGGGGCAGGAACCCCAGTACAATACGTTAACCTACGATACAGGTTACTACAGAGGGATGGAATATCACCATCCCCAATACGAGATCTATCCAGATCACCCACCAGATACCCCGGTCGTAAGCCCACGACCACTTCCCAACTCGCCCCCTCATCATAGGGCGTGTCATCAAGGATACCACCCCTATCAGGGTGGAAGTCTTCTCTTTGCAGGGGCAGGAGAAGAAATGGAAGCCGAAGGAGCCCCTGCAGGAAGTGCCACTGCAGGGGCATCAAGAACCCCTGCCACAGCAGAAGAAGTCTGACAACAGATGAGAAGTGAGTTGTTGGAAAAGGAACAGTGCATCGCGGAGATGTGTGAAGAACTCGACAGGGAAGACTCTGCCTGCAAAACACTGGCAGACTACCTGAAGGATCAGGAGAAGGAGAAAGAACCGGAAAGGGGAAGACTGATGGGACCACCAAGAGGCTACCCGGATCCTAGGCCAGATCGATATTCAATCCCAAGAATGCCCCCCAGTCAGGGACCTCCTGACCCCATCCCGAATCCTGTCGGGAATGCTGCCGCTGATGCCCCCTATCTGGGCATCAAGCCAACCCTTGTCAAGGTCCCCACCCCATTCAAGGGGGATCATGACGATATTGAATGCTTCATAGGCGATTGTATCACCTATTTCGAAGTGTTCCAACACTACTTCCAGGTGCCATCACACCTGGTATTATTCGCAACGTCCCACTTCGAGGGTGCTGCCAAGGACTGGTGGGTCTACAAGAGACCCGAGTACTGGGTAGGCGATGCCTTCGACAGCACCACCACTCATTTCAGATACCCCAACTGGGCTGACTTCGTAGACCTGGTCACACAACAATTCCGAGATCCCACAATCGAGGAAATTCATGAAAAGTGCATGTTCAACTTGCGCATGGGAGCACAGCCTGCCTCCCACTACTTCCAGAAGCTTGAGGAAGAAGCCAAGCTAGCAGGCCGAAGGACTGATGAAGCCGAATGCAGTGCAATGGTGAAGGCGGTGCGACTAGGAGTGCCTAGTTCATATATGACCTTTATATCAAACATGGGCATGAGTATTCCACACTCATATCCGGAATGGAAGGAACGCACCCTCCGGATGTATGAAGAGTGTCAGTGGAAATGGGTCTTTGACCAGACCACGAGTATGCCTCGGGATGGCCAGAAGCAAGGCCCACATCCCCAACAACAGTAGCCCAGCGGCAAGAACACCACTGGGGCGACAAGTTCCTCGGCTCCAAAGCCGACTGCTGGGAGTGGAGGAACCAGTCGTGATGCTGGAACCGGTAAGTGGATGATGTACAGAGGGGCAGGGAAGCCCATGGACCTAGACTGGCAATGAGCTGAGGGGTGCTGTTTCAGGTGCGACCAAAAGGGTCACCTGAGCAGGGATTGCCCTATGAGAAAAGAGAAAAACGTTGTGAGATACGTGGGGCCCACTGACACAGTGGTGCCGAGCACCTCCAAGATTGAGGAGGTAAAAGAGTAGGGCATCAAGGGTTCAATTCCCCTTGCATGCCCAAGTCTCAAGGTGTGTCCTCGGTTTCCATGGGTCGGACTGACTATTATGAAAACAGACTATTACATATGAAAAAGAATATATCCATGACTTCACAGAAGCCAAAGACCAATCAAGAATCAGCAAGAACAAACAGGTACATCATCCTCCTAGAAGATGCTGACACAAGTATCTGTAGTGATAAATCCCAAGCCTCCGATGAACTGGAGCGGGACTTGCCAAGTGGTGTTGGCACCGCAACAAAGTCCAATGAGCAGAGCTCACCAGATATGCCGCTGAGCGCACAGCGACGAGCAGGGACCAGTAGGCAGGACTCCTTTGGGCCTCCCAGAAGTCCGACCATCCCAGTACCTGCCTCGAGTGGCAGGGCAAGCTCACCAGTTCCGCCAGGGTCAGCGGAGGACCAGGACAGTGCCTCTAACCAAGGCCAGGCTTTACCCGGACGAACCGGTCCGGGGAGCGGAAAACTTGACGAAGCTGAGTACCAAACCGGGCTGGTAAGTTGCAGGGTTGACAACCGTGCGAAGGTCGCCTTAGGCACTAGCTGGGAGTCAATGACCAAAGAATTTCAAACTCCGTCACGAGTGGTGCCGGCTGAGGAAAAGGGACAGGATCCTGCTAGCACCCAGGTGGTAAAAAGGGGGCATTTCAGCAGAACTACCATCGTTGAAGTACCCGACGAAGAGGACGACATGGCTTTTAGGATGTAGCAAGTCAGCCAATCCAAAGCCAGTACCCCGATATCCAGAATACTGGAAACACAGAACCTTGACCTTCCAAATGTATGGGGAAGCGTCAAACCCGACACCCATCCTAACAAGGGGGTATCAAATGCTTCCGAATGCACGGGGAAGCAAGACAAGCCTTCCGAACATATGGGGAAGCAGGACCAATTCCAATGGTTCAAACCATTCAGGATTGACTGGACGATGCGCGCAATACGTGACTCCAAGAACCTGGCAAATGCCAAGTCGGTTCTCTCCATTTGGGTACATCCCAAACGACTTGGAGAAATCGATGACGAGCTTATTCAAAGCTTACAGATGGGAGGGAGCACGGCCCGGGAACAGCTCTATGAATTACATGAACCCATTCGTTACATTCGCGGCACCAAGAGTTCCGGACGGGACTTCTTGGTAGACATCCAACTTTCCCCATGCACTGGGAAACAGATATTGACAACCCGAGCATTGTTGGATAGTGGCTGTACAGGCAGCTCTATCAACCGAACTTACGTCCAACAACATCGGTTGGACACCAGGAAGGCCGCAGCCCCTATACCAGTCTATAATGCTGATGGAATGCGCAATAAGGCAGGGGATGTCACCGAGTTCATAGAACTCCGGATGACAATTGGAGGACATAGTGAGCACATTGACCTCGCGGTCACAGACCTCAGTTCCAAGACCATGTACTTAGGCCATGACTGGCTTAAATGCCACAATCCATTCATCAACTGGAAGGCGGGGACCTTGACATTCGGACGATGTCATTGCGTCCAGAACTACTTCACCCTGCCCGATGCAGATGAAGAAGACCGATGGGACAAAGAGCTCAAGGAAGGAGAGAGTATTCTTGCCATCAACATGCAAGAAGAAATCATACTTCGTGCCGTCCATCATGCAAACGAATTGGCTGCAGCAGCCAATGCCAAAAAGCCAAAACAGACGTTTGAGGAGCTCGTGCCTCCTCAGTATCAAAGCTTTAGAGATTTATTCTCTAAAGAAAGCTTTGATGAGTTACCAGAAAGAAGACCCTAGGATCATGTGATCAAGTTGGTTCCCAACGCGAAATCTACCTTGGATTGCAAGGTGTACCCACTCAATCGCAACAAACAGGAACAGTTGGACAAGTTCTTGGATGAGAACTTAGACTCGGGACGAATTCGTCCCTCGAAGTCCCCCTTCGCCTCCCCCTTCTTCTTTGTCAAGAAAAAGGATGGCTCACTATGACCGGTTCAGGATTACCGGAAGTTAAACGAAATGACGATCAAGAATCGTTATCCCCTTCTGCTCATCTCTGAGCTAATCGACAAACTAAGAGGGGCCAAGTACTTCTCCAAGCTGGATGTATGATGGGGATACAACAATGTCCACATCTGAGATGGAGACGAAGAAAAAGCCGCATTCAGAACTAACCAAGAGCTCTTCGAACCCACGGTAATGTTCTTTGGGCTCACAAATTCACCAGCCACGTTCCAGTGGATGATGAATGACATATTCAAGGATTTGATCGCCAGAGGGAAAGTCACCATTTACCTCGACGACATACTCATCTTCATGAAATCCCTGTCAGAACACCGGAATATAGTACGACAAGTACTCCAGCGACTTCAAGAGAACAAATTGTTCCTCAAAGCAGAAAAGTGCGAGTTTGAGGTACTCGAAACCGAATACTTAGGGGTTATCATCAGCGAAGATACAATTCGCATGGACCCAGTCAAGATAGCTGGAATAGCGGAATGGCCAACCCCGACAAAGAAAAAAGAACTACAGTCGTTCTTAGGATTCACAAACTTCTACCGAAAGTTCATCAAGGACTACTCCAAGATAGTGCATCCCCTTACCCAGCTAACTGGAAAGGTAGACTGGACATGGGAATCAGAACAAGAACAAGTGTTTAACCAGCTCAAGAAGCTGATGACGACAAACATAGTTCTTACGATCCCTTTGGATGATGGAAAGTTCCAAGTAGAAGCTGACGCCAGTGATGAAGCCATTGGTGCTATTCTAAGCCAAGAAAAGGAAGGCAAATGGAGACCCGTCGCCTTCATGTCAAAAGCGCTCACTGTCACTGAGCGCAACTACGAAATCTATGACAAAGAATTGCTAGCAATCATGTTAGCATTAGAGGAGTGGCGCCATTATCTCATGGGCACCAAAGAGACTGTTGAGATCTGGACTGACCACCAGAATCTCCAGTACTTCCGGAAACCCCAGAAGTTGAATCGCCGACAAGCTCGGTGGGTCACCGAATTAGCGGAATACTGTTACAATTTTTCCGTTATCTTATCTTATCCGAGTCATATCCATGACTCATCCATCTAATCTAGTTCAGAAACCGACTCGTATCCAGATATTCACCGACGACAACCCCCGTTCTCACCATCCGTCACCCCAGACGACTACTATTGGTCCTATGATCCTCCCAGATCGTCCTACTTCGACACCGTTTGTGCATGGACTGTAGCGTTTCATCTAAATATAACGCCATAGGAATACTATATAAACAGAGTATATTAGACCATTGTACTTTATCTCTTGTTTTAATTAACATCATATACTCCTTACTCGCACTACACCAAAGACTATTAGCTTAAATTCTCTCACTTGGGTGATCGTTCAAACGCGTAACGGCCCAGAGAGGATCAGCTGACTGTCCCAAGTCACGTGCTAAAGGCGGTACCTAACATAAAACAAGAGATATCCAACCAACTTTTCTTCTATCACGCTAGCCGTATAGAAGAACTCATGTCCGGAGAAGACAGAAACTCTCAAGAACCCCGGACCGTCTCTCTCGGCGTCGCCATCGGTGGCGCTATTTTATTATCTTTCTTTACGGTCCTTGCCGTACTAATCTACGAGGAAGAACTCCGGGCCTTGCTGAGAAGGCAACCCCGAAGGACAGAAACAGAACCCCGTCCCGTACCGCCCGCCACCCATGACCTTCCCAGGGGGGTACCCCCCGCAAGACTGGGAGAACGAGAGGAGGTTCCACTCGTTCGTCCCCGGGCCCGATTCATCATCGGGCCCTCCTCCCCCTCCTCCTCCTCCGAGGAGAGCACTAATTCGCGGCCCCCGTCTCCGGGGATCGCAGAACTTCGGGCTCGAATTGCCCAAAACGCCCTCGCCTACAATGCAAGGGCTCTCCTACTCCGGAACCGGCTGGAACGACCCACCGCCGCAATGGAGCAACCAACAATCGGTCCCGAGGAGACCGAAGAACACGAGAGGGACGTTTGGTCTGATGGGGATGAACCCCCGCCCCCATACCCCGGTCCCCCCCCTCGTCCAAGAGCCCCCGCCCTTCGCCAATCCCAGCGAAGGTCCGATTCCTCGTCGTCCAACAGCGACGACAACAACAACAACGGGTCCAACTCCACCGGACCCCGACACCCCGACGATCCCGGAATGGATCGGACCCACCCCTACGGCCCTTGGAGCCGTGAGCGGTGGCCAAGCAGGGAGGAAATCTCCATCTCCTCCCTCCCCGTCATCGAAATCTCCGATGACGAGTCCGACGACGGTCTCGTCGGAATCCACACCCAGGCCGCTCCCCTTGCCCCCGACGATCCCTTCAACTCCGACGGGCTCGACTACACGTGGCCAGAACTCTCCGACTACGATCGGAGAATATTCGGTCCATACCGGACCGCTGCATGGGAAATTCAACGAAGGGACGTCGAAGCCCGAGACCTCTGGGAAGAACCCAGAATGGAGATGGATGAGTGGCTCGCCCTCAACAGGGGCGACCCCATCCGAGTACCAATGGAAGGCCCTAGCAACGCCAGGGCCCTCATCGTCAACCACCGGATTCGCGCCAACCTGCAACCGGTCAATCTTCGGTCCCGCCGCCGGGGATTGTTTTCCAGGGTTATTACCCAGGACCCCACGCGAGCAACGAGAGCTGGACAGGACCCTCCAGCATCTCTGGAGGCTGGAGATGGCACGAGAAGATTGAGGAGGAAGAGCCTCAATACAATACGTTTACCTACGATACAGGTTACTACGGAGGGATGGAATACCACCACCCTCAATACGAAATATATCTGGGCTACCTACCGGATACCCCGGTCGTAAACCCACGACCACTCCCCGACTCACCTCCTCATCATCAGGTGCGTCACCAAGGATACCACCCTTATCAGGGTGGCAGTCTTCTCTTTGCAGGGGCAGGGGAAGAAATGGAAGCGGAAGGAACGCCGGCAGGAAATGCCACCGCAGGGGCGTCAAGAAATCCTGCCACGGCAGAAGAAACTCGGCAGCAAATGCGAACCGAGTTGCAGGAGAAAGAGCGGCGCATAGCGGAGATGCGTAGCGAGCTCGACAAGGAGGACGCCGCCCGCAAGACACTGGCGGACTACCTCCGAGCCCAAGAGTGAGAGAAGGAGCCGGAGAGGGGAAGACCGCCGGGGCCACCAAGAGGGTACCCGGGGTACAGGCCGGATCGATTCTCGATCCCAAGGCCGCCCCCTGGTCAGGGACCACCTGACCCAATCCCGAATCCGGTCGGGAACGCCGCCGCTGATGCCCCATACTTGGGCATCAAGCCGACCCTTGTCAAGGTCCCCGCCCCGTTCAAAGGGGATCATGACGATATTGAACTGCTTCATAGGCGATTGTATCGCCTATTTTGAAGTGTTCAGACACTATTTCCAGGTGCCGTCGCACCTGGTATTATTCGCGACATCCCACTTCGAGGGTGCCGCCAAGGACTGGTGGGTCTACAAGAGACCCGAATACTGGGTAGGCGATGCCTTTGACGGCACCGCTGCCCACTTCCGATACCCCGACTGGGCCGACTTCGTCGACTTAGTCACAAGACAATTCCGAGATCCGGCGATCGAGGAAATTCATGAAAAGCGCATGTTCGATCTGCGCATGGGAGCACAGCCCGCCTCCCACTACTTCCAGAAGCTGGAAGAAGAAGCAAAGCTAGCGGGCCGGAGATCCGATGAGGCGGAGAGAGGCGCGATGGTAAAGGCGGTGCGACTAGGAGTGCCTAGTTCGTATACCACCTTCATCTCAAATATGGGAGTGAGCATTCCGTGCTCATACCCAGAATGGAAGGAGCGCATTCTTCGAATGTATGAAGAGAGACAGCGGAAGTGGGTCTTTGACCAGACCACCAGTACGCCTCGGGACGGCCAGAAGCAGGGCCCGTGTCCCCAACAACAGCAACCCAGCGGCAAGAACACCGCTGGGGCGACAAGTTCCTCGGCTCCAAAACCGAGTGTTGGGAGTGGAGGGACCAATCGCGATGCTGGAACTGGTAAGTGGACGACGTACGGGGGGGCGGGAAAGCCCATGGACGTAGACCGGCAACGAGCCGAGGGGCGCTGCTTCAGGTGCGACCAAAAGGGTCACCTGAGCAGGGATTGCCCTACGAGAAAAGAGAAGAACGTAGTGAGATACGTGGGGCCCACTGACGCAGTGGTGCCGAGCACCTCCAAGATCGAGGAGGTAAAAGAGTAGGGCGTCAAGGGTTCGATTCCCCTTGCACGCCCAAGTCTCAAGGTGTGTCCTCGGTTTCCGCGGGTCGGACTAATTACTATGAAAACAGACAATTACATACGAAAAATATATCTATAACTTCACCGAAGCCGAAGACAAAGAAAGAATCAACAAAAACAAACAGGTACATCATACTACTAGAAGACGCTGACACTAGTATCTGTAGTGACAAATCCCGACCCTCCGACGAACTGGAGCGGGACTTGCCAAGTGGTGTTGGCACCGCAACAAAGTCCAATGAGCAGAGCTCACCAGATATGCCGCTGAGCGCACAGCGACGAGCAGGGACCAGTAGGCAGGACTCCTTTGGGCCTCCCAGAAGTCCGACCATCCCAGTACCTGCCTCGAGCAGCGGGGCAAGCTCACCAGTTCCGCCAGGGTCGGCGGAGGACCAGGACAGTGCCTCTAACCAAGGCCAGGCTTTACCCGGACGAACCGGTCCGGGGAGCGGAAAACTTGACGAAGCTGAGTACCAAACCGGGCTGGTAAGTTGCAGGGTTGACAACCGTGCGAAGGTCGCCTTAGGCACTAGCTGGGAGTCAATGACCAAAGAATTTCAAACTCCGTCGCGAGTGGTGCTGGCCGAGGAAAAGGGACAGGATCCCGCTAGCGCCCAGGCAGTAAAAAGGGGGCATTTCAGCAGAACTACCGTCGTTGAAGTACCCGACGAAGAAGATGATACGGCGTTCAGGATGTGGCAAGACAACCAATCCAAAGCCAGTACCCCGATATGCAGAACACCGGAAAAACAGAAACTCGATCTTCCAAACGTACCAGGAAGCATCGAAACTGATACCGATCTTAACAAGGGGGTATCAATCACTTTCAAATGTACGGGAAAGCTGAAAAAGTCTTCTGAATGCACAGAGAAGCAAGACGAATTCCAATGGTTCAAACCATTTGGAATTGACTGGACGATGCGCGCTATACGCAACTCCAAGAACTTGGCAAACGCCAAAGCGGTTCTCTCCATTTGGGTACATCCCAAACGACTTGGAGAAATCAACGACAAGCTTATCCAAAGCTTACGAACGGGAGAGAGCATTGCCCGGGAACAGCTCTACGAATTACACGAACCCATTCGTTACATTCGCGGTACCAAGAGCTCCGGTCGAGACTTCTTGGTAGGCATCCAACTTTCCCCATGTACCGGGAAAAAAGTATTGACAACCCAAGCGTTGTTGGACAGTGGTTGCACGGGCAGCTCTATCAACCGAACGTATGTCCAACAACACCAGTTGGACACCAGAAAGGCAGCATCTCCTATACCAGTCTATAATGCCGATGGAACGCGCAATAAAGCAGGAGACGTTACCGAATTTGTAGAATTGCGAATGACAATTGGAGGGCATAGTGAACGCATTGACCTCGCAGTCACCGACTTAGGTTCCAAAACTGTATATTTGGGACATGACTGGCTTAAACGCCATAACCCTTTCGTCAACTGGAAAGCGGGAACCTTGACATTTGGACGATGTCATTGTGTCCAAAACCACTTTACTCTGCCAGACGCAGAGGAAGAAGACCGATGGGACGAAGAACTCGAAGAGGGAGAAAGTATTCTTGCTGTCAACATGCAAGAAGAAATCATTCTTCGAGCCATTCATCACGCAAACGAGTTAGCAGCTGCAGCTAACGCGGAAAAACCGAAGCAGATGTTTGAGGAACTCGTACCGCCTCAGTATCAAAGCTTTAGAGATTTATTCTCTAAGGAAAGCTTTGATGAATTACCAGAACGAAGAACCTGGGATCACGCCATCGAGCTAATCCCCAATGCAAAATCTACTTTAGATTGCAAAGTGTACCCGCTCAATCGCAATGAGCAGGAACAACTAGATAAGTTCTTAGATGAGAACTTAAGCTCAGGACGCATTCGACCTTCGAAATCCCCGTTCGCCTCTCCCTTCTTCTTCATCAAGAAAAAGGATGGCTCGTTACGACCAGTTCAAGACTACCGAAAGCTGAATGAAATGACGATCAAAAATCGTTATCCTCTCCCGCTCATCTCTGAGCTTATCGACAAATTGAGAGGAGCCAAATATTTCTCTAAGCTGGATGTACGATGGGGTTACAACAATGTCCGTATTCGAGACGGAGACGAAGAAAAAGCCGCGTTCAGAACAAACCGAGGGCTCTTTGAACCCACGGTAATGTTCTTTGGGCTCACAAATTCACCAGCCACATTCCAGTGGATGATGAACGACATATTCAAGGATTTGATCGCCGGAGGAAAGGTCACCATTTACCTCGACGATATACTTATCTTCACAAAATCCTTGACAGAACACCGGAACATAGTACGACAAGTACTCCAGCGACTTCAAGAGAACAAATTGTTCCTCAAAGCCGAGAAATGCGAGTTTGAGGTACTCGAAACGGAATACCTTGGGGTCATCATAAGCGAAGATGCCATTCGCATGGATCCAGTCAAGATAGCAGGAATAGCGGAATGGCCAACCCCAACGAAAAAGAAGGAACTACAATCCTTCTTAGGATTTATGAACTTCTATCGAAAGTTCATCAAAGACTATTCCAAAATAGTCCGTCCCCTTACCCAGTTGACCGGAAAAGTAGACTGGACCTGGGGATCAGAACAAGAACAGGCGTTTGATCAGATCAAGAAGCTGATGACAACAAACGTAGTTCTAACGATTCCTTCGGACGATGGAAAATTCCGAGTAGAAGCCGATGCGAGTGACGGAGCCATTGGTGCCGTACTCAGCCAAGAAAGAGAAGGCAAATGGAGACCTGTCGCCTTCATGTCCAAGGCGCTCACCGTTACCGAGCGCAACTATGAGATTTACGACAAGGAGTTGCTAGCCATCATGTTAGCATTGGAAGAATGGCGACATTATCTCATGGGCGCAAAAGAAATCATTGAGATCTGGACAGACCATCAGAATCTCCAATACTTCCGAAAACCCCAGAAGTTGAATCGTCGACAAGCACGATGGGTCACTGAACTAGCGGAATATCACTTTATCCTTCAGCATAAAGCCGGAACCGCTAACCAGAAGGCTGATCTTCTCAGTAGACGAGATGATCATGACCAGGGAAAAGAAGACAATAAAGACATTGTCGTTCTATCCCCGGAACACTTCCGTGCCCTGATAATACCAACCACGGAAGAAAGAATCATGCGTATAAGAGACGCAACAAAGCAGAAGGAACAGTGGGACCAGGGCATTGAAAAATCCCTTAACCATGAAAGAGGAATCACACAGGAGAACGAAATCCTGTGGTACGACGGACGAGTCTATGTTCCCAATGACTCAATACTACGCGGAGAAATCATTGCACAATCCCATGATCATATCACCGCTGGACACCCTGGAATCGCCAAAACCAAAGAACTCATACTCCGTGAGTACTGGTGGCCGAAGATGAAGAAAGACGTAGAATCTTACATCAAAGGATGTGAGACTTGTCAAAGGACGAAGAGCGATACGCAGGCCAAGGCTGCTCCTCTTCACCCCAATGCAATTCCTGATACGCCATGGACACATATCTCAGTCGATATGATCACCGGACTCCCAGAGTCAGATGGATTTGACGCTCTACTAGTCATCGTAGACCGTTTCTCCAAAAATATCCTCTTGATTCCATGCAATGAGGAACTATCAGCAGAAGGATGGGCGTTAATCCTTCGCAACCAAGTATATGCGAAGCATGGAATGCCGCAAGTGGTCATCTCTGACAGAGGACCCCAATTCGTCTCAGCATTCATGAAAGAACTATATCGAATGCTGAATATCACTCAAAATGCGTCTACGGCCTATCATCCGCAGACAGACGGACAGACAGAGAGAGTCAACCAGGAGGTTGAAAAATACCTTCGTATCTTTGTCAACCATAGACAGACCGACTGGGTAGCATGGCTACCACTCGCTGAATTTGCCCACAACAACCGAGTTCACTCGGCCACGGGCAAGAGTCCTTTCATGGTCCTATATGGACGAAATCCCCGACTCATCCCCGAGTCAATACAGAAAACTGGCTTTGTAAACCCTACAGCCGTTGATTTTATGGAAACTATGGCCAAAGTCCATAAGGAGGTCCACGAAGCATTGGAAAAAGCGGCGATGCAAATGAAGGTACAATACGACAAGAAGAAGCAGACTCAACGAGAGTATCAAATTGGAGACAAGGTATGGCTTGATACCGCCAACCTTCACCTTCCACGACCAAAGAAAAAGCTTGACGACAAACGAACGGGACCGTTCGAAATCGTTGAAAAGTCGGGAGCGGCAGCATACAAACTGAAACTGCCACCCCATTGGAAAATTCATCCCCGATTCAATGAGAAACTGTTAACTCCATACGTTGCACCCTCATTTGAAAACCAAGAACAACCGCCTCCTCCTCCCCCGGATCTCATAGACGGTCAAGAAGAATACGAAATCGAAGAAGTCTTGGACTCGCGCACCAGAAAGGTACGGTCCAAGCGAGGACAACCATCTAGGGAAGTCATCGACTACCTAGTCAAATGGAAGGGATGGACTCGTGAACACAATTCATGGGTCCGAGAGAATGAAATGAAGAATGCCTCGGAAGCGATCCAAGAATATAAGGCCAACGTAAACCGCGCCGTATATATTCCAAAAATCGCAACCAGGAAAATAGTGGTCAAGATACTGGACCACGAGTATTCAGAACACGGCGACGTAGCATACCTCGCCAAAAGAACAGATGGACGCGTCAAATGGATTATCAATCCAGACGAAGAAATATGGAAAAAACTGATTGATCAGTACTGGGTCAATCAAATCGCAACACAGTACGACACCCCTTTGGAAGAGCCTTAGCAGTCGGGACGACTGCTTTAACAAGGGGGTAATGTTACGATTTTTCCGTTATCTTATCTTATCCGAGTCATATCCATGACTCATCCATCTAATCTAGTTCAGAAACCGACTCGTATCCAGATATTCACCGACGACAACCCCCGTTCTCACCATCCGTCACCCCAGACGACTACTATTGGTCCTATGATCCTCCCAGATCGTCCTACTTCGACACCGTTTGTGCATGGACTGTAGCGTTTCATCTAAATATAACGCCGTAGGAATACTATATAAACAGAGTATATTAGACCATTGTACTTTATCTCTTGTTTTAATTAACATCATATACTCCTTACTCGCACTACACCAAAGACTATTAGCTTAAATTCTCTCACTTGGGTGATCGTTCAAACGCGTAACGGCCCAGAGAGGATCAGCTGACTGTCCCAAGTCACGTGCTAAAGGCGGTACCTAACAAATACCACTTTGTTCTCCAACACAAAGCTGGAACTGCTAATCAAAAGGCTGATCTTCTCAGTAGATGAGATGATCACGATCAGGGAAAAGAAGACAACAAAGACGTCGTCGTTCTATCCCCGGAACACTTCTGTGCCTTGATACTACCAACAACGGAAGAAAGGATTACGCATATAAGAGACGCAACAAAGCAGAAGGAGCAGTGGGACCAGGGAATCGAGAAGTCCCTCAACCATGAAAGAGGAATCATGCAGGAAGACAAAATCCTGTGGTACGACGGACGAGTCTATATCCCCAACGACTCGATACTACGCAGCGAGATCATTGCACAATTCCATGATCACATCACCGCTGGACACCCTGGAATCACCAAGACCAAAGAACTCATACTTCATGAGTATTCGTGGCCAAAGATGAAGAAGGACATCGAGTCTTACATCAAGGGGTGCGAGACTTGTCAAAGGACGAAGAGCGATACGCAGGCCAAGGCGGCACCTCTTCACCCCAACGCAATACCCGATATGCCATGGACACATATATCAGTCGACATGGTCACTGGACTCCCCGAGTCAGACGGATTCGACGCTCTACTGGTCATAGTAGACTGTTTTTCCAAGAACATTCTCCTGATTCCGTGCAATGAGGAATTATCAGCAGAAGGATGGGCATTAATACTTCGCAATCAAGTATATGCAAAGCATGGAATGCCACAAGTGGTCATCTCAGACAGAGGACCTCAATTTGTTTCAGCATTCATGAAGGAGCTATACAGGATGCTGAATATCACTCAGAATGCATCCACGGCATACCACCCGCAGACAGACGGACAGACAGAGAGAGTCAACCAGGAGGTTGAGAAATACCTCCATATCTTTGTCAACCACTGACAGACCAACTGGGTAGCATGGCTACCACTAGCCGAATTCGCCCATAATAACCGAGTTCACTCGGCTATGGGCAAAAGTCCCTTCATGGTCCTATACGGACGAAACCCCCAACTCATTCCCGAGTCAATACAGAAAACCGGCTTCGCAAATCCTGCAGCCATCAACTTCACGGAAACTATGGCCAAGGTCCATAAAGAAGTCCATGAAGTGCTAGAAAAGGCTGCGGCGCAAATGAAGGCACAATATGACAAGAAGAAACAGACTCAAAGGGAGTATAAGATCGGAGATAAGGTATGGCTGGACACCGCCAACCTTCATCTTCCTCGTCCAAAGAAAAAGCTCGACGATAAACGAATGGGACTGTTCGAAATCGTAGAAAAGTCAGGAGCAGCAGTGTACAAATTGCAGCTGCCGCCACATTGGAAGATCCACCCCCGGTTCAATGAGAAATTGTTGACCCCATACATCGCTCCCTCATTCGCGAACCAAGAACAACCGCCGCCTCCCCCTCTGGACCTCATCGACGGTCAAGAAGAGTATGAAATCGAAGAAGTCTTGGATTCGTGCACCAGAAAGGTATGATCCAAGCGAGGACAACCATCTAGGGAAGTCACGGACTACCTAGTCAAATGGAAGGGATGGACTCGTGAACACAATTCATGGGTCCAAGAGAACGAAATGACGAATGCCTTAGAAGCGATCCAAGAGTATCAGGCTAGCATAAACCACGCCATATACACTCCAAAAATCACAACTAGGAAGATAGTGGTCAAGATACTGGACCACAAATACTCGGAACACGGTGATGTAGCCTACCTCGCCAAAAGAAAAGATGGACACATCAAATGGATTATCAATCCAGATGAAGAAATATGGAAGAACCTGATCGATCAGTACTGGATCAGCCAAATTGCAACACAGTTCGACACCCCTTTGGAGGAGCCTTAGCAGTCGGGACGACTGCTTTAACAAGGGGGTAATGTTATGATTTTTCCATTATCTTATCTTATCCGAGTCATATCCATGACTCAGCCATCTAATCTAGTCCAGAAACCGACTCGTATCCAGCTATTCGCCAGATACCACCCTCGTTCTCACCGTCTGTCACCCCAGACTGCTTTCTATTGGTTCTAGGATCCTCCCGGATTGTCCAACTTCGACACCGTTTGTGCATGGACCATAGCATTTCATCTAATTATAAACGCCATAGAAATACTATATAAACAGAGTAAACTAGACAGTTGTACTCTATCTCTTGTTTAAATTAAAACAATATACTTCTTGTTCGCACAACACAGAAGGCTATTGGCTCTCATCTCTCAATTGGGTGATTGTTCGAACACGTAACGGCCCAGAGGGATCAGCTGACTGCCCCAAGTCACATGCCCAAGTTGGTGCATAACAGCAGGGGCATCAACAATCCCTGCCATAGCAGAAGAAATCCATCAGCAGATGAAAACCATGCTGATGGAGAAGGAATGGCGCATCATGGAGATGCATGAAGAGCTCGACAGGGAGGAGTCCGCCTGCAAGATGATGACAGATTACCTCCGAGATCAAGAAAAGGGGAAGACTATCGGGGGAGCCACCAAGAGGCTACCCGGGTCCCAGGCTGGATCATTACTCGATCTCAAGACCACCCCCCAGCAAGGGTCCTCCTGACCCAATTCCCAATCCTGTCAGGAATGCCACTGCCGATGCCCCATATCTGGACATCAAACCAATGCTCGTCAAGGTACCCTCGCCATTCAAGGGGGACCATGACGACATCAAATGCTTCATAGGCGATTGCATCGCCTACTTCGAAGTGTTTCGACACTATTTCCAGGTGCCATCACACCTGGTGCTATTCACGACATCCCACTTCGAGGGTGCTGCCAAGGACTGGTGGGTCTACAAGAGACCTGAATACTGGGTTGGCAATGCATACAATAGGACCGCCACCCATTTCAGATACCCTGACTGGGCCAACTTCATCGACCTAGTCACACAACAATTCTAGGTTCCCGCTATTGAGGAGATCCATGAAAAGTGGATGTCTGATCTCCACATGGGAGCACAGCCCGCCTCCCACTACTTCCAGAAGCTTGAGGAGGAAGCCAAGCTAGCAGGCTGAAGGACCGACGAAGCTGAGCATGGCACCATGGTGAAGGCAGTGAGACTAGGAGTTCCAAGCTCCTACACCACCTTCATCTCCAATATGGGTGTCAATATCCTGCACTCATATATGGAATGGAAGGAATGCATCCTCAGGATGTATGAAGAGAGACAGTGGAAATGGGTCTTTGACCAGACCACTAGTACACCTCAGGACGGCCAGAAGCAGGGCCAGCGTCCCCAACAACAGCAGCCCAGTGGCAAGAACACCACTGGGGTGACAAGTTCCTCAGCCCCAAAGCCGACTGCTGGCAGTAGTACCAGTCGCGACACCAGGACTGGTCGGTGGATGACATATGGAGAGGCGGGGAAGCCCATGGACTTAGACTGGCAATGAGCCAAGGGGCGCTGCTTCACATGCAACGAGAAAGGGCACCTGAGCAGGAATTGCCCTAAGAGAAAAGAGAAGAATGTTGTGAGATACATAGGGCCCACTGACGAAGTGGTGCTGAGCACCTCCAAAGTCGAGGAGGTAAAAGACTAGGTCAACAAGGGTTCAATTCCCCTTGCTCAACCAAGTCTAAAGGTGAGTCCTCAGTTTCTGCAGGTCAGACTGACTATTATAATCATAGACAATTACACACAAATACAAATATATATCCTATGACTTTACAGAACCCGAACCCGAAGACCAAACAAGAATCGACAAGAAAAAACAGGTACATCATCCTTCTTGAAGATGCTGACACAAGTATCTGTAGTGACAATTCCCAATCCTCCAATGAGGTCGAGTGGTGGGACTTGCCAGGTGGTGCTGGCACTTCCACGAAGCCCAATGAGCCTAGCTCACTGGGTATGCTACTGAGCAATCAGTGATGGGCAGGGACTAGTAGGTGGGACTCCCTTGGGCCTCCCATGGGCCTTCCAGTAGTCCGACCATCCCAGTACCTTCCTCGAGCGGAGGGGCAAGCCCACAAACCTCGCTAGGGTCAGCAGGGGAAGATAGCACCTCTCACCAAGGCCAGGACCAAAGCCCCAGATGAACTGGTCTGGGTGGAAGAAAACCTGACAAGGCTGAGTATCTCACCAGGCCAGAGAGTCACAGGATCAAAGCTGAAAGGAAGGAAGTCGCTAGCACCCAGGCAATAGAAAGGGGGCAGTTGTACCCAAACAATGGGCATGATGGTAGCACCAGCTGAGAGTCAATGACCAAGAAAATTCAAACTCCGTTGAAAGTGGTGCCAGCTAAAGAACACAGGAGTACTGACCAGAGATATGAAGGCAAGCTGGCTGACAAATTCCCATCAGTGGCTGTACTCCACCAGGGGATATCCCATGCTCAGGAACCTGCTAGTGCCCAGGCAGTAAAAAGGGGGCATTCCAGTAGAACCACTATCGTCGAAGCACCTGACAAAGAAGATGACACTGCCTTTAGGATTTGGCAAGCCAGCCAATCCAAAGCCAGTACCCCAATACCCAAAGACTTCCAAACGTATGAGGAAGCAACCGACTCAAAGACTCCTGAATGTATGGGGGAGCACCAGACTCAAGGTCTTCTGAATGCACGGGGAAGTACTGAACCCGACACCTATCCTAACAAGGGGGTATCAGACACTTCCAAATGTATGGGGAAGTACAGAACACCAGAAGCTCACCAACGCAATGGAGAGCAGAAAAAGACTTCTGAATGCAAGGGGAAGCAGGATGATCTTCAGTGGTATCAACCATTCGGGATCGATTGGATGTTATGTGCAGTATGTAACTCCAAGGATTTGGCAGTCGCCAAAGCAGTTCTCTCTATTTGGGTTCACCCCAAACATCTTGGAGAGATAGATGATGAGCTCATTCAGAGCTTAAGAATGGGAGGGAGTATAGCCCGAGAACAGCTCTACAAATTACATGAACTGATCCGCTATATCCATGGTACCAAAAGCTCAGGTCGAGACTTTTTGGTGGATATTCAGCTTTCCCCATGTACCAGAAAACAGACATTGACAACCCAAGCATTGTTGGATAGCAGCTGTACAGGCAGCTCTATCAACAGAACTTATGTCCAATAACACCGGTTGGACACGAGAAAGGCCACCACCCCAATACTAGTCTACAATGCTGATGGAATGTGCAACAAGGCAGGTGATGTCACAGAATTTGTGGAACTTTGAATGACCATTGGAGACCACAGTGAATGAATTGACCTTGCGGTCACCAACTTGGGCTCCAAGACCATGTACTTGGGCCACAACTGGCTTAAACACCACAACCCTTTCGTCAACTGGAAGGTGGGGACCATGACATTCAGAAGATGTCAATGCGTCCAGAATTCTTTCATACTGCCTGACACAGATGAAGAAGATCAATGGGATGAGGAACTGGAAGAAGGAGAGAGTATTCTTGCCATCAATATGCAAGAAGAGATCATCCTTCACACTGTCCATCATGCAAATGAATTGGTGGCAGCCGCAAATGCAGAAAAACTGAAAAAGACATTCAAGGAGCTCATGCCTCCTCAGTATCAGAGCTTTAGAGACTTGTTCTCAAAGGAAAGCTTTGATGACCTACCCGAAAGAAGACCCTGGGACCATGCGATCGAGCTGGTCCCCAACACGAAATCAACTTTAGACTGTAAAGTCTATCTGCTCAATTGCAATGAGCAAGAACAGCTGGACAAGTTCCTTGATGAGAACTTAGACTCAGGACAAATCTGCCCCTCGAAATCCCCCTTCGCCTCTCCTTTCTTCTTCATCAAGAAAAAGGATGGTTCACTCTGACCAGTTCAGGACTACTGTAAACTGAACAAAATGACGATTAAGAATTGTTATCCCCTTTCTCTCATTTCCGAACTTATCGATAAGTTATGAGGAGCCAAGTATTTCTCTAAGCTGGACATTCACTGAGGATACAACAATGTACACATCAGAGATGGGGATGAAGAAAAACTACTTTCAGAACTAACTGAGGACTCTTTGAGCCAACAGTCATGTTCTTCAGTCTTATGAACTCACCAGCCACCTTCCAGTGGATGATGAATGACATATTCAAGGATTTGATCGCCAGAGGAAAAGTCATGATTTACCTCGATGATATTCTCATATTCACAAAATCCTTGACTGAACATCGAGACATAGTTCAACAAGTGCTCCAATGTCTCCGAGAGAACAAATTGTTCCTCAAAGCCGAGAAATGCGAGTTTGAAGTGCTTGAGACTGAGTACTTAGGGGTTATTATCAGCGAAGATGCCATTCGCATGGACCCAGTAAAGATCGCGGGCATAGCAGAATGGCCCACTCCAATGAAGAAGAAAGAACTGCAATCATTCTTAGGATTCACGAACTTTTATAGAAAGTTCATTCGGGACTACTCCAAGATCGTGCATCCCCTTACCCAGTTAACAGGAAAGATAGACTGGATGTGGAGATCAGAACAAGAACAAGCATTTAGACAACTCAAGAAGTTGATGATGACAAACGTAGTTCTGACGATTCCCTTGGATGATGGAAAGTTCCAAGTAGAAGCCAATGCTAGTGATGGTGCCATCGGCGCTGTTCTAAGCCAAGAACAGAATGGCAAATGGAGGCCAGTCGCCTTCATGTTGAAAGTGCTCACCATCACTGAATGCAACTATGAAATATATGACAAGGAGTTGCTAGCCATCATGCTAGTGTTGGAAGAATGGTGCCATTACCTCATGAGCGCTAAAGAGACCATCAAGATCTGGACTGATCACCAGAATCTTCAATACTTCCGGAAGCCCCAGAAGTTGAACTGTTGACAAGCTCGATGGGTCACCGAATTAGCAGAGTACCACTTTGTCCTTCAACACAAAGCTGGAACCACTAACAAGAAGGCAGATCTTCTCAGCAGAGGAGATGATCACGATCAAGGAAAAGAAGATAATCAAGATGTTGTCATTCTTTCCCCAGAGCATTTCCGGGCATTGGTATTACCAACTACCAAAGAAAGAATCACGCATATAAAAGATGCAACAAGACAAAGAGAACAGTGGGACCAGGGGATTGAGAAATCCCTTAACCATGAATGAGGAATCACCCAGGAAAACAAGATCCTGTGGTATGATGGATGAGTCTATATTCCTAACGACTCTATCCTACACAGAGAGATCATTTCACAATTTCATAATCATATCACTGCTGGACACCCAGGAATCGCCAAGACCAAGGAACTCATTCTTTGCAAATATTGGTGGCCAAAGGTGAAGAAAGACATGGAGTCCTACATCAAGGGATGTGAGACTTGTCAACAAATGAAGAGTGATATGCAGGCCAAGACTGCACCTCTTCATCCGAATACAATCCCAGACACTCCATGGATGCACATTTCCATCGACATGGTTACCGGACTTCCAGAGTCCGAAGGATTTGATGCACTACTTGTCATAGTAGACCGCTTCTCCAAGAACATCCTCCTCATTCCATGTAGCAAGGAATTATCAGCAGAAGGATAGGCACTGATGCTTCGCAATCATGTATACACCAAGCATGGAATGCCACAGGTGGTCATATCAGACCAAGGACCACAATTCATTTCAGCATTCATGGAGGAACTTTAACAAATGCTAAATATTACACAGAATGCCTCAATGGCATATCATCCTCAGACCGATGGACAGACAGAGAGGGTCAACTAGGAGGTTGAAAAGTACCTCTGCATCTTTGTCAACCATCGACAGACTGACTGGGTAGCATGGTTACCTCTTGCCAAATTCGCCCACAATAACCAAGTACACTCAGTTATGGGCAAGAGTCCCTTCATGGTCCTGTATGGCCACAACCCCCAACTCATTCCCAAGTCAATTCAGAAAACCAGCTTTGCGAATCCCACAGCTGTCGACTTCACTGAAACAATGGCCAAAGTCCATAAGGAAGTCCACGATGCCTTAGAAAAGGCAGCGGCACAAATGAAGGTGCCATATGACAAAAGAAAGAAAAACCCCCAGGAGTATCAAATCGGTGATAAGGTCTGGCTCGACACTGCCAACCTTCATCTCCCAAGACCCAAGAAGAAGCTTGACGATAAACAAACAGGACCATTCAAAATCATCGAAAAATCAGGGGCAGCAGCATACAAGTTGAAGCTGCCACCCCATTGGAAAATACATCCCCAATTCAATGAGAAATTGTTAACTCCTTACATTGCACCCTCATTCCCAAACCAACAGCAACCACTGCCTCCTCCTCTGGACCTCGTCGATGGTCAAGAAGAATATGAGATCAAAGAAGTCTTGGACTCACGCACCAGAAAGGTATGATCCAAGAGAGGACAACCATCTAGGGAAGTCATGGACTACCTAGTCAAGTGGAAAGGATGGACATATGATCCTCCTGGACCACCATACTTTGACACCATTTGTGCATGGACTTTAGCATTTCATCTATATATAACACCATAGAAATAGTATATAAACAGAGTAAACTACATAGTTGTACTCTATCTCTTGACTAAATTCAAATCATATACTCCTTTTACTCACACTACACCAAAGAACTAAAGCTTCTATCTCTCAACTTGGGTAACTGTTTGAACACGTAACAGCCCAGAGGGATCAGCTGACATTCCCAAGTCATGTGCCCAAGGTGGTACCTAACAGGAAGAGGGGCTTTGATGAGAACCAGTTTGATGCCCAGGTATAGGGCATCATCAGGTGCATTCCTGATGGGATTGGGAATAGGGTTGGGAAGACCTCTTCTGGGGGGTGGTCTTGGGATCAAAAATCAATCCAGCCTTAGACCCAGGTAGCCTCTTGGTGGCTTGGTGGGTCTACCCCTGTTGGGCTCCTTTCCCTTATCATTTTCATGGAGGTAGTCCATCATCATCTTCTTGGCAGCCTCTTCTCTTGCAAGTTCTTCATACATCTCAGTGATGTGTTTTTCCTTTTCAGCCAACACAGTTTTGTCTGTTGCTGAAGTTCTGCCATTGTCGCTGGGGTACTTGATGATCCTGCAGGGGTGTTTTCAGCTTCCATATCTTCTCTCATGCCTGTGAAGAGAAGACTGCCACTCTGATAGGGGTGATAGCTGGGTTGTTGTGCCCAACTATAGGGTGGTGAGTTGGGCAGAGATTATGGTCTTGCAACCAGGGTGTTGGGGGATAATTGGGGAAATTTATGTATTGAGGCTGGGAGTATCTCAGCCCATCATAATGTTCATACCCATATCTAGCTCCTTCAAATCTGGACATTGGGTCCATTCTCCTCCCTCCAGGTGAGTTCCAGTTGCCATAACTGTCGAAGGGAGTGACCCAGCTCCCATCATTCCTCTGCTGTCCTTGGGCATAGCTCTGGTACCAAATCGCCAACAGCAGGGTGATAAAGCTCCCAGTTTCTGTTTGCATAAATCCAGGCCCAAATTGTGGCATTGGGGTTCAGTCCCTGTATTGGATCACCTCAGTTGAGGGTGAGCCACTTGTCCATGTTGGGACAATGCTTGGGCCAGACTATTCTGGCCTTGACATCAGCTCGCCTGAGTTCCCAGGCAATGGATACAATGGGGCCAAGTATTTCTTGGTCAATGGCCATGAGGGCAGGCCAGTTTTGGCTTATCCCATTGGGATTGAAGGGACTGTCAGGGGTGAGCAGGACAAACTCAGTTTCAGAGTTTGAGCTCCCATCAGAGTCAGAGGAGGAGAGCTCAATAATGGGGAGCGAGGACAAGGAGTTTGTGCTCCTTCTGGACCCAAGGTCTCTTCCTCAAGCCTAGGGTCCATAGGGGTGGTTTCAATCCACATTTGGATCATCAGAGTGTAAGGCCCTGAGGTAGGGCCTGGTGGGGGTAGGAGAATGGGGATGAGGGGGAAGGGAGTATGGGGGAGGGTTATCAATCTGAGCCCATATGTCCCATGCATATTCTTCCACTGCAGTGGGGGTGGGTCATTCCAACCAGTGGGTTGCAAGAACTGTTCTTGTGGTGTTCTGATTGGTGTCCTCGGAGAAGGACAAAGCTGAGGAGGGGACCATGAAATAGACCCAGGGGTGGGATAGTGGAGCCTCCATTCCTGTTCCCAGTCTGATGGGGGATACCCTCCTGGGAAGGACATGTTTGGGGTGTCAGGGTGGTTGGAGAGGGAGTTGCAGATGGCAGGGTCGCCTTTCTTGGCATAGAAGGGTTCATGCTTCTTCTTCATATGTTAATACGAGAAGAGCAGTAAAGAGTATTAGGAGTGTGGTGCCACTGATTGTGATGCTGAGGGTGATTGTTCTTTGGTTGTCATTGTTCTCAGGCATAGAGTTGTTGTGTCTTTATGGCTAGTGTAAAAGATGTGGGAGGGATACCTTTTGACTAATGTTATGACCCTGTCTAACATGTGACTTGGGATGTAAGCTTCTCTCCAGGCTGTCTCGTGTTTGGACAATCACTCTTAAGTAGAGAGGTTGGCTCAGTCTTTAGTGTAGTGCAGTAGAAGGTATATGAATGCAATTTAGTTGAAAGGTAGAGTACAATGGTGAAAACTACTCTACTTATATACTGAAAGTACAGTGCTATTAATAGATGAAACAGTATGGTCCATGAGTGAATGGTGTTGAAGTCAGATGGATCATAGACCAATAAGAGTGAATAAGGGTGTTTATCAATGAAAACTGGGGTTGCTGTTGGTGAATGCATTGATGCTGACTTGGGATAAGATATATGGTGTCATGGATATGATGAGATAAGATAAGATAATGAAAAAATCATAACACCCAATCCACATATGATCTTGGGATCAGGCACAACTCTTGGGCTGTCTCGCATTTAGACAATCACCCATATCGTAGAGCATGGCTTAGATCTTTAGATGTAGTGGTAGATAGTATATGATTTCAGTTTAGTTGAAAGATAGAGAGTATACACGAAAACTACTCTACTTATATATGAAAATGTACAGCTAAGAATGGGTGAAATGTTATGATGTCCATGCATGAAATGAGTTAGGCTGCATGACTATGGTCCAATCATGGTGAAGCATCTTGGAATAGTTGACAGCATGAGGGAATTGATGGTGGTTATTGATGAACAGTCACAATGTCGATGAGAAATAGTGATTATACATTGGATAGGATAAGGAAAATGGAAAAATCATAACAAAGTTGTGGGTCAAATTGGCTCCTGCCAGCATAGCAGGAACTCATCAGAGGATTAGGATATGAAGGTGGCATGGTGGACTGGGATGTTCTCTTTCAGAGAGGGTGCCAGACTTGCAGAATCCATCCTTGTGGTGGTGGTTGGTCAGCAGGGGAGGACATAATGTAGAGGGAATGGGGGTGGTGGTTGGAGATATAGGATACATTGTCAGCATAGATAGTTTTTTATCTGGTCTCCCTATGCAAGGAAGATTAGGGCAGTGAAAAAGAAGATCAAGATAGCACCCCCAAAAGTGGTACTAATGGTGATTGTTTGAGCTTTGCTGGAATTGGGTTTCATGCATATGGGTTCTTCACAGATGGCAGTGAAGAAACCATGGGAAGCTTCAAACTAATTGTTAGACCCACACCTCACATGATCTGCAGACTTGTGTTAACATTCTGGGCTGCCTCATATTCAGACAATCACCCAGGAGTAAATAGCTATGGTCTTCTGATCCAATGAAGAGAGGCTAAGTTCTTAGCCAAGATAAACTTTAGTTTGAAGTTGAGGATTTACAGTGAGAACTAACTAGTTTATATATGAAAACTGGGTAGCTAATAATAGATAGGTCCATGAGTAGTCCATGCATGAAACAATGAGAAATGTCCATTGGGTGAGCAACCATTGCAAGCCATGAGTACAATAGCTAAAGTCATGTTTTATGGGCAAAACAATGGTGATTGCCACAGATGGAAATGGGGATCAATATGATAAGATGAGCACTGGTGATAAGATAAGTGTTGAGAGATAAGATAAGATAAAGGAAAAAATCATAACAAGTATGCTATGAGCTTGATTGATTCTTCGATCCTCTAGTTACATTGGTGCTTTTATACTTCTCCAACTTCTTACCCCTATACCTATCTGCTCTGGCAATCTTGCTAAGTAGCAACCCACTCTGTCATGTCCACCCCCTTTTTACACTCCTAAATGATTCTCCTAAGGGAAAACCATATGGGATCACCATCCTTGATGATATTAAGGTGGAGGCATGAACTTCCACTGGCAGATGGCCATCCATTATGCTCTAGTGGAAAAGCAGGTTACTGATGGTGGATGGTAGTGCAGATGGTGGTCCACTGGCCCCTGGTTCCTGGTCTGGTGGAAAAGTAGGTTACTGACAATGGATAGCTGTGTGGATGGCAGTCCATTGTCCCCTGACCTTCATTTCCTTCATTTCTAGTGGATCCTAGTCCTGTATTCCTGTTAACTGAGCAGGTGGGTGTTGTTAGTCCTGTGGCAAGCACTAGCTTGGCAGAAGCCAAAATTTGGTGCACATGTATATGTGGTGCAGCACAACGGCTTGCACCACCATTCATATGCTGAGTGGGGCAGCGAGCTCTCCTTATGCTTTGTTTGCATGTATCCTGGTTGGTTAAGTCTTGCTGGAGGCCGAGGTAATTGAGCTATGATATTCTACTTCATCTGACATGTTTAAATTTTAGATACTTTTAATTATCTTTCCCTGTTACCTATGGGCTCTGGCGATGCGAGAGTACGTGTGCGGCTACTCCTTTTTTTGCCGTTTGTATCCGATTGACAAGACAATTTGATTTTTTACCTTCTTTTCCTTTTCTCCGCGAGCACCGAGCCATTGAGCGAGCCGAGCACATTCTCATTAAGCCTACGTAAGTGATTCCTATTGCCCTCTATACTGATTTATCTCTAGATACATCCTGTATCAATCACCTACCAAAATATTACCCACACCCAGCCGATCTGCTAACGACTCACGTCCTCGCGTAATTGTCTACGTCCGCATCGACGTATACTGCGACACCGGGAAGATCATCAGCAATGCCCTCTTCGGAACTGGCGAGCTGGCGGTAATGCGTCCCGTCAAGAAAGAAAGGAGATGTATTGATGAACCGGAACGGTTTACTTTCCGTAAAATCCTTCCTGAAGTAGAGTCGAAACAACAATGGGCCCTTGGCAGGTGCATCGGCAGGGTAGAACTTTGAACGAATACGAGCAGCGACCTCCGTAGATAAAAGCGTACCGATGGTTGAGCATAATCAGCATCTTCGTATGTGATAACATGGAATAGATTTACTTTTTAATAGACTGGACTAGGATGATGTTCTCACCCAAATTATTCTCGTCAAGCAGCCGTATAAAGAACTGAGCATCCCATAGCGTCGTATTCCTATTCACTGCAATATTTGTTCCAAGCTGATCCTGGCTATGTGATAGCCAGATACCTGTACAAACGAACGGTCGGTCAGAATCCTCAGTCGAACGACGATGGTGGCGTAAGACTGATGAGGAGAAAAGAAGAATGTACGTAGTAATCGTCCGTGGTCACGTGTAACCGACGCGTAAGGCGTGATCTCGTACGTGCCGATAAGTCCGGTAAACCATCCCCGGCCAACACTATGCGAAGAAATCAGAGTCGACTGGTGGTAACTAGAGGCATGCTGTAATGTTGCTTTGCCATTCAATGGATAACGGGTTGCTTCCAGGAATCTGCTTCTCTCTCCCTCCCTTTCTATACACCCACGACCGTTCACTCGTGACCAGCTCCCTCCGTAACGTCTTCATCCGTCTATGCCGCCTCCTTTCCACGTATATTCTCTCCACGTGTCCGCACACCGCTCTCCACCTCTCATCCGCATGCATGTCTCATCCTCCCTGTACTCCACATGTACACACATGCCCGTGCAGACTGGAACCGGCCTCATTAGCATCAACACCCTTGCGACCGTAAGACTATTACCTTAGTTAATCTCTCTATTCAGTGCTGCCGGAACTGGCGCACAACGCATTAATTATAGACCTTCAGATTTGTATTCGTACAATATAATTATTATCCTTACCTCGAATCCTCGCTCAAAGGCCGCCTCAAGATGAACGGCACGTCGTGCAGGAGATGCATCGTTACCATGGCTGGTGTAAGAGTGACTGAAGAAAAATTGAGTTGATGAAAAAGGAAATCAAAGGATAGAAAGCGCACCTTGGCTACCGCTATGTCTTCCTGATACTGTGCAATGCAAGCAGCGAGTGGTGCCGGCTTCAAGGCCTACGCAGAGATCAGTTGGCTCATGATTCAAAAAAGGTTTATCTGAATCCTTACCTCAAGAAAACGAACTCCTAAGCCAAATATCTTCACTGTAGTATCCACCATTGATATTGAGACTGGCGAAATAAGGAAACAGATCACAAACTAATGTGGAGCAACCCTGCCAGAGACGACTATTAAAAGTCGTTATCAACAAGCAAATCCCGGCACTGATGTTGGGAAAGGTGGTTCAGTCAAAGAGAGCGAGGACTGGCCATCGCCAACTACAGCAACGAGAAGAAAACCCCGGGAACGAAACGCTCTCGCCAGCATCGAACGCATCGATGACGCACAGAGCCCAGGATCCCGAAGCGAAGCATATTCTCTACACTCACCAGCATGAGTGGTGAGGGGTGCGAGTGCTGATGGCTGAAGGTTTTGATGATAACGCGAGCTGTAGTTTAGCTATTTTAGATCAGTTGTATCTGGAACAGTGAACAGACTCACCTTTACAACGGAAATTACTGGTCCTTGCACTCCCAACGCTATTTCCACCTAATTTCCTCGATGGCTCGCATCTCGTCTTCGAGATCCTTGGTACACCGCCATCCCTCCCAGTCTCAAAAAGTCATCGCTCCCAATCCTCGGAGAAAGCGTAGACGTCAATCACTGCACGGGTTAAAATCCTGGATGCTGGATTCCTGACCTCGATCTCCAGGAGGGTAGATGGAAAGGGACCGCAGCGGTATTGCCGGCAATCCTACCAAGGCGAGCTTGAGGGCGTAAGCTTAAGAGTCAACGTTAGAAGCGAGGAGAACAACGGACCAACTAGCCACGTTCAGCAGTATCCACCGTATCAGCGGCCCTCGATGAGTACCAAATCCCAGAGTCCGAGTGCAGGGCTCACTCCTACTCTCGCACCGAGCCAAACCAACGACGCTCTCTATTAGCACTGTCCATCTCATCGATTTCCAGTCCACCCTCACATGTACCTGCGACATGATCAACCTTCAGGACCTTCAACAGTTTCAACTCAAAGTGTTATCTTCTGCTTCCAGTGATGAGTACGACAGCTGTCGGCATCTGTTCGAACTCTCGGAGTTCCTTAGTGGGAGAGAAGATCTCCTATCGCTAGACATCGGGTTTCACTTGCATGGTGAGCCGACACTTCTTCATCATGGCTAGTGGCTTAACCAGGCGTAGAATATCTCGATAAATACCTGACCAAGCTCGATAAACTCATGTTCCTGTGCGCGAGCTCTATCCCAAGGGATTCATGCTCCCAACAAATCAATACAGCTCTCGGAGAATGAAGACCGTTAGGATACAGCTTGCATGAAGACAGTCCCTCGGAATTTTATGACGATTGGTTCGACTTGGCCAGGGAGACGATAGCGATGAGAGAGATTCCGTTCACAATGAAAGGAGAGGTGAGGGAAATGATCAAGGGCCACCTAACGAGAGAATTCGAGAAGAGCAGATACACAAATAATCGGGATCGTGCGGGGTAGTTCTCGAACTTCCATGTGATGTTCTTCGGATAAATTCATTGTTGAATTCCGTATCATGTAAAATTTGATAGCAGAATCCTGTGGCTACACCGGAGGTCGTCGTCGCAAGCTCATCATCACTAGGAGAGATCGCTATAAGAACAGTTAATCTCGAGTCAGAGTCTTGAAGAATGCACCTACGCCATGTTCACTTTGGCCTTGCTTCCTCTAGTAAGCTTGCCATATATCCCCAAGGTTTCCAGAACGACATTATCCCAAAAATTCTGAGCGCACCAGACCCATATTCCCACCTATGCAGCAGGTGACTGCCGAAAGGGCAAATTTTGAAGCGAAACGCTATCGGGGAAGGGGTAGCACCCGTATCGTCCTACAGTGATAAAGGAAGCCAGTGCGAGAGTGATTGACAAGTCCCTCTGTCATGTTGATGGGACCAAGATAATAAGCATTGACGGTAGCAGTTCCACTAACAATCCTATTAGGAGTTTCTAGAGACGGGGTATCCGGTGTAAAATCGTACGAATATTTCGCTTGTGGCATTCGTTTAGGCAGCGAGGGACGTCGAGGGCCTTCTACGAGCGTAGAGCCGCCGCTGTCGACCCTTGGGGACGGAGAACTCTGGCCATCGTAGATAAGTCGAGTTGATGACAATTGTTTGGTGGTCTTCAGTTAGGCAGAAGAAGTCGCGGGGGTGCATCAGACATAGGCACGTCTGATGAACTGGTCGCCGCCGACGGAGAACCAACAGCCATGCCCTCGAATGGCGAAGTTGGCAGCGGACCATGGGTCAAAGGTGACATTGTCGAATCTTCTGTCTTAAGAATCGGAGACGTTAACGACAGTTTTGCGAGGGCGATGACGGCGTTGTTATCCTTTGCTTGGCCTTTCCTCATCGTTGGCAGTGATAACCGTTCTCGTTCCGTCCCTTTCTCCACGACAAGACTTCCTTTACTTCCTTTCAGCATCCTCGAGCACACAGCCCATTCTACCATCACACGAACAGTTCAGAGTGCTCCCACCAAGGCGCCAATAGCTTCAAGCTTTTTATCGTTGGTAGCGAGTATGATACTAGGTGAAAATATAGGCCTTAGTCGCCCGAATACAGAAAAAAGAGACACACCTGGAGAGATCAAGTCCCACGTGCTTGCTTCCTCTGCGGTTGCTTCGACATGGCATTCAGTTGCTCAGTATACAGAGTGATCCCGGCATCGACCAATGACCATAGAAAGCTGGAGATGAATGAGTATTGGCACGGACCAATGAACATTGCTACGTACCTGGTTCTTCCCCTCCTGCATGACCGAACACTGGATGATGACTTTTATAGCAATGCAAGATGAGGATACGCGTTGTGCTGAGTGGAGTCAACGTCTAGCTGCGAGTTGCCATTCGAAAGACGGATCGTACTTGGTGGACGAGGAGACGACGCGTCGATCACGCTCGAACCAAACAAACAAGTCTGGGCTTGAATTCAATCCACAACGATGGGTATGATCCTCTCGTGGGAATGCGAATGATCATCGATGCTGATACCGTACCATCACCTAGTACCAAGAACCATGGCGAGTCGCAACTGGGACCTGAGGGAGGGTTAGCTCGCTCTCTCTTCTTTTGTTTCTGTACTTATACATACTCGTAGTAGTCCGCAGACCCTTCTCATCCGTGGTCAGTATCATCTACACTCGTACGCTTGGTCCAGCATTAAGTTGCTGCATAGAGGCCGAAATCGTTACAATTGCGCCCAAGGAAGAATCGAAAAATTATCGCAGGAAATATTAAGCGAAAAAGGATAGACAAAATGGACCATAAACATGAACCTGTAAGTCACACACATGCCCAGTTCATCTTAGATCTCTCATGATTACAGAGGTGACTACGACCCACAAACTGTGGTTTTATGGATACTTTATGGTCTTCGGAGGCTACTTTGCGAAGGACACTTGGAGAATTGAATATCGACTCCTTCCTTTGGATTACCGCTGACGACCGGTATAAAGAGAGGCCTTGAGGCTGCGCTGGATTTACTGAAACTTCAAGCCAACTTATATCTCGTTCTTCACATTTTGAAGCTCAGTGCTGTCACAGAGCTTCGCCTCTCGCACTCCAAACCTCTGATAGTATCGAGGTTGACCGTGTGCAAAGGACTGGTTCTTCATCGATGAGAGAGACGTGATTACATGGAAAGAAATGTGTGTTGTTTACTCTGAAATGTCGGCCATTCGATATTTAGTGCCTCCACCTCATATCAAGGATTCAAGAACCGATGAAATACGAAGCCCATCGTCAACAACTGCGATAACTACGGACTGCAAGCACTCAGTCACGCGCTAAGGGCATGCTAGGGGAGCAGGTTGGGCTCATGCATAGAAGGCCGGTCGGAGTATGTGAATAAAGGAAGGAACTCAATGAGGTAACGCTATACTCGGCCGTTACATTGAACGTTGAATGAGTAACTGTATTCCGGGTACCGCGGCCTCCCTGTTAGGCGTGCATGTGAGTAGCAATGTGCCTTGGCTACATGTCCGACCTAATGCCAACCTCCAGTCGGCCTCACCTCCTCCTCCGCGTATGCGCT
The DNA here is from genome assembly GCA_030407005.1 of Desarmillaria ectypa. Taxonomy (NCBI): domain Eukaryota; kingdom Fungi; phylum Basidiomycota; class Agaricomycetes; order Agaricales; family Physalacriaceae; genus Desarmillaria; species Desarmillaria ectypa. The sequence goes on from JAUDYN010000010.1 coordinate 479,847, forward strand.
TGTCAGAGTCTCCTCGTTTACTAAATGCTGGTGTGCAACGTTCAAACGTTCAAGAACAGAGAGTATTTATGGGCGGGGAGAAGCGTTCTGTTCGCCTCTTTTCACAGTCGAGAGTCGCCTCATAATGGATCATCTTTCTCCTTCAAGTTGCTATGACGGTCCCTGAGAAATTTAACAGTGCCGCGAGATCAATTCTATCTATTATGTGCGTGGTTTTGAAGAAGTCTAGGCCTGCTTATTTTTAACCTGAGCTGTCCGGATTAGCAGAAAGAAAGACGCCGTTATTGCTAGAAAACCTTCCGCTACCGGTGTCGCCGCGACAGGCGCTGCACCCCAATCTCACTGATGTGTCGCATTACTGGCATTCCTTCAAAATTTCACGGCAGCACAAATGTTCCTGGCACCAATGAGCTAGGCATATAGTTCGACCCTTCCGAATCTGTATTGAATGGCCACCAGTTATTGATTATCACCGATTGATGTACGCTTGAATGTTCGGGCATATGAATGAGTATCGTTTTTGGATGCCGATGTAGAACCGTGAGTAGAGTACCTTGTTTGTTTTGCCGAAGCTAATTCTTTGTCTTATTAGTCCTCCAAAACATATTATAACTGCCTAGCACTCGCGAGGGCAGGAATGCATGATAATTATCTATTTCCCCATTTGCTCCATGATTTCATGGTACGTTCTTCCTCGTCCTCCAATGTATGTGATGACGAAAGGGTTCCAGTGGACAATCGTACTTGGGTGCTCCGTTTTGTGATGAATATGACTTGAAGGGGGAGGGAGGGGGGAGGTGGGAACATATCATGGTGGCGGTATTGTAGCTACTAAGTATGGTGGTCAAGGAGACACCGGTCTCTGTCTTGGAGATTCAAAGATCAACGTATCAAGGGTTTTCCTCTAACCCAACAGGACTCGGATCCTGTCATGCCTGATGGTCCATCGCTTCGTTTTCTCACCAAGGACTTACGGCACCTGGAATGATTGTTTAGAAGGACGCTGTGGGAGTTCTCTACATGTGTCAGCTTTCCTTTCCCCCTGGACAACCATCTCTGCGGTAGTTAGCACGAAGAAAATCATGGCGAATGAGGGAAGGTTAGCTCCACTTTCATTGTTTCTTCTTTTACTTCTGTGCTCATATGTCCTCGTAGTAGTTGCCGAATCCTTTGCATCCGTGGTTCGTGTCATGTACATTCGAATACTTGGTCCAGCATTAATGTGTTGTACAGAGATCGAAATCGTCAAGATTCGGTCCACAAAAAAGTCGAGGTTTCGCCTGAAAATCATTGCTGGCAACGAGAAGCAAACAACAGAAGTAATAAAGATCGATAGAGTCGGCGTCATGCCAAAGTGGACCTTAGGCATAAAGCTGTAGGTCGTATATGTGCCCATTTCACGTTGGTGGATGCCTCATGATTGCACAAGTGACTTCGACCCGCAAACTATGATTTTATGGGAGCTTTACGGTCGTCCGTGGCTGAGCCCGCGTTTCAAGGCCCTTGGCAACGTCGAGAAGACACTTGGAGAATTGTTTGAAGGAAGTAGTACGAGTGCGTGCTGTGTTTCTTTCTTTATTCTAACAAATGCTGATTTATCTGTAGGCGCTGATATACATCTCTCTGATGGATCTTCCGAGGTCGCAGTCCTCAAAATATCCGGCGAGTTGAACAACGCCAAGAATGTCATGATTGACGTTGTCCCGAACATCGAGGAACCGTCAGAAAGCTTCAAATTTCTGGATAGCATTGAAACTGTGCAAAATGTGTTCGATGCTGCGAAGAACATGATCGATGTTCTCGCGGGGGTAAGTAACATCCTACAAGTCGATTATACTACTTTACGAGCCTCTTCCCAAGGCGCACCCCGCGGCTACCGTTGCTTGGGGATTTCTGTCTATCGGATTTGAGGTGGGCTGTTAACGGTATTCCCAGTTCACGGATATCTTCACATCATAGACGCAGGTGCTAAAGAATCAACGTGACACGAAACAAGCGATATGTGATCTTTACAAGGACATGATATCAGTATATGAAGCATTCAGCAGGGATGATATCTTAGAGCAGCGTGATGGTTTGCATGGAATCTATAGTTCTTTGTTCAAGCAGACCATCGAGTGCGCTATTTTCATTGAAGGATATGCAAAGAAGAGCGAGATAGGTATATTTTCGATTCACAACCGACCGATAACATCTGATGGCTCTTTTAGAGTGTTTCTTTGCGATGAATGTATCGGGCCAAACCGAAAAATTTCGTCAGGCCTTCATCGACTTGAAAAGCCAGCTGAGCATGGGATTCACAAAGGAATCAATCATTGTCACTCTCGGTGTCCAGCAGCTTGTGATCGGTGTCAGGGAGCTTGTGATCGGTGTCCAGGAGCGTGTGGATGCTCAGAGTGCGCTATTTTTCAACTGCAATTCATTCTAAGCACTGACCGTTGAGGCCTTTAGTCATGAGAGAGCAATTACAATGTCTCAAACCACCTAAAGAGCTAGGCCCAAAGTCGACGTGTATGCAAGGAACACGTGTTGAGACAATCAACAGGATGATGTCGTGGATTGCCCAGTGTAACGGCGGGACGATGTGGTGCAAAGGATTGGCGGGAACCGGGAAGAGCTCTTTGATGGGAACTCTCCATGACTTACTCACTGCGGACATCGGAGGACGCAGTCGGCTTGCGGCATTTGTTCGCTACGACCGGATCGAGTATTCGAATGCCAGCAAGCTAATCAGCAGCATCGCATATGCCTTGGGAATGTTCGACGACCGGATTGGGATGGCTATCTCCACAGTTATCCAGACATCACGATCGGTGGTGACCATGTCGGACCCGTCTGCTCAGTTTCAGCTTCTACTTCGTGGTCCGCTTGAACGTGTCACTGATCTTGTTGATGAAGGACCCTTGGTAGTCATCATCGACGGATTGGACGAGTGTGACGCATCTAATGAAGTGTTGGCTGTACTCGCTGAGGGATTTGGTCCAAAACTTCCCTTTATGCGGCTCATTGTTTCTAGCCGACCGGTTCGCGTCATAGCTACGGCGTTCAAGGAAAAACACTGGATATATCCGCTCCAATTGGATACCGACATGGAAGACGTAAACCGTGATATTCAGTTCTACTTGGAACGACAGTTCGCGACTGTAGGTGATAGGGAATTCCAAGCGAAGTGTAAAGAGCTGGACGCTATCAGAAAGCTGGCGAAACGGGCGAGTGGTTTGTTCATTTGGGCAGCGACTATTGCGAAATTTGTCTCGGGCTGGCCGGGGATATCAAGAATAGAGGCTGTCCTATCCACAGATATCCCTAGTGATGCCACGGAGGCTCTAACGACCTTATATCGCACCGCTCTGAATACTGTTGTGTCTCAAATCGAGAGCCCAGGCACCAATGCGGACATCAAGAAGTGTGTGCGTAATGTTCTAGGCGCTATATTGGCGGTCAGGACGCCTCCAGGAATTACAGAGGACGTCCTTGATCACATTGTCCTACTAGGCGAAGGCAGCCCTCCTTCGCGTCGCATCGTGTCTATGCTAGGAAGCGTACTCACTCCTGAAGCTGAAACTGAGGATGCTTCTATCCGACTCATGCACAAGTCCCTCGACGATTTCTTGAAGGACCAGAGTCGATGCGGGGACGAATGGTTCGTCGATGTCACTGTGCACCGCAAGGCACTAGCTCAACAGTATCTGGTTGCATCGGCATTGTGTCTGAAGAGGTGGTCATCCGGACCCAGTATGGATGACACCTTCAAGGCACCGGTGTATACTTCCCAATACGTGTTGTCTAGAGCATTCTGGTATGTCGATGCTTTCGACGAGAGTGGCTTAGAACTATTTGCTTCCTTTTTCCGTTGCCACTTTCTTCCATGGTTGAAGGTGCAGCTGTATAGACATAATCGTGCTCTCCCAAGTTTGTCGGCAGTAATGAATTGGTCCAACGTACGTGTCTTTCAAGTGAGCTTTATTGTCCAAATTAATCATTTTGGGCCTAGCAATTTGGCGACACTGAGTCTCGCACTTTATTCTACCATGCTTATATGTTTGCATACCGGACATTGGAGGATGAAGCGTACCGCCCTTCAGGACCATCATATATTTACACTCGCGCAATGTCTCTTTCACCATCCAGTAACGTCATTCGCAAGGCCTGGGAGCAGTCAAACGCTTCGGATCTCCCTGCATCCCCCGACAAAGAGCGGCTTCTCTCGTGCATCAAACCAGGCGCAGAAAATACATTCATCCTCATTCCGGAATCCAACAGTCTCACGACCTTGAACAGGAGCATATCTCCACTCATGATAATGCAGTGGGAGATTGATACAGGACAACAGAAATCATCGTCGGAGATACACCATATGCAAGCTTCATTCTTTGATGATGACCATTTGTCCCATACCGGAGCGGGACGTTCAATGATCTTCTTTGAATATAAACTTGCGACGGCTCCACCAACGTCAGAATTCATAATGCTACCCCTCCACGACTATGTTTCACAGGGGTCCATTGGCAACCCTTCGTGGCTTTATTTGGTTCTCTTTGACTTGCGAACTCGAACTTTCAAAACGTACGCGTTATCATTGTCTCATTTTTCATCCAACGATTTCTCAACCTTTGAATACGACACCGGTGTTGTCCTTGTGCACAATGTCGGATATTTCATGAAGATTGCCATCGGCCAAGAGGACAACTTCACGTGGATCTCGATTCCGGCATATCAAGAACTACATGTTTGTCGAGATGGATCGATGATTATATTGAGGGATCACGATGACACTATACAACTATATGATGCACGGACAGGTGCTGCTGTTTTCGACCCTCTTTGCACTGATGCGTTGCTTAAGGGTGTCTCTGATGATGGATCAAAAATCGTACTTCTTGGCGGGTCTTCTGCAGTGATGCGTGTATATGACATGACCTTGGGCGGTAAGATCATTGCTGTAATGAATCATGTAGCGCGCGACGTAGCTGTCTTGTTTCTTGGAGGGTCGAAGATTGCCTGTATACTCCGCAAACGCTTGATCATCCAAAGTTTGGTGACGGGTGACATTCTCTTTTCCCATGGCATTCCGGAGGATCCCACGTGGTCCCATTATATGAAGGTTACTCCAGATGGAACGAGAGTTCTCACCTGTAACGCGATTGATACAAGTATGATGGTATGGGATATTGGAGACTTATAGTATGTCAGTACCTTAGTTACAGTATGTTTTTCTTTTGGAAGTGTATACATTTCGACGAAGTGTTCATGAAATTTTGGAAAAATCGAAAGAAGTTCAGAATTATTGGCGCTGTCCATTTTTTGGGAGTGTCCTCCGTCAATGAACACCTGATCAAATCGGTATAGTTTATAGTCGAAAGCTGCAACTAACTTCCGACGTGCATCAGCGATACTGTCAATCTCTGTCGGGAACGGATAACTCCAGTTCAAAATCAGCATTCCACTTTCGGGGAATAACACAGCACCACTGGGCGGTTTTGGGGTTATCCCAATGGTTGGGAGTGAATCAAAGTGCTACATGAGAAATTACATGGGTACATATCGGTACAACAAAGAAATAGCACATAAATTATCTGAATACGAAAGCCGTTCAGAGCAAATAAAAAATCCTATCACCCCCACCTGTCACCCATCATCGCTCTTGGGCCTGCGGCGCGCCTGGGATCATCATCGCTCGTGGGGCCCTCGGAACTGGTATAGGTATCGGCATAGACGTCATCCTCAATGACGGCTCCTCCCGCTTAACCACAACAGGTGCCGGCCCACTATCTCCCTTCCCTATTTTCTTCTTCTCTCGGTCTGTTTTCCAATCATCCAGCATCTTCTCACGCCGCTTTTGGGGTGAGTTAGGGTTTGGCCCAGATTTCATCTCAGGGAGTAATTTTGATACATTTGGTGGAGGTCACTCCCTGGCCCTCGTCTTGAATTCTCTCTGTTTTCCGACCAACGGACCTAGATTGCCAGCCTTACAATCGTCCCTGTGTATTGCCTCGAGTGCACAGCCCATGCGCATGCGCAGGTCATGAACGCTCCCTCCAAGGCATCGACAGCTTCGAGCTTCCCTTCCTCGCCACCATGTATGGGATGAGCATCGTTCCATTCCCATCCTAGCACTATCTCATCTACAGCACTCAGCTCTCGCATAGCATACACGCCCCTTCCACCGTCTTCGTTTGCGTGGGATAACACCCCGAGCGAATCCACCGAGCAGCATTCCCCGCAAGCCGAGCATCCATCATCATTGGAGTCACCGCGTGAAGGAATAAGATAGACAAATATCCCTCGAGACCTGTTAGGAATTTGCCGAAATCCAGATATGAGAGCGAGGGGCGAGAAGGGATGATCGAAGAGAGGTAGGATATGTTAGGAAAGATGCATGTCTTTTAGAGAATAGAATGGATTCCGGCGAGGGTTCGTGAGGAGACCTGAGAGGTCCGGTTTGCGAGGTAAGGGGGTCAGTAAGCACAAAGCTATTACCGATATAAAAAGCCTGTAAGCGCGGAGCTATTACGGGCATAGGGGTGAAGACAAGCGCCAGACGTAGTCTTCGGATTGGTGTCGGACAGCGCTTGGCGTATCCAACGAGTTGTTCAGAAAGCGCTAGACATAGCTGAGGGTTCACGCAGTGAACGTGTGTTGAAAGTAGTAGATTGATTTCAGATTTTTGCTAATACAATGTTACAGACGGTGTATATACTGAAGGGCTCGAATCATTAATATTCTACAATATTCTATTATATTCCAGATGAGCAAGAAGAATACAGAAAGTAAGAGAAAATACATGCGAGTCACTGCTAAAACCGAGAAGGCCGAGTATAAGCATGTGTTGGCTCATGCACCAAGTTTACGGATACTCGATATCCATAACAGGACCCGAGGACCTTCGTTATGCGACCTAAGCTCAGCGCTGGATCCCATTAAGTTTAACATTGACATTGACCTAGTCGAATAGGCTTTTGCATCATGGTATTCAGCAACCGCTACTCGGAAGGCTCTTCTATGTGGTGCGAGTGCGAGCCACTAACCAAGGGTGCTGGTTTTCCGAGTGGGCAATCAATTTGAACAAGCACGTGCTTCATGCCGAAAGTAATCACTGCTCAATATTTTCTGTTGCCAAGTATCATCATCTGCACCGGAGGTTATCCTTGTAGGGAGATATTCCATTCCCAGATTCAAGAATACCTGCAACGAGAATCTGAACTGTATGAGGTCCGTGGAGCGTGACTCTTGAGGACGTTCTTTGATGAAGAGGCCAGTGAATTCTGCGATGTCTTTGAATTTAGTGGTGAGTTTGAGTTTGCAAGGTAGGTATATTGTTGGGATTTGCAACTTCAAGCATGTGCCGGAAGATTCCCGAACCTTCGGTACCATCAATTTGGCATGATACTAGGATATAATTAGGTACTTTAGTAGAACATTCTAGATACATTCTGTAGTATTTAAGGAGCTCGTCTCGAGCTCTAGTAGCTAACAATTTAGTATTTTCTACTCAGCAAGCCTCCCACTGCAATAGTTACAACATATATGCGCCATACTCATCCAGTCCAACAGAGCTATCAGTCATTTACCGTTTTTTAAGCCAAATGAGGGTTGTGTTCGCATGTTGGATGCTACTTTGTGGTCATATTGAAACCATGTTTTCGTAGTACTTCAAGTTCCTTATAGAGGTCGCTCTTGAATTCGATAGAGATGTATAACGGTTGATACTATGCAACTGCTCTGCTACCGCCGCTGGTCGCAGAAAACAGAGGTATAGTCCTTGGTTACTTCTTGAAGAAATGATTCCTGATATAAAACAGTTTCGATAGTTCCGAATGGTTCTCTGTCGTCAATAATTTGTGGTAACCTGGGCAAGGACATAGTTTCGAGTAATGGGAAGGTTTCATTCAATCTTGGAACCCTCATAATCCTTTTAGGACCTCATTTGGACAGCACCCGTGGAAACTTCCCTCTCAACGACATCTATGTCATTATTTAACGCAGTTCGCCCGTACCAGATCCTGCCGCGCTCCGTTACGCTACCCCTTCTGTAAAGGATGAATTTCCAACCGATGTACCTCCTCAAAGACGGTCTATGTCAGCAGTCGAGCATACACCCTGCCCGCAGATTTCGACTCCCCCAGGTCTACCTTTACGATGGGAAAGGATACAACAGCCTCAGAGCAATGGCCTCATGGCGCGCGCCACCATATAGGAAGCCAGGAAACCAACTCCTGAACAGGCAGTCAATTCGTGCGCTTTTTTCCCATCAAACATCGTCGTAGAGTGCTTTCCTCGCTTCACCTTCCTTGTATTTTTCCCGTGAAGAGATTTGGCGAATGAGGTCTTCGGTAGAGGGTAAATCAAGGGCAAATGGGTAGCTTAGTTCGAGCTCAACTTTGGACGGTAGGAACAATCGTCTTGGAGGGTGATCTCGAGGGTGCTCCCGAGGTGCCTCCTCCGAGTTGGCGACAGAATCTGTGATTCGCGCTACGATAGCTATTGTTCAGCTGATTTGACTTTGAAACCAGGGATGGCTAGGGCATATACTGTCTTGTGTACAGTTGATTACACTATGCTGGACCTCACTAGTCACTTCTCTGTATCTAGCTCGAAGTACGATATACCAAGTGGTCTCCACATGCTTATTTTTTCGGTTCCGTGATATAGTAATGGGAAGGTCGTATTCGATCTGGGAACCCGTTCAAGACTTCATTCGGACAGCATAGCATTTCCTCCCTCTCAATGGCATCTGTGTCATCGATCAGCACTGTTCGATGTACCAGATCTTGTCGCACCCCGTTACGCTACCCCTTCTGTAAAGGACGAGTCTCCAGCCATGGTAGATCCTAGCACACAAACTACCTGGATGGGTCGTCGTAAGTCCGTTCCAGTTTTCGACCTCTTCATGTCTCACCGCTGACTTTCAGGACTTTGATGGATCTACTATCGACAGTACCGCTCATGAGCTTCCTCCCATATATGGAAGACAACCGGTTACAGGTCTACTTTCACTCATATTCGCCGATAACGATAACGATGACTGTATATATACGAGCTCAGCTCTGTGGTTTCAGTGAACGACCTTGACTACTCAAGGACCTCGTCAAGTTCGAGCAGCAGCAGGAATTGTGACGGCGCCACAATTACATTCCACTACACTTCACCTTGTGCTTCCTCGACGAACTCCTAAGCCATATATATCTTCACTGTAGCATCCACCGTTGATCTAGAGACTCGCGAAATAAGGAAACAGATCACAAACTAATGCGGAGCAATCCAACCAGAAACAACTACTAAAAGCCATTATCAACAAGCAAATCCCGGCATCGACATTGGGAAGGGCAGTTCAAGTCAACAAGAAGAGGATGATGAGAACGTCTCGTTCTCGCCAACATCCAGCACAACGAGAATGCATTGAGCTAGATAAAGTCCAGCTGCGATAATGATCTCGACATAGAGCACATGCTCAACGCTCGCCAGCTCGAGTGCTGAGAGTCGAGCGAGAGCAATTGCCCAGTGCCGAGGATTTCAATGAGACGCCCTATATTTATGTTTTTAGAGTAATCATATCTGGGGGAATCAACAGACTCACATCGGCAGCAGCAATTATTAGCATGTGCACCACAATCACACCTTCCTCACCCTGTGCGTGTGCGACAACCTGTCTGGATCCAATTCGACCCCCTTCGACGCACTCCCATCCCTCCCAACCTCCAAAATATATCCCTTCCACTCCTCGAGGAAAGCATTGACACCCATCATCATGCAAGTCCGAATCCCGGATGCTGGATCCCTGACCTCTATCACAAGGAGAGCAGATGGAAAGGGAGCACGGCGTCGTCCCTGGCAATCCTACCGAGGGGACCTTAAATTCGTACAAGTGGTCGTGTGCCGAGCTTGAAGGCATGATAGATGACATTAGAAACAAGGAGGAGAGAAACAGCAACGAACCAACTCACCGCGTTCGGCCGTTTATTGATATCTACCATGTTAGCAACCCTCGACGCACGTCAAATCCTGGAGTCCTGTACTACCAAACGACGTGTAAGCAGGCGGTAACACAGTGGAACGAGATGATGTTACCTCGAAGTATGAGACTGAGACCACACCACTTGAATCACGAGGGGGACAGCCGGGAGCCTTCCATTTGATACATCCTACCAAGCAAGAAACAGTGTTAGCAGATACGATGGAAAATATAGCATGGAATACGTACTTGGCACCTATTCAACGAACTTATCACCATTTGAAGAGAAATTGTATGCAAGCTAAAGCCGATACAAGCGATCGCAGATTGAAATAGTGTGGTAGCCTAAAAGTCGAGTCCTAGGGCGGCGCATACCATTCGGCCCAGGTTTGGCTTTGCATTATAGGAGCCTACGCAAGATTAGAATAAATGCAGTCATTGAGGCTCACTGTGTTGTTGTGATTACTGTCAGAGTGACGAAACATAGCAATGAACGAAATCCGGGGCGGTGATAGCGATCACAAGACCAAAATTATCGAGCCCGCTGACGACGAGGTGTATAGCAAGGAGGAGTAGCCAGACTCGTCTTCAACAGCGAGTGCGGGGCTCGCTCTCACTCTCTCACCGAGCCAATGAACAAAATAGTCTAACAAGACCTTCCATCCCATTTCGAATATCTCTGAGTGACTAGAACGACGAGTGTCAGTGAACGCATAGATAATCTCAAAGACCAACGGCCTACTCTTTAGTGAACCTCGAGAAGATCTCTGTAATAATGTTTGCAGGCCCGAGCTGAGAGCGTAAATTGTCTAATGCGTGCTTCTTTAGACCCTTATGACTGGCGTAGAACATACGGGTTCAGACACTCCGATAGAAGAAAAGATCAACACCGTACTTCCACTGCAAGGCGATGCATTGATTTTGGAGAATATGCATGACCGATATTGTATGAGTGACCACCGCTGGATGAAAGCGGGATGAAAGCGACCTCCTTGGTATACATATATACTACCAAGGCTCGGAAACTAAACGGGCGTCAGAGCGATGTCAGTTAGTTATTGCGCAGGCAGGGGTGTATGGGTAAGTACGCCCTGAAAGCCACAACATTGACTAAAGCTAGGCGTGGCAGCGACGCTAGAGCTTTCTCTTGGCCAGGTAGTCTTCGGCAAACCAATCAACTTGGACATTGCACAGTGGAGAGTCTGCCTTGTCGCATTCAGACTCACACACGCGGATCCCATTAGGTATTGTGTAGCACAGCGAGTCAATTGAGGCATGAGAGCCAGTGTTCTCGGTCGGTGGAGAATCTGCGTCTGCGTCGGATATCGATGCTGCAGATAACTTTTCACAGCGCGGACTGAACTGTATCCAGATCTGAAGCATTAGTGGGGAGATGTCGCAGAGATCCTCGTCCAAGTCAGATTCGAGATCACTGTCTTCATCTTAGGGATACTGGTAGACACGACCCGAACGAGGATCATGTCCGATATGAGAACCATTCATATCTAGGAAGACATTGTGTGTTAGTGTTCATGAAAGATAGCGCCTGGACAAAGCTTACAGCTCTCCAAGAACGCGTTGCGGCCTGCCAAAATGCTGCTGCTTGCATAAATAGGGCGGTTGCATACGGATATTCCGGGTTGATGTATAAAAGCGTGGACTTGACCGTCAACGGGAAAGCTGCTGTCGAGCGTGGTTCTAATGGTCTTTGACATCGGCAAAGAGATTGTTCGAGAGACTTCGGAGGAAGGCTCTGAGCCCGAAAAGGATGCTGTGATGACCAGATCAATGAAGATTTCGCCCAATGGAAGGGCAATATCGCAGCATCCTAGTGGGATGGTGCTTTGATTTTGGGGTACGCAGTCCTCTCGGTCATTCTCCAGCACTGTAAGGACACAACCTTCCCTCCTGAACGACGCATGAATCGAATAGTTTCCAGGCCGAGGCAGATGTCACAAGTGGCTAGGGACGACCTGTTCGAGAAGAGTGGTATGTAGGGCCGCAAGATTCTTGAGCGTCTTTGTACGCGAGTGGGTGGGGCAGAGAAAACAACATGTCGGAATGGCATGTTTTGTAGATTTGCTCCAGGACCTCAAACTCAGCTTAAAGTTAGGCTACATTTGATTCCAACTGGAGCTCCTTGAAAGCAACGAGAAGCGAGGATCATGTATACAGACCCAAAGCTGCCACTTCCTATTAGCTGAGGTGATGAGTCCATCGCGGTAAAAGACAACAGGGGGCTCGCCGATGATTTCCGAAGTGGAAAATAGCTGTCGGCACGTGGCCGGAACTATGCCGAGAATCCGGCATGAGGCGGCTTCCATGCTGAATTCAAATGCCGAACTCGTCGGTGGACGACAGCAATGTTAATAGTCAAAGCTCCAATTACTTACATGAAATGCTGCTAGTAGATTTACCATTAAAGATCATTGTCTTTTCTCGTAGTGCTCAGCCGACTCTTCGTCCCCTTTTCCCGATGCCTCTCTTCCCGTAAGCTCACCCGGAACAAAGTTGCCTTTGACACCAACATCAGCGTCACACGATTTCGAACAGTGGAACGGGCTTACCCGCACGAAGATCGTTTTCTGCTGCGTGTCGATCGCTGACCTTGGTGTATTCGCTTCCCGGTACGAAGAGGGGAGAATCCTCGAAGAGAGCGTCCATTTCTTCGAGTCGGCGCCCACTTGTTTCCTATGCGCAACTGTTAGTGAATAGACTTGAACATGGTGGATGGGATGGTGACGTACAGGGTAGAATGCCCAGATACACAAAGCACTGATTTCGTTAGTAAGGATCAGTGGGCGGTATGATGAGGCGCGTACTTGGTATGGCTACAGATGGCAAACACCAGATCTAATATCGTGGTAAAGATAACTGCGGAGAACTATACAGACAGTAAACATACAATACCTGATAGAAACATCTTTAAAACGTGTCGCGCGAATAAGAGCAGGAGACTTACTTCCAGCCGATTGCACTAAATGCTTTAGGCGTAACTTCGGCAATGAAGCTTAAATGGGAAACTGAGCACAGAAAAACTTAGAACACAGCTTGTGCTCACAAGTTTGAAAGCCACGAAGAAGAACTCGTTAGCGCCGTCGCCTTCGCACGAGTTCGTGTCGAACTGGATTATATAATTGAGTCTGATACTATATTTAAGAAGGAGACGTACTATATTTCGACCGGGTACGCCCACGATAGAGGTCCGATACAGGAACTGAAAAAGAAGTTAAAGATCCATGTCCTGGCAGGCGCTGTTAGGACCAGTTTGCATAAGCATGGCTTAAAGATCATACGTTACTGCGAAAATATTCGTATGAGGGATGAAATGAAATTAGGAACGAAACAGCGTACTAATAAATATCTAGGGGAGTGTCAGACGCGTCAAATGTGGAGGACACAAATACTCACGTAATGGGCCTAAAGATAGGTTATATATACCTCAAAATCCGGGGATTTGACAAAGAAGAACTATACATACTGCGTTACTAACGAGTAATTAGATACCCAGACTCGAAATACAATATTGAAGGACTCACTTATGAACTGAACCAGGATATCGAGCCATTAAAACACAGCCAACGACGAAAGACAATCCCGAAGCGATATTCCCTAAGATAAGCGGTCTTCGTCGCCCAAAGTGATCCACCCAGAGCACACAGCAAGCTTCTCCGATAAGTGCTATAATACTATTGACGGACTGGAACAGGAGAATGCGCGTCGAGGAGAAACCCATCTATTAAAGGAAGATTAGGGGAGGGGATGACAAAGAAGCAAGATGGGAATATACCGTTGTGAAAATCTAGAAGGATAATGAATGACCGGAAGTTGTATAAAAGGTAAAATTCGTATTCCTCACAGTCGTCGAGTAGTATTGAATCACACTAACACCCGTCATCTGAACGGAGAACTGCAGAATGTACCCAAGACTCAATCGCCGGAAGTTGCTAGGAACAGTGAATAGCTCCGACCACCTGTTCGAAATCAGCCAATGACTTGACACATACAGCGAAGACGCTCATACGTAGACTCCCCGATATCTTGCGCCTTGTGTATGTCAGCTCTGATGTCTTCCATCTGTGCAGTGACGAACAGGTCGTTAACATCTCCATGGGCGTGCAGACGAGCTAAACAGATCTTGGCTGCAAATCATGAGCGAACGAAAACGTAAATGCATCAGTTCTTCCTACCTTCTTCCATGCGACCCTTTTCGGCAAGCCATCGAGGCCTGGATGTATGTTCCCGTCTGCGCTCAACAAGATGAAGGCGACTGCCACTCACGATTCGGGGAAGAGCATGACGAACGCAACCAGAGGAATAGCCGGAATGATCTACGTTGTATACCCCATCAGTTAATGGAATGCAGGACAACCAAAGCCATCTCACTTGGATTCCCAAAGGGATCCTCCATTCCGATTGTGTACCGGGAAGTCCTTGGGCGGTCCCGTAGGTCTACGACTATTAGAGAGTGTCGGCACTGAGGAAGAAGAACCTACCACCCAAGAAGCAACGAACGCTAAATGGGTTCGTAACTATGTGGTCAGGATAATTAAAAGGTGCCGTACCTCCAATTCCCAACATGAACTATCGAAAAAGTCAGTCTACATAGTCCAGTGTCCATGAAACTCCCTTGCCTGTTGCAAAGTAGTGAGCCGACCCCGAATACTAGGGTGAGCAATCTCGGCCTGTAGAAAGCCAGTTAGCACCCGATGCAAACAAACAAGAAAACTATGCTACCTGATATAATGGCGCCAAATCCGACATGATTCCAGAACCAAAACCTGGTAAGATGAACTTCTATGGCAAAGCCAACAAAATCACCGCGACATACCAGCAAAGAACCGACCAGCGAGCATCATATCCATGTTCGGAGCGGAAGCTTGGAGGGCCCCGCCAAGACTAAAAGACCTCGGCTTAGTGTTATAGAAGCGAAGTCATAGAACAGAAGCTGACATATATATAAGGCCGCCGAGAAGAATGGTCTTGCGACGCCCGAGCATGTCTGCGGCATACGCGACAGGGAACATGCCGAAGAAACTAGTCACAGGTTTAAATATTCGACATCCGAAGTAGTGCCAAGGACACGCACCACCCCAGCACTAGTAAAAGTGGCGAGTGGTTAACGGTCACGGTCAAAGGTGAGAACACGAACCAAATATACTGGTTATAAGACCTTTCAAACCTTCATTTCCGAATCGCGAACCCATGGTGTCCTTAACCGCATTAGAAAATACAATCGATGGAACGACCGAAAGCCTTGAAGCATACAGCAAAATCTGTTGCCGCTAACACCCCCGCGATGACACCGAGATCGTATCCAAAGATAATACTGCCCAGACCTAGGGCGAATAAGTGTCTAAGCCTTCACCCAGAAGAAAATAGTCTTACTAGCAAACAACCCGCAAAGCCAAGTATACCACTTTGGTGAGAGCGATGTGATCATGGTCGTGAAAATTGAGGGGAAACTCAGCAAAAAAATGCTCTATGCATGTTTTTGTAGACTTGCCGGTATGAGGCGGCCCGCTTAGTTCTTGAGGTGGGTCATGAGAACGCGAATGTCCCTGCGTGCGGGGGAGATTGTGGGGATTGATGTCAGTAGCATTTTCCCGCAGTTTCTCCGTCATCAATTGCAGGCGTTGGAGTTCCAGCGGAAGACCAGAAGGAGATATCAGTTTCCTAGTAATGGTAGTGCTTGGATCCCGTGCCTCTAAGCAATAACTGGGAATGTCTGGATATTTTGAGGCCGTAATGGAACAGAGACTGACTTGGCATCCGCAGCTCCGCATACATGTGGACGTTAAGGATTAGTTCGACGACCAGGGTAGAAAGGTCTGGAAAACATGGCAACGACTTCGTAGATCTTTGATACAAAACGTGTTCTTAGGTAGCGTCAATCTGGGTCAGAACAACAGGGAACAAACAGATGCCGAGTTACAGGAAGAACCATACGGCACTGTTTTATTCTAAGTCAACTTGAACACTAACACTAGAACAACGACTCCTGTCAGAGAGCGCTCCAGACCAACTTCAAGAGCCTACCTTGGATCGAATGCCTCTTTAAGACATAGCTTCCATCCCAATCTACTTCCTTCTGAATAGTACTGACCTTTTCACCCTCGAAATCATTCTTATCGCCCAACTGCAGACTCCAGACCTCATAGACTTTCACCTTCTTCTCACCTACCGGCTGCGCGAAGATGATTGGCACTGTATAGTCTTCACTTTCGTGCCGGTTGACCACCGCGATCCGAACTTCCTTGCTCTCTTCCACATGCACTGCACTCACGTCGATGTACTTGGTCAACTTGGCCGTATCCGGTGTGTGGGTATCTAGTTGTTTGATCCATTCCGGGACGGTGGGTCCTGTGTATACGGGCGAGTTTACATGCACCGCAAGAGAAGCTCCCCGCATGAGATTGGTGAACAGGTGAAGTGGATAGTAGGTCGTCTAGAAATAACGTAAGACGGGGAAAGTTTGAACGGTGCAACTAACCTGCTTGAAGAGCCCTCGCGGAGAGGTGATTATCTACGATAACAAGTCATTCAACGATAATGAATCCAGCTTCACACTAAACCTACCGGAGAAATGACATTGACTGACCTGTAAAGCAGTCAATTATCAGTTCGTTGAGAGGGCCACCACGGAAGTCTTACTGTGCGATGCACGCAATCTTCACGATATCCGCTTTCCGGACGAATACATTCAACCATGACGCAACAGCGATGGCATCAGAAAGGTCATAATGTTCTTCGGCGCCTTTCTCTCCAGGGGCTAGACAGGGACCGTATCAGCGGAAAACAGAACGAGCCGGTTAACGAGGCGGGGCGGCTTACCGCGAACTGGATCCCTAGTGTAATCATGAGCAACCAGTTAGATTAGAATGTCAACTGTTCCTACCAGACGTTCCATTCATCAAAGCAACTTGTAGACGAGGATCAGCAAAGAAATCTGGAAAGAAGAAGGTTAAGGTTTACACAGTTAAGTCCTTCTCTAACCCGGCCTCGATCTTGGCCAGATCGATGAGAGACCGAGTGATATCTAGCGCCTTTTCTGCAGCTGCAGCTGTGCCGGGGGATCAGCAATGTCCATGGCAGGCAAAATACCGCACATACGACCAATCGCATTAACTGCATGTTTGCCTTCGCTGACGGTGTATACTGCAAATATGCATTTCAGTGGAAGCGAATTGAAACAAATACTAAATTCTCACTATGTATGGAATGGAAATCGACAACGGGGGCTAACTTGCGGAGGATGACACGATCCCAGTCAGCGTATCCGGTTTCTGAGCCAGGGCATGAGTACATCTATATCTGTGATACAACACAGTACGGTACCGCCGCAAGAGACAAGTTTAATGGTAGGGTCCAGAAGTTTGAGAGCCTTTGCCCACTGGTACGATTTCTTGGCATAGTCCTGCGATTCTTGCTGACCAACTGTAAGAGTCGCGTAAGTATAACATCCAGCTAGGTAAGACGATACTTGCTTTGCCACGGGCCCCAGACCTCGTTGCCTGAACAAGGAATGATCAAAACACGAAATGAAAGAAGCCTATCGGGAGCTTACCGAGCGCCCAGTATTTCACATTGTGAGGTTCTTCATGGCCGTTCTTGCGCCTTAGATTGGCATAGTAAGTGTTGGCCGAGCTGTTTGTTAGGTCAACGATAGAAAGAGGAGAACTTTCACATTCAACCCACCTGTTACAATATTCGAGCCATGCAAGGGCATCCTCCAATGTTCCTGTTCCCATATTGAGGCATATGAAGGGCTCCGTCCCGAGCTCGCGACAGAAATCGATAAACTCGTCAGTTCCAAATAGATTGCTCTCTTCCGACAACCACGCCAGTTCGGGACGACGCGGTCTCAGCTCCTTGGGTCCGACACCATCTTGCCATCGGTAACTGCTCACAAAATTACTGGAAAGCATGATCAACGAGGGAAACACAGTTAACAGCAAAGTCAGTCGCATACCCTCCGGGATACCTGACGATGGGAATCTTGAGGTCCTTCAACGCGGCCATGACGTCCTTTCTGAAGCCTGTTTTGGGATCAGCGAGACCGTGCTGGTTGTCGGGTTCGTAGATCCCGCCGTAAATGCATCGTCCCATATGCTCAGTGAAGCCTGAGTAGATGCGGGGATCTACAGGCGAGATGATACGCTCTATATCAATGCGGATCGATGCCATGGGAGGTGGAGGATGCGAAATAAGCCAAGAGGAAGCCGAGTATAAAGAACAATGATTAGGACTGCCGGCCCGTTAGACCGCCAGTGGAAAACTCCCGTCGAGTGTCTTGTCGTGTGATCACTGCTATAAGGGCGATTGGCTCGAGCACATGATAATCGCGTTACAGGAACGAAGTGGAAGGTATGCCGCCCTATCCTGATCCTGGAAGATCTTAAATATTCTGACCGGAGATGAGTTAGAGGACAAATATTCCGGAACCGTAGTCACACGCACAAGCAATACGAGAGCGGCCAGCCGCTGGTATTTACTATTCGCAGATACGCTTGTAAGGAAAACTTCGTTGGTCGTCAAAGAATTGGGTGGGGCCTGAATTTTGAAATATGTCTATCTCAAGTCAATGATGACATGGCAGTAATCGTGGACGCGTAACAAGACAGAGGCGTTTATTCCTCAGTATCACGGGTACAAATGATGAAGGTAGACGAAATAGTTGTTGGATGAAGATGTATGGTCGACGTCGTGGTACGTGCGCAAAATATTCACGTGCTCGTGTGCCTGTGACTCGGCATTCTCTCGGCATAGCGAACTGACCTCCTTCATAAGCTTGAAAAAGTCGCCGGTGAAGGTGTAAATACCTAAATACTGCACCCGCGTTCTTCGTTCGAAGACGGCGACCGAGGGGATAGCCTAGGTTACCTTACGGGACGATCTATATTGTACGACCATTCGCACCTCGTTAAAGCCACATATAATTTATCAACAGGCATGCCGCCCTATCTTACAGCTCGGAGGTCAGCCTATTCTTTCCTCTCCCTCCTTTCCCACTCCCTCTGAGCTATTACCCTTAACGGCGCTTTGACAATCTTCCCAGAAATCGTATGATCTACACCCCAATCTCCCATTCAAAAAAACCATCCCGAGCCAAGCAAACACAACACTCACCAAAACCACGATCATACAAAATAATCATCACCGGAACAGCATATTTTGGTACCCTTCCCAGACGAATTACTTTGAGGAGAGCTAGAACCGGAAAGATGGATACACTTACAGTTTCTCGGCAGTCGCCCTGAGTTTCTCCTCGTCGACTAGTCCACAATACCCAGGCTTGAGGGTCACCAACGCTACAGGCAACTCCCCCGCACGCTCGTCAGGTACGCCGACTACCGCCGCCTCCAATACGCCCGGTTCGGTGTACAAGGCGTTCTCGACGAAAACGGAATCCTATGGATTCGGTCATTACTGAGAGATGTATAAAGTACTCCAATGGCACTCACGACATTATAACTAGCCCTGATGATGATATCTTTGATCCTGTCTGTGATGTAAACATAACCACCTTCGTCTACTCGTCCAAGATCACCGGTCTTCAGCCATCCATCTTTAGTAAGGGCCTGTATCCAAGTTCAGTCGCCACAGGCACCTATAAATAAGGGATCCCACCTTATCAGTAGTAGCTGCAGTCAAACTGTAAGCCTGTGTACCAGTGAGATAAACGATCTTGGGACAAACCTTTGTCGCCATAATACTCTTTCATCACATTCGGACCGCGAAGCCAAATCTCTCCCACCGCTCCCGGTGCAGCTTTAGCACCATCTTTCATAATCATAACCTCATTGACAGGAAGCGGCAAACCGCTGCAATCGAAATAGCGTAAATACAAGAGAAATAGAACAAACAGACTCACCAGCTATCAGGCTTCGCATCGTAATCCGGTCCACCTGGGAGTAGATCAGGCTTCTGTGGTAATTTGTTTACGAAAGGATTTCCTCACCGAAGCCTGCCACGGCGGCATTCGCCTCGGTTAGACCATATACTTGGAAGCTACAAGATAACCCAAATCAGTACTGATCACTGGACTGACTGAGACACACTTACATGGTGGCGAGTGGAAATTCTTGTTTAAACCTTTGAAGGTGAGACGGTGCAGTGGGGGTACCTCCATATACGACGCTTTTTATCGACATTCTGGATATCGTGCTCTCGGCGAGCTCTCGAATGTTTAAAGGCGAACTGCAACCACCGTTAGCTAAAGCGAGCACGAAAAACATAGATACAGACCCGCCCAGCCGGATGATATTTTCTGTTTTACACAGTCTAGATTGAATTATTAGTTAGGAAGTAAGAAAGCCATACCGAATGAAAAGTATGTAATTACTCCGCAGCTGCAAATATTGAGTAGGAATGAGACCTTGAAACACGAACGAAGTCGATTCTTACCTTCATGTGCATTCCATGTGCGTGTTAGAACAACCTTGAATCCTTCAACAGCACTATGCATCTGAAAATGGGTGAATATTGATTCGTTACCATGTCGGCTGCCAGTCTTACAGTCAAGAGGATTATAGGAGTCTGCGACAGCATCCCTGGAATCAGTAAACCTTCCTGAGGACCTGAAATAGGCGCCTGAAGGAGCGGTTTGCCTCGTCGAAGGCAGTCTCTCCATATCAACGAATCTATCTAGTACGATGCATAAGACCAATGAAATGCTTCACAGAAAAGAGGACATACATCGAATATCGGAGTCAAGAATGCACGCTGTGAGCTCAAGACACCCTCTTAAACAAACAACGTCATTGATGAGCTGTGCAACCGGTTCAACTACCACGTACTTGGTAAGCCAGTGGTCCCCGACGTAAAGGCAATCGTTGCGTTATCTTCAGGTAAAATTTGAGGATCGTCATTCAAGACATCCTCAGTATCTCCATCGTATTCGGAGAAGACTGTACTCCAAACGTCCATACCTTCCCAATGGCCTTTCCCCTCGTGATCCTCGAGTACGAGATATCCTGACGCACCAGATGCGAGTCTAAGGTCAGCGACAATTGGTTCGATCATGTCGGCTCGCTCGGGATCAAGGACGATCAGTGTGCACTTTGTGAGCGTGATACAGTGTCGGAGCGGCACCAATGGCAACCACCTTTTCGTATGATCAGAACACGAACGATGAAGAGCATGTAGATGCAGATTTTACATGTTCACAAGAGCGGTGACAGCACCCAGAAGATCTGTATCATGGGATTGAGACCTCATTGATTGAAACGGAACGAGATGAGACGCACGGCAAGCCCAAAATACAACCAAGTAATTTGGACAATTTCGAGAGCAGATGGTTACTCGATCCCCTGCCCCCAAAAGTGAGTAAGTAGTTGATGACACCGAAAAACAACAGGATGTCCTTACCTTTCTTGATGCCGTAAACATTTCTCAAAATGGCGGCACATTTGACTGTCTTCTCTAATATCTCCTGGAAGGTGTGACGCTCTTTCTCGTATACTATGTAGATTTTGTCGGCGTGCTCCTTGGTCGAGTGCAAAAAGAGGTCCCGCAGGGACGGCCAGAGATTCTTCCAGACTTTCAGGACTTTCCCATCGATGAGCTATATCACATTTAGTCCTTCAAAGAGTAGAGGGCAGCTCAGAGCACTGACACGAGTTTCAACTTCAAGCAAACTTCCCGGTCCTGTGAGTATTCTGTCGGCTAGTCAAATTAGCATGGGAATGTTCTAGCATTCCTTTGTCAATAAGCTCACCTTCCTCGATAGAGAAGCACGGGGTTTGTTTTTCAGCGTCCGTCATGATTGATAAAAGCTACCATCTGTGGGCCATAGAGGAGAGTATATATAGTCTGTGGTTGAGAAGGGCCGTCCAGGAGGTGAACCAGACATCAACCCCAACGTCATCGCACCTTCCATTGAATGGTCAAGATTCGTAACAAGTGCATCCAGCCAACCGAGGAAAGTTCGAGAATTGTATATATGCCGGCACTAATGAACGTCCTCATCGGATATCTGGGGGCTTCTGAAACTTATTGCTTCCATCGAGCGGCCGATAATTTAGTGATTGACAGGTCCTGGTTTGGGCCTGGCTTGAGTCGAGCCTGGTTTTCGAGTTCAGAAACTCGAGTCCTGAGCCCAAGCCCTACAAGGCGAGGGCCGGACTCGGACTTGGGTGAGGGCCTGTGGCTAAGAATACATCTCGTATTGATTACACAGTGTTGTTAAGGTCGCTCTAACTTGACCCGTGTCGGACGGGTCAGATGGGTCGATCAGATCAGATGGATGGGGTCGGTAGGGTCGGTAGCAGTGCAGATGCCAGGAACGTAGTCAAAAATAGACATTTCCGTTCCAAGTTATGCCTGATTCAGTTCTGTTGGATGTAAAGAAAGTCGTGTAATGTTAAACCGCGAGCGATGCAAGAAATCCTGAGGACAGGATTTTGCCTCTAAACAGATAGGCATATCTGGTTCAGGGCTGCATGGCCGGTGCAGAGTTGAATATCCAAACTAGAAGCTTGAAGCTTCTGATGATCTGTCTGCCGATGCGAGCAGATACCACGTGTGCTTAATATTGATAAGAGAATGACAAAATGCAAGCAAGTAACGCATTAAGTATGCATAAGGACTGTTAAGCCTGCTATAGGATTGGAACGATGTGGATCAGGCTCAATACTGCGACGAGTGTATACCTCTGAACTCGCAGATTGGTGCTTGAGAATCCCGAAAAAATGCCTAGTTCACGTGTGCCGCGTTTCAAAGACTTGTCGGCTGATAGAACCTTGGCTTCGCGAAGAGGTAGGAACAGTCAATGAATCTCGATTCCTGTAGAGTATTATTTGAACATAGCGGATTTGGCATAGTAAATTGCCTAATTTGCACTTAGTGCGATCAACCGGCAGACAAATAGGATTAAATACAACTTCTTAGCCTTGATCCGGTTGTCAATTAACGTGTAATGATCGATCGCATTCAAACAGATCCTGAATTGCTTACGCAATATACTGGCTGTTTCGGCACATTCCTCAGTATGCAGAGGGTTCTGCTTTCCTTGCTAAAGATTGCCAGCACTCGCCCGCAACTAACTAGATTCATGTCCTCTTACCAACAAGCGCTAGATGCCGCCTCTGTCATCTCGCCACCTTACCGACTCGTTCTACATCGACGCGCCTCATGGAAGACACCTATGCATCGTGACCGAAATAGCCCTATGCAATCTTCTCTTTGTGGCCGAGAAATCCTTTACTGACTACAGAATACCAGAATGCGGCGCAAAACGCGTTATACGGGACGTGCTCTCTGCGCTGGACTATGTTCACAACGATTGCAACATCATACATACGGGTAGGTCCCCTGTTCTTCATTCTTGTGTTGTCTCCGTAGACGTCAAAATCACCAACGTCGTGATGACAGTCCCACAAGAGGCAATGCCCGAAGAGGGTTTGGGCACTCTAATCCCTGCCCGGCAGCACACATTTCCAGTATCCACAGATAACGATACACCCGTCACAATAACAAACAGCACCCAAATTGTGCCCGATCTTAATGGCGTGGGTCCCGTTTAGCTCCAAATTGATAGACTTTTGTGTCAGTCAGTGTAACAGTTGTCCTACTGTTTTCGACCACGCTAATATATACTCAGAAGCTTGTACGCAGACAAAACCGACGAACATTTTACTCAGGAGGTTTGTCCTGTTGGTATACGTCCCCCAGAGGTGGTTCTACGTGCTGGCTGGGGTAAGTCGGTTGATATATGGAGCCAAGATGTCTTTGGAAGCTTAGGTAGAGGTGCAGAGTGGTGGTGCTGTGATGTTGTCGCCAGATTGTCTGGATTTTATACGTAGGATGTTCTCTTGAGCTGAACGAACGTGCGAACATTGAGGAGCTATTGAAGCATCGATGGCTCAATTCTGACTGAAATTGTACATTTCCGATGGTCTTTCCTGCTGTGCGTACTTACAGGAATATACACCCTTCTCCCGGGGAAGCAATTGATTGAGGAATATAACGATTCCTAGCTCTAACCCTAGAATCTTCGCCTTGCTCGACTGGTTCAAGACTGCGGCGATCGTAACCAGGACGCTTTCGAATGGCTTTCTATGATATTTTTAATACCTAAGTAATACGAAGTACCAGTAACGCGCTCGACACCGCCGCGTAATACAAACTCGTGCGGGAACTGATGTTGATACCAGAGCGTGAGACTCGCTCGAAATAGCACAAAAATTTTCTTATTATCCACTGTAAGTTGCCCTTAAGTCCTTTCGGACGCGATAGGATCATACTTACTATTCACAGATACCGTCGTTACCCTGAATAGAGCGGTGAATGCTATAATATAGCTTACTCTCTTGCTTGAGATTTGCTTCCGTAGAGGCCATGTGCGCGCGGCAGAGTTTGTACGTCTATAGGCCGAAGTCGGGAGAAGCTTTCAGTGCACTTCAAAAAGTTCCTAGAGCCTCGGGAAGTAGGATAATACCATATATTACCCTGTTATTCTGTCTATCCATCCGACCCCGCATAATTGGTAGACAGAAACGGGACGGTGTATTGCAATACCATCATCAGCATTCAAAGGTTCTATCTAACGAATCTCCCTGGCTCGTACCGTTGTAATCACACAGAGTAGAGCCTCTTCGAAGGGTATTCAGTTGAGTGAGAAGAGACAAGGGCATATCCTGTCAGGAATAAATTGAAGGAATTAAGCACTCGGAAAATGCCAAAATCTCGAACGTGATTTATTCGCAGGCATCAAACGACACGGCACCGACCTATTTGATACCTTGTGTTATACCGCGTATACCCTATTCTTTCCTCTGTCCTCCTTTCCCAGTCCCTCTGGGTTATGTCCCTTAACGGCGCTTTGATAATTTTCCCAGAAGATGTGTGATCTGTGCCCAACCTCCGATTCAAAGCCAGCTCCAGTTAAACAATACAGCACTCACCAAAACCACGATCATACAGAATAATCATTACCGGAACAGCATATTTCGGTACCCTTCCCAGACGAATTACTTTGAGGAGAGCTAGAACCGGAAAGATGGACGCACTTACAGTTTCTCGGCAGTCGCCCTGAGTCTCTCCTCGTCGACTAGTCCACCATACCCAGGCTTGAGGGTCACCAACGCTACAGGCAGCTCCCCAAGGCGTTCGTCAGGTACCCCAACTACCGCCGTTTCCAATTCACCCGGTTCAATGTACAAGGCATTCTCGACGAAGATGGACTCTTGTGAATTCGCTCATTACTGACGGTTACATAACGTACTTCATCGGCACTCATAACGTTATCCCCACCACAAACGACGATATTTTTGATCCTATCACTAATGTAAACATCGTCCACTTGCCCAAGATCACCGGTCATTAGCCATCCATCTTTAGTAAGGACCTCAATAAAAGCTCGATAGCTGACGGACACCTAGAAGGTACCTCTCACAGACCTTATCAGTAGCAGCTGGAGCGTACAGTCGTAAGCCTATATCCGCAGCGAAATGAATGTCCCTGGAACCAACCGCCATCGCCATGATACCCTTTCATCACATCCGGACCATGGAGCCAAATCTCTCCTACCACTCAAGGTGCACCATTGGCGCCATTTTTCATTATCGGAATTTCATTGACGGTCGATACGGAACCGCTGGGATCGAATCAGCCTGTGTGCAAGACATAGAACAAACGTATTCACTAACTATTCGACCTCGCAGCAAAATCCGGTCCAGCTGGGAGCAGATCAGACCTCTACCGTTCGAGTTGAAGGAATTTTCTCACCGAAGCCTACTGCACTGCCACCGTTCTCTGTAAGACCATATACTTGTAAGCTACAAATCAATTCGCGTCAATGCCAATTCCTGTGCGACTGGAATGCATTCACAATGTGGCAAGGGGAAACGTTTGCTTCGGCCTCTGAAAGTGAGATGGGTAATCACTCTACAGCTCAAAGGGTTTAGTGGTAACGAATGCTCTAAACTTTAATGAAACCGATTCTTGCCTTCATGGATATTCCATGTCCGCATTAGAACAAGCACTAATCCTTGGGCAGTGCCGAACATCTGACGACAGACGAATGTTGATTCATTGAATCATCATTAATAGCTGTCTTACAGCCGTATTGAATGCAGTAGCATTGCATAGCGGCCTTGGAATCAGTGTGCCTTCCTGGGGACATGCAATAGGCATCGGAGAGAATGGTTCCCTCGCCGAAGACAATCTCTCCCTTTCAATGAAGCAACCTAGTAAGATCCATAAGATCAACTACGCATCCCGTAGCAGATAGCACCGTATATTGAAAATGGGAGTCAAAAATGCACGTACAAGAACGCATGTGTGACATCTCTGTGAGATGCGTAAGCAAGTTGCATGGATTCGAGAGGTGACCAGTTCATCCAAAGTTCAAAAAAGGTAAGGATTTCACAATCATGTTGACGTGAAATAGTGCTGTGATGGGGGAAGCTCTTTCTAAAACCGATACCTATGTGTTTATAGCCTTTCCGTAGTATTTAATGACTTCCATGACTCACAGCAAGCAATAGTGACCTGCCGGCACATGTCCAGGCACTCGGAAAAAGTGAGGAAAAAGCAAGAAAATGTTCCAGAAAAAATACTGCTCACTAGTATCCTTGAAATAGAACTAAGTGTTAACAGGCCAGACAAGCGAATGCATCCATATGCTCGCAAACGCATGCAAGTTGAACGCAAGCGGACGCAGTTGAATGCAGTTGAACGCACGCTCGCAAAATTCTCCCGGCCCATCGCTACTCAGTACATCCCCAGAATCTGAAGAAGACTGCACTCCAAACGTCCATACCTTCCCAGTGGCCCTTTCCCTCGTAATCCTCGAGCACGAGATATCCTGAACACCAGATGCGAGCTTAAGCTCAGCGGCAATTGGTTCTATCGTGTCGGCTCGCTCGGGATCAAGGACGATTAGTGTGCACCTCGTGAGCGTGACACAGTATCTTAGCAATTTCCAATGGTTGCAATCTTTTGATAGGGTCAGAATGTGAACGAAGTAAAACCTGTGAAAGCGAATCTTACGTGTCCACAAGGGCAGTTACAGCGCTCAGAAGATCTTTTACAGAATTGAATACTCGATTTTGAATGATATATATAGAGATGAAACGCACGGCAAACCCAAAACACGACTAAGTAAGCGGGACAATTTCGAGAGCAGATGGCTACTCGATCCCCTTTCCCAAAAGTGAGTGCCTGGTGCACCGAAAAACAACAGGATGTCCTTTCCTTTCTTAACGCCGTAAACATCTCTGAAGATGGCCGCACATCTGACGGCCTTGTCTAGTATTTCCTGGAAGGTGTAACGTTCCTTCTCTTATTCCTGGCCGAGTGTAGAAAGAAAGAATGGTCGCGGAGATGGCCAGAGATTCTTCCAGACTTTCAGGACTCTCCTGCCAATGACCTAATCACATTTAGACATTGAAAGAGTATAAGCAGCTTCGAGTACTCACGCGGGTTTCAATTTCGAGCAAGCTTCCGGTCCGTATGAGTATCCTATCGGGTAGTTCAGCATGTCAGTGTTCTAGCACATCGCGAATAAGCTCACCTTCCTCGATAGAACAGCGCGGCGTCCAAGGTTCAGCGTCCGCCATGATGGATGCAAAGCAACCGTCCGAGGGGTGCAATTGAGCATTTATATGAGACTGGCAACAATCGAGAAGAGCGGCTCGGGATACCTTTTTGGTGGAACGAAGACACCGTACCTTAGCTACGGCCTGAGCTAGTAAGTCTCGCGCTCAGCCTGACCGTCCCATCCACACGATAACCCGGCGACGGTCCGGGTTCTAGGGTGAATGCTGAGTATCTGGATCTGCCCGAGGAATCTGACGGCGAGGAGGGCGAGGAGGTAGATTGAAGTACGGAGATACCTTGCTGCGCGTACGTCATAGAGGCGAGGTGGGAAGTATGTCTACGAGGGGAATAAAAACGTGGTAGATGTCTATCAAGTGAATTAATGGATGAAACGATGGCTATCGCCTAGAAATTGACCTACCATGTAACCGTATAGAATTAATCTAAATGGTGACCTGTGACTCTGTCCCTCATTCCGAGTACACAGACGGACCTCAGCAATTATTTCGAGAAATCAAGGAGCAGCCCTTCTCTTCATGGTGATGGTTAGAAGGATAAGGCAGATGGAATGCGTAAGGATAGTCGTGGTCCATGGACAAGTTGTTCACGTGCTCGCGTAGTTGCCGGTGAGTCCCTTCTGACGTCACTACGACTTGACGACAACCTTCGGGGTGCAATAACGATTCCGACGCTGGCCTTGGCAGCGACAACAACCACCAGAGAATGGACTTCTGCTCTTTACCTTTCTCTTCGAGCATGGCGCTGTACACGATTCCCAAGCAAGGCCCCATTTTCACGTAGCAGAATCCACATGGCAACCTCAGAAATTTGGGTACCAGTATTAGTACGTTTGTTTCCAATCAGTCACTCCAACTCTCTGCTGCAAGTTTCAGGTATGGGCGCATTCTCCCGCTCCACAGCTCCTCTATGAGATGCTGTCTCTCGCCCGGCCCCTCTTGTTCTCAAACCACTATCAGTCTCGACTATGTCTCTGCCATCCTCGATGACCGTGGAACTCCCAGTGTATGCCAACTGCATCTCAGGACACCACCAGACGGTGCCCATGACCGACTCCATTCTGGCTTCTACAGCTCAAGCTACCACAGCCGGTGGACTACGCGATAGAACCATCGCCCTTGAGAGTCAAGTTCGCATCGCTAGACGACACCAAGCAGCAGTTCAAAGATTGATAGACTCCACCTGGAAGGAGGCCAGCGCCCAACTCTCACCAAGTATGTCTGTTTTGATATCCTAACCGACACCTATCCAGCTAGTACTCGTACAGCTGAACTCGCCAAGACCAAGGCATTGGTGGACCAAGATGCAGAGCAATGCAAATCTCGACCGATGCTAACCAGAACTCAGTCTAAGAAGGTGTGTGGATTCTTCTCCTTGCGGCGACCTTTCTCTCATCTCGCCTAGGGACGGAAATCAAGAAAAGATGGAACGCATATGCCCCGCTAAGTATTCACCTGAGGCTCTGTTCTGCTTTGCGTTTGTATCTTAGCCTTTGAAGACTTGCTATCCCATATTTTTCAATCAACAACCCTGCTGTAGCAATTTGATTTTTATGTTGCTCGTCTCCTAATGAGAGTCGTCTGCACAGCCTTTTTTCCAAGTCTCGGACCGATCAAACCAGTTAACCAAAAAGCAAAACCATGAAAGGCTGTAACGTTACCGAGACGCTATGTAGGGACGCGAAGCGTGGACACCCGTGACCACACGTTCTTTCGCTATGCGTGAGCATGTCGTTGGTTCTACAGGATATCCTGGCAGACAGTCGGAATTGACAGTCTCATATGAGGCACGGCAAGGACGCTGTGAAACGTTGAGCCATGTCGACCAGGTGGTGCCGTGAACCCACCGGCTCTTCGGGTATTCACCTAGCTGTATTGGACATCTTCAGATCCTCACCACGTCTGGTGCGCTCTGCTTATGAGATCGCCGTTCGGTGAGGAGGTACGATTTCGAGGGCATGGGTTTAGGCATGGTGTCGCCAGTCCTGCTGTATATTCTGAATAAAACAAGCGAGTTCAATTCTCCCAATAAAGAGTCAAGAACAGATGCCAACATATCATTTTGACGCAGTATTCTTTTAATCTGGAATTCCCGTTTTACACAAGATATCCAGCAAAGTTGTCGCATGTTGGAGATAATTCCACATGATAACAAGCGATAATTTAAATGTCCCGAAACCTCATGCGACGCGTTACTCGTCGAAGTCGATCTTACATTGAACAGATTTATTAAAATCGTACTTTAATACTTCAGTGCCCAGCCTTACAATTTGGACTTCGCTTCATCTATATGCTTCGACCTCCGTGCCCACTCTTTCCGCGCGATAACCCGTAACTGTGTCTTGATAATCTTCCTAGAGGGTGTATGATCTTCCCGGATCTCAGAGTGGGCATATTGGACTCTATGGGAACTCACCAAACTTTCCATCCTTCAAAACAACTGTTGGGATTTTGCTGGAAAGTTCTAGAAGGAGCAATCCGGCATCATGCCGAGAGTCGATGAGTAAGCACGAGAGTCGTAGAAAGTTGTAGTACATTCTAGATTCTAGTGCGAAGTAGTATAAATATGAGCTCTGTAGGAGCCATAGAATAACAATTCCTTTACATCTGGCTTTACCAGCCTGGAGTCTACCCTGCGCAACACCCAGGATTCCAACAACAATGACCACCGGGACCGCAAACTTTGGTAACCTACCTGCAGGCTGAGGAGCTGCAGATCAAACATGGAGAATATTACTCACAGTTTCCTCGCAGTCGCCAAAAGCATCTTCTCGTTGATCCTTCCACGATACCCGGGTTTGAGGGTGACCAACGCGGTCACCAACTCACCCAGCCGTTCATCGGGTACGCCCACCGTGGATGATGATATCCTTGATCCGGTCTTTAATGTAGACATACCCTTCTTCATCGACGCAGCCTAGATCACCCGTTATCAGTCATCCATCTTTGGTGAGTACCTTGGTCAAATATGAGTAGTCGGTCAGATACTTAGGGCATGCACCTTGCTGACCTTGTCAGTAGCAGCTGTAGCATCATGATCATCAACACGGGTACGCAACAAGTAAAGTAGAATAGAACCTTGATCTCCCCAATACCCTTTCATCACATTCGGACCACGGAGCCACACCTCTCCCATCTCTCCCGGAGCAGCCCTGACGTGACCTTTCATTACTATAATCTCGTTGACCGGAGTATGAAACCGCTGGAGCGGATTAGCTCAATGATACAAAGCAGGCAGTACAGACTCACCAACTATCTGGCTTGGCGGTAAAGTTTAGCCCAGCGAATGCTACCGATGTAGCATTGCTCTCAGTGAGACCGTACCCATGTCCTCTTCAAAATGACTAAATCAGTGTCTAAGACAGAACAAATATTACTAAGGAATCTACATCGTTGTAAAGGGAATGCTTCCTTCGTTCTCTGAAGGAGAGTCGGTGGGAGGGGGACACCTTCAAAGCCACCTTCAAAGCCAATACCCTCCAAAGTGAAGCTTAATAACGGGCCATCGAGGAGATCAATTATAATTGATGGCGAACTGAGATGCTCATGATAGTCAGCCAGAGTTGCAAGAAACAAAAAAAAAACGACAGACCCCCCACCATAACAACGTTCTCTGCTCTGTAAAGTCTGGAAGTATGACTTCGTAAAGCATTTTCCATGCGCGATGCCGGATGTAAGTTACCTTATAGCTGCAAAAATCGATTTAACAAGGACCATCAAGGGAAAATAAAGTCAATCCGCGCCTTCGCGTGCATTCCATTTTCGCATTAAAACAAGTTTAATTCCGAAACAAGTACTACCAAGCTGAGGATATATCAGTCCTTGGTCATTCTAGTAGTGAGAAGCTGCTTTACGGTCAGACCGATTCTGGTGACCTGGAACAATGACGATGAAAGTAGAGCTCCCTTCTGAGGACCCGAAACAGGTAACGGAGGGAATGGAACGCCTCGCCGAATGCAGTTTCTCCCAGCGAAGGACATCGACTATTAGAAATCCATGAGAACTGCCTGAACCACCCTGAGAATATGCACCATACAGCCAACACAAGAGTCAGGAACGCGCGCTGTGACCTCAGAACACCCTCTACAAGGGAAAAAATGAAATCAGTGGACTCTTGGTCAGACGAACTAATGAAACCTACTGGATAGACCAGTAGTCCCTGATGTAAATATAATCGTCGCGTTATCCTCTGGTAAATTATGAGGATCGTCACGCAGTATTTCTTCTGGATCTTTATGGTACTGGAAGAATACTTTTCTCCAAACGTCCATGCCTTTCCAGTGTCCTTTACCTTCGTGATCCTCAAGGACAAGATACCTTGCAACGCCTGACGCGCCCTTAATGTCAGCAGCGATCGGTTCGATACTGTCGGCTTTCTCGGGATCGAGGTGACCAGCGTACATTCTGTGAGGATGATACAGTGCCTGAAGGGGTCCACAGGCCGCCACCTATTAGGTGGATCAGAATGCGAAGCACCAGAAGTTAAAGTGCATCTTACGCATTCGCGAGAGCAGTTACAGCGCCCAGAAGGTCTGTACGGCAATCTTCAGTATCCCACTTTTGTCGAAGAATAATAGAAAAACTCACGGCAAGCCCAAAACACAATGTAATAACTCGGAAGATTTCGAGAGCGACTGGCGACGTGATCACCTGTATTGGAAGTGAGTGGACTGGCGGCACCGAAAAGCGACTGGATGTCCTTACCTTCTTCACGCTGTAAACTTCTCTAAAGACGGCCGCGCATTTCACAGCTATTTCTAGCATCTCCCAGAAGGTGTAGCGCTCGTTCTCATATACCACATGGTTTTGTCGGCGTGCACCTTGGTCCACTTCAAGAAAAAATCTCGTGTGGATGGCCAGAGATTCTTCCAGACTTTCAATACTCTCCCATCGACAACCTAATATCGCATTCAAAACAAGCAAGGATGCTGAAATGCTGATCACTCACCTGAGTTTCGATTTCGAGTAAACTTCTTGATCTTGTCAGTATTTTATCCGCTGTAATACATCAGCAAGCGGCTGCTCCGACAGAGAAGACATACCTTCGTCTACAGAGCAGCGTGGGGTCCAGGTTGTCGGGCTCGTCATGGTAGCTGCAACAGAAGTATATCAGCCTGTGGCACGTTAAATTGTAAGTCCTGGTTATTTAGAAGCCGGATTCAGACGCTTCGGTAACTCGTGGCTCTGTTGTGACTTCGAAAGTATATAGGGTGATTGGAAAATATTACTGCCTAACGGTCCATCTGAAGCGTCTTTTCTCGTCATCCAGCAGTTCCTTCGTAGAAATGTAATTATATAGAAAGGACAAAAGTGAAGTGCGCACGAGCTCCCTCGACCTCTTGATGTCATGGTCATTGTTGTTTAATCAATTTCACATCCGACGCCAAGGGCAGCCACACGAACACGTGAATAGAATGTTACCAGTGACCACTATCCAGCTACGGCTGCTACGCGCTTCATGATGTCCATATGTCGAAATCTTCATACCGTTACCATGATGACAAGCGCTGAGTGACAGAGGCTATTCAGATTTTATCGGCACCAGTATCGCGCTGCAGAAATCGGGTGTCCGGACTTGTACTGCGATGCATCAAGCAAGCTGATTTCTAGGAAGATAGCTGCCACCCTGATCAGTGATATTGACATTGGTCGTTTCCCACGTTTTCGCATCCGGGACTTACCCACATCAAAGCCTGTCCTTCTCCTCGTAATTCGATCTCCCCCCTCGGTGTCCCTCATTGTCAGACTGACGAGCTTAGAAAAGTGATATGAAATTGCACTGCACATCCCAACCTTACATCTTTGATTTTGCTTCATCCATTTGCTTACCCTCCTTCCTTCTGCGTGCCCACTCTTTCTGCGCTATTGCCCTTAATTGTGCCTTGATAATCTTGCCAGAGGGCGTATGATCTACCCGGGTCTCAGATCAAGTACACAAGCGTCCACAGGAACTCACCAAACTCCCCATCCTTGAAAATAATCATCACCGGGACCGCAAACTTTGGTAACCTACCCGTAGGCTGAGGAGCTGAAAATTAAACTTGAAGTATAACCACTCACAGTCTTCTCGCAGTCTCCAAAAGTTCTTGCTCGCTGATCCTTCCGCGATACCTAGGTTTGAGGGTGACCAATGCAGTCACTAGCTCGCCCAGTCGTTTATCGGGCACACCCACTGCAGCCGCTTCGAGGACAGCTGGTTCTGTGTAGAGGGCATTCTCCACGGAAACCGAGTCCTTTGCATCGTTGGCTCGTTACTGTGCAGTATAGCGTGCTACTCACAACGTTCTCCCCACCGTGGATAATGATATCCTTAATCCGGTCTTTAACATATACATACCCTTCTTCGTCGACGCAGCCGAGATCTCCAGTCATTACCCATCCATCTTTAGTCATTACCTATTTCGATGAGCCCTTGAACACATGCAGGTAAGTTATCCTTCGCATACCTTATCAGTAGCCGCTGTGGAAGCTCGTCATAAGCACGTTGACCTAAGGACACACACAATATGCGCTGAAACAAACCTTGGTCTCCGTAGTACCCTTTCATTATATTCGGTCCACGAAGCCATATCTCCCCCACCACCCCCGGGGCAGCTCTTACGTTATCTTTCATTATCAGAATATCGTTAACAGGCGTTAAAAAACCGCTGAGATCGTATTTAGCTTGATGATGATTACCGGAGACTCGATAGACTGACCAGCTATCTGGTTTGGCTGCATAATCCGGTCCATCTGATGGAACATGTTAGGTTTCTGGATTTATTTGAGGGATTTTCCTCACAGAAACCGACTGATGACGCATTAGTCTCGGTGGAACCATAGGCTTGTCCGCTATATGAAATAATAATCATTATTGAGTATAGGGAGGAGGAGTGGGAACAGACATTGATGCATGTGGAAAGGCTTCTTTCGACTTGCGAAGGAGAGACGGCGTGACTGAAGCCCCTCCCATTGTGATCATTTCTATGGGAAAGCCAGACAATGGGCTATCGGCTAGGTCGGTTATAATTGATGGAACACTGCGTAATAGTCAGCCGGTGCTGTGATACAGGTATTGACGTACCCGCCCAAAGAGATTACACCCTCTTCCCTGCACAATCTGTGGTCGAGTCGTTGAATATGCATCCACCGAAAAACAAAACAGAGGACGCATTACCTTACGGCTGCGAAAACTAATGTTGAAAAGATGGTCAAAAAAGCGACGAAACCAGAGATCACCTTCTGCTACATTCCATTTTCTCATTAAGATAACTTTTGTTCCATAAAAGGTGCCGGAAAGCTGAGGATAAATTAGCTCCTGTTCACTAAGGCGTGAGCTCTGCCTTACAATCGCACAGGTTCCGGTGACATGGAACAATGGCGTTGGGAGTAGGATACCGTACTGCGTGCTTGACACGGGTGAAGAAGGAACTTGCACGCCTCGTCGAATATAGTCTCTTCCGATGGTGGAGGCTGACTGAAAAGATGCATATGAGAGCAAGCACGTCACACAGAAGATGAACCATACGTTAAGCAGGAACGTCAGGAACGCCCGCTGTGTACTCAGGACGCCCTCTACAATGCAGAAAATGAATTAATGAAACCCTGGATAGATAATAAAACTGTTTACTTGGTAGACCAGTGGTTCCTGACGTAAAGATAATCGTCGCGTTATCTTCTGGTATAATGTGAGGATCGTCACGCAATATTTCTTCTGGATCTTTATGGTAGTTGTAGAATACTTTGCTCCAAATGTCCATGCCTTGCCAGTGGCCCTTGCCTTCGTGATCTTCAAGAACAAGATATCCGGACGCGCCTGACGCGCACCTAAGATCAGCGGCTATCGGCTCGATCTGCTCCGCTCGCTCGGGATCGAGGATGATCAGTGTACATTTTGTAAGTATGATACAATGCCTGAGGGGGTGCAATGGCAACCACCTGTTAGGTGGATCAGAACGTTAACCCTGGGAGCGTGTGAATACGGATCTCACGCGTTCACAAGAGCAGTTACAGCGCCCAGAAGGTCTGTATTGCAATCTTCAGTATCCCACTTTTTTTGAGGATTAATAGAAAAACGCACGGCAAGCCCAAAACACAATGTAGTAACTCGGAAGATTTCGAGAGCAAATGGCGACGCGGTCACCTGTATTGGAAGTGAGTGGACTGGCGGCACCGAAAAGCGACTGGACGGACGTCCTTACCCTTCTTAACGCCGTAAACTTCTCTAAACATAGCCGCACATTTCACAGCCATTTCTAACATCTCATGTAAGGTGTAGCGCTCTTTCTCGTATACCACACAAGTTCTGTCGGCATGCTCCTTGGCTGAATGCAAGAAGAATGCTCGCACAGAGGGCCAGAGATTCTTCCAGACTTTCAATACTCTCCCATCGACAACCTAATATCGCATTCAAACCATACGCAGATGCGCTGAAACGCTGACGGCTCACCCGAGTTTCAATTTCGAGCAGACTTCCTGGTGCTGTGAGTATTTTATCGGCTAGTAAATGTAGTATTCAAATCAGCATGTAAATACCCTGGCAGGATGAACGTACCTTCCTCTACAGAGCAGCGCGGGGTCCAGAGCATTGTTTCTGTCATGGATGCAAGACGAACGTTTGAGTTCTGAGACCGGTTATCCATAGCCGAATTAGGTGGATCAGCAGACCAAGGTTCTCAATACAGTTATTCGACTAGTATCATACGGGATTAGTTCAATGACGATAGATCATCAACGGACCTTACAGATGCCTGTAGCAATTGTCCGTCTTTTCTCGTCATCCAGCTCTTCCTTGACAGACATACTGATGGGAATTATAGGGAACAGTGGAGGAGCATCACCGCGTACTGTATCCTTAACGAGTTCCATTGATCTCTCAGATCTCAATGGTCATGTTCAGGTCAAAGTTGCTGAATTTTCAATTTCACATTCGACGATCATCCATTTTAGGTCGAAACGTCACGTGAAGTATGTCGATTCCCGACCAACGCGCCTGACGCCTAACTGCGCGCTAATTTGATAATCAGACGCTTTCACACTTTGGGCTCGCATGAATCACGCTTCGATGCAATCCAATTGTCCCAGAATTTAATCATTGTCCAGGGTTTTCAATTTTGTTCCCACGTCAGACGTGGTCATTTCCGAAGTTTAGCCAAAAAATGCGTACGAGGACCCCTTTGAAACCGCCTATAACTTTCCTTGGACCTGAAATTGTCCCCACTTTGTCTCCGAACCGTCTGAGTTCAGTTCCTAAGCGCTGAAATGAGAATTTGAAGTTGAATGCTGATTACACGGGCGGAGACCTCACACTTACGGGGACGATCATCGCGCTAGGAGTAGTAAGCTCTAACATTGTCAAATGCATACGAGTGGACATATATCTCGAGACGGTAGCTATAAGTGGTGACCCACTTTGATGGTTCGCGGCATAGGGCAGAGAGGTCCATTCCATCTCAAAGTCCAGTTTCACTTCGTGGCGATCAAGGAACAGTCTGATGCGGTGTTCGTTTCATCTGCGGCCAGTTCCAAAAATCCTCGATCAGAAAAACGTCGTAGCCTCCCTGCCGGCTCCCATAACAAAAAAGATGGTATGTACAGTACTGTAGGGTTAAAAAGAATACATATGGGTGTATGCGCGGTGTTTGAGAGGCTCGGTCAGGGTGGGATATGAGAGATATCGGTCACTTGGCATCGAAACTAGCAGTGCTAGCAGCCTCATCATGATGGCGGTGATTCTTTTGGAGGAAACCTTGAGCCTGTCTTCAGTAGTGAAAAGTTGAAACTGACTAACACCCAGTTCATAATCTGCCAAAACTTCAATCTCGGTTTCTCGCTTGATGACGATATGTTGCGGTTTCTGGCACGAACAAGTTAGAAAAAAGTGACATAGAACTGATAGGACTTACCGAACTCTTTGAACTCGAAGTGAGGCCAGGAAGAGTTCGCCTTTCAACGGAAGTTGCGTCCATGCTCACGGCGGCCATGAAAGATTCACCTTCCTGCTGTCCTCGTATTTTGAAACGCGCATTTAGGCTGAAAAAAACCATCAGTTTTTAATCGATGAGATTGGTGAACGTGACCGACGTTGCCAAAAAAGAGTTGGTATACACTTTTAAGGCTCATTAGTCGCGAAGAGGTGACATAGTAGTAACGAGACGTACAACGGCCCAAAAGAATATAGAATGTTATATATAGGAAATTGTTCGGGTATACCAAGACCTGTCGACGACCAGTTAATTGTTAACTTGAAGATAGAGAACAAGTACATACCAGTACAAGCGATGTTATTGCACATATGCTACTCATAATTAAGTACCCGTATAGCAAGCCTCGTCGGTTGGTTGACTTACCTAGTAAGTAGGCCGCTGTTGAGGGAAAAAAGAATGAGTTGGTTCATCATTGCGTCGGTCCTAAAGTGGAACTAAGTAAAATAAAAGATATACACCCGAAGCGTCGTACCTTCTGAATCCGGACTTTGACCGCTGAAGTAAATAAATAAGTGATATGGTGATACACATATCGCCTGCTGCCCCGACCGCATTCATAGATCGTGACAGGACCTGTATTCTCCCAGTCAGTTAATCTGGATGTGGTGCATAGAACCGCCACGGACGGTAAGTTTAGACGGAATTTCTGCCACAAGCTTAACGGACCACCTGCAAAGGGTTTCAACAACAGCCGAAATTCTGAGCGCATTGTACCCACCCTCGAACGAAGTATGCTATGTGAGCAAGGAGTGTGAGACGAAGCCTAAGAAGATGAAAAAAGCTCTGACCGACAGTAACTCCAAATTCTCCTAAAACGAGCGACCCCTAACGAAACGCTAGTCAGCAGAGTGCCAGTCAACGGTGAGCTCGAACCACGTACAAGGAATAATGTTATTGGTATATTCTTGCGACTCACTGTTGATGTAATCAGTATTGAAAGCGTCAAGACATGGGGGTCTTACAAATATATACTCGATATGTAAAAAATCTAGAAAGAAACTTGGAAACAGGGAACGCAGGAAAAGTATGAAAACATACGATTGTACTAGTAATGCAATGATGCCCTGTAGACACGTTTAAATCAAAATGTCAGGTAAGCTTGTAAACTGACGCACGGAGGGGGCTACTTGAGCCTACAACGGAGCATAAATCGATTACCATATCAGATATGAGTATATGGAACCATACCAATAGACTCCTGTGATGCCATTATCAGTATGACAAAAATTCAAGTTCAGAACCAAGTGCACTCACCACTCAACAACTCCGAGGTTGGTGGGGTCATAGTAATGAACGACTAGGTACTCATATAGAGTATGTGTAACAAATACTTGCTGCACCGTATCAAGGAGACTGAAAGCGTGATCAGAAATGGCCAATAGATCGCGGAAATTTTATTC
Organism: Desarmillaria ectypa; assembly: GCA_030407005.1. Classification (NCBI taxonomy): domain Eukaryota; kingdom Fungi; phylum Basidiomycota; class Agaricomycetes; order Agaricales; family Physalacriaceae; genus Desarmillaria; species Desarmillaria ectypa. The sequence goes on from JAUDYN010000010.1 coordinate 518,725, forward strand.
ATACAAGACTATCACGACCTGGAAAACATGAGTCTTGCTTGCAACTCGTTCGATCACAACTCGCTCACCATGACTTTCAGCCTCGGGTCATCCGTCTTCCTATACATCTGCGTGGGGATTGGCAGAGGCGATAGTTGAGAATTACGTATACGTACACTGAAGTACTAAGAATGGGACCACCCCTGTGAGAAAATGCGGGAAGAAAATTCGGGCAAGCTTCATACCTCGTATGTTTGCATGCAAGATACACCCCATAGTCTAGAAATCGTGATGAGTGAATGGAAGACTGCTCGATTCGCGGATACACACACTGCAGCCAAGCTTCATCATCATCCAACAAATCAGCATTTACTTCCGAAAAAAAAAGTACGTTCAAGGCTCACATGGTACCGATCATCAATGCGCCCATCTATACATCATCGTTAGCAAGAGGTGGATGCCTGAGACGCGAATCACTCGCCGTGGTATGTAGAGCAGGAACCTCTACTGAGGAGCTCATCGCTGGACTGTGACGAGAGGTGGAAGAGCTGGGAAGCAAAAGACAATGCGCCACCGCCAGGACCGGTATTTCATTGTTCGTATTACTTTCTTTCTCGGGCACGCGTCAAGAAGCTTCGACCGTGGAACGTTTTGAAATCATTTCGCTTGGAAATTACGAGCAGTCATAACGAAACAAGGCGATTCTTGACAGGATCCAGCGGTATTCGCATTGATCTGTGTTTGCGCGCATATTGGGTCGGAATCAGTATAATACTGGGGTATAATCTTAATCCCGTGCCCTTTGCCTCTGCCGCCGAGATGCACTAGCTCCGAATCTCAAAAGTCACCCTGCACTGCAGGCGAGGAGGTGGCGTGGCATCCATGTGGGTGGAAGAGGACCTTGAACGGATGCCCATTTAACCTGTCAAATGACTTGTGAGCTACAGGACAAATCAGCAAATCAGCTAGCTTTTTTAGCGAGAAAACAACATACAAAAGATGACAATAGTACCCAACTACACGGACCCGGCCAGGGCCAAGCTGTCACAGTCGGCAAATGGTAACTACTTTCCTTATACGGATACCGGGCCGGCTACCGTGTAGCCTGGACCTGGCCCTGGTTCCGTTCAACGCACCACTGCTTTCAAAGCTCAAACTGTACAGCTTCGGCTTCGACGTCGCGCTAGTGATTTGTTAGTACGCCACCTCCTTGCAGAGGAACCCGGTGAACCAACACGTGCGCGGGAGGCACCGTTGTCATGATCTAACAGTGGTCCGCTGTCCTTTTTGAACAGGAAGAGTACTTTCGTGTGTATCCACCACAATGGTCAGGAACAACTTCATTCCACGCTTCATTTTAATGACCTATTGATTCTAGATGACTGGATTGCCGGCTTTGTTATCGCCGGCTTACCTCCAAACCGACCCGGCGGGTGAATTTCTGATATCCTAATCTAACTCAGTATCTAGGGCAAACGTCGAACGAGACCCTTTCAAAGGAGAAAGCATGAGCATGTCTTGCTATCCGGGGACGAAGGTTCTATCAGACGGGATTCACCATTTTTTCAATTTAAAATCTTTTTGATACCGACTGCAGGTCAAATGGTCCCTCGGTGGATAAAGGAGTCTTTAAAAACAAAGCTTTAAGGCGATAGCGTCCAGGTTCGGGACATCTTAGCTGTCCTAACAAAATGGACGCCCCTCTTCTCATTTCGCTTGTTCTCTTCTTTTACTTGGTCTACGCTTATTGTCGCAAACAACGCGCTCTCTTGCCTCCCGGTCCCCCTGGTCTTCCGTTTCTCGGTAATGCTCTCGACATGGCCGTAAAATATCCTTGGTTGAAATTTGCTGAATGGGGTCGACAGTATGGTAAGCCTTTTCAAAAGACGTATTACTTGGTGCTCATCTATTATCCATCAAGGCGATGTTGTCTACCTCAATGCCGTGGGGCAGTCTATTATCGTGCTGAACTCAGCCAAGGCAGTTTTTGCTTTGCTTGATCAGCGCGGTAGCATCTACTCGGATAGGCCGCGCTTAGTGATGGGCGGAGAGCTGTAAGCGAATCTTTGAGTGTACAAGACATATTTCTGACACCTGTAAACTATCCAGTGCTGGATACGTCCACAGCGTACCTCTATGCCCTTACGGCACGCGCTTACGGGAGTATAGGAAACTTATCCTTGAAGTAGTCGGTCCCCGGAAGGCGCAGCAGTGGCGGCCCATCGAGGAAGAGAAGACAAGGATATTTCTCGGAGCCCTCCTGGAATCCCCGGAAAAGTTCCGTGACCATATCCGACAGTAGGGCCTGCCTGTTAACGCAACTGGTTTAATACTGAAGTCATTTGCAGTCATATCGCCTCCATAACTTTCCTCATATCGCATGGGTACGACGTCCGACCTGAGGATGACCCGCTTGTTGAACTTGCCGATCGCGGTGATCAAGGATTTTCGGAGTCTACCACTGCCGGCGCATTTTTGGTAGACTCCTTCCCTATCAGTAAGTCCAATCAAATCCATCTCATTGGATCACCAGATGATGATGTTGATTCGCCAGTGCTGTACCTTCCGCGATGGTTGGGCTTCAACTGGATGAAGAAGGCTGAGAAGTTCCACAAAGATATGGAAGAACTCCGAGATATACCCTACAACTCTGTCAAGGAGCAAGTGGTTAGTACTCTTGTCATTTCTTGGTCGTAATGTTAGTGACCAACTGAACGTCATTTAATCAAGGTCAAAGGGACGGCTATCCCTTCCTTTACCTCTAATCTCATTCAGCGATACAAAAATCCATCACCGTACCAGGAAGACGTTAACAAATGGGTCACGACTGGATTCTATTCTGGTAAGGTCTCCGCGATCTCCTCGGCGGCATCAGAAACTGACCGCCCAATTATAGCCGGTGCCGACACGGTAAGCAGTCACTTTCTGTCGTTTTTTTAATTATAGCTAATCAGCAAATGACCGCAGACCGTATCATCACTATGCTCATTCTTCCTATATATGATGCTTTTCCCAGACAAACAGAAGAAAGCACAGGAAGAGATATTACGCGTAGTCGGGTCTGCACGGTTGCCTGATTTCAACGATCGTGAAAGCTTGCCTTACGTTGACTCCTTGCTGAAGGAAGTTCATCGATTGAATCCAGTCGGACCTCTAGCAGTACCACACAAGTCGACCAAAGATGACTCCTACAACGTACGTTTGAACGGTATACCGCCTGCAGTTCATATTCTGACGAACCCTTCTAGGGCTACTTGATACCCTCTGGCTCCGTCGTTCTGCCTAATACGTGGTACATACCGCCAATCAAGGAGTTCTCAAATTTCGGCTGACGATTTTCCTATAGGGCCGTAATGCATGATCCAGACACTTATCCGTCTCCCTTTGAATTCCGTCCCGAAAGATACCTAGAGCCCCACAATGATGCCAAGGGTATCAATCCAGATCCTCGCAAATTCGCTTTCGGATACGGTCGCAGGTCAGTGCTATTCATGGCTCCGAATAGGATACTTACCAACAAACCCGTTTATAGAATCTGTCCTGGACAACATCTCGCAGACGATGAATTCTATATCACTGTTGCCGCTGTGCTTTCCGTGTTCAACGTTCTTCCGGAGTCCAACAAAGAACAAGTCAGGCTTCCTGATTGGTCCCGAAGTGAAGGATACCTCTCATCTACCATCTCGTGCGTCTTACATGCCTAAAAACTTCCCGCTTTCCTTACGATTTATGATAGACATCCTGATCCCTTTAATTGTCGTATTATACCGCGTTCGTGTGAGGCAGAGCTACTGATTCGTGCGGGCGACCCTTCAAGACAGTAAATTATAACACTTTCTGTATTTTTTCTTCTTTTATTTTATCATTGTTGCTTGATAATATTTCGTTCGCTGTATTGTTAATTAGTTACCCATCTATACCAGACCTTAAGGTCATATAACTCAATATATTACTAGTTACGGGAAGGGACCGACGAGAACTTAAACGAGGTGTACCACCTTTGAACACATCGCTTTCATTATCAATGGTGATGGAAGCATGGAATTCATGGTGATCGGACGCCTCACAAGGTTCTAATTAACAAGAAACAACTGTCTTATGATCATCAAATTTTGAGTGGCGGTATGAACATAAAGTGATCATGATTCAATACGTTCTGTCTCTTCATTACTCACACCGGCATCCACCAGAAACAGTAAACAGAATCTCTGCGGCAGAATGCAGGCGCCACTAGGAAGTATGAGCACAGAGATGAGTCGTGCGTTACCATGTCGTCTTCAGCGTGCCTTTTTCCGCTGAAAGTTCACACTCCCACACTCGATCGCGAATCTAACAAACTTTAGAGAGATTCCGGTATCTAAGCCACCCTGAACGGGAGGTGTAGTCCAAGGCCGATAAGAACCTTCGACGGTCCAATGACAAGTGATGCTGGGACAAAATTCCCTCATTCACATGGGAAAGACATTCCAGCCGAAGCGAGGGCTAACGTTCATGTCCAAGTGGACAGCGATGACGCTCATAGAATCTCGAGTGTTCAAACAACAAGAAAAGGATCCCTTAGACCGCTGTCCGAGCCCAAATTGTCCCCACACCAGCTCAACGTTCAGCATGTTCGGGTTCAGTGACGTTAAGCGCCCTTTATCTAGAAGCCAGTCCCACGGCCCCGAGAGGTACATCTTCCATCAGCTAAGAGAGCGTCGCCACCGGGATGGCAAACCTCAGCAGTTTCCCGTCCTACTTTAATAGTATTATCGAAGCAAGAAGTCGTCTTTACCCTTGAATGAATTCCAGACCGACCGATGAAAATGCCAAGCCTTGCGGAAAATTTTACGGGCGTAAGAAAGTTTTTCGGAGCTTGATACGGGCCCGGATGGGCCCGCTGTGTATCAATAATTAGCGTTCTCCGACAAAAAGTGAAGATATGAGGCCCAGGTACTAGAAGCCATCCAGCGAATCCGGGATTCAATAACTAATTTGAATCGCGTACATCGACCAGCGCAAAGCCCATAGGGTAAAGGTACAAGCATGGATTACTGTCGACGATGAAGGTGAAGTGTAGTGAATTTGTAATAGAAAGTGATGACGAGAATCTAGATCGCCATCATCAAAGAAATGGATTGAAACAGTTCGCAGCGGTGGCGAATATGCGCCGGGATAAAGAGAAGCCATTGTTGATTCTTCAATGCAGATTTCGGATCCGCCCTGGTTGTCCATCCTCTTAAGAAGCCAATCATGGCATATCGTTCCGCTGGGTTTCTCCGGGGTAGACAATGCACGTCCTGCGCTTGAGGGAACAAAAATCGAGCGTCCTGTAGACAAGCCGCATAGGTAGGCTATGCTGCCCGCCATAGACGCGCTGATACGCGATGAAGATGTTTCGTATACTTACCAGTCAAGCGCAAGGGCATCGACGGCCTCGGTTACCCTTGTGTCTCGGAGGCCACCAATGCGCGTAAAAATACCGCCGACGTATTTTTTTTTCATGCCCTCGTTAACGCCTGCGAAACACAGGAGAATCGCGGACAGTGGGTACAGTGTCGTTAACATCTCGCGGACCGTCTGTGACTCAGATAGCGTACAGACAAGGTTGTCATCCAGAACGCTCGGACGAATTTGTAAACTGCAGTCTCTGGCCATAGAAACAAGCTCTTCTCACTCTGTCAGCCTTTTGACGGTGTTCCCCCCGTTACACGTACATGTACATATTCTGGAAAGGCTTCATGATCGTGCTAGCTGGGTCCCATCGAGACACGATACAGTGCAATATGTGATAATGCATACGATGGGGTGACTCCTGGCTTCGTTCGCAGGGATTTATGCACAAGATGTGATATTTCATAATGCATATGCATTCGGCACTGATATGCATTATCAGATGGTACCGAGTAAGCAGGGTTACAAAGCACTCATGTATAAAATAGCCAAAGAATATTCTGTTCGAAGCGATTGGACTGAAGAGGGACCTCAAAAAAACTGCCTCTTTTATCTGTATCATATGCCATGCCCTCCGAGTCCAAGAAACGCGATCCCACTCGCGGGGGTCACGATGTGTGACATATCTAATCATGCATATTATGTAAAGATGGGCTGACTCCCCGACCGTATGCATTATCACATATTGTACTGTATGATGATTTATGCGGACCAGGGATGTCGACTGTAAGTCTGACACATGTCATGCCGATTCTGCAGGGCGACTGGGCATGATATATCGCATACTAGGAAGTCAGACGAACCTTGAGAAAAAGTGCCATTCATCGGATCGGATATGTCGCACGCATCCAAACCGACAAGGCCGGGTACAGCTTCCAGGGGATGAAGAAGTCGTCAAAATGGAACAAGGTGATTGGGCGTAGACAATCTCGAACCTGACGACGAGAGATGGCGGCCTTTGTGCGGCAGTCGAGCGGTAATCTCAGAGTGTATACGAAGCCGATGAATTGCTTGTTTGCGTTAGCGCATTGGATGCGCTGGCAGGGCAAATGTCGCAAAACGACTGGGCCCGCAAACATGGTTCAAAGAATTCCCATTGAAGGGCTCTTTCGATTCACCCTCTACCGCCCGTGATGCGCCGCATGGACGCGATGATCGTTCCAAAGCACAACCACGTTAAAGTCGGGCTAAGCTCGTCCGGTGGCTGGAGGTGATCCCGTAATACCCTACATCCGTCAGTGTCTAAAAAGGCGTAGCCAGTCACAGTCAACTGGAGTTCCGAGCCCGATTTGCAGTGTCCTAATGACAGTGAAACACCGCCGACTGTCAAGGGCTTCCTCTATACAGATGGTGACGATGAGCGTCACCTTGACTATAGCTGAGCTCAATTCGTTTCGAGGGCGGGTAGAAGCCTGAAATTCATCACGAAGGGATGCTTTTAAGTGTCCTGGATGAGTTTGCGGGATGATGGGGGTCCAAAGAATACGCTTTTCTAGGGAAAAAAAGTTTTCAAAACCATATGCTAGAGCTTCTATCATGCCTTGGGGAGCTGGGCAATAGGGCTTGTCGAATGTAGCATATTTGTCTATCATGCTTCAGGTGATACTACTGGCGAACTCGTGAAAGCTTGATAATGTTTTCGACACGATGACCTGCGCATTTCTTGAGAGACTGCGGCACGGAGCATGTCCTTATGAGACGGATGAACATTGCGCCTAAAATATTCAACATTCCACCATGGTATGAAACCAAGGGAGGATATTAACTCACCAGTACTTTCCAGCGTCTTTATCAGTCACATCGTCTTAATGTCCGAGTTGCATGACCTTGAACTATCATCAAGGCCACGGATGATGCGCTCTTTTAAATTCTCGGCCAAAGTAATAGACATTTAATGAAAAGTGAAATGATATTGAAAAGAGCGTCATAGAATGCTACTCCGTTCTTTGTACCATAAGAAGCAAATACCCTAGAGGCCAGCTCGAGAAAGAAAATGCAGTGCCATAATCATCGACAACAAGTCTTCAGACACTCCGTATCTGACATCTAGACAAGGTCAGAAACAGACATTAGGAAGACAACATGGATAAATGGACATACATTCGGCTTCCGATTCTTCCTGCTACTCATAGATGTACCTCGGGGGAACATCGATCATCGACATGGAGGCAAAAGGATCTGGGTGATCGAGATACAAGGCACTGGTTGGACGCCAAGCGTCTACTCTGCTATCGTACTCTTGGGCATCATCGTTTGTAACAGACTTCGGGGGAAAGAGATGCAGACTTGATTCTGCGCCATCTCGAAGAGAACACACCACGTTTGACTTGTCCGCACTGGGACTCATCTTCTCGCGGATATAAGAGAGTAGCTTCTCAGAGAGTGTAGCGTTCGCTTCGCCAAGAGGGTGTGAGTGATCAGCAAGATAATTTCCTCGAACAATCGGAGTGTTCGGATACGTCTTGACTGTGACAGAGCAGAAGCAGTTGCCTTTTATGCGCTTGGGAGGACCGACGTATCGGGGCGTGCATGGCTTGTGACGGGAGCAGTGAAAGGTATGCTCTGCCAACCACGTACGCTTCTTGAGAGGAGCCATGTTCTCGAAGCTCTCGGACACGAAGAACTTGATGCCATAGATGCGCTGTTCGTTCAAAAGCCAGGCCTGAAATTCCTCGATAGATGCCCATTCCCTTCCGTAGAGGCTGAGAAAGTGCTTCTTGTCGTAGTCGAACCCTCTGCGGCTTTTACCTCTGACTTTCTCGACGGGATGGTTCGACATTTTGGGAAGACTAGGAGGACATATCGAACACAGTGTGCTTGCAGAACAGCAAGAAAGGGCAGCTTTGAGGACGGTCTCCGCGGGTGGCATTGTGATTGACCTGAAGGCAGTAGGTTCTGTGTCGGGTTTGCAAAGAACGTGGTTGGGCGAAGGTTATTGGGCGAGCTTCAAGCTACGCGATGAGCTGGGGGGAAAGAATGACAAGATATTGCAGAAACCATCTCGACATCTTTCTTATATATAGACGCCTGTAGAGGAGATTACGGCAGACTCAAGAATTTGCTGGTACCGGGAGCTGAAACGAAGCTCTTTGTTGGCCATTCTTGGCTTGCGCTCACTGCATTTGCACGCTACGAGGAAGAATTAGAGTAATAATAGATGCCATGTATGGTAATGTACACGGCACAATGATAGCAACGCCATCTACTAAACTGAGCGCAGCTGAACCATCGCTAACAGTAGGTCCCGTTTAGTCGCCTAAGCAGTTTGACCAGCACGTATAGGGTAGACAATAACCCCAGCCAGTCTCCGTCACCGATGCCCTCATGCAAGATAAATGTGCAATTGCCTGGGAAAGATTAATTGCTCTAGGCGTGAAGAGAACCAAAGTTGTTGAAGGGCGACCGTGGGATGCCTGTAAAGCTTTCGACGAAGCATTTGGTCATGTCCATTGTAGAGAATTATGAGCATCGTTCGTGACAGAACTGGGAGAGGAAAGAGGAGGTATTACTACTCCCCAGGAAGCGCAGATACCCAGCGGTAAACAGGAAGCGATCGTGGGTTCATCCGCCGGTAGCCGCCACGGTCCGGTGACCCGTTGTTCTTCCTTAACATCTTCCAACTTTTGGGTCTTCTCGAGTCTTCAACACGTCAGGGTGAGTGCTAACACTAAATTCAATGGTCCGTGAGCATTATGCTAATGAAAATAAAAAAATAATTGTCGAAGAATAAATAAAGAACTACACTGGGAGCCGCTCCTTTACTCTGCAACCCAGTTAATTTAACGCCTTCCGGGCGAAGCGCTGGCACCCTCCCCACAAATCAGACCGTTCGGCTTAAGTTGACCAGAAGGTATGTCGGCTGTCCTACCTAAATTATAATTGTAACTCATTCATAGACTAGATAACTATCCTTCTTCTACCATGATGAACCCATGCTATTCCCTCGAAGAAGGTGCGCTTGTTGACCGGCGCGTCGAGCATGCTAACGAGTAAATTTTTAGCGCACCGCGTACTGACGACACCTGGAAGGTTGTTGAAGAATGAAAAAACTATGAAAGGCTATAACATACCAAAAGGCTACGTAGGGACGCGAAGGGTGGACACCTGCGACCACACGTTCTTTTTCCATGCTTAGTACCGTATGAGCATGTCGTTCGTTCTACAGGAGCGGGTTGAGTATCCTGGTGGACAGTCAGGATCGACAGTCTCATGTAAGGCATGGCAAGGACGCTGTGAAACGTTGAGCCACGTCGACCGGGTGGTGTCGTGGTGGGTGAACCCACTGGCTCTTCGGGTATGCGTCTAGCTGGATTGGACATCCTCGGATCCTCGCCACGTCTGGCGCGCTCTCCTGATGACATCGCCGTTTGGTGAGGAGGTACGATTTCGAGGGCGTGGGTTTAGGCCTGGTGTCGCTAATCCTGTTGTATATTCTGGATGAAATACAGGTAAGTTTCAGTACACTTGCAAATCAAGGACAGATACTAACATATCATGTTGGACGGATGTATTATTCCCTTCTCTGCGCTCTTCAATCCGAAGACCTGCCAGAACGACCAACGTACATACGTACATTGACCTCCTGTTGACGATACCGATGCCATCTTATCAAATACTGGTTTATCAATGGAAGTTCCTGTAGGGACATGCGAATCTGGTATCGCTTCAAGGATCTATCTTATACTTTAACTTTATCCGGAAGACCGGGGTCGGTCGATTAAAGCGAGATGAACCTATAACTGTACGACTCTGTTTAAATCTGATCTCCAGTAAGCCTTCCGGTTATCTCCAACGTAACTGATTCATAAGCATCGAACGACACTGCACCATCCTAGAATAAGAGCTTCGGAAAATCAGCCTATTCTTTCCTTGTCCTCGTTGCCCACTCTCTGGGCTACCACCCGTACCTGCGTTTTAATAAATTTCCCAGAGGACGTGTGATCTGTGGCTCAATCTTCGATACAAAACATATTCAGCCAAACAATACGATGCTCACCGAAACCACGACCATACAAAATGATCATCACCGGAACGGCATATTGGGGCAACCTTTTCAAACGGATGACTTTTAAGTTCCATAACCGGAGCATAGGTACACTTACAGTTTCTCGGCAGTCACCATGAGTTTCTCCTCATTGATTAATCCGTCATACTCAGGCTTGAGGGTAACCAACGCTACAGGCAACTCCCCCACATGCTCATCAGGTACGCCAACTACCGCTGTTTCCAATACACCCGGTTCGGTATACAGGGCGTTCTCGACGAAAACGGAATCCTATGTATTCCAGGGGTACTCACAACATTATAACCAGCCCTAATGATGATATCCTTGATCCTGTCTGTAATGTAAACCTAACCACCTTCGTCCATTCGTCCCAGATCACCGGTCATCAGCCATCCATCTTCAGTGATGACCTATATCAAAAGGTAGTCGCCACAATCACCTGTAAGTAAGGGGTCCTACCTGTTCAGTAGTAGCTGCAATGTTGTGAGTCTGTTTACTTATGAAATAAACGACCTCCAGACCAACCTTTATCGCCATAATACCCTTTCATCACATTCGGACCGCGAAGCCAAATCTCTCCCACTGCTTCAGGCGGAGCTTTGACGCTGTCTTTCATTATCAGAACCTCATTGACAGGAAACGCCAAACTGCTAAATTCGAAACAGCCTAGATACCAGAGAAATAAAACAAACAGACTCACCAGCTATCTGGCCTTGCATCGTAATCCAGTCCACCTGGGAGCAGATCAGGACTCTGCTGTTTAAGAAAGCGTCTTCTCTTGCCGGACATCGATAGATGTACAGATCTGTTAATTACCGGGATTCCATAGAAGGATCGTGGGAAGTTTGAATGTCGGCCGTTATTTTATAAAAGGGTAAATATATATATATGTGCGTTTCACATCATTGTACGACATCCCAGTAGGATGTCGGAAAGTTCACCCTCCATTCCTCATCTTATCCCGTCCTTCTTGAAATCCCAGAGGATGTTTACTCATGCTGAAATATCTGATTCAACGTGTCGCATACCCACCCCCATATGCTACCTTGCTGCTATGAGTCTGTACGGCGTGATGGAGCTCTTCCATATTCTGGTCATCAGCAGATAATACTGCGTAACAACGAAAGCCCGAGGCGTTCTCGAAAGTGTTTTGTGCCTTGCTGGATGACTCTGACAGACAAGAGACCAACTGGTCCTCACTGAGGAAACTCTGGTAGATATTGAGCCACTCGTCGTGTCCAAGCTGCATAGCCTGGAACGCCTTCTTTGCTTCCTAAAGCAAATTCCGGGCTTTTGGTCTGCGCAGAATGGCCTTCTGGATGACATCCCAGATATCACGTCCTCAGTCCGTATTTCACGTAGGACAGATTATGAAAGCCCTTGATGTGGATTGGGTGGACAGTCATCAACGCTACTGGGAGTTGATTTGTTGCTTGCATGGCACTCGTCGGTTGAGCTGAAGTAGTTAGATGGAATCCTAGTCTGACACGGTAAGTTCCTCCCAGAGTATGTCGCTATCGGCACTATTTAATTATGTGTTTCTGAATGTCATACATTAGCAGGCAGGCATCCGAGCTGCTGGGAGATTGGCGGTTGATGGAGTTCTGGCTCAAATGTACTAGTGCGGGCTTTTGGATTCGAACTGGCAGCCTTATTTGATTCTTTCATGCTCTATATTTCTGGGGTGATACACGATAGGCTTCCCCAATTATTCAGTCTGCAAAGAAGCGGTCTACACTTTAGCTCTATTTGCTTCCCTTTTTTCGAACGCAGAGCAGGATTACTCCACATCTTTCTTTCTTCATTACCCAAATGCGTTGGCGCATCATTCAGTGGAATACCGAAGACACAGCGGAGAGGGGGGAGAGCACGACTGTGCAGTATGATTACGGTCGCCTCCAGTTCTACCCATCTTCACATATCCCTAAACTCTCTCAGGTCGATGACCGATATATCAACTCCATCCTCGACTCAGACGCAGACACAAACGGCTACAGTGGTATAGATGAGCTAATCAAAAAATTCGATGACCTTGCGACAGCGACAATGGAAATCCAGGGACAAATAATGCACGTATCTCCGTATCACCTATTTCTTGATCACTGTAATCATACTATCTATCTCGCTCAGTTTTATGTACCCATATCACAAGCTACAAACCGTTTTGCGCTTAATACACCCAATTTCCATCGCCGTGGAGACATTGGAGCCCTCTTTTCGAAGGATCGCTTCTGGAGATGAGAATATGGAACAAAACTCTTCAATAGTATACTATGCGTCTATACGCATTGACGAGATTGGGAGACTATTGCGGGATTCGGTACGTTCTCGGCCTACATCTGTTATTAGATGTTCTTCAACAGGATATTAGCAATTTTGGCTCCCTACCTTTTTTGCCGATGGAGGAAGGCCCTGCTGCGACATTGCTATTGGCATTGTGAGCATCGTAGCCCTCGTCACTGGAGTCATGGGCGCTGTAATCGCCAAATACGCAGAGCTAATAAAGCTCATGGTTGTCACGACTGCCATTGTCACAGCGCTCTTATACATTCGGAGTAAGTGATTGTTCGTTGCTCTCCTCTTTCTATGATTGATGGTGATCTTTCAGGAGCTGCGCAGCTTGTCGGAAAAATAATATATATTAGAGATGCATTGTTCCAGGACATAGTAACGCTCATCTGGTCGTTTAAGAAGTTCGATGAGGTGTGGCGACGCCACGGTCTGGGGAGGCATGTGTCCCCTCAAGAAATACATCTCCTTTCCTTGCTGTACCACTATGTCAGTTTTATCTTGTGGCTCTTTGCATCATACTGATATGTTTTAGTTTCTATCAGGTTCAAAGAAGCTGATTAAGAAAGAACGAGAATTGGCGCTTCGCTTTCGCTGGGATGTAGAATTCGCCACGCCAGCGCAGGCTTCTGCGATAAACATCCCAGTGTCTCAGCCGACGAAGAGTTCGGGTCATTCTTCGTCTCATGACAGGAACGGTGGCCGAACCACCATAAGAACTAATCTCGTTTCACGGTCTGTCATATTCGATCGTCGTTAACATTCCAGTTTTTCAAATGTGCCTTCTAGTAATCGCAACACTCAGACTGCCGGATCATCACTAGAACTAGGCGAACTGCCTCAGCAGCAGGGGTGAAGTCACCGTGAACCGTTCAAGTAGACTTTCTCTTGACAACATTTCTGTACCGGCTATGCCTACTACTTTCCACATCTTTTTAAATAAGAATAAATAGCTAGCTTAGCCATAGAAACTAGCCCTTCTTACCCTATCAGCCTTTCGACAGCGATCTCCCATTACGCGTACACGTATATTTTCTGGGAAGGCTTCATAAATCGTGATCGTGCTAGCTGTGTCCTAATAAGTATTCGATATAATGATTTGCATAGGTCAAGGATATGGCGACTGTACGTTAGACTGTAGTAGAAGGCTGAAGCGCGCAAGGAGACACCATTTTTTTCTGTTACGGGCCGTCAGTCTAAACTGATTACATCATTCTCAGGATCTAAATCCTTGACTGAGGCTGCCTTTTTAGATCCAACTCGACCGCTCCAGTCACCTAATGCCTTCGTCCACCCCCGTTTCATGTGTTGCATCTCAGTAAAGATCCGCCGTTTGAGGAGAAATTGAGGTTGGTTGAGCGTCGAGTATTTGACTTGTTTGCACCGAATCATTCAAAAGCGCGACACTGACTCGCTTCTATTCCAGCATCGTCGATTTCGCCAAGGTAGGCCTAGGGGTTAGAGTTATTGCTCATCTTTGCGGAAAGAGTTCTATTGCCTTCCAGTTTGCTTCCAGTGTGTATGCTTTTTTATTGCCTTTTGGTACATGAATGGCACGCCTCGATTGCCCGATGGAAGGATTTCAACAGGAGACTATGCTGCGACATGAGCGGGCTGATGCCCTCTTCCTTATCGGATACCTTTGGGAAGGGAAGATTATGCTTGCGCGAATTTGGTTGGTGGTGGAATTACTAAAACCTTTTTTGTTTTGACTATGGAAATGCACATTATGACTTTGAAATCATCTTTTGATTCCCTAATCATGATTTTCAGCTCTTCTTTTGTCCATGTACCCTAATAGTACCAATACAAGAATCTTAACCCCCCCACCCCGTATTTCTTATCTCCCTCGTCTTCATCATTATCATCGATAAAATACAACACTACCTTGCCTGCCCACCCTGACTCAGGTGGATTGTTTACAGCTGTACTTGATGCAGTAAAATTGCATAGCGCCCTCCAAAGTCTGCTTTCAATTCTCGCAGTCGGCAGTAGTAAATCTCTTGGAAGTTGCATGTATTTCTTTTCTTACAGTCTTCAACTGATCAGCATGTGTTGATGGAGCTTAAAAAAGGATGGGCCTGGGTGGGAGCGATCATAGAAGGCATATGATTACATTGTTCATCAAGGTCAATATTACCGAACGACACAGTAATAAGACCAGTGGCGGCACAGCGCTTTACCGATAACCCCATCGCTCCCAGAAGCTACGCATGCTAGTTGACATTCAGAAACAACAAGGTAAATAGAGCTGAGGAAGACATACTCGGGGAGGTACTGCCTCAGACTTTCATCAAAGCGCATACCATGTATCTGTTGCATCACGGACAATTCGATGTGATGCAAGCACCACATCAATTCCGGATAGCCTTCATGCCTGGCTACCCAATCCACGTCCTGAAAACAGGCCTTCATGACACCTGCATACCGCTCGAAATGCTCGAGACAGTCTACAATGGTCTTACATGAACTACGAACTGAGAACATGATATCTGGAATGTCATCCAGAAGGTCAATCTTCCCGGACCAAAAGCCAGGAATTTGCTTTAGGAAACGAAGAAGGCGCTCTTGTCCGCGCAGCTCAGACTCGAGAAGTGGCTCGATTTCGACTAGTTTGGCTTCAATGGCAGGGACCAGTTGGTCTCTTACCTGTCGAAAGGCATCCAGAAAGTTGAGAAAGTGTTGGTTTTTTAGTAGGTTTTCGCCATCCAATATGCAGTACTTTCCGCCTACGAGCAAAAAGTGAAATGTTTCCATAGCCCGCCGTAGAGAATTGTCGAACCTCGCAGCGAGGTAACATATAGGGGTGAGTATGGGTACGGCTGTCGGTGGGGCGTAGTCCACGAAGTGTTGAATTAGGAACTTCAGAGCCTTGGAAAACATCCTCTGGGATTTATTGAAGGACGAAAGGAGATGGAGAATGGAGGGTCTTTCTGAGTGCATTCTTACACAGCCACCTTCAGAGGGTCTCATTATGTATCGAATCCCGATAAGGAATGTCTATTGTGGTATCGATTTCGAGGGCGTGGGTTTAGGCCTGGTATCGCCAGTCCTATTGTATGGGTGTAATAGCATCTAAAAAGTTCGACAACCCCACGAATTCTTTTCAACTCTGGTATCGGGTCTTCTGAACAGATTGACATAGTCTAATCTGGCTCGACGAGTTTGAATGGATAGACCTACTCGTCGGGGAAGGGATTCATCTTTTCGGTTACGGTCGAGTCAGCCACTGAATTCAAAGCATCAACTCGGCCAGTGCCAATTCTACCAACACTGAATTGTACAATGCCGGTTCAGGTATTCTCGCACAATCTGGTAAGTGTCTTAATGGTATCAAATGTTCCGTTTTGCTCAAAATTATTATGTTTTAGGGTCAACGCCTAGCATTCTGGACAAGCATTGAGACCAACAGAAACACTCGATACATTCAGGGAACTATTGCACCGAAGTATGCGTTTTCTTCCTTCTGCATCTTCAGCAGTTACTCATGGTCGTTAATGTAGATCCAAAAATACGATTATCTGGAAGATCTACCTGACGCATGAGCTCACATCTAACGGCACGCTTGGAATCACATCCGACGCTGGTATTGCTGGTTCTGACGTATGACCTTTCAGATTACAACTCTAGCACTGCTGCCAGTCAGCATAGCCCAGATTAGGACGGGTGTACAGCAACAAAGGACGACTGTTTGACGAATGCTTCATATGGTCGTCGTTCGCGTGTGCATAGGAAGCGTCGATTAACGGACTTCTGAAAACGGGCATATCAGTGTCTTGACGGCAGTGATGAAAGAAGACGCTCTGCTGGCAGAGTCTGTGACTTCTTTGTTTCCGGAAAGGGTTTTCTATGTCTTGCTGTATCTTGTATGTCGGTTAGAAGCTATAGCGGGCCTGATATGAAGTCAAGTAGAGACAGCTACCTGAGCCATGCCTGGGACATTATTTTCAACGGAGTAAGTACTGCAGAAGGATGTCAAGTGCTGAACTGCTTCGTCTTCCCTCAGACGCGCATTTTCCACATCGTTCCATGTATTTTGTTGGATATCTGTCGCAAAGCTGCTGCGAACCGACAAACAAAATCTAACCAAAGACATTCCATATCAAACAACAAAGCCGGGGATCTTCATCGAAGCTTGGACAATGTCTGGCACCGCTTTTGAGGAATGTTAGGAACATGCTTATTGGAACATGTTTTATTATGAGATATTGTCGCGTCGGCCAAATTTAGCAACTACAGGAAAAAGAACAAAATCCCGACAAGGCGATCTTACCCAGCCCGCCTTTGACCACCATGAAGGCGATTCTCATCTTCGCGCTCTGTCTGCCCGCCTTTGCCGACGAAATCAAACATCGCCAGCTTATCCCGCCTGGAGCGAATGCAATTCCAACCACGTCGAGTAGTTACGACTACTGGTGGCCGTACCCTCCCGGAGGTATCGTCTCTACTACAACAACCACGCCAAGCACCATTCCGTCTACGATATCCATAGAAGTCAGCGACATGCCACCAGATTCAACGGATTCGAGCAGTATCGTCTCTGCCTCCCGGCTGCCTTCAAGTTCAGATGATACCAACAGCACCACGCGCAATAGCAATTCATCCTCGTCGACCTCTGTCATTCCTACATCATCGGTGTCCATGATAACAATCCCGGTCCCTTCCTCCTCTGAGCCCGCTCTTCCCAGCCTGGTAACATACCCTAAGAAGGAGCCGAGTGGAAACAAGATCAGTATGTATCTCATACCCGTCCTTGTGGTCGTCGGTGCAATACTGGGAAGCTTATGCGCTTGGATTGGATGGGGATGCCTCACACGGAAAGGCCGACGAGGAAAGACAGAGCTCGAGGTAGGCCCGGCGTATGACTCGGAGGCGGGAAGAGTGAAGACCGACGAAGGATTTGCTTGGCCTGCAATGGAGACGCAGACACAGGAAAACACATTCCTCGTTCCTCCAACCAACCCACGGCGGACCAGACCTTTGCGTCCATCACGGGCTAACACTTCCTCCACTCAGGTCTCGCGTAAGAACACGACTACCACGATGGCCTCAGTGTCGGTCTATTCTCAGGTTGGAGAAGGAGACGAGGAATATGAGGAGAAGGATGGTGATGACGGCATGTCATTCCTGGACGCGTACGAGAGTGATGAAGAATTCATGGCGAGCGCCCGCAGACCATCATCACGTGCAGCTGGAGGAGGGACTCAACGCGTCGTGTCGAGACGTAGGAATCATGTACGGACCGATTCGGATATGACTGTCGAAGGCGGTAGGCTGGGGAGGAGCGTGACGGGGAAGAGCACAGGAGGATTTAGGATCGTAGAAGAATCACCGTTGCCTACGCCTGCCGTGACGAAAACTCCGTCTGGCGGCCGCGGTGGGTTTTTCTGGGGAAGTCAGTCAGAGAAGGACAAGTACACGGCGTTTCCGTCTCGTGGACAGAAGAGCCGCAGCCGCAGTCCAGTCAAGCCTTCTCGGACAGGCACTACGGCCAGCCAGAATCATCCACTCCCGCAGAGTCCTCGGCAGATCATGAGTCCTAAATTGGAGGGATCCTTGTGTTTTACGCCATCGATAGGTCGGGAAATGAGCGGAAAAGGTGGTTCAGAGTACGATGACGCTCTTTCGCTGCGCAAAGTTGAAGACATCATTGGTAAATCACGAAGTCAGAGGAATCTTCGCATTGGAGGAGCCCGTTAACACGGCATTTTCGTTGATCCCACATACAGTTACTTTACACGCTCGATTTTCTTGAAAAACGTCAATGGTCGAACGTATGTAAGCGAGGAAACGATAAAGGACATACCCATAAACAGCCTGTTTGTCCTTGGGTTATTTGACTATCAGTGGTAAAGCTTTCAACAGTATCTATGAGCCTAGTAAAATATTAAGAAGGAAAAATATGCATATATGCACACAAACGCACCCAAGTAGTTCAACACTGGACATCTTTCTGATCACAGGGCAATTGCTTGTAGAAAGAGCTTTCCATCGCGATGCCCATTGACAATTCGGTCGTAGTAAGAGAACGGACGGGCTGTCTTACGTATAAGGCAGCCTACATTTCATAACCGAACCCTTCAGTTATCCTGTCACTGTCGTATATACAAGGAGCGACGACGAGCACATACCGAGTCGCCTGTCCTCCTCTCCACCAACCACTGTTCTCGGTCCCGAGTTGCTCACTTCCGGATCCGCAATGGTCTCGTCGTTATCGGTGTTAGCGGCAGATACCCTGGGGCGCGCCCGTGGTATAAATATTGACATGATGGAAGAAACGAAAGAAGAGATGTCACCGACAGGCAGCACTTTGGACCGGCAGTGCATGTTCATTCCCACCCATCACCGTCTTTTTCGTTGATGCCTGGCTTTTCGCTGCCGTGGTCGCGCGACGTCGTCGACGACGACCCGTCACCCTGGGAGAGAGGCGTACCGACACCGCGCTCGACAGTCGGGTTTTTCTACCCACCACCTTCATCTTCTATCCCACCGGTACCGACAGACCTGCCCAACAATATTATGATATCTTCTTCTAATAACGTCCATACCGACGCCCACGCTCCTTCACTACCCCGTAATTCGACTCTCCAAGTACATGAAAAGGCTGCGCAGAGAGTACTACCTCTGCCCTGGCTGCCGTCGATGACCGTTTTCCAGACATGTATTCTCCTTTTACTCTTCCTACCGCTCCCACCGCTGTTTTCCACCGTATACGCCGCCTTAGGACGGGCTATTCTCGGTGGGCACGTCCCAGTTAGGTCCTTCGCAGAAGCAGGAGCGACTGGGGGCGCCATACTGGCGCTACCACTCGCCCTCGCAATCTGGATACTGTTGGCTCCCGAGAAGCAATCCCCTAGGGAGGATTTTTTCGATGATGACGAACCCCAGACGTGGTGGACTCGCTGGGGAAAATTCGTGCCGTGCGGGTTTATGCTGGTCCTTGTCGGCGTCGCCGCTTGCCCCTTGGGTGCCGTTTGCATCACGGAAGCGAATAGCAGAGGCTTGAAAGCAGGTAAAGCAGCATTGGCGGCCCTGGTCGGGGGGGTCGTTTTTTGTAGTGGTTTGGTGGTTATTTTGGCATTGGCGGTTTTGTCGTATCGGCAATACGCGAGGAGGAGAAAGTGGTGGGCACTCTTCATTATTCATGCATACCTTCTCTGATTTCCGTGTTCAGATTTCAGCCATTCTTTATCGTTGTAATCTATTGTACGTGCCATATATCTTCTCTGCATCCATTCCTCTAATCTCTTTTCAGCGTACATATTTAGAGGGATCTGTATTCACTGTTGTTGTATTGTGGACACTGCTATCTGCTTTGCGTTGACTCCTTGAAGCGTGAACTATACGTGTCGGCATCCCTTGGAAGGGCCAGGAATCCCGACAGTTTCCATTCACAATTGCCTGCTATCCCAGAATTCAACCCTAGGGATGGTACAATGGCATGGACAAGACATTCAGTCCAACTCGGTGTGACTGCGGAGTCGTCAGGCGACAAAGCTAGGGGATATTCTCGCCTTGATTCGGACCCGAAAGCCTGAGGTACTTATCTGAGCACGCGACAATGATGTATCGAAGTTTTACCTTTATAAGAGAAGTACATATGAGCTTCTTGGAGTGTTACTGTGAATGATGAGAAACAGTGACGTGGCCGCTTCCTCTCTTCTTCACCACTACCCGCCTAGTCGGTTGAGCCCTTCTAATGCTACTCCTTTCTCTACTCCTTTTTTCTTCGTTTCCATGGCCAATATTGATGACGAACAGATGACTGTGTTGTGTCCTTCCCCTTGCCGAATAAAATAGATCTAACGTCAAGTTTGGAGATACTGAATCCCACGACAAATATCAGCAAAGGCGTAGTCAATCAAATAAAGGTGAGTGTTTCTTGCATACTTGCACAGGGATCGCTGAAAAGAGGTGTCAGCAGAACTAGCTCCAAGTTTTCTGGCAATCCTTTGTCTCTAAATTTCCACCTGCGACTACGATAGGATGATTCTTCTCATCGTGGCCCTGAATTTGCGGAAGCCGAGCGGTGGGTTTCCCTGATATTCAATTTGCTTCCGCAGATGCTTCTTTTAAACCGCGATCGAGAATACTGTCAAGAGAGAAGAATAGAGCTTGTTGATTGTTTCTTGACCTCGCATATTTCCTGATGATGAGTCCAGATCACGGCTCAAGCATGACGAAATCAATTATCGCTAACTCATCCTTCCTGGAGTGATGGCGACCAACACGCCAATCACAACTCCAGCGACTTCGAGTAGCTACAACTATTGGTGGCCATGTCCTCCTGGAGGCGTTACTATGACAACGGCGCCTACACCTAGCATCGTTTTGCCTCCGAAGTCGATGGAAGCCAACGACATGACACCGAACACGACAGACTTCAAGTTGAGCGTCGTCGTCTCAGTCTCCCCGTCACCTCCACTTTCATCGGATGACACCAACTGCACTGCAAGCGGGAATAGTTTATCTGCAATACTACTGCTCCCACTTCACTTCGTCGATATCTTCGTCGGTGTCTATGACAACAATCTCAGTCCCCTCCTTCCTCGCAGCCCATCACTTTCCATGACCTATCCAAAGCAGGACCGGAGCGATAGAAAAAATCAGCACGTTGACGGCATACTGGGAAGTATATGCACCTGTATTGGGTGGGGCTGGCTCATGTGGAAAGGTCGGTGGGAAAACAGAGCTCGAAGTTTGCCCGGTATATCAACACATCTCAGAGGTGAGGAGAGGGAAGTCTGACGAATGGTTTGGATGGCCGGCAATAGAGACACAGACGCAACCGATAGGAAAAAGGCATTCTTTGTGCCTCCGACGACGATGTATCGTAACTCACGCTAGATTAAATCTTCAGCGTCGTCGCGGACAAACATTGCATCAACTCGGGTCTCGCGGAAAAATACGACTACAACGATGGCATCAGTTTCGGTCCATTCGCAGATTGGAGGCGGAGACGAGGAGTATGAAGAAAGATGCAGTCGATGAGAGACGTTACGGTGATAACGGCGATAGATTGTCTTTCTTGGACGGGTACGAGAATGACGAAGAGTTCATGGCTAGTACTCAGAGACCTTCATCGTCTGCTACCGTTCAAGGGAGTCAACACGCTGTGGTGAGGAGAAGGAACCGCATCCGAGCAAATTCAGATATGACTATTAATGGTGGTGGAGATTGAGGCCGAACGTGACGGCCAAGAGTACGGACGAGAGGGGCCAAGATTGTAGAGGAGTCACCGCCACCTACGCCAGCTGTAACCAAGATGCCATCTGATAGCCGCGGTGGATTTTTGGAGTCAGAGTCCAGTACATGGCATTGCCGTAGGCGAGCTGCAGTCGCAATCTAGTCAAGCCTTCTCGAACGGGTACTACCGTCAACTAGAACCATCCGCTCCCGCAAAGTACGAGGTAGATTATGAGCTCAAAATTGGAGGGGTCGTTGTGTTTACGCCGTCGATAGTGAAATGAACAATAAAGGTGGCTTGGAGTATGATGTTGCCTTGCTGCACAAAGTGGAAGGGCGCCGGAAAATCTCAAGAGCTTCGTCTAGGATGAATCCGTAGTTTGACTTCATATAGCATGCGCTGACCGTACATAAATAATTATGGGACCTGCACTTCCACGCGAACCCTCAAGAGCTCCAGCGGTGTACGCCCCACGTAAATACATCTATATCGTGATTATACATCAGCACTAACCAAGTGGTAACGGAGACGCTGACTGCTGTGCAGTGTGCGACTCAATGCTTGATATCATGATCAGATGAACATATCTGCATCCTTGGTACACAGCACGACACATCTTCGGACATCGGTTTTCAGTGCGTGACTCGGAGACTGTTTACTGGGGGGCTGTTTGCTACGCAGAACTCTGATAAAACCTTGTCTGGAAATATTCTCTCTTAGAACCTACAGATAATAGTATTCGGCCTACTAGTTCTTAAAAAAAAACCTTAAACACAACTTAACACAACGGATGCAAAATAGATGCGGCCTTGCTAGATTCAAAAGTTCTGAAGGTGGCTTCGTCGTTACGTAACGAAGTACTTCGGGCCGGTCCCTCGAACCGTCGATTCGGTTTGAACGCTCATTTCCTTCAACATCCCAATGGCCGCATTCTGGTCAGACGCTCGAAATGTTACTCTCCATCTAGATACGGATGAGGTTTCTTCAAGTGTAAAGGACCTCCTGAGGCAATTGGAGGAACCACTGCCGGACTGGGTGCGGAAGGTGAATATATCAGTGCAATACTACCCTAAGACCTCTTTAATAATTTTATGAAGGGACCGTTCCCAAATCATTCTGGCCATTTAGAATACCTCATTGATGAGCTTGCGAAACCAGATGCTGATCGCTCAAGCCAGTTCATACCGCCTCCACGAAACAATAAAAGGGACAATTATCTTGACATCTACTTCAGCTTCATGTTGAACACCGCAGATTATTTGCAGACCAGCATTAGGCGTGAAACCCTGGAATTAATCCACCCCCATGCCCTGTTTTTTATCAGTTACATCTTGGGGAAGATTTGGCGAGACAGTATTGTCGTGTAAGCCCATACATCGAGATTTTGTATTGATTTTCTAAAAGCTTTCTCTAGTGAGAATATCAGAATGGTTGTACCCAAGCACCCGATGCACGGTTTCAACCCTCTGATGAAGTATACCTCCAAGACCATGATAGCACCCTGCCTCCTATTGCATCGTGCTGTCAGAGAGGACAGCTCTGATTCAGGCGAAAACTATGAGCCAGATGACAATGTCGATAGCAACTCTGACGTATCAGAGTATTCAGTTTCAGTCCTCAGTCCAGTTTCGGAAGTCTCTCGAGGAACTCGAAGGCATAGCAGCCGTCAGCATAAACTGGACAACAATGATTCTAAAGTATCCGAAATACCGGTATCTGACCGCTGGACTGCCTCGGAATTCTGTCAAGGATATCGGAATCGCGACGCGGAATCTGAATCTGAAGAGTGGTGCAGTCAAGGCTCCGGCGACAAATCCAGCACAGTTCCCCTCGATGAGGATGTAATAGTGAAGCCTGATCCAGACATATGCAAGGCTGATCCATATCTCATCCATGGTTCCATCCTACCCGATACGACGCACGGTTCCGTCTTACTATCCTTGCTGTGTGTGGGTACTCACGATACGATCTAGGGCATGCTAGCGAGCACCCTCTATCAACGACATGTTTGGAAAATAAAACAGCCTACCATGGGTATTATCATTGCTCCAGCCCAGCCAGAGATACAGCTAGTCATTGCCTGGCTTGATAAACCGGACGTCTGGAATGATTTGGTGCGTCAGTCGAATGGCACTTTGAGCTCCTTGTATCGCTAACGATTCTATCAGCCGCCAGTTCATGCCGTGCGTATTGCTACATTGAACCATCCGTCTGGGGTTTTTGACCTTCAAAATCCGTTCGATTCCCTCTCCTTCGTCCTTGCCTTATTCAGACTACACTCCTACATCCACGGATTGCAATCAACATATGATGCCAAAGTCATCACTTGTCAACATGGTTCTCGCGAAGTCCACGCTCTTGAATGGCGATCTGACCATGCTTCTAATGCAATTCCTGAATGTAGGCTTTTTACAAACCTCTTTGACAAAGTCAACACATGGCTTAAGGTTGTCAACCATGGAAGGTGAGGTGTTCTATGGCACTACAATGGGTCTTTTTTTTGCTCAACCTGATCTGTAGACAACCGGAATCGAAATTAGATTCGTCGAATTCCCTGTCGCCTGAGAGATTACAAAGCGTTGTCGACAGACATTTGGGACCTAGTTTAAGGGACTCTCAGGAAGAAGGGCCTTTTACGTATGTACCTTCTTCTGTCATGCCTGTACTAAAGTAAATTGCTTTGAGCATAACTCCACACCAGGAGCAGAGATCACCGGTTGTAACTAATGGTGTACACTCACTCCAAATCAGCGTCTGTTACTAGAAGGTGAATACATACATGCACCTGATACATACAAAAGAAATGCAGGCTCACGTAGACTTGCCCCACAATTTTTCTCAGTATGGCGGGGTGAGCTCTTCACCGTCCCCTCAATTTCGTTACCCTTCCCTGACAGGATTACAAGGCACAAGAAAAAGAACAACAATCCCAGAACTAGGTAAGCCACAGTCATCGTTTCTTGGTTCTGCCACCCTTATCTTTCACAAAAGTGCGAAGCACTCCTGGAAAGGCGGATCGTTTGTACCTTTCCCTCTCATCTTCGCTCTATGCTCAATTTCATTCAGAGCCGCAAGTCAGCAACCCAGGGAGGCCGGTAGGTCCGCATTGACCTCTGAAGCGTAAGTCCTGCCTGTATCCTTGTTGGAATTGTCTGGATGATCTCTTGGAACTTCAGAGCCTCTTCACCACCAATCAAAAAACGTCGCCATGATGAAGAACCAACAAATTACGAAACGAGCCTTCCAGCAATTGCTTTGGGCGAGAGTTTCGTGCATAGTATATCATTGCAACAGCATATTAGTTAACATATCTGTCCCAGACCACTGACAACGCTGTGAGAGCTTTTTCAGTCATTTTGTTATCTCTAAAGCTTTGTCCTTGCCAGTTTCATCACTCTCACAAGCAGTGAAGGCCCTCCAGGAGATGCACTTTATGCGAGCGATGAAGAAGCTGACGGTGATGATGACTTATCCAATGTCAGATCCAAGAGATATACGGCCAGTGCGTAGGTTCTTTTGTGCTTGTTGAACCCGAAGACAATTCAAGCTGATGGTTTTCTCAGCTTTGCCACAGCCCACCATAGGACCGGAAGTACAGGTGGATGTATTGGAGGGCCATCAGACCGGACGTATATCCTTCTGACATCTGCGAACAAAATTCGGTTACACGGATGTACAAGCGGTACACTGATCTGTACCAATTGTCAGCGCTTTTTACGGTGCGCATATATGCATGTGAATATTACTTGGTTTGATGATTGATTACTCGGTTTAACAGGGAGCACAATTCTCTGATCCCGCAGTGCAGACAGAGCTTGACGTCTTGCAAACAAGTCTCGTTTCCGGTCAAATGCGATTTCAGAGCAGCGACACTCTTCCTGATCCCATCTGTACACACCTCAAAAACAAGTTAGAACTAATTTTGACGGCATCTCAGAGAGCCCGAGATATGAAAGCGAGTGCACAAAGGGAAAATATACCCGAGGTCGAAGCACGATCGACCTGGGATGTGCTACTAGGCATTGCGAATGATATACCTCACAACGGCGATATACATTTTCGGTGGGTCTGTTGGAAATCAGCTCTTAATTTTCACTAATATAACATTCCGATTCAGCCTTGAGCGAATGATTAAGCTGCCTCGAAACGATGAATATGGCGCATCCCCGGAGGTGGTCCAGAATTTGAGAGATATGCGCTTAGCTTGGATGACTGACTCTCGGGCGCTTGCTCAGCGTGCGCTCAATATTGGTGGCGAAGAAGGTCAACGCTTGTCTGCTATTGCGCTGGCCTCTGTCCGTTTTTTGAGTAACACCCGTGCCTATTAACTGGGTCCAAATTTGGCTCCAATAGAACCCAAGGAGGCCAAGTGTGACAGCCTGGTCACACTTACACGTCTCATTTTCCCCACAGCCACTATGACAACCACGCAACGGTCTCGTCTCAGAATGTTATCTTTGGTTACTCAGCCCACTCGCGAGAAGAAGGCGACTGTCAGTCGTACCCCCATCTCATCTTCACGCCAGGATGATTACCTGCACGCATTCAACACAAATGATATCATTGTGACTTCTCAGCAACAAGTCTCCGTTGACTGCAGCGCCACAGAGACATCACTGCCGGCCTCTTCAACACTACCGGAAGGCCCTTTACAGGCGTTACATAACAGCAACGATGTTCCAATGGCCCAGGACAATGACTCGGGAATGACTGCTTCAGTTTCCAGTGCCAAGGAACCCTCCATTGCCGGCGCTTTACTTTTCGTTTTATGTATAAATGAGAACAAAAAGTTTCTTGAAAGTGCTGGGAAGAACGGCGTCAACCAAAGCCGCATGGACCTTGTGGCCTGTCTCAAGTTCCTTGCCGCTGTTGGGATCACCAATTTCCCGGTATACAGTGTCATAACCGATGGCACTTTGGGTACCATTGTGAGTGCCCATGTGAAGGATCTCTGTGTATGTGTTTTCTCTGTGTGGCTTATCTGTGTCAAACTTACATTTCGGTCCAGGAGGGGAGCATTTACGAACACAATGTAAGAACATTTGACATTTCGAACCCTGTTGATGCCCTCAATGTCGCCACGTTCATTACTTTCATTTCTACCGAACATGCATAATCATCGCGGGAATTACTTTCTGTGCAAAGACTACGAGAACTTACAGAGAAGTTGGACCAGGATCACCCTTCCCTCCACTGGACGATGGAACACCAGTTTCCTGCGGTCAAAAGACCGCGGTGTCTTCTTAGATACTAGCTATGAATATACTGCATATGGTTTCGTCTCATGTGGCTTGAATGTAGTCTCAATATCAAGCTTTCAACAGCGATCAATATCTCTGTGGTTCTGACCAAATTCGACATACAATGTTGTGAAGAGCCCAATCCCCTCGGTGTGATACTCCTGGAGCAAACAAAGACTCCAAAGAAGTCGGCTAAACTCTGCTGGGAAAATCTCCTCAAAAATTCAGTTAACACATCAAAGCGAATTACTGCACCCAAATGTTAGTTGATGTTTCTTATGCACGCGCGAACGATGACCATATAAGGCATTCGTCAAATAGTCGTCCTTCGTCGCTGTATACCCGTCCCAGTCTGGGCTAGGCTGACCGGCAGTAATGCAAGAGTTGTAATCTGTATGACCATACATCAGAACCAGCAATAGCATGTAGAATCAGAATCAGGTAGCGTACTGTTCCAGCAGATATTAGCGTTAGTAATAGTGGAAGAAGCGACCGTGCTTCTGCTTGTTTCAGTGGAGCTCAACCCGACTGAAGAGGATCCAGCGGCAGATGAGGTCGAAGACCCGATCAGAGTAGGAGCAGCGGACAAAGGTTTGACGGAGGTTCGAGTAGTAGGTAACGACTCAACAGAGATCGCTCCGGTAGAACTCGAGTACGAGGCTGTCGCGTTGAAACTTCCGGTATTCGCTGAAGCGGAGGTAGTCGTCGAATTCGAGGACACCGTATAGGCGATAATATTCTCCGCCGCTTTCTCTGCGACAATCATGACAACAGTCTTAGAAATAATTAGACGATGCAAACATGTTATTAACTACCTGGATATTGACGACAAGAAGATCTGTATGAATCGAAGCATCATCGATGAACTGCAAACATAGCTGAGTCCTACTGGTAATGACAATGAAAGGGTGCTCACAAGGTTATCTGTACCCCAGACCCTAGTATCCGTATCCACTACGGAACTACCATCATTGCTCTCGCCCATCTTGAAGCTCGCAGCCCAATGCGCACCCGTAGTATAATTCTCGATCAAGCTCTCGACGGTGATATTGTCCCTCGAGAGAGAAGTAATGCTCAGTTCACTGAATCTATCTATGTAGCTGATGAGCGTTTCCATAAAACTTGTGATAGTGACCTTATAATCGTCCGTCGTGAGCCAGGGCGACTTGACCAGCATCGTACTGCCGTCGGATGTGATTCCAAGCGTGCCGTTAGATGTGAGCTCATGCGTCAGGTAGATCTTCCAGATAATCGTATTTTTGGATCTACATTAACGACCATGAGTAACTGCTGAAGATGCAGAAGGAAGAAAACGCATACTTCGGTGCAATAGTTCCCTGAATGTATCGAGTGTTTCTGTTGGTCTCAATGCTTGTCCAGAATGCTAGGCGTTGACCCTAAAACATAATAATTTTGAGCAAAACGGAACATTTGATACCATTAAGACACTTACCAGATTGTGCGAGAATACCTGAACCGGCATTGTACAATTCAGTGTTGGTAGAATTGGCACTGGCCGAGTTGATGCTTTGAATTCAGTGGCTGACTCGACCGTAACCGAAAAGATGAATCCCTTCCCCGACGAGTAGGTCTATCCATTCAAACTCGTCGAGCCAGATTAGACTATGTCAATCTGTTCAGAAGACCCGATACCAGAGTTGAAAAGAATTCGTGGGGTTGTCGAACTTTTTAGATGCTATTACACCCATACAATAGGACTGGCGATACCAGGCCTAAACCCACGCCCTCGAAATCGATACCACAATAGACATTCCTTATCGGGATTCGATACATAATGAGACCCTCTGAAGGTGGCTGTGTAAGAATGCACTCAGAAAGACCCTCCATTCTCCATCTCCTTTCGTCCTTCAATAAATCCCAGAGGATGTTTTCCAAGGCTCTGAAGTTCCTAATTCAACACTTCGTGGACTACGCCCCACCGACAGCCGTACCCATACTCACCCCTATATGTTACCTCGCTGCGAGGTTCGACAATTCTCTACGGCGGGCTATGGAAACATTTCACTTTTTGCTCGTAGGCGGAAAGTACTGCATATTGGATGGCGAAAACCTACTAAAAAACCAACACTTTCTCAACTTTCTGGATGCCTTTCGACAGGTAAGAGACCAACTGGTCCCTGCCATTGAAGCCAAACTAGTCGAAATCGAGCCACTTCTCGAGTCTGAGCTGCGCGGACAAGAGCGCCTTCTTCGTTTCCTAAAGCAAATTCCTGGCTTTTGGTCCGGGAAGATTGACCTTCTGGATGACATTCCAGATATCATGTTCTCAGTTCGTAGTTCATGTAAGACCATTGTAGACTGTCTCGAGCATTTCGAGCGGTATGCAGGTGTCATGAAGGCCTGTTTTCAGGACGTGGATTGGGTAGCCAGGCATGAAGGCTATCCGGAATTGATGTGGTGCTTGCATCACATCGAATTGTCCGTGATGCAACAGATACATGGTATGCGCTTTGATGAAAGTCTGAGGCAGTACCTCCCCGAGTATGTCTTCCTCAGCTCTATTTACCTTGTTGTTTCTGAATGTCAACTAGCATGCGTAGCTTCTGGGAGCGATGGGGTTATCGGTAAAGCGCTGTGCCGCCACTGGTCTTATTACTGTGTCGTTCGGTAATATTGACCTTGATGAACAATGTAATCATATGCCTTCTATGATCGCTCCCACCCAGGCCCATCCTTTTTTAAGCTCCATCAACACATGCTGATCAGTTGAAGACTGTAAGAAAAGAAATACATGCAACTTCCAAGAGATTTACTACTGCCGACTGCGAGAATTGAAAGCAGACTTTGGAGGGCGCTATGCAATTTTACTGCATCAAGTACAGCTGTAAACAATCCACCTGAGTCAGGGTGGGCAGGCAAGGTAGTGTTGTATTTTATCGATGATAATGATGAAGACGAGGGAGATAAGAAATACGGGGTGGGGGGGTTAAGATTCTTGTATTGGTACTATTAGGGTACATGGACAAAAGAAGAGCTGAAAATCATGATTAGGGAATCAAAAGATGATTTCAAAGTCATAATGTGCATTTCCATAGTCAAAACAAAAAAGGTTTTAGTAATTCCACCACCAACCAAATTCGCGCAAGCATAATCTTCCCTTCCCAAAGGTATCCGATAAGGAAGAGGGCATCAGCCCGCTCATGTCGCAGCATAGTCTCCTGTTGAAATCCTTCCATCGGGCAATCGAGGCGTGCCATTCATGTACCAAAAGGCAATAAAAAAGCATACACACTGGAAGCAAACTGGAAGGCAATAGAACTCTTTCCGCAAAGATGAGCAATAACTCTAACCCCTAGGCCTACCTTGGCGAAATCGACGATGCTGGAATAGAAGCGAGTCAGTGTCGCGCTTTTGAATGATTCGGTGCAAACAAGTCAAATACTCGACGCTCAACCAACCTCAATTTCTCCTCAAACGGCGGATCTTTACTGAGATGCAACACATGAAACGGGGGTGGACGAAGGCATTAGGTGACTGGAGCGGTCGAGTTGGATCTAAAAAGGCAGCCTCAGTCAAGGATTTAGATCCTGAGAATGATGTAATCAGTTTAGACTGACGGCCCGTAACAGAAAAAAATGGTGTCTCCTTGCGCGCTTCAGCCTTCTACTACAGTCTAACGTACAGTCGCCATATCCTTGACCTATGCAAATCATTATATCGAATACTTATTAGGACACAGCTAGCACGATCACGATTTATGAAGCCTTCCCAGAAAATATACGTGTACGCGTAATGGGAGATCGCTGTCGAAAGGCTGATAGGGTAAGAAGGGCTAGTTTCTATGGCTAAGCTAGCTATTTATTCTTATTTAAAAAGATGTGGAAAGTAGTAGGCATAGCCGGTACAGAAATGTTGTCAAGAGAAAGTCTACTTGAACGGTTCACGGTGACTTCACCCCTGCTGCTGAGGCAGTTCGCCTAGTTCTAGTGATGATCCGGCAGTCTGAGTGTTGCGATTACTAGAAGGCACATTTGAAAAACTGGAATGTTAACGACGATCGAATATGACAGACCGTGAAACGAGATTAGTTCTTATGGTGGTTCGGCCACCGTTCCTGTCATGAGACGAAGAATGACCCGAACTCTTCGTCGGCTGAGACACTGGGATGTTTATCGCAGAAGCCTGCGCTGGCGTGGCGAATTCTACATCCCAGCGAAAGCGAAGCGCCAATTCTCGTTCTTTCTTAATCAGCTTCTTTGAACCTGATAGAAACTAAAACATATCAGTATGATGCAAAGAGCCACAAGATAAAACTGACATAGTGGTACAGCAAGGAAAGGAGATGTATTTCTTGAGGGGACACATGCCTCCCCAGACCGTGGCGTCGCCACACCTCATCGAACTTCTTAAACGACCAGATGAGCGTTACTATGTCCTGGAACAATGCATCTCTAATATATATTATTTTTCCGACAAGCTGCGCAGCTCCTGAAAGATCACCATCAATCATAGAAAGAGGAGAGCAACGAACAATCACTTACTCCGAATGTATAAGAGCGCTGTGACAATGGCAGTCGTGACAACCATGAGCTTTATTAGCTCTGCGTATTTGGCGATTACAGCGCCCATGACTCCAGTGACGAGGGCTACGATGCTCACAATGCCAATAGCAATGTCGCAGCAGGGCCTTCCTCCATCGGCAAAAAAGGTAGGGAGCCAAAATTGCTAATATCCTGTTGAAGAACATCTAATAACAGATGTAGGCCGAGAACGTACCGAATCCCGCAATAGTCTCCCAATCTCGTCAATGCGTATAGACGCATAGTATACTATTGAAGAGTTTTGTTCCATATTCTCATCTCCAGAAGCGATCCTTCGAAAAGAGGGCTCCAATGTCTCCACGGCGATGGAAATTGGGTGTATTAAGCGCAAAACGGTTTGTAGCTTGTGATATGGGTACATAAAACTGAGCGAGATAGATAGTATGATTACAGTGATCAAGAAATAGGTGATACGGAGATACGTGCATTATTTGTCCCTGGATTTCCATTGTCGCTGTCGCAAGGTCATCGAATTTTTTGATTAGCTCATCTATACCACTGTAGCCGTTTGTGTCTGCGTCTGAGTCGAGGATGGAGTTGATATATCGGTCATCGACCTGAGAGAGTTTAGGGATATGTGAAGATGGGTAGAACTGGAGGCGACCGTAATCATACTGCACAGTCGTGCTCTCCCCCCTCTCCGCTGTGTCTTCGGTATTCCACTGAATGATGCGCCAACGCATTTGGGTAATGAAGAAAGAAAGATGTGGAGTAATCCTGCTCTGCGTTCGAAAAAAGGGAAGCAAATAGAGCTAAAGTGTAGACCGCTTCTTTGCAGACTGAATAATTGGGGAAGCCTATCGTGTATCACCCCAGAAATATAGAGCATGAAAGAATCAAATAAGGCTGCCAGTTCGAATCCAAAAGCCCGCACTAGTACATTTGAGCCAGAACTCCATCAACCGCCAATCTCCCAGCAGCTCGGATGCCTGCCTGCTAATGTATGACATTCAGAAACACATAATTAAATAGTGCCGATAGCGACATACTCTGGGAGGAACTTACCGTGTCAGACTAGGATTCCATCTAACTACTTCAGCTCAACCGACGAGTGCCATGCAAGCAACAAATCAACTCCCAGTAGCGTTGATGACTGTCCACCCAATCCACATCAAGGGCTTTCATAATCTGTCCTACGTGAAATACGGACTGAGGACGTGATATCTGGGATGTCATCCAGAAGGCCATTCTGCGCAGACCAAAAGCCCGGAATTTGCTTTAGGAAGCAAAGAAGGCGTTCCAGGCTATGCAGCTTGGACACGACGAGTGGCTCAATATCTACCAGAGTTTCCTCAGTGAGGACCAGTTGGTCTCTTGTCTGTCAGAGTCATCCAGCAAGGCACAAAACACTTTCGAGAACGCCTCGGGCTTTCGTTGTTACGCAGTATTATCTGCTGATGACCAGAATATGGAAGAGCTCCATCACGCCGTACAGACTCATAGCAGCAAGGTAGCATATGGGGGTGGGTATGCGACACGTTGAATCAGATATTTCAGCATGAGTAAACATCCTCTGGGATTTCAAGAAGGACGGGATAAGATGAGGAATGGAGGGTGAACTTTCCGACATCCTACTGGGATGTCGTACAATGATGTGAAACGCACATATATATATATTTACCCTTTTATAAAATAACGGCCGACATTCAAACTTCCCACGATCCTTCTATGGAATCCCGGTAATTAACAGATCTGTACATCTATCGATGTCCGGCAAGAGAAGACGCTTTCTTAAACAGCAGAGTCCTGATCTGCTCCCAGGTGGACTGGATTACGATGCAAGGCCAGATAGCTGGTGAGTCTGTTTGTTTTATTTCTCTGGTATCTAGGCTGTTTCGAATTTAGCAGTTTGGCGTTTCCTGTCAATGAGGTTCTGATAATGAAAGACAGCGTCAAAGCTCCGCCTGAAGCAGTGGGAGAGATTTGGCTTCGCGGTCCGAATGTGATGAAAGGGTATTATGGCGATAAAGGTTGGTCTGGAGGTCGTTTATTTCATAAGTAAACAGACTCACAACATTGCAGCTACTACTGAACAGGTAGGACCCCTTACTTACAGGTGATTGTGGCGACTACCTTTTGATATAGGTCATCACTGAAGATGGATGGCTGATGACCGGTGATCTGGGACGAATGGACGAAGGTGGTTAGGTTTACATTACAGACAGGATCAAGGATATCATCATTAGGGCTGGTTATAATGTTGTGAGTACCCCTGGAATACATAGGATTCCGTTTTCGTCGAGAACGCCCTGTATACCGAACCGGGTGTATTGGAAACAGCGGTAGTTGGCGTACCTGATGAGCATGTGGGGGAGTTGCCTGTAGCGTTGGTTACCCTCAAGCCTGAGTATGACGGATTAATCAATGAGGAGAAACTCATGGTGACTGCCGAGAAACTGTAAGTGTACCTATGCTCCGGTTATGGAACTTAAAAGTCATCCGTTTGAAAAGGTTGCCCCAATATGCCGTTCCGGTGATGATCATTTTGTATGGTCGTGGTTTCGGTGAGCATCGTATTGTTTGGCTGAATATGTTTTGTATCGAAGATTGAGCCACAGATCACACGTCCTCTGGGAAATTTATTAAAACGCAGGTACGGGTGGTAGCCCAGAGAGTGGGCAACGAGGACAAGGAAAGAATAGGCTGATTTTCCGAAGCTCTTATTCTAGGATGGTGCAGTGTCGTTCGATGCTTATGAATCAGTTACGTTGGAGATAACCGGAAGGCTTACTGGAGATCAGATTTAAACAGAGTCGTACAGTTATAGGTTCATCTCGCTTTAATCGACCGACCCCGGTCTTCCGGATAAAGTTAAAGTATAAGATAGATCCT
Organism: Desarmillaria ectypa; assembly: GCA_030407005.1. Lineage (NCBI taxonomy): Eukaryota > Fungi > Basidiomycota > Agaricomycetes > Agaricales > Physalacriaceae > Desarmillaria > Desarmillaria ectypa. The sequence continues at coordinate 553,252 of JAUDYN010000010.1, forward strand.
TGAAGCGATACCAGATTCGCATGTCCCTACAGGAACTTCCATTGATAAACCAGTATTTGATAAGATGGCATCGGTATCGTCAACAGGAGGTCAATGTACGTATGTACGTTGGTCGTTCTGGCAGGTCTTCGGATTGAAGAGCGCAGAGAAGGGAATAATACATCCGTCCAACATGATATGTTAGTATCTGTCCTTGATTTGCAAGTGTACTGAAACTTACCTGTATTTCATCCAGAATATACAACAGGATTAGCGACACCAGGCCTAAACCCACGCCCTCGAAATCGTACCTCCTCACCAAACGGCGATGTCATCAGGAGAGCGCGCCAGACGTGGCGAGGATCCGAGGATGTCCAATCCAGCTAGACGCATACCCGAAGAGCCAGTGGGTTCACCCACCACGACACCACCCGGTCGACGTGGCTCAACGTTTCACAGCGTCCTTGCCATGCCTTACATGAGACTGTCGATCCTGACTGTCCACCAGGATACTCAACCCGCTCCTGTAGAACGAACGACATGCTCATACGGTACTAAGCATGGAAAAAGAACGTGTGGTCGCAGGTGTCCACCCTTCGCGTCCCTACGTAGCCTTTTGGTATGTTATAGCCTTTCATAGTTTTTTCATTCTTCAACAACCTTCCAGGTGTCGTCAGTACGCGGTGCGCTAAAAATTTACTCGTTAGCATGCTCGACGCGCCGGTCAACAAGCGCACCTTCTTCGAGGGAATAGCATGGGTTCATCATGGTAGAAGAAGGATAGTTATCTAGTCTATGAATGAGTTACAATTATAATTTGGGCAGGACAGCCGACATACCTTCTGGTCAACTTAAGCCGAACGGTCTGATTTGTGGGGAGGGTGCCAGCGCTTCGCCCGGAAGGCGTTAAATTAACTGGGTTGCAGAGTAAAGGAGCGGCTCCCAGTGTAGTTCTTTATTTATTCTTCGACAATTATTTTTTTATTTTCATTAGCATAATGCTCACGGACCATTGAATTTAGTGTTCGCTCCTGCCGTTAGATCGACTTCACCTCCGTCATTGATATTGATAATCTCTCTTGCACCCTTCGTTTCAATTTCAACACCAGTGATAGTAGATATGGTACGAACAACGCACGTCACAGTATAGGCTCGAAGTTATCCATCGCTTGCGCAAAAGGTAAATAGGTCATGACAGGGCCAGCACACTGCGCACCCTGGATATTCCGAAGTGGCCGCGAATATACACTGGTCTGCTCGCTCGGGCTTGCGATGGCATCGACCTCTACCTATGAGTTGTTCGTGAGAAAGGCAGATGCTATGACCCAGACAGCGGTATCATAGTACTGTACGTCTGCACTAGGAAGAGTCGTGCCGGGATTGCGCCCGTAGAGGTTGTCGGCGGATGCAGAAACATCATCCCAACCCCACCCTGCATGATACCAACATCAATAAAATAAAATACGCGGTCGGGAAATTCTCGAAGTCGACGGCTGTTGGAGGTACCTACATCAAAGCATTGACCATCCCACCGCCACCGAGTATGCATCTAGCCTGGGAGGCGGCGTCGGTACAGTAAAAGCTTGTGTCATCAAGAGACGGAAGCTTATAAACATTTGCTGGTAGATCAAACACTGTGATGGTGTTATTCCACGATTCAATACGCTCCCCACTACAGGAATATAAGGAGGCTACCCCACGTTCGATTGGCAGAACGTTATCTCCAGCTTCAGCCATGCGCTCGGCAATTAAACATAGAGGTCAGCGAAGATAAGCACGTTTTTGAATATGATACCAGTATGGTCCGCCACCGACGATAATGGCATCTGATGTATCGTAAGCAAAGCAAGTGAAGACACAGACTCCCGTGCCATATGTTGTCTTTCCGGTAGCAGTAGCGGTAGGAACGGTGGTAGTGCTCGTTAAAGTAGCAGTGCCAGAGGCTGAAGCGGTCGAAGAAGGTTCACCGGAAGACTCAGCAAGTGTCGCCCAAGTGTCATAGTCCGAGGTCTGGGCACCACTGATAGAAAGACCAAACTCTCCGTAACCAGCACTGGAAAACAAAAGCAGTACCGGGGTTGGTGCTAGATGTGTAGTATCCCCATCCAAGGACGGCGCCCGTGTCCGTGCTAGAGAAGGAAAGTGAATTGCCAGTGATACATTCTCCGCACGGAAAGGTCAAGGATACGTGGGTATCGTTGACGTATGTGCCTTTAGGGATAGTCGACAAAGTGACGTTGTCATCATATACACTCGGGGAAGCGTAGGAACTACGGAGATGTCAGCTATCTCGACATGGCGCCGAAATCCAAAGCACAAACGAGGTTTCACGGAAGGATGTCATCACCTCATCCCCATTGGCCCAATAGACGAGAAGCAGTTTCGATGCCATTGCACCACCCCATCCGGCTCCGTCAGTCAATGGATAGATCTAATGTAATAGAGATTTGTTACAGGGTTAATGCAGGAAAGACGCTTCGGACAAACCATTTGACCAATAAAGTCGGTGCATATAGTTTCAGGAAGGGCGAGACTAAACACAAACCCGGTAGAAGAATCTTGCAGAGCCTGAAAAGACATTCCGGTGATTGGGTCGGTGTAGGAAGAGGCAGATTGCCCAGTAGTTCCTCTAACACCAAAAAGTATGGCAAGCAAAGTCGCGATAGGGCGCGACAGACATCGAAGTGACATAGCTAACTAAAAGAAGGGGAAAGGAGAGTGTAGCGACAACCTGCAAGGAATGGGCAAGCGAACCGATAGGCGAATGCCTTTACTGCTCCAGACCTTGCACTTTATACAATCAGCATAATCCTTCCACGCCCCGAGTCAGGCAATGAGAATTGGTTGCAACGCAGAAAAATTGACAGGGCCAATAATTTGTGGAGGAAACGACCACGTGAGCGGGGGAGATGGGTTTCAACGAAGGCTAATAATTAGCGCTTGCATGTCGATTTTCGACTCCAATGACGCATCTGACTAAGAGGCAAGTATTGTATTAGAACAAAAGTCACCTTTAGAGGGTCTCACTATCGAATCCCTACAAAGAAGGTCGCTTTATTACCCGAAGTGTCTGAAGCGGCTCCTCAGGAGGCAGAAACGAGCCGGAGTCTGTGCACAATCCTCCTCCAAGGAGGGTTTCCAACAGCGGTGAGAAACTATGCGCGTAGGGCAAGCGTAAGGTGGTAGGGTTATAGGAATAGAATATGGAGGATATCATCTCAGCACATCCTCTCTACTGAGCCGCATCAGTGCAATACGATATGCGGGAATACGGATGTAGAGATAAAGGCAAAAAGCCGCAGGAGACACGGCATTCCGGGCAGCGAGCAAGGTGGTAGCCGGAGAACCTGAAGTCTCATCAACCATTTCAGTCTTCCGCATTGATTTGAAATCTACTACCAGGCTTGTAACCCGATCACAGTCGCACGAATTAATGAGGGGGACATGAACTGGGTGGTAGATACCTGCGAGTGCGTTAGCAATGCCGTAATATAAGCCAACATTTCATCCCACCTGCCCACATGTCGCGGTGGGCATCAATGCCCAGAGGAGCTAACCGCGTAGTCATTTGACGCTCAGAGAGAAGGCGCAAGAGGTAGTGTAGGCGAGCACCATCCTTTGATACAGGATCGGTATAAAGCTAGCCCTCGATCTTCGAGGAACACTGTCTTCAGGTTGCGAAGAAGAATCTCCATGTACGTTCGCGATGGAGAAGCTTCTGGGTGATTCTCACCCCCGCACTGGACTGGCAGTCTACAGTGCCCGCGTAGACTCGGTTCTCGTCTATGGGTCACAGGTCGTTGACCACTGCGGACCGCATGTTCAGGCAACTCGAGAAGGTGCAGATATCCTTCTTTGGTAGTCTATTGCCTGTCCATAAGCGATCCATGATTGCCACCCTTTACTCCAAGACTGTGGTGTTGATGTTAGTAGAAGATGATGCCAAGATACTGAGTGTCATCGGTCCAGTGGTCACCGGTCACCCTTGAAGCGCAATCGAGGGCATGACACCCGCCCGGTCTGCATCCAAAACCACCGCCTTGATAAAGTCAAACATATAAACAGGACGAAAAGTCAGGCGGAAATGAAGGAATAGCTGACGTGCCGTCGGCAGAGACCTTGCTAGTCCACTTGGACGGCTACCATCATTGCAGTATTATAAAGAAAACTGCAAACGATGAATTTCTCACTACCGAAGTTGTACCAGCTCTAAGTGCCATCGGTGTGTGCCTTGGGGAGCAAGAAAACCCATCCAAAGCCTCGTACTTCCTCTCCTTTCGTCCCAAAATACACGTCCGTCTCGTAGACCCAGTTCGAATGGCCTACGATGCAGTCGCGAAGCCCTTGCATCCACAGCATGAGGTCATCAATTTCCCGTTTTTCGCTGCTTTTGTCCTCTGCCGTACTTTCAGCAGGCGTCAATGTACTCCATATCCATGCAAAGCGTCCCGAAGGAGCTGGGGGCTGCCTTAAAGCTGACACAATCCGACGCTCAGTCTCCAGGAAACTGTCGACGGCGCCCTTCACCATCGCTCCTGCTTGCTGGGCGGCAACTTGCGCCGGCAAGCACTTATGGGTCATGAGAAGAGAAACGAGGTTGTACTGCTTGTTGATGGACTGGTCTACGTTGTACCCGACAATGTCCTGGGTGTCCTTGTCAATAACCAGAAGGAAAAGTCAAGGAATGTACAAACCACAGTCCAAGCAACAATGTTAACTGCGTGCTGTCGAAGACGACCAACATCTTCAGATGCCTTTCCCTCAATATCCAGCCCTTCGGCAGGCTCTATGAAGTCAAGGACGATCTTGATACCGCTCAGGTCTGGCAAAAGTTCGAGGTATTCGGCAGTCCCAGGGACATGATCTCGGTTCTCCATAACCTGGAGTTGTGCAGAGCGGTAGGTTCGGACGGATTCCGTGAATCTGTTCTTCCATATCTGAGATGCCTTATCGTATATCTTCTGAATGCGAGGGACGAGACTACTGAATTAGGATGACAAAATCCTATCATTGAATAACGCTCACTGCATCAATATTGTGTGACCAGCAAAAAGGTCAACTCCGTTCCCTGTGCTATCGCCAGACCAACAAGAATGCAGAGGTTGGCACCAGAGCCGCGTGTTGGAATAGACCATCAGCGTGCAGAGGTCCGTAAAGAGACGAAGCTGAGGACCGTCGCACGTAGGGAAGCATAGCGACGCAAGGAGACCTGCTTTCACGCCGGCCAACGTTTCGCACTCTTCCTCATTGAGTATCGGAGGCTCCTGGCTGCGAATCCACGCCTCTGACGCGTCGGTTATCCTTCGACAGTGCTTGTTGGCTCGCAGGTCAAAAGATCGACTGTAGCTGAGTATATCAGGTAGCTGGAAGCTGGCCATTCATTGGTACAGATATTCAATATTCAAGATCGTGGTAGTCCAAAAGACAAGAAGGGAGGGTCACGTGTGCAATGCAACTTTTTATGAATTTGTATTTCAAAATTTGTACAGCGAAGATAGTCCGGCACCGAGATCGTACATTGCGGCCAACGAAGCAAAACTTAAATATGGAGCTAGTGCTCTCAGATACTATTAATTGTGAAGAGGCTAGTAGAACCCGTTTTCATGCCTTTAGGACAAGGGCCCGGGGCTACTACCGCTGCATTTACACCTGAATTTGTGTTTTTAAGGGTTCAGCACACTGAGAAAGCCTTATTTCGGCTCAGAGTCAAATTGACGCTATCCACAGGAAATTTCACGTTAGAAAAGGCGGCGAAATTTGGAAGGCACTAACAGAGTCCATCTCGTAGTCTCCGAGTACCTCAACGTCTACATTGCGGTTGATGACAATATGTCTGGGTTTCTGGGGGTCAAAGGTTAGCAAAGGATTATTTATCGGCAAAACAATACTAACAGAAGTGACGTCTGTGGAGATGGGCCCACGTCTGCCTTCGCTATCCAAGGTAAAAGAGGCTGCCAGTGCCGAGCCATCCACAGTCGTCTTCATACCGCTACGCGCGTTGAGACTAAGATACGGAAGTCAGTACGTCTGCCAGTCAAGACGACGATCATACCATCTTACGTCGCCAGAAGAGAATTAGAATACACTGGAGACATAGCAGTCAGATGATGCTGGTGCGAATAAAACATGACAACGCACGTCTTGAAAGATTGAAAAAGAATGTGATATAAAGAAAAGTATTGGGGTAAACCAAAATCTGAAACGCTCAGATATTTCGTTTACAATAAAGAGCTGAACCTACCATGATGAGAGACATGATGGCGCAGATGCTACATGAGAGACAAGTCAGCATCCGAAAGTACTTGATCCACAGGGACTTGCCTCGTAAGTAACCCTGTATTCATTGTAAACAGGATCATCTTGTTCATCATCGCGTCCGACCTAATCAATCATGGAGGTTTTAATACATTATCAAGGAGCGACCAGTCACTGCTGACCTTTTCATTCCAGACTTGGAACGATGCAGTAAGAATATAAGTGATCCACAGATCGAGATATCTCCCGCCGCGGCAATGGCGTTCATCGATTGTGATAACGACTGCGATTCGTAAGCCTTCGGAAAGATGGACTTGAGGGCATGCACTCACCCTGACTTTAAACGATTCAGAATAGAAATCCAGGGCCCATCTGAAATGCTGTATAAGATGTCTATCGATACACGAATAGATAAACCTTACGCTTTGGCAAAGTACGCTGCAACGAATGTGTTGAGCTATCGAAACGTCCTGATCACGGTAGCCACCTACCGATGCACACAAAAAATTCTGCAGCAACGAGAGAGCCCTTGGATTCGTGAGAACAATTCACATTGTCACCGTAGTGGGAGCAACATACCAAGAATAGGATGAGATAGAGATTTTTGTGGCTTACTGTTCGCGAAGGTGAGTTAAAGAAGTCAAAAAGATGGAAGAGAAGTATGCTAACATATCCAAACACGATAGGTAAAGAATCTGTCGATATTATGTTTGTAGCATCAACATCGTATATTTTCGAAAGAAAGGACGTACGACTGGACCATTAAAGCCACACATGCCTGTCAAAAGGATCACCATGCATCACGGAGGAAAAAACAAAGAATTACGCACTGACGGTATGACTTCGATCTGAGAGTTGATTCTTAGTAACGGTAACTTGAATTTGTTCAATACATGGACTTACAAGGATGCTCCTGGTTCAGAGTGTGAGTCCATCATTGTAGTGCAAAAGTGACGCTTTTACTCACCATTCGATTATCCCCAGCTGCGTCGGGTTGGCGAAATTCGAAATCAAGTAGATGTATATCGTATGGCATATCAGTATTTCATGTAATGTATCCATAGCGCTAGAGCAGGATAGGTGAAATGATCGAGAAGGATACAAGCAGACTCACAATGTTGCAAGAACCTAGATGCAGACTCAGAATTGAACGCGTCGTATAGGAAGGATCGTCTTCGAACTCACGAGAATCCGGAAGCCAAAAGTGTCAAGTCTCCAATAGCGCTGGTAATGAGGATATTAATTATCGGGAAAAGCTGATAAATAGTAAGGAAGACGCTTACATTGATGTACGAGAACGTTTGCACGCAAGTGGTACCCCATAGTCTAGACGACGTCAATGTTTCGCGACAAGTAACTCACATGCAGAAGATGTTCTTGACTTACGCGGTAGAAAACCTGTTCAAAAATTGAACGCTCGACAAAAACTGGATATAGCATACCGAGTACTTACAGGACACCGATGAGAAGAGCCCCCATCTGCGACAATGTTTAAGCGCCAAGTAATAGTGTAATTCTCCAGACTTGACGCACCGTGTTGTCTAGAGGAGGAATTCCCGTTGCCGTACTCATTTTCTCCGTGTACGAGAGACCAAGAGACGCTGGAGGAAACTGGGGTGAAAAGAAAAAGCCAACTCGGCGGTTTTCCCTCCTTGTGGATTTCCATCATTTACCATAACAATAGAATTTGGGCGCATGTGGGGAATGGGTCACACCAGTTTCCCTTCAAGCCCGATATCAACGCGCATCCAAGAGATTGGAGCCAACCGCGACGATAACCAGATTCTAGGCCAAAAAGAAAGTTTGGAAATATTCTTTTGAATAGGTGAGAACTATATGATATATTGCTTGTCATATGGTGACTCTACATGGAAAATTCAAGGAACTTGGGATGAAGGTTGAACGGTTCGTGGGAGTTAGGGAGGAAGATTGATCGGGCCCGGAACGCGCTGCGGCTCTTCGGCTCCGATCCGCCTGAGAATTTCTCTTCACCGCGAACTACGACGTCAAAGTTTATTAAACGACCGTATCTGCTTCAAGCATGGACCCGTATTTCCGCCTTGGAACCGCCTTCATAACTAGTGTCGCAGATACGTCACGTTATTATTTCAATTATTTTAATTGCTCGTTCTCTAAGACTAGCATCGGCTTTTAGTATTCAACTTAATGACAAGTATTCTCGGCAGTACAGCCAATATCGATATGTCAACCGGTCCCGCTGCCGACTTCCAAGCACCCCACCACCTCTGATTTTGCCATCACAAACTTTACCTGGCTGGAATTCTGATATCCTACTGATCTTACCGACGAAATTAACACAGAAACACATGCTCATTATTAGCGTCGTAGGACCCTATGTAGAAACCAGGGTTGCAGAAATCAGATCCATGTGGCACATTCCCATCAATAGAAACATTGCTTCTTTGAATATCATCTGTCAAGGTAGCAGGAACCAGGTACCTCCGAGCTCGGATCCACCCCGTGTGCTTGTGGGACCTTGTTCAGTCTTCAAGTTCATATAACTAGCTCAGGTAAAGTATCATCGCCCCAAGTCGAACTTCTCTTATCATGAGTTCTCTGCCAGACCTTCCACTCCTCACGGCTATCATCCTTACCGTCACTCTGATTGTTCTACTTATCAGGAAGAATCTTAATCGCAATGGTCCTCTTCCTCCAGGACCATCGGGGCTTCCTTTTCTCGGAAATGCCTTGGATATGGGTGGCCCATATCCCTGGCTGAGGTATACAGAGTGGAGCAAGGAGTACGGTCGGTAGTATCCATTTGTTACATCAAATCGTACTCATATGCATCCGTTCACCAGGCGACGTGGTACACATCAAAGCCGTTGGACAATCCGTAATTATCTTAAGTTCGCCCAAAGCGCTATCAGATCTCCTAGAACAACGGGGTGCAATATACTCCGACCGACCGCGTCTAATCATGGGTGGTGAACTGTAAGTCTATTCAGTCGTACGTCATCTTTAATGGCCTTATTCTGGCTGTAGTGCTGGCTACGTGGACAGTGTCCCTCTTTGTCCTTACGGGAGTAGGCTGCGTGAATATCGCAAGCTGATGTTTGAAGCTTTGACGTCTCGCAAGGTCCAAGATTTCTTTCCCTTAGAAGAGGAAAAGACTCTGGAGTTTTTGGGGTGCCTATTGCGTAGTCCTGACCAATTCTTAAACCACATCAGGCGGTTGGTGGTTTACCTTCCACGCGGACCCTGATCTTATGTAGAGACCAGGAATATTGCCGCTATCGTGTTCAAAATTACACATGGATATGATTTGCAAGATGGCTTGGATCCTCTGATGGAACTAGCGGAACGCGGGGATCACGACTTTTCTGAAGCCGCAAGCGCCGGAGCCTTTCTCGTCGATTCCTTTCCAGCCTGTGTGTAGCCATTTTTTATTTTGTGTTTCACGCAGCCCTGATTCGCGGTTTCTGTTCCAGTGCTCTACCTGCCACGATGGCTAGGCTTCAGCTGGATGAAGAAGGCTAAGATATTCCATAAAAACATGGAGGAACTACGAGACGTCCCTTGGGAATCTGTCAAGGAACAAGTCGTCAGTGTTAGAATCACCGTACAGGTAAACGTTTTACTAACCGTCTGAATAGAACAATGGAACTGCCGCTCCATCATTCGCCGCGAGCCTGATTGAGAAAAATAGCAACCCCACAAAGTACCAAGAAGACATATACAAGTGGGTATCCACGGGATTCTACGCTGGTTTGCCGTCTCATACATCGAGTTTTCCATTCCCTGACTTTTCTATTACTAGGTGGTGCTGATACAGCGAGTATATTACCCGTCTTTCCCTGATGTCTTCTTATGATGCCCTATCTAGACTGTATCCGCTATAGGGTCATTTTTCCTTTATATGTCCCTGTATCCCGATATACAGCGCAAAGCCCAGGAAGAGGTGCTGCGTGTGGTAGGAAGCAGCCGACTACCCACTTTCTCCGACCGGCCCCTTCTTCCATATGTGAATGCGCTCATAAATGAGGTACACCGTATGAACCCCGTCGGTCCTACAGCGCTTCCACATAGATCGACCAAGGATGATCATTACAACGGGTATTTCATTCCAGCTGGGTCTATCGTAATACCGAATAGCTGGTAGGCGGATCAATCGTCTTACCCTGTCTACTGATGTTCGACCAAAACTCAGGGCTGTTCTTCACGACCCCAATGTCTACCCCTCGCCGTTCGAAATTTTACCTGAGCGGTACTTCGACGAGGAAGCCAAGGCGAAAGGCCTAAACCCTGATCCTCACAAATTCGCCTTTGGCTATGGACGACGGTATTCGGCCTCATCCCTTGAATTTTTATATGAATCGCTGACGCGCATCTTAGAGTATGTCCAGGGCAGCACCTCGCCGATAACTCCCTCTTCATCGCGGTTGCGATGGTACTCTCAGTCTTTAACATTTCCCGAGTTGATGAAAAGGCACCGAAACCGGATTTCTCCCGTAGCGAGGGGTACACTTCGTCGACTATTTGGTAAGACCTGTTCGAGTATCGATGGCCTCTGAGTGGTTACTTATTATCATGGCGTACAGTCACCCCCAACCCTTCAAGTGCCATATTGCACCACGGTCAGAGGAAGCAGCGATGTTGATACGAACGAACGACTCGAAGGACGGTCGCTCATAGCTTTTGAGTAAGCTCCTCATGCGTCGTGGCCTACTTATTTTGATACAAGGTGTAATATCGACCTTGACGGACTATGTAATTATAAGTCAATTTCCTCGGCCCGTCCTTGTTTTTTAAAGTTCCATCATCGCATGGATTGATCAGTTAAGTCCATCGCACATATCTGACAACGAGTGAATACTTTGTACAGGACCATAAGACTATGGTGACAAAGGCGTAACACAAACCACTATTCCTCTCCATCACTGGCCAGTACTGTTCTACTCCTTCAGAAAAGATTCAATTCCTACATGAAGCAAACAGACAGTGAAAAGACTTACTCGGCATCATCAGTCCCCGACTGCAAGACCATCCTGAACTCCAGCTCGACGTGCCTCTTCCTAAGGCCCTTCAAGTTATCCATTATGACCCGCTGCCTCTCAATCATCAAGTCATCGTATCCTTCATTGCGAAGCGCCAAAATAACCTTCATCATCCGAAGTTTCGGAGCCCTTGTTAAAAGCACCCGATCAAGCTCGCGCCACTGAGGAGCGGATCTTTCCTTCAATTCGCCGCTGGCGATATCCAGATAAACGCGAATCGTGATCTCCTCGACTTGATTACTCTGTGCTTGAAAGTTATATATCCACCATCGGAGAATCGGAATTGGGCACATCGGCATGCCAGGTATATCACCCAGGTCAAAGGCAATTGATCGTAGATGAGATACCGGAAGTACAAAGGATGGGGGTGTGGGTGCAGCGGCTGCAGGGTCGTGAGCACAAATCGGTTCGAGAAACATATAGATTCTCACCTTGTTAGAAACAAAGACGCAGTTCCCTCAACGATTCCATTGAACAAAGAATAGTCGGTCTGGCGAAAGTAGTATGATACTCATCCCCTGGACGACACGTTGTAAATTATATAGGCTACTTGGCGCGATGTTGGAGGGCTTACTGCAGCGGACCTCTAACAGTTTCGGCGGGAATCCCTCTAGTTCAGCATCCACTGGGGATGGGGAGGTGAGTGTTGTACCTGATGGCAAGGGGTCCTTCATTCCAGAGCATCGGCGCAAGAATGCGTAGAAGCCTTCGAGGTCCAATATTCCTACGTCTTTCAGCACAACAGATTGAAGCTGTGGCGCAGAGAATAAGGCCGTAAGGAATAAGGCCGGAAAGTAGTTCCAATTCATCCGTGACAACTTGGCCGTCTGGAGGTTCGGGAACAACGATGGAATGCATTCCAGACAAGAATCCACAGCGATGTCCCATTCCTCATCATCGGACTCTACCAGAAGCGTCCTCACCGCTGGACCAGCAGTCCGTTTAGATGCGAGAAAGGTATAAAAACAGCGTTCTGAGTCTTCTGCGTTCTTCAAGACAATATTATCAAAAAGAATGGTCCTGGTACGCGAAACGAATGCGCGAGAGACCAGCGAACACGACAGAAGGTGCCGGATGGCTTCACCCGTGTAACTGATCAATCACGGCATCAATGAGCTCTTGAGGAAAGGTGTACATCGTGTCTTTGTGATAATATAAGTTCAGATCGGCTGCACTCAAGCATAGCGACAAACCTGGTTCGCTAAAAGTCGCAAGGTATTCTTGGTAGTGGTTGGGGAGAGAGACGACAGTATCGGAACGTCCTAATTTAAGGAGACCAGTATCTTGCCACCCATGCAAAGTAGATGATACTCTAGTGGCACAAAGGGACTGGGAGGTAAGGCCTAGTAGTGAGGGTCTGGTTCAGCATGATTCGATCTGAGCTTGTCTGAAAGAGCGCCACTTACCCGTTGCTAAGCGATGCACAAGAAGCCTTTGTATTGCTATGATGCCAGGTTCGCAGTACAGAGGAGCGATACACAGGCTGATGATGCTTTCAATCCCACAGCACTCGAATATCTGTCTATTTTTGCACTTGATAGATACGGCGACCGGTGAGACCTGTTCTCGCCGGACGAGAAGAGGACAGCACTAGGCCGCGTAATGCATGGGGATCGTAAGGATCATTGTACGAAAATAGACGAGGCGGGGAGAAGAACGAGTTGGAATGGCAGGATCCATAAATTTGCTCAAGGGCATCCAATTCCGTATGTACCTCCTTGAAGGGATGGGATAACGTGGATGGACACAAAGTTGCCACGCCTTATAAGCTGAGGTGACACGTCAAATATAGTGTCCCTGTCATGTAATATGAGTGAGAGAAATTCGTAGAGTCTGGTGTCCCGCTTTTCCATGCCGGACCGAAGAGTCCGGCCATTCCGCGACAACGTTGGGCCGTAAATTGTTCATCGTGTAACAGGGCTGGAAACGGACAATGGAGCTGAACTCTGTGCTTCTACTCTTTGTAAATATACATCGTCCAATTATATATAATACTTATACGTCCTTTATACTTCTAAATGAGCCATGACAACCGTTTTCTCTAGTCACGGATCATCATTCCACAACCAATACCAGTCCCACATGTATCGACTGGGATCTGATGGCCCCGAACACTCGCGCTTGATATCAGGTCGTTTAGAATTACTTCGATATGATAGCACCTGGACGCGGATTTAAATCCCAGAATGTAGGTTGAACGTATAACTTAGGAAGACCCGAAACAATAAGTCGACCACGTCCTGTCGCAACGCCCGCCATTGTTGGTCCTGAAACCGTTTCTGAATCCCAATCACGACCTCTCCTAGGCGCGCAGAAACGAGCAAGGATCCCATTCCCGCTTTTGCAGATCATCGAGATACGACCAGGGATACCCTCCTCGATATCAGTCGGTAGGAAGATAAGAGGCAAATTTTCCTAGTAAAACAAAGTATGTATTCCACAAAATGTGAGCCTCGGAGCTCTGTGACCAAGCGTGGACCGCTTTCCTCCAGAAGGTCATCCAAACGGGACACTATATCTCGTTCTGGTCCTAAACGAGTCTAGTATGTCAACATTATGGTATATGTTGTGCAAGTATGAATGGGTACTATTGAGACTTGATCCATGATGGCTTGAAAGGCATCAGCGGTGGAACTCTGAGAAGGGGCCCAGGCATCCCATCATTAGCAAATTCATCTTTATTGGACAAACGCATTTGGAACAAGTCAGTTCTGTACGTAGACATGCTTGCCAGAAAAATAGTGGGATGTCTCACAGCGGAAAATTTTCTGAATTATGTGCCGGTGTTGATGTTGGTGTTGGTACAAGTCGAAAGCGGTAAGCAGCGGCATACCAACAAGTCGGAATGCCTGAGCTAGTGAGAATATAATTTCTCTAGTTTGGCTGGGAGCCGTAGGCCCGTCGGCCAGATATTCTACTACTAAAGTAATTTGGAATGATCTGTATAGGTCTATCAGATAATACTTTTTCCTTCCAGCATTGATCTTAACCAGTCTAGCAATGGTCCCTCCGATCGCTGAACTTGGACATCTAAAAGGGTACAGAACTAAAAAATTGACATGGTTAACGGCAAATTTCATGGTTCCTGACCAAAATACATAGATCCTGACGGATGTTGAGAGCATTGAAACATCAAGCTTAAGGTGCCGGTGTTGGTGTTGGTAGGTTCAAGGATAAGTGACGCGTCTCGACCCCTATCATTTTTGTGGCTATGCTTCTTTAATGACACTCGCTTGGCAAAGCCTTGTCCCCACCTCTCTCTTCAGTATGCCCAGCGATCTCGACAGGTGCGCGCCGTGTTTCTGCAAAGTATTTACAATTCAGCCTTTCCAGTCAAATTTCCCAGCTTAGCCGTTGTGAACCAATATCAGAGGCCCAAGTGAAGACGTTGTGTATCAAGGCCCGGGAGATCCTCATCGAGGAAGGCAATGTTCAGGTTGTCGACTCACCAGTTACAGTCAGTACCTCAATTGTCGCTTATTGTCGCCATTTTATTGACACCGATATAGATATGCGGGGACATACATGGTCAATTCTTCGACCTGATGGAGCTGTTCACGGTGGGAGGATGGTGTCCAGACACGAACTATCTGTTCATGGGTGCGTACACCTGCATATATGCGTGTTTTACCTTCTTAATTCCTACTAGGGGACTTCGTCGATCGCGGCTTCTACAGCGTAGAAACATTTCTCCTTCTCCTGGCCCTGAAAGTGCGCTATCCGGACCGTATAACACTCATACGAGGGAACCATGAGAGTCGGCAAATAACCCAGGTGCGTTCGCCACCATCTGCCACCCTTTTCTTTGCTTCAACTACGGCCAGGTATACGGGTTCTACGACGAGTGCCAGCGGAAATACGGCAGCTCTAATGTATGGCGTTGGTGCTGCGAAGTATTCGACTATCTCGCTCTCGGTGCAATCGTCGACGGTCGCGTCTTTTGTGTGCACGGTGGTCTCAGCCCCAGCCTCGCCAGCATAGATCAAATCCGAGCTATTGAACGGAAGCAGGAAGTGCCACACGAAGGACCGATGTGTGATCTCCTCTGGTCAGATCCAGATGGTACGAGTCTCCTTGGTATTTGTACTACCAATACTCGTCTCGCTAATGCTGGAACGCAGATACTATAACAGGATGGGGCCTATCCCCTCGAGGTGCAGGCTTCCTCTTCGGCGCTGATATAACGAAAAATTTTGCGCATCACAACGCGTTAGACCTTATCGCCCGTGCACACCAGCTTGCGATGGAAGGATACAAGCTGATGTTCGACAGAATGATTGTCACTGTATGGAGTGCACCGAATTATTGTTATCGGTGTGGGAACGTCGCGTCGATATTGGAGCTAGATGAGCACCTTGGGCAGGAATATAAAGTGTTCAACCATGCACCAATGGTAGATATCCTTTTCTCCCTTTACTCTCTGTTCATCCACTGATAATGACTGCAGGATGTACGGTCTATACCCACCAAAAGACCTCCCCCAGAGTATTTCCTGTAACAGAGAACACGGCGAGTCGTCTGTACACGTTGCATGCGATCCTCATAGCTCATGGCCTTACGGGTGAACAGGTTATTGATATCTTGGCAGCAGGAGGACGTGCTAGGGCATGCTCCTGTCGGCTATACTGGTTCTGACCATCGTATAGTTTTTCCTAGATCCCATGGGTGTCATTTGGTGTAAAACCATTCGCGCAATGTGGCAGCGCATTAGCGCGCCAGTTGAATCTGCGTTAATATGATGATCCGAGTCTGGCCGTCAATGACAGCCGCTTGACGTATGTGAAAGCTGTCAGACCTTTTCAGACTGGTACAAAGACCTATGTAGCATCGAATTCAATGCCTCATGGTTCAATCGAAGCTTTTGCTGGTCGTGGTCGTGGTGTGGTCTAGGCGACCCTGAACCAATGCCGCCAACAACCGCCAAAAAATTTCCTGCTTTCCCTTATTTAACATAACTCTGATGCGCATTCCGTCTTTGCTGAACCTTGGCGTGCGAGTCCGAGTCGGCTTTCAATATCATTCGTTGAAGTGACGCGTTGGTATATGCAGTTCTGGGCATATCTCGACGCTGTGTACCGCAGGAAACTACTACAATATTTGCCTGTAGTAATTATATCAGGGTGAGGTTTTTGATTGGATTGCATGTTTCGCCAGGAGAGGCCGGAGGTGTGGGCATCCTGCCAGTTTTATCCGCTGTGATATGTAAGGTGATTTTCTTTTTCTCTGTCGTTGAAGGTCTTTCTGATTCTGAATCGACGTTGATTTAGAGTTGTTCAATATCACATTCACTAAGCAAGTCCCTTTGAATCCCTTTGAATCAGCTTCCGACATAGTTTCATTGCGACCACTGCCGCATACTCAACGGCGTTCGAACCTTACCGTTTGCAGCTATCACGATGAATCTCAAATACGTACAATAATGTTCACGAATCACTTGATGGAACAACTTTGGTCGTTAGGGGCGACTCCCCATATGACCATCACCGCTTAAGTGCGATTCGGAGAAGCGGGCGCAGATTGTTCGGATATCTGCTGCAAATGTCGGGACGTCGGACCAGTCAATACGAAAACTTTACGCTGTGATTCAAGCCCTTTTCTGATACCCAGAGGATCATTTTTTTCGTCAGTTCACGCCAAGACCAAGTCTTTCATTGGCTCTCGGGTGGTATTCACGCGTGAGATATGGACCTTTGAATTGGAATGCGATTGATGCAAACCATAGGATCTGCGGTTTGGACGCAATGGAAACCAAGGATGAGCACTTGTAAGATCTGCCGTTCCCATCTTGTCTTCGCTTATGTCTCATTTAACGGAAACTTTCATGGAAGGATGAAGCCAAGTTCTCCACCTACCGGATTTTACAGATGGCTTTCAACACTAGACTGACTGCCCTCCCATTCTCTCGTGAGAAATCTAGGGTAGCCATCGCCTCAGGATACCCCTCTATATTCTCTACTCTCCTCACGTTCCTAGCCCCTCCGACACGTACCGAGATTCAGGCTTGTTGGGAGCTCTGTCGACTTCAGAATGGTATGGGCTGCACTACCGTTTTCTTACCCGTAGGTAAGAGCAACAAATTTCTATTTTATCCGTGGATAATAGTCTGATGCATATCTTTTCAGCATGGTCACTTGCTATGGTATATCACGCCTATCCCGAGCTTAGTGGGATTGATGTTCTACACCGTTCAGCACTTTACTTCTTCCTCTGCATCGGTATCAAATCCCTGGTTGGTGAACTTGACATATGTTTTGGCAACGTGGTTAACGTGGTTCTACTAGATCATGACTGTTGATGATATCCTCGACTATGATATCGACGCTCACGTTGAACGCACTAAGGATCGCGCCATACCTCGAGGCGCGATCAGTATAGAGCGTGCATGGCTGTTCTTTGCTCTCCAGGCCGTCGTCGGTGTTTATTTGGCCAATATCTTCTTAAGTCCTGACGCGTAAGTAATAACTCTCTTTACCGATACACTTCGTTAAATCTTCCATTGCAGTCTTCACATTTCCATGGCTGTTTGGCCGTTATATGTTTTATATCCCACGTGCAAGCGATGGATGTACTTTGCCCCCATTCCATTAGTGTGTAACATCGCACTATCATTCATGATACCACCGTCTCATTCTTTCCAAGGGACTGATGTTCAACATCGGAATATTCATGGGCTGGGCCGATCTTACACCTGACGGTCGTATTCCATGGGCGTCCCTTACAGCCGCCTACGTCGGCGGCATCCTTTGGACAATTACCTATGAGACTGTATATCAGCACCAGGTAACTTTAATACCCCCTCACAGACATTGATTTTCTAATTAATTTTCCTCAGGACAAGCTAGACGATGCCAAAATCGGCATGAAATCTCTAGCCATATTCTGCGGGGAATATACCATCCCTACTTGCGCCACCACAACCATCGGATTTGCGTCCCTTATGTCGTACAGCGGCCATCTCAACGGGCAGAGCCTGCCATATTACCTCGCTGTAGCGATCTCGGGAGGTATTATGTTCAAGGAGCTGCTCTCAACCGATATTGACGACCCTAGGCAATGCATGAAATTTTTCCTCCGCACCCCTATGATAGGAAACATCGTTCTCGGAGGACTAGTCCTCGATGCGATCCTTCAGCGTGCCGTCGACGGAATTCCCTTGTAGAGCGTTTCGGCTCACATTTCGTATGTGCATAATGTACCATTAATTTCGCCAGCGTTTTCGTTGTGTATATCCACCCTATCTACATTGAACGATAAGTATCACGATTTAGCATTCTGAGATCTTTGATAGGCGCTACGGCTGCAATGTGTTCCTTGAGTCTAACCCGTTGAAGTTCGATGTCCTTCAATGTGGATAGCGGACGCGATATTCAATATTTAAAACTACTGTGTTGACACTTTGCATCTTGTCTGGATAACGCGAATATTCCTGTAGGTTGTCATAAGATTATTGAATGCGAGAAGAGGTGCTCGAGCTTTCCCTAGGCCAAATATGCATCGACCATTAATATTTTCGACACGCTGAGAACGAGGTGGACCCGTAGAAATGGGAAAGGATAGCTTGATGAGTACTACAAAATCCCCACTACGTCCACCACCAATACCATTTCCATATGATATTGTCGGGATCCGATGGGCCCCTGTAATAAGCACAAATGGGAGGCTCTTTCGAGGAGGTGTAGTTGAACAGATAACCGATGTGACACCTAACTGCGTCACATTTGGCGAGATTCCCATTCGAGAATATCAATCAAGGGTTGGGTTACTTCGCGTTGATCTGTATAACGAAAATTCCATTCAGGGTCCCAGAGCTGTGTTTGGATCCTGATCACCGACTCTTCCAAGCGATTGATGCATGCTAGGATGTTTCGTACATCTCGGCATAGCCTTGAAACACGAGGGGGAACACGTTCCATTATATCGAGCCGGTAGGAGGAGAGAATGCAACATTTCCTGGTGTAGCAAAGGAGAAATTCCAGACCATCGGAGCCTTTGAGATCAAGATGATCTTACTTTGCCCCAGAAGCCCCTCAAGCTGGTGGCTCAGGTCCACTCTTTTTGAAGAGTACGTATGCAATGGCCGGCCTTAGTGAAAAGGGATTCGTGGATATGGTCCGAGCACAAAAGAGATGGCCATAGTCAATGAAGCGGTAGGTCTCCTTCAAGACCGCTAAGACGGCTCTGTAAAAACTTGCAGAGACATCTCGGATGGGGATGTGGATAAGAGAAAGAGATCTCCTGCGCATGGAAGCCGCGAAGGACGTTTGGGTTATCAAAAACATTAAATTCAGGTGATATGATTCCGTCAGATCGTCGACGAGGGTGTCTATGGCATGGCGATCTCGTTCTGGTCCTGGATAGGTTATCTCAAATAAGCATCGTAGATTTCAACCTAGGTGTGGATGGATACCTGGGTGTCTGATCCCTGCATCGTATTATTTGACACTGCAGAACGGGTTCAGCAAGCACGTATAATTTGGAGCTCTAATAAAGAGTTCGGTCAGAAGAATAGTAGAATGTTTCACGTGTTGGCCGGCCCTCAAGACCTCGGTCACGTTTGCGTTCGTTCCAAACTGCCGTTCTTGGAGATTCTCGTTCAAACTTTCCTTGTCTTGTTTCTCGCCGTTCGTCACGTCCGTCGCCCTTCATTACTACTGGCGCCACCGTTTAGAAATGAGGCTTGCTTCTGGTTCTGGTCGAAAATGTATTCACGTCGGATTAAAAGAGATCTAAGTTTCGCATGAACACCTTCGCTTATCAGTGCAGATTCTACGTCACACCAACAAGAAGATATTCAACGACGATTATGCTACTCGGCTCGATACATTTCGACAACCTATATTAGACACCCGTCGCTCACAAAGTGGCAACGCGAACTTGGGACTTCTGGGCATCTTTGGAGCATCGTTGCCTTGTCTCTTTAGCATACTCTATTCTTTTGAAGTTTCTTCTATGCGTCTTGGAATGATTTTGTCCTTCACTATGTATTACGTATGCCTACACCATCTTTATGCCCCAAAAACCCTAGTCGCGTTCGGAACGGAGTTCAAGAGGCTATTCAAGTCTTATCGCCTGACTGCCGCGTGGGAGAATTTGAAGCACTTCGACTCTGTCCTATTCAGTCCATTCTGTTACGGGGAGGAGAGGTCGTTGATGGGAGAATGTCAGATTGACCTCGCATCCTCTGATAATCAGGCAATTTCATCGTCTCTTAAACTGCCAGTACCAGATAGGCTTGTGCCAGATCGACGTGAACAGGACCATGGAACTTCAAGCTCAGAGGCGCCGAGTTATCGTATTCTTAGATCCATCTTGTACCGCTTTTCCGAAACTTCCTCGGTGACCAGGTGGCTGGCTCTCGTACTTATCTCAAGTTTGATGATATCCCAAATATGGCGTGCTGATAGCGACATTTGGAGTCTTTATCGCCTACCCCTCCATAAAACCAAGAATCATGGGTTCTAGATCATGTTATCACCGTCATGGTCCAAGCACCCGCTACTGATATCTTTGGCTCCCTGGGCGCTTTCCCCCACCATGATGAAACCACCCACATTGGAACACGTTTTCCCTCCAAAGCCACCCAGCTATCCTCGTTCCTGTCTAGTGACGAGCTCATCAAAGACCTCGCTACGCTGGTCAGCCACCGGGGCGTTGTGTTCTTCATGGACCAGACCATCACGATAGCCCAGCAGAAGGAGCTCGCGAGGCGGATGGGAAAGTTGTCTGGCAATCCTACGACGTCGGACTTGCACATCCATCCGATCTCGGAGGATGTGCCTGAGCTGGGGAAGGATGTTAGTGTGATTTCGAGCAAGGGGTGAGTGGAGCAGAGCAGAGAATCGAATGTGGGTTAGCGATTGATGCATAAATGCAGTGGGATTGCACGCGCCGGATCAGACCAAAGCACGAGGGCCAGCAAGGGATGGCATACGGATATTACTTTTGAGAGGATTCCTTCAGATTATGCCGTGAGCACCCTCGTCTTGGTCGACGTTTTTGAGTTCTTTATGCTATGCTTCATCTAGCTCTTGAAGATGCATACGCTACCACCTGGTAAGCATACATTCTGTATTTGTGATAAAAAGTAATGTGAAGCCACGGTTCAATAGTCGGAGGTGATACTCTAGTACGTATCTTTTTGGTTTTTGTGCATGAACTTGATTAACTTTGCATGATAGTGGGCAAGGTGATTATTTTGATGTAACTACCTATCCCTCAGCTTGCCCTGTTAATCGTCGAAAAGCGGTTACGAAGCCTATGACAGGCTTTCGCCTGCATACAAGCAATTCCTTGAAGGTTTACATGCATTGCATAGTGGTGACTTTTTCAATGAGGCAAGGATTCCCTTTATTTCTCGTATCATTACTCTGACTTTCTGAGGTTACCACTGTACTAGTATGCCCGACAACAGAATCTTCCCATTCAGGACCCTCGCGGCGCACCAGAGAATACTGGCTCCGACCTGACTGCGATCCAGTGAGGGCCCATCAGCTATCTCCTCCGACAGACATGTAAGTTAATACTATGTATTCCGAAAGCCCAGTCGTTCGAACGAACCCGGTAACTGGATTCAAATCTTTGTTCGTGAATCAAACGTGAGTTCCAGCACTACAAACTTCTCTTCGTGGTGAACGAACTGACTTTAGGTTCACGAAACGCATCGTCGAACTGACCTTGGACGAGTCTGATGATATCTTGGCGTATCTGTCGAGGCATATATCGGAGAATCATGACCTTCAGGTAGCTCGGCGCTTGGCAACAGTTAGCACAGTTGATATAGACCTTTAGGTCCGCTTCCGATGGTCGAAGAATGATGTCGCGATTTGGGACAACCGGTCCACTTTCCACACCGCAACGTACGTGTATCGCCTTTCTTTACCCCTCTTACGTTTACATTTTTACTAGTAATGACTATGGTTCTAGCCTACGCCAAGGTAACCGCGTTGTGAGTTTGGGAGAGAAGCCATTCTTGGATCCGAATTCCAAGAGCAGGAAGGAAGTATTTAGCACACTTCAGTGAAAGCATGTTTATTACTTGTACAAGTTGAAATGAATGTTACCATGTCGCAGACAGATGCTATTACCCTTACCCATTACCGAGCACCACCCAAAGTTAGAAATCTATCTTATTAGGTACAGACCTCGCCGTATGTGTGTGCTGTGGTGTCTCTGTGAGATTCATAGGTGGCGGTACATAGTACTATCCGAGAGGCGCGTGTTGTGAAGCATACCCGACAAACAAGGAGCTCGAGATAATAACCAGTGCGCCACCACGCCGCGCGGCCCGATGGTCGCTGCAGTTTCACTTAGCTGAGAGGTCATGGGCATGACGGAGCTTGGCGGCTATGTATTAGGAATCGTTTCGATAATGTACAGCTATAGTAATACAATGTCAATAATGAACCTAAAATGAGTGCGGTCCTATAGAATAAATTATACATAAATATGCAAGGCTGTCGTCCAAATACTTACGTCGCTGTTCATCGAATATACAAATGAAAGTATCGAAACGCTACGAAACGGGTGAAAAATTTTTCCTCACCCGCAAAGGAGAAGTAGAAACGTTAAACGTGTAATAAGCATCTGGCGACGCCGACGAAGGCGTCTCCATTACTGTGTCCATCCGAGCTTGTGACCTCTTCTCCCACCGGCTCCGTGTCCGCTCAAAGCGGGGGTAATGTAGAGACATAGATGTCGTCTCCTCCTCATCATCCGAAGGTGTAGCAAGAGACTTGATAGAATCTGCCCTCTCGATACGCGACACTTTGCTCGCATAACGTTCGAGATCTGCCCCTCCAGTACGTTTGACCCGACCTTTCACCAGGCCGGCTATCACTTTTGTTGGCATCCTATGTAAGTCGCCCTGCTTTTCTTCCTCGTGCACACGTTTTAAGACATGATCTGGAACCTGGGGCAAAGGGCGTACACGAGAGCTTGGTCGGAAAGCGAGGGGAATGGATGGGACTGGCGGCGGCACTTCATACATAGATAGCATGCTATGTCTACGTGTTGAAGCGCTCGCTTGGGAGTACACGGATTCAGATGAGACTGATGAAGAGGGAGACATGGATGGTGACTCGGCGGGTGTCTCCATCTTCGCAATCGGACGCGTAAGAAGGTATCGAGATGCAGGAATGGCAGGGTCACCTTTGCCGGGGATAAGGAGACGAGGAAGATTTTTGGGACTGGGTACGGGTGAAGGCGTCGCTGGAGGGGAGGTCTGTGGAGATGTATGTCTTGAACCGAATGAACTCTGCAGGAAGGGTGTCGACGACTCTTCCATCAACGACGACGACAAGAGCCTCTCCCCGAATTGGTCACTAAACGTAGGTGTGGGGAGTCGCTCGAATTCGTTATGATATGCTTCCTCTCGTGGAGAGGCGTTTGAGTAATGGATGCCAGAAGGTACCCATGTGCTGTTAGAGTCGATTTTTGTGTGGAAGGCAGGGGTAGGTTCAGGCGACAGTGAGAAACGCGACTCCGCAAACTTGGTCTCAAATCGAGACGAAGGTTCTGGATCAAGCAGTCGGCCGATGTTTGGCACGCGACTGAGCTTTGGATTGTAGAAAATGTCGGGGGAAGATGGGGAAGGGTTGCGACAACGACGATACCGCTTGAAGAGAAACCACACCACAAAGGCTATGAACAGCAGAAGCACCAAAGCACCCACTATGACTCCAATAATGACCTGGGCACTCGTCCCCGAATCCGATGAATTTAAAGTTGCGCTTGAATCGCGCCTCGCGAGAGGGATTGAAGGCATGAGGGGAAAAGGCAATGAAGGGAAGGAGTAAATATGAACTGGAGCTGGGCAAGTCGCGAATAAATAGACTGCGGGAGTGAGTGAACACAGAAGGCACTGCCATCTGTCCTTTTGGGAATTATGCATTACGGCTAAAACCCCCGTGCTGGCACAGCTTTCGGGTGAAGTTGCATATATTTGTCCCGGTGAAGCAGCACGAGATCGCCGGTATTTGTTTTTTTTTTGTGGCTGTAAATACGAAGCGCAGGTCGTGGATTCGTCTTGGCTGGTTATTGGCTATCACTGCAGACCGAAGTATACCAGTCGAAATCCCCGATGCTGAGTTAGATTCGTAGGGCCGTGGCGACCTCCTCGAGAAATGATGTCGTCAAGAACGTAGTGATCAACAGGACAATGACTTGTTTCAAGGCGTGGTGTGTTTGATATTTTCGGCCATACATACAGGAACGCGACCCAAGCTCAGCAGTATGCCAGCTCGCCGCACTAATTCTTTATGTGTATCATGAACATCACCATCTACCTGTGATTTACGACCGCAAATATTAGCAAAAGACCTGCGGAAGCAGGGCGTCAGGCGGCATTTCACCTTTGAATAAAGTAGCACGCACCGAGTACAAGATCATTGTATCGCACTGCATGAGAACTATCCTGTAGCGCCTGCTGAGGTGCACCAACACATTTGCCTAATTCTCTATAGCACCACTTGAGCTTCATGGCTCAACATAAAAACGAAATCGGAAATGGACCCTTCGGGCTAGGTCTGTCCAAGACGTTCCCTTCTGCCAGTCCCGGTTACTCCGGTGCCTAGGTGCTTCATTGTTGCTTTGCTGCAACCTGGATACCAATCGTCTGTAACGAACGAGAGGGCGTTATCTGTGGACTATTCGGGCTTGATACTTCAAGTGTGTTTCGTAGCCTGAGATGTCGTCCCTTTCCACAAGGTCCGTGTCCAATCACAGTGCTTCATCATCATCATAACAAAAAAATAAGGACCAATACCTCAAACCGTATGCAAGAAACAAGAGCGTTGCTGATATGAATTTGAGCTCGAGGGTTTGGGAGAACGTGTCGGGCAGAGCTGTGCAGTCAGATTTGTCCATGCTTATCCACAGAGTCTGACACAACTGAGGGAGGATATTCGTGGAATATCTGAAATGGGACTTTCCATCTTTTTCAAAGCATAAAATTCTTCGGAGTCAGCGTATGCGTCGCAGGGCGGATCAGCGGTCGACATATATTTACACGGAAATATGTGTTTGGATTTACGGCAGCATATATTATAATGTGACCCATCCTAATCTTGCCCAAGAAAACGCGACTGTAAAGCAAGCGAGTGTCGTTAGGGAAACGGTTTCAAACGCGAACCTGAAAGTTTGAACGCCCAATTTACTCCAATGTTAGACAACTGATACAAGTGGTACCGTGCCGTGTAATGATGATAATGTTGATACATATCAAATGTGCAATTCCTTATTCACATCAGGTCGATATGTAGATGAGAGTGCAGTGAAACGAAAATGAACCTGCGATCTTCCACATACATGATTTTCCTTCAGTAGCATGAATGTGAGATCACTGATCGTTCGACTCAAAAAAAAAAGACGACTTGGGGGTGGTCAGACGTGTCGAAATAATACAGTTGATTCTGCGCAGATCCTCAAGGCGTCGACATTGCAGCACTCCATCACCTCAAAGACTTGCATTGCACTACTCCATCACATTGACACAGTTACTCGAGTACATCTGTGAAATATCTCTCTGCAAGGAGATTATCAAACTCCACTGAAGCCTGTGCGAGACTCCCAGGATCTGAGACTCCTTCAGGAAGCAACAATCCAGTCAACGTATTCTTCACAGCACTCACGACCCGCTTGTAACCGCAAACGAAAAACTAATGCAACGTCAACAATATATAGCGGATGAGTTTACTGAGCCTTACAACAGCATCTCCCAATAGGGCCTCTTGCACCTCGATCTCGTCTAACAAAATGCGACTTCAAAACAAGGAGATATTAGGAGGTGAAACAAACTAGCATCTGAAACACTCACTCTTGTACATAACGGCATTGTTGAGATTTATCGGGGCACCAAGAGAACGCCACCCGGACATCGACTAGTCCAATATCCACCCACTCCTTTAAATCCGTATCAGAATACAGAAAATCACCAGCAGGGGATCTACATCCCACGAAAAGCAGTATTTTTCCAACAGCTTCGCCCGCTCGCTTCCGCACTGCACGCTCTTGGATGAACCCTCTCACTGGCGCGAAACCAGATCCGGCACAGATCATCACTAAGTTTCGGGAAGCGTCCGACAGCAAGTGAGAATTGGCAGCGGAGCGTCTAACCGTGACTAGGACTTGGTCTCCTAGATGGAGGTTTGCGAGATAATTGGAGGCTACACCCAAAAATGAGCAGGTTTTGGACGCGCAGAGGGGAGGGGAGTCAAGGACGCTGAATGTAAGACAAACACGACGGCTATTCCATAGCGGTGATGAAGAGATTGAATATTGTCTTGGTCGTATTGAAGGAAGCATGCGAATAAATTTAACCAGAGGAAGATCTATGCGGTCTAAACCTTGCTGCTCCAGAATGTCGAGAACGCTAAGTCGCTTCGATGTCACAGCGTAGGTATGGTTGGCGATGAGATCACTGAGGTAACGTCGAGAGGCATCCGATCTTGCGAAATCCAAAAGGCTGACTATGTCATCCTTTGCGGCAGGCTGTGAGAGCTCAACAAACCCGCTGAGAACGCTTGACAAAGGTACACGTTCCCCTAAAGGAAGGAGGGTTGTACCTGGCGCTGAAAATTTAACCTACAAGGGGACATTCATAAGATGGTGCGCGGAAACAACTGGCATAGAGCGCTTGCCTCTTGGTCAAAAGGTAACTTGAAATGGGAAAGCACGCGATGTACATCCCGAGGTGGATTTTGCGGCAAACTAAGAAAAGTGGGGGTCAGCTTCCATCTTACAAGGTAGTGGCAGACTCACACAGATAAGTAATCGCCAGCGCGGTAGGTCATACCATGAGGTAGCTCAAGCTCTAATGATGACGATTAGTACCTGAATGAGACCCGCATGTCCCCGTCCTCACCGATATGGTGCTTAGCGGGAAAGCCAGACCGAGTCAACAGCACATTCGATTGCACACAGCTCAGATTCATCTCAGGATGCTGGAGCACCTCTGCTCTTCGGCTATCCAGAATCTGTACATCAAATAAACTCCTATCATGTGAAGCATGATACTCCTGCAATCAACCAGATCAGAAGACAATAACAAGACGCCAATGACAATACTCACTCTGGAAAGAACCTCCCATAAGGTCGTCTTAAACTGCTCAAACGCATCAAATATGTTCCCATCTGCGACGTCTCCCTCCCCTCTATCAACCAGCCTACGTCCACCTCGTTTCTCGAGTAGGTCATCGCATAGTCTAGGAATCCACTGGTATGTCTTTCTCCACTCATGATTACCACATCCAAATATGGCAAAATGTATGCCATCCAGCTCGTGGCCGAGAAGACTTGTCATCCAAGGAACAAACTGATTCGCATTATCCGCCGGCTCTCCTGGATGAAGCTGTCAGTCACGGCGAGGCATAGAAATTCATGACATACACACCCTCAAATGACGCTGTGACGATCACGATAGGACCATCAGTTGGCAGATAACCAACCGTGGAATTCAGAGTTCCAATCAATGCGCGAAAACCTGGAGACAGGTCTAAGTCAAAGTGCCTTCTAAAGCTGTTTGCTAACCGTGTTCATGAGCCTCTCTAGCGATCGTTTGGGCAAAAGCTTCGGAGCTTCCAGTATTGGAGCCATAGTAGACATACAGTGGACGCTCCAGATGGCGGCTCGAATCCAGGAGTGATACCGGACAATCTATCTTTTTGTCCGGTGTCAAAGAACGACGTCGTCGAGGAGGCTGCTGCTGTCGTGGCTTGGCGTATATTCGAAGGTTCTTGGGCTTGATAGTGATAGCTTGTGTAATTTCCAAGGTATATGAAGGATTGACGAGCGACAAGTCGAATCGCTGTATGATAGACGTTATCACAAGTGACATCTGCATTACTTCATTAGTATTCTCGACGACCGTTATATAAATGAGACTTCACCTCTTGCCATGAGAACGGGCGGCCAATACATCCTCGAAGCCCAAAACCAAACTATGCAGCAATAAGCTTTTAGTCCCCTCTCAGTGGGAAACGATGACCTACAGGTTGCCAGGCATTGGGCTTGATAATAACACGTGAGAAGGATAGCCACATGCAGCACTGTGCACTTACCGGTGCCGCCTCGAATTTTCCATCCAGCATTCTTTCGGGTCGAAATTCTTCAGCCTAACAGAGCTTAAATCAACATCGAACACGTGTTTGAGAGATAGAGAAGCACAGACATCGTCAGACCACACGGAATGATCCCGATGTGAGTCCCATATTTGGAGTGCAATCGCCTGTCCAGCTTTTACAAAATACCTACCTCTACCAATGACGGTGTCCTCAAGTGGATACACCACTCGTATGGCCGCTGTAGGCTGTAGGCGCAACGTTTCCCGTAGTACAGCTGGAACAGAAGGATAAGCCGCATGCAGGTCATATAGAAACTACTTACCATTGAGATAAGGCATCTTGCTGAAGTCACCCAATTGAGCAGGTTCATCCCCGAGGATCTCATCGACTTCTTTCTGGAGTTTACGCATAACATCGGGATACTTCAACAGGTGATATATCACGAAACATAGGACTCCAGATGTCGTCTCGTGTCCTGTATATTGACGAGTCAGCACATTTACGGGAAAGAGGGCAGATACACACCTGCGATAAGGAAGGTCAGAAGCTAAATGAAAGACATATTAGACACTATGAAGGATGATGAAGAAAGGGCCCACATTGTTGGTAATACTCTCGTCCGAAAGTTTCAACCCTGTCTTGGGGTCTTTCTCGTTCATCATGGAATAGAGAATGTCCCGCTTCTCTGTCGGATGTAATCTTCTATCAGCGACAACTAGGGAAGATGTCAGTGAAACGGGTAAAGGGAGTGAATTTCGACGTACTTTTGTCTGCCGTTTCTCGCAAAATTTTGATGTCTGCCTCGTATTTATCATTCGTGTTCGTCATGAAAGCCTGTATAAATCCTGGTCGGTTGGCACGGTGGTTGCACTCCATAAGAAAATCCATCATCGCACGAACGAACACGGGCTGTGTGTGCTACCATCATAGATATATTGGCATTGGAGTAGTTTGGGAATGAAGCGTCACGAACTGTGTAGAAAGAATTCAATCTATATGACATAGAGCATAGAGCAATTGTGTCTAGAGCCACTCGCGTCAAATCATCTGTCGGGTCGATCTCAATATTTGGGCCGAATCTGTGAATCATTAGCCAATGGATTAATTGAAATGGATGGAAATGAAGTGACCGTTCCCATTTCAGAACCAGTTGGTTGCTTATATCACGCATGTCCTCAAACATATCGCGAATTGGCACCGTTCCTAGGTTTTAAAATGACTCTTGATGTTGTAGGCGAACTTGAGAGATAACCAACCGAAAGCGGGTGTAAGAAGGCGATCTGTGGGGAGAGACGACATATATCAGTAATCGCACCGTAAGTCAAGTGAAATGGCTTGCATACGTGCAATGGCCCAATTGGGTTCATCATTGAAAGCCTATTAAACATAGAACGATATTAGAGCTCCGGATCACATAGAAGATTACGGCAGAAAAAACATACCGTGAAGATTCCGTCATGAACAAGATTCCGTGTTTCTTTGAGCGCACCGCCTGGAATAGACGGAGTCAGACATCTAGAATGTAGACGTGGGGAAAAGAGCACTACCGACTGATTTCCGGAACCTCGAATCATCCGACAGCTCATTGACGAGGGCGTAGGAGTTCACAAATACCACGACCCTGCCTATGAACAAAATGAGCTCAGTGGAACGACCCTTGAGTATGGACACGCACCGACAAGGTTGAGTTGATATATTTCGCCATACTGTTTGGCGAGTCGGTGAAATCCGCGTGTCGGTAAATCTGCCACAGGCAAATATCAACTGTTGGCCTCTCGTCGAGAACGAGCAACCAAACCTTTGTCCAACGATGTTATGTTGCCTATGAATGGTATTGATGGAGGTTGGGGAATGGGGAGGAGGCCGGCCATCTTTCACGAGCGACAGGAAATGACCCCGATTTTATACAGTCCTTCTCGCCCATACCCATGGAGATAAAAGACGGATTGATAGGGCTTTGAGGTGCAAGCATTCATCGGAATCTGTAGCGCCATAATATTACGCAGTAGATCCCTGCGAGGAAGAAAGCAACGATATAGATGGATCACGATTTTTGCCTCATCGGATCATTGCCAAGGGATAAATATGGCAAGGAAGGCTGAGAATCTCTGCCGGCGTACAGAAACGGTGTGCATCCGTGCTTGGTAATGGCGCGGGAGAAGGGGGCGCTGATCAATGCGCAACTGAAGAAATTACCGGTATGTCCGGAACGTATACTCTGTCATGTCAGAGAGAATTGGAGTCTATTCGTTTATTGAACATCTTGGACGCTTGGCGTTGGCGTTGGTTCATCGACTGATTTGCGCGAATTCACCGCTGCTGTTCAGATAATTCGCCGTGCTTTTGGACACTGGCTCTTCTCACCTGACAAGAAGTAATTCTTCTCTTCGAATCTAGGAATAACATCTAGTCAAACGACATAAGTTATCGGAGATAAGCTGTATAGGAGCTCGAAGAAAGCTCAGCGTGTTGAGACGCGATGGTAGTAAGAAACAAGGAGCGGACGTGACGGCGGAGGCAAAGAAGCACACTTTTGTGTTTTGGCCCAAAATCTGTTGCTAAATTTGGCGTTAATTTAGTCCAGACCGAAATCGGACCTGAGACTTTCCTAATCCACGACTTACACGTCCCCATTGCCAGGCGTTCGTCTCTCTCTCATATCCACCTCTTGGTCCCTTCTACCTCCCGTATTTTTTCCAGGGACCTTTGAAACGAGTGAAAATGGAGTCTTTCTCTCAGTTAGCCGAAGGAAAAATTGTGCGTCGCTGCATATTCAGTACTGTCGACGTGTCTAACAGACCTTCAAGGATTTTGAAGGCCAGAGACTGGCCGAACAAATGTCGAGGATATACTTAATTGCAGCGACTGTGAGGCCTCTACTGCTCTCTCGAAGCTGAACGCACCTCGTATATCTGAAATACCATCGGATATACTGCTGTTTTGGACCCGTGTAACTGCTCTTCAGCACAGCACTTTACCCAGTACCTCTACCGCGAACCCAGAGTCGTGTAGCATCTTCTGTGGTGCAGAACCTGTCGACTCAAGCGGCAGATGATGCTTTACTTGTCGAAGCATTTCCCAGTCACAATGGCGGGCGTACAGCGCTTGCTCCATCGAATCAGGTTTTGTAGGCGGTGCTAACATATCTCGCAGGCAATATCCTTCATCATCGGCTTTGTGTTGCAATCATTACAAACAACATTCATCCTTTACGGCGTCTCAGTGGTTGTCCTGGCACTTGTGAGTCCCACACTCTGTCCCGTGAAACCGTAGTACGTTACGACGACAATACAGATTGTTGTCCCTCCTTGGCCGATGTTCAATCAACATTCCGTGACCTGGTTGCCACCAACACCGGAGGGAAGCAAAAAGACATCATAGGATCATGCACCGGTATCATGGGATCATTAAGTCGGTCAGCTTACAGTTATTCAGACAGTTGATTAGGTACCTTCCAGCCTTACGGACAAATTTATACTCTTCTTCTGTCTAGAGTTACACCAAGAGCTCAAGGTGTACTGAATTCGCATACGAATAACATGTTCACCTGGTGATGAAGTATTGATATATGTATCATTGAAGCTGTGTCGCTTTCATCTATCCATTTCCTCGATAATTTAGGGTTGTACTGTACTGTGCATACG
Source organism: Desarmillaria ectypa (assembly GCA_030407005.1). NCBI lineage: Eukaryota > Fungi > Basidiomycota > Agaricomycetes > Agaricales > Physalacriaceae > Desarmillaria > Desarmillaria ectypa. The sequence goes on from JAUDYN010000010.1 coordinate 585,205, forward strand.
ACTCTCAGTTCTCTTCTGCTCTGCACCTGTGTACCGCTGGCATAGTTATACAATATACCCCGGAATTACTGTTAAAAACAAGTTAAAAAATGAGTAGAAGCCATCAGATGTCTAGGTCCCTTGACCAAATTAGGTAGGAGGACAGCTAGCTCCGACTTTCCACCTCTACCACTGTCCACCGTGACAAAATCGGAAACGTCGAGCAGCCCTCCTTGGCAGTGAGCACCACCAACTTCGACGGTGACAACATCGTTCGACTTCGTGTGCACGGACCTTGCTTCGATTCGACCGCATTGCTACTGATACCAGTTGATGGCAGCAGCATATCCGGCGTCTCTTGTAAACCAACTGAACCAAGTACCCGAGGACGTCGAGGGAGGCGTAGTGCAGACGCCGTCGCACGGAGGCACGGTCACCGTTGGACACGAGTTTGACATGCAAATCCTCAGACCGTCACATCCCCAGGCATCAGAATCTCACCCACCTGTTTCTGCTGCTGTGTCACGTTCATCTGCTTCTGCCACCCGTCAAAGGCCTGTTTCCATGCCCCCTCAGGCGTATAATATCGCCTCGGTGGCACCTGTGAACGGCTCGAATACTGGGAGTACCTCGGACGCAAGGGATCATCGGACGCATACAGTAGGTGAAGATAGACGGAGAGACGGAAGCCGCAGTAATGGCAACTCAAATCGGACGCAGAGGCGTATTCTCGGAGACTATACCCTCACAAAGACGCTGGGGGCTGGCAGTATGGGCAAGGTCAAGCTTGCAACACATAATTTGACTGGGGAGCAGGTGCACTACTACACTTTCCCCCCTGTTCTGTGTTCATCGTTTCTCTAGATGGCCGTGAAAATACTACCAAGGGTTAACCCTGCAGCTACCCAACACAGTACGAGTGCTACTCCCGACTCCATTGCACGGCAAGCCTCGAAAGACGCTTCAAAAGAAATTCGAACACTTCGTGAGGCTGCTCTATCTATGCTACTCCACCATCCATATGTCTGTGGTATGCGCGAGATGATCACCCATGCGAACCACTATTACATGGTCTTCGAGTATGTCAACGGTGGCCAGATGCTCGATTATATCATCAGTCACGGCCGCCTGCGGGAAAGAGTGGCGAGGAAGTTTGCCAGGCAGATAGGAAGCGCTTTGGACTATTGCCACCGGAATAACGTCGTTCATAGAGGTACGACCTTGGGTAAAATAATCTGATTCATCTTACTCACCCTTTCTAGATCTCAAAATCGAAAACATTCTCATTTCACAAACGGGTAACATCAAAATCATCGACTTCGGTTTATCCAATCTCTATGATCCGGTGGAACACCTGTCCACATTTTGTGGGTCCCTTTACTTTGCCGCCCCTGAACTTCTCAACGCCAAAGTTTATACTGGCCCGGAAGTCGACGTCTGGAGTTTCGGTGTCGTGCTCTATGTGCTTGTATGTGGAAAGGTGCCTTTCGATGACCAGAGTATGCCTGCTCTTCATGCGAAGATAAAACGGGGCTTGGTGGAATACCCGGTGTGGCTCAGCTCAGAGTGCCGGAGTCTCCTATCCCGGATGCTGGTTACAAACCCTGCAGCGCGTGCGCCTCTATCCGAAGTCCTTAGCCATCCGTGGATGGTGCGAGGCTTCAGTGGACCTCCCGAAAATCACCTGCTTCATCGCGAACCTCTCCGCGCGGATGAACTTGACCGTCAAGTTATTCAGGGCATGAAAGGTTTCGAGTTTGGTACCGAGCAGGACATCGAAAAGAATCTGATCACCATTCTTGAGTCCGAATCATACATCCGAGCCGTCCAGAATTGGGAACGAAAGCGTAGTGGAGGTGTGAATGGAAACGGGACGATGGGGCGATGGGGCGATTCAATATCCAATTCGAGTCTTGCAATATCGTTGGATAAGGCCGAGCCCCCAACGCCTTCTAAGAAGTCGCGAAGATTTTCTGGTTTCGACTTTTATCGGAGAAAATTGTTTTCGCCATCTTCGTCCCCACCTTCTAGCCCTCTCAGCCAGTCTCCCCCCGGTTCGCAAAGCCATCTCTCTCATGCATCACTACTGGATCCTAACCGAGAACCCTTGGATCCAACGAAAGGGTTCCACCCCTTAATATCAATGTACTACCTCTCCAGGGAGAAACTCGAGCGGGAGCGTGTCTATGGTCCTGGTCAATTCGCCAGTTCACAAACATCAATGCAAGATCCTCGTTCTACCGCCAATGTCAGTAACACTGTTACTGTGGAACCGCCTCATCCTACCCCGGTTTCAAAGAAGGATACACCGAAAAAGGAATCCGCAACAGCCAAAGCCGACTACAGCATGCCACTTCCTCGACTACCTGCACCGGAAACGTCTCATTATTCTGGGATGTCTTACGATACTACGGCAGCCGCTCCGTCGCCTACCTCGCCAAGCTTCCATCCTCAACCACGTCCCCGCGACCTCGGTCTTCCGCCACCGTCACCTTCAGCGCAGAAGAGGGCCGAACTGGACAAGGCTACTGTCTCAGGTGCTTCTGCGCTCCCTCGAGCTCCTCCAGCCAGCACACACAGACGGAGTCATAGCCTGAGCCAACGGCCGCTGACGGTGTCGCGGGGATGGACGGGCAGGTTCGGGCACGAAGAAGCCGTGGACGAAAACGGAGTCGTTGCGCCGGAACCATCGAAGAGCGCTGCGCCGCACGTTACGACATTCGAGGACGCAGAGAAGGAGAAGAAGACTCAGGATGACCGGGAGAAGGATAAGGACGGTGAGGAGAAAGAAAGGGACCATCTCTCTATGTCCGCTGGTGCCACGCTCGTTCGGAAATTCGGCAGTATGTTGGTCGGTAAGGGTGACGACTCCAGGCGGCACGGCGTTGGAAGGCGGGGAACTATTTTGGGTGGCCTGACGTTATCACAGAGGCCATCGAGACACTCGGAGGACAAGGAGAAGCTCAGTGGGGACGAGAAAAAGAGTGTCGAACACAAGAAGAGCGGGGAGAGCAAGAAGAGCGGAGAAGTACATGAGAAAGAACGGGTTTCGACACCCAAGTCCGTCTCGCACAGCCAAAGTCAACCGATTGGTAGCCACCGGCGAGCGGCCACAGTCCTGGACTCACAAAGCAGTGGGAGACGACATGAACGGCGGAGTAGCACTGGCGCTGCATTGCTCTCGAGTGCAGGGGGGACTATAGGTCGACGTCGACGGCCCTCACTGGGTGGCCCTCGACAAGCGGCAGAGAAACTTTTCTCCAAGACCGATGAGGAGGGCGGGGGGGAAGAGAGCGAGACACGGACTGCACCTATTCCAGGCGATGATGACCGTCAGGATGATGTGCCTACTAATGACAAGGATTTCAAGCCTCTGTTTTTGAAAGGTCTCTTTAGGTTCGTGTTTCCCAGACAGTGACTGTATAGTCCTTTTCTCTTAAGTTGGTGTTTTTCAGTGTGGCGACGACGTCTACAAAGTCGCCTCCGACCATCAAGGCTGATATAAAACGTGTTCTTGACCGGATGCAAGTACAGTATCGGGAGACGAAAGGCGGATTCGAGTGCCTTCATTTGCCGTCGATTGATATGTCGTCTGTGGACCCATCGCCGAGACATCAACAGCAGAGTTCGTCTGGTTCTGGGGGGGAGCCATCGACGCCACGTCCTTCTATCGTCAAGAAGGCGTCAAAGCTTTCTTTTGGTATGAAGAAAAAGGAGCGAGAGCCTTCGATGGAGACTCCTAGCCGACCGTCGGGCACAACGACTTTGACGACGACACCGAGTCGGTCCTCGTCCTTCTTCAATGTTTCGACGAATAATACGGTGGTTCCGTTTGAGAACGGGGTTACGGCATCTCCGTCTGTAGAGATTGACGTGTCGCCACCGTCACCTCCTCCCGCGGAGTCTGCGAGCGTGAAGTCTAAAGTGCTTCCTCCGATACCGCGGGACTTTGCTCCTGGAGCTCGGAGCATGAGTCCCCTGCCAACAGGCGAGGTAGCTGAGCGAGACGTGTTTGAGACTATGGGGAATAATTCGCTATGCGTGCGCTTCGAGATAAATATTGTCAAGGCGAGACTTTCTTTTTTGGTTGATGTCAACAGATGCTCAGAACCTATGTTCCAGGTGCCTTGGTTACCACTGCATGGTATACAATTTCGAAGAGCAAGCGGGGATGGTTGGCAGTACCAGATGCTTGCTAGACGTGTGCTGACCGAGTTGAAGTTATGATGACATATGAACAAGCTATGTTTCTGGTTATTTTTCGGGCGAGGGTGTACTTTCGTTCTTTCGTACTTATTATGATTTGCCTTGTTATCCTGCTCATTATTTATGCATATCATTCAGGTCACCTTGTACGACGGTATAATGTGTGGTAGGATTATTTACCTTTTTTCTCAAAAGAAAAGCGCCATGGGAACTTATCGACCGCCTGCGAGATAGGGATATCAATTTGAATGTGTAGACTGACAGACTCCTAAGTCTCTTGGGCGGGCTTTTCTTATTGGAAAGAGGGAACGCGTATAAAAGTTTTGAGTTCGACGCGGTACACTCCTTACTCTTAGATTTCTTTCGGGTTTTCTTTTCGGTTGTTCTGCTCGCCATGTCGAAAGTTAACTCGGACAAGAAGCCTTACTTTGGCTTGACTGGAATGGCGCTCAGCGCCTGGGTCAATATTGCCTGTATCACGGATATGTTTCACGCTTTTTTTACTCGCTACCCCAACTCTCAACTTCAAGACACCATTGTCTCCCTGTACGATATTGGCTGGTACGTTGGTCGCCTACATCAGTTTTATTTGAACTTCAACTCCTCGCCTTTACAGTTTCGTGGTGCTATGGGCTCTTTTGCTTTCGGCGAAAAACTCGGGCGAAAGACGATGCTCATCATTGGTGTCGTTGTCATGCCTATCGGAGCCATCATTCAAACCGCGCCCTTTAATGTCACTATGATCCTTGTTTCTCGTATCATTAATGGGTGCGTCTCCCTTCTCTTTCGTTACTTTTCCACCAGTAACTAATTTTTACAGCGTCAACACAGCCAATGCTCCAGTCTGGTAAAGCGAGACCACGAAGGCGTCCCTTCGAGGAAAGGTGATAACTCTCGGGATGATGTGCGCTTCTCCACCTAATGGTGTCTTCTTCATCAATCTTTCTCCCTAGTATGAACATCGCCGGCTACGCGATTAGCAATTGGATGACTTTCGGATTAAGTTTTGTCGAAGGAAGTATCAGCCGAAGGCTTCCCCCTGCTTTCTGACTCGTCTTTTCTATCATTCTACTTTGCACCATTCCCTGGCTTCTTGCGCACGGACACGAAGAACAGGGCGCTGCAATCCTCGCAGCGCTAGGGACGTATCAATGTTGTTTGTGCGGCTGGTTCGATAGATCGTGCGTGAAGATGGAATAAAATCGGCGCAAGAGCACAGTTGAGTATGAGTCGCGCCAACATATTCCGCGATTTTTTGTAGCGTAACGTATTGCCAAGGCTCCGTCATGGGAAACGGCAAAGTTAGCGGCGAGACATGGCCTGCAAGCGAGACAAGGACGGATAGCGAGGCCATGATTCAAGTGTCGCTGTAGTAGGTACAGAGACGCGGTATAGGACGTCCGTTCCGCAGGAATAAGAGAAGGTCACGGGAAGTAGGGAGTCCGCCAGCGAATATGAGACACTTGAACAATTTTCTCCTAAATAAAACAGGGTAGATAACAGGCAAAGACGAAGAGGTCTGACCTTATTTTTCAGAAAAGGGCGGGCTGTTGCTGGTTGGAAGTTCTCCAGTAGCGTACTTGCGCCAGCCACTTGGATTGGTAACTTGCAACGTGACCAGACCAGCTATAGCACGTGAGCGTGTGATAGTTAATTTGGATCGCCGGTCGGTCGAGGTCCACTGTTTGTTATCCTGCTCGGTTTATTGTATATTCAGAGCCTTGTGCCATGGTGACACGTTCTCCGATTTACTTCTCGCTGCCAGGAAATCCCACAATGTTCAGTGTCATTGCAATCCCAGTTTCTGCGATTACGCCTGCATCGGAACAGACAATCCTGCCCACTTTCCACACCCCACCTCTTCAACATCTCGCTACGTAAATCTAGACGAAAAAGTGTCAGATATCTTTGACGAGCAATCCCGTCCAGTCGCCTCTTTTATTGCCGAAGAAGTTTGGCAAGGTACATGCGCCGCATTTTTTGCTTCTTTCTTGTGACTAAAGAAGTAGCCAGGTTTCCTAAATACAGGATCTATGTCTGGGTCGTCCACACCTGCCTTCAGCTCAGCTGCATCTTCGTTAACGGACCTTGAGTCCCCCATGGTTCCAAGTTTAGTGATACTATGCCTGGACTCAATATCTTAGGACAAGGCATATTACAATCTTGCTCCGGACACCCGGTGCGTGTTATTTGTATCACCATCTATTCGACACCTGATTTGTGTCCAGAGAGTCGCGTTAACATTCCTCACTGCACATGATCTACTGTATTCTCCAGGCGTCATCTGGGCGGGTAAAACGCCGTATATCATCGAACTTTCTGTGAGATCGCAGTGGCTCTGCAAGCTACCCCTTGTCCGCCGCCCAGAAAGTTTCTGCAAGACCTCCTTTTTGGCTATGCTAGAGTTTTTCTATGACCGCAAGCGTTTCACAAAGCCCATCTCCGATGCGGTACTCACCTCGTCCTTGTTCTTCGCTCCGCAGGCGTTGGCAAGACATCCTTCCTGGTCATGGTAGAGTTTTTCCACAACGTTAAATATCACAACTCTCCCATATCTGCTCTGCATTATCATCTACGTGGATCGGAGACTTCTGTGCCGCAAACAGACACAAAATAGACTTGCACGGAGACTTGGTGCTGACCTTTGACCTGGCCGCGACACGCGTAACCGATTTTGAAACGTCGCTTGTCGAGCATGTCAACACAGTCTTGAAACAATTTTTGTCCAAGTATCAACAAGAACTCCAAATCGCAACAGAGGATTTCTCTTATATTTACAAAGATGGGATTTTCTCGTTGGCTGCAGTTTTGGTAAGGTTTTCCCTCTCCTTTGGTTATATATCTCTTATCTCCACTGTAGGACCTTGTGGCGTGCTCTCAGCGATGGCGGGTGTTTGTATGCATCCGCAACGCACCGTCCCTTGCCGCTGGGGACACGGCTGAAATCAAGAAATCCCTCGAGCTATTTTTTATTTGTCCTCTTTCAGGTTATCTGCATGACTTTAACTCTGGTCTCGCCATGGAAACTGGTGACGAACCGGATCCTCGCATCAGCACGTATCACTTAAATCACAATGGGTGGAAATCTACTGCTATTGACCTGGCTGACTGATATTATGGAAGGCGTATTCGGCTTCACGTCATGAGGTTCAGGAGCTGTCTCGCGAGTTCAAAGTCCAAGGTGTAGAGTCCGGGTTGGCACTGCGAAGTTTTGGTTTAGGCTTGGAGAACGTATATTCTATGAAAGAGGTGCTGAAAGAAATCAAAAGACAGTGTCTGGAGCAGGGTATTGTGTAGAGACGGAGCCGTTGCATATAATGGAATCTCTGCCAAGGTTGATTTATCATATATACATTCTGTATCGTGGATACTGTCAGCTGTGTAATGCTTCGACTTGACAGGTTTCAAGCAAAGGCATGGTACGGATCTAATGCACCTCTGAGAAGCGTAAGTTGAAGTCTAGGCCTTACACCAAGTGAGGCGGCACCTCGGCCCTCCCTCAGCTGGTTATTGGTTCCTTGTGTACTAGACTCTCATTGGAGTGACAACACTTACCGAGTTGAGCGTCCACTGTCGCCATCAGACGGTGGGCCCCCAGTCGGTGGTTATTAAAAAGCGAAAAAAAATATAGATATCTGCAGAAAATCCGACCTGTGCGGATCGAACGCACGACCTCAAGATAATTTCCCCAGGAATTTTCCCAATTACAGTCTCGCGCTCTTCCAGCTGAGCTAAGGTCGGCTCATGGTGGTGTGCAGCATTACTATAGCAGGGCGAATGTGCTACCTTAGCACCCAACCCTTGTAGCATAGTAGTATTTCGCCTTCACTTCTCTGATCATTTTCTGCCTTCTCAAAGTTTTGTAGGGGTATTGCAACGATGTGGCCATCTTCACGCCTTCAATAAACAGTTAATTGCCTGCGTCTTCGTCTCTGTTACCTATAACGCGTGTTTTACTCCAGTGTTGAGACCTTTGAATGATGCACCATTTAGCACACGTTTCGAAGGAGCGACCTCAATTCCGTGTTTGTACCAAGTTCGAGGCCTCCATGCTCTCAGGATATTTCAATTGCTTTAGAGCAGGAAGCCTAGCTATCATACGCCGGCTCATATTGACCCACGGTGGCCAAGTTCGGGGAGCAAAAAGTGTAGAGGTTGGGCTAGTAGAGTCAGGGTATTATCTTGGTCACTTGAATTGATCTCCTTCTCACTGATCGCTGCTAGATCCTGCCAAACTTACTCCGGGCCGTGCTAGTGCTTCAAGCTAACACTAACGTTGAACTTTGACCTTCCACTCTGATTCGAAATGTTGGACGGAACCGAGAGTCAAGGTCGCACATGTAGCTTCTTTTACCTTGACAACGCCGAATGGTGCTGATTACCATCCCACTTTGATCGTATAGCGTACTGGAGTCGCTGTTTGTCAAATACGTGGTTATCAGTGCCATAATCGACTCTAGAATTATGCCCCTGTCATCACCACCTTCCTTCAACCAACATTGCCAATAGATGTGAGTGTCTGCTTACTTGAAGAGCAATTGAAGTCTAAGTTCAACTCAGAATTTCGTCCAGGCTCTATATGTGATATGGTTGTCGTAGGGATTGCTTCCAAGGCTCTTCAAGTCCGCGGGATACCCTTCTGATACAATTTCTTTCCAAGATCTTGCGTGCTCTTTCCCAATGATTACGGCGAGCTTCTCTGTGCTAAAACTCCTGCGACTCGACGTCTTAGTCCAGTTATCCGATTTGGCGTACTATGGTTGTCTGTATTTTGGACCGCACTAAGTAGCAGGACGTCTGGTGCAAATCATTGGCGTTGGATTAACTCGGTGCTTATCGCCTGTTTGTCAGTCATACTGTATTCCTGCAGGGGCTAGCCTCGTTTCACTGAAAACGTGCAGGTTTTCCTTCCGCAAGCAATGAAAGTGGAATAGGGGATTTGACTTACAGTCCGCATCTTGGCGCCGTTATTATTTGACATTGGGCGCGGACTCTTTGTCTCTCGTCTCTCTATCACCATGGCTGTCGACGACCCTCTTGCGTCGGGATGGTCTCTGGCAGACAACCACAAAGAGAAACTTTCATTCTCTTCGGTGAAACCGGTGGATGTACAGATTCGGGGCCTTTCTGTACAGGTGGAAGGCACGCGACGATGGAAGGAACGCTTTCTTAGCCTCAGGAAAAATACTTCCGATCTAGAGGCTCGCCAGATCAGAAGCCTTCTTACCAATATCGACGCCGATTTTCCTCGCGGTACTCTGACAGGCATCCTCGGTAGCAGTGGTAGTGGAAAGGTACGTCAAATAGTATCAATTGTAAGCTATGCACTGACTGACATATCCCTCCAGACGACACTGCTCAATGTTCTATCTGAACGGATGCGCGGCAGTAACCTCTCCGTTCAAGGCGAGCGCCTCCACAATAATTTGACATCCCTATCCAGCGTTTCACATGCATATGTCACTCAGACAGACTCCCTTCTTCCCACTCTCACCGTCCGCGAAACTCTCACGTACGCCGCAAGCCTACGTCTCCCCGCTTCTACGAGCCGTGCACAGCGCGCACAACTCGTTGATGATATCATTCTCGAACTCGGACTTAAGGACTGTTCGAACACATATGTCGGGGATGGTGTACGCCGCAAGGGGTGTTCTGGTGGAGAGCTGAGACGTGTCAGTCTCGGTATTCAGTTGCTGGGAAACCCCTCTGTGCTCTTTCTCGATGAACCGACGACAGGCCTCGATGCTACAAGCGCCTTTCACCTTGTGAAGACGCTGAAGAGTCTCGCGCAGAAGGGCAGGACGGTCATCATGACCTTGCACCAACCTCGCTCTGAGACGTTTCTTATGCTTGATAGGGTGATGCTACTCTCTCAAGGACATATACTCTACGCCGGTGTCTCTTCGGCGGCCATTCCGTGGTTCGAACGACTCGTCCATCCATTAGAACTTCACGTCAATCCTGCGGACTATCTAATCGAAGTTGCTGCTGTTGATGTCCGCACGATTGCGGCTGAGGAAGCGTCTCGAAGTCGTGTCAGCAAGCTCATCGCGGCGTGGAAATCAGAGTCGGCTGTCCGATTCCCACAAATCAAACGGGAATTGGCGGTCAACCATGTCGATAAACGAGATGTACACAAGGCACCTGTTGGTCGTGTTATACTCACTTTGATTTCTCGGAAACTGAAGACAAGTATCCGCGATCCATTTGGCATGGCCTCAGCTTGGATAGAGGCTGCTCTTATGGGGCTGTTCGTCGGAATAGCGTTCTACCACATTCCTGACTCGATATCGGGTATAAGGACGCGAGAGGCCGTCTTGTATACATCAGTGGGACTGCAAGAGTACCTGATTATGATGTATGAGGTATATCGTCTGACCATGATAGACCTTCCTGTCTTCGATAGAGAGCAGAGTGAGGGAATTGTCGGTGTAGTACCTTGGGTTATAAGCTATCGTTCTGCGCACGCCATCCTGGAGGATATCATCGTCCCTTTGATCTTCTCCGCCATAACTTACTACATGGTTGGACTCGCAACTTCCACTGGGCGATTCTTTTATTACTTCGCAATCGGCCTTCTCAATCATTACATTGCAGTTACTTTTGCAGGGTTTGCTACTGCTATGACGAGGAATTTCGCTAAGGCTACGATCATTGCGAATGCCGCGTTCATGCTGCACACGTACCCGTGCGGGTTCTTCATACAAGCTGGTGCGATACCAAATTATATGCGGTGGACAAAATGGATTTCGCCAGTCGTGAGTACATACAATTTTAGCCCATTCAACTATTATCTTACTTCTTGTAGTTCTATGCCTTCACCGCATTGGTATACAACGAATTTAAGGGCCGCTTTTTCAACTGTCCTGACGGTGATGCGAGGACAGACCCTAACTGCATTGCTTACCGAGGCGATTTCATCATCAAATCTCTCACTGTATCTGAAATGACTTGGACTATCGTCCCGATATGTGCAATCCTCGCGGTTATTGTCATATATCTTATCGGTCAAATGCTATTCCTCCATTTTTTTAAAGTCAGCATCTCGATGCTCGGAACCAAGAAACGCCCGGAGGATGAGTCCCGGCACGCATCCGGTGCTTCTGTGTCCCTCACTCCAAACAGCGTCGTTGGTATCGATGTTGACCTCACGGATTACAATCTCAAGATCCGCTCACGACGAGGAAGGGATATCAAAATTCTCCAGGCCATCACTTCCTGTTTCGAGGCGGGAAAAGTCAACGTCATTTTAGGCCCCTCAGGAAGTGGCAAGTCTTCTTTGCTCAATCTCATGGCACAGCGACTTCAGTCGACGCTGAGGTCGACCTACGTTGCGGGCGGTACACTGAGCTTGAATGGTGTACAGGCCAGCCCAGAAGTGATGAGCACTCTGTGCTCGTATGTAACACAGGATGATTCTGCTCTACTACCATATCTCAGCGTTCGCGAGACCCTGCAATTCGCTGCTTCGTTGCGACTACCAAGCAGTATGTCCAAGAAGGAGAAACGGCATAGGGCGGATGAGGTCATGCTGAAGATGGGACTGAAGGATTGTCGGCACACTCTCATCGGGAATGAATTGTTGAAAGGCATTTCTGGAGGCGAGAAACGGCGAGTGAGCATTGCCGTTCAGGTGCTCACAGAGCCTCAAGTTCTGATGTGAGTAGTGCTTCTGTTATTGTTGGTATGATTTGCTCATTGCTTTCCAGGTTGGATGAGCCGACATCAGGACTGGACGCATTCACAGCGGCGTCCATTCTGGATGTTCTGGCGCAACTCGCAAAGGAGGGTCGAACGATCATAACGACGCTTCATCAGAGCTCCTCCGAACTTTACAAGCGCTTCGGCAACGTGCTGTTGTTGGCGAAGGGTGGTCGGGTGGTATACTCTGGTGCTGCGAGCGAGATGCTTGATTACATGTCCTCGGTTGGGTTTGAGTGCCCTTCTATGATGAATCCTGCGGATTTTGCGTTGGATGTCGTTTCAGTGGATTTACGTGATACCGAACAAGAGGAACTTGGCCGAGCAAGGGTGAATCAGCTGGTGAAGGCTTTCAAGGATCGTCAGGAGGCAAATGACAGTAGATCTCCGTTGACTAATAAGCAGACGTGGCCCTCATTGACACATTTGAAGGTTTACGAGAGGAGGATGTTGTCGATCACCTCCGCGCTGCCGATCCTACTTAAACGTGGCATTCTCGCATTTCTCCGGCAAAATTCCTTGCTAGTGATGCGGATTGGGAGTGTTCTTGGCATTTCGGTGCGTTTTGATGCTCACTGCCGCACGTCCGACCCTTATCCTCATGGCCTAGATCGGCATTGGGCTCTTTTTCTCACCGCTGGGACATGATTACTCGAGCGTCCAATCTCGTGTCGGTTGTATCCAGGAAACACTGCCACGTGAGTCATTCAGTTTATTGTATCTTGCTGATCTAAATAGGTCGAAACAGTGTTCTTCATTGGCATACTTCAAAATGTCGCGGTCTTTCCGATAGAACGGGATTTCTTCTACAGGGTAAGGTCACTACTTTTCTCATGTTCATTGGTCTGAATTTTTTCATAGGAATACGACGACAGGGTTTATTCTATCGAAGCATTTTTAACCTCATACATCCTCTTGGAGCTGCCTTTGGAGATCCTCGCTTGTTTGATCTATTCTCTCTTTGTTTCAATCGCCACTGATCTTCATAGATCCGTCGGCATGTACTTCATTACTGCCCTGAACGGACTCTGTATCCTGAACTCTGGAGAGTCTCTCGGCATAATCCTTAATACCTTGATGACCCGGAACACTGGACTGGCTTTAAATGTCACTAACGTACTAATGTCTATCGCTATGTATATGGCTGGTAAGAAATATTTCACCTGTGTGTCAGTTGGAGCTTATATCGTTCACTATCTCAGGTCTTATGAGCCTGGACATGCCGGCCTTTCTGAAAGCCCTTAACAAGCTGTCTCCACTTGGCTACTCTGTTCGGAACATGATGCCTTACGCATTTCGAGGCCAGATGTTTTCGTGCGGGGATGATCAAAGGCTTGCAGATGGATCATGCGCAATTAGCACAGGTGAACAAGTTCTCGAAATCTTTAACCTGGAGGACGTCAACGCCCCTTTGAACCTCTGCGCGATCGTGATTACTACCGTTGTATACCGCCTTCTTGCTTACGCCATATTGAAGCTAGTGAAAACTAGGTTCAAGATAGAGCGCCGAAAGTGATCAATTTGACGACTTTTTTTCACTTTTATGTTGGAATCTTGTGCACAGATCATCTGTATTCTTTAGCAAGCCATGAATAGTAGAAATTGTATTCACATCAACATATATGGACTTCATCTGTTAATTATCAATTTTCTATCAACCTCCTTAAGATTAATTCTGCCCAAGGAATTTACGTCCCAATCGTATTCTATGACGACAAGTGAACGAAACAGCATGAACCTGGCCCGCCCAAAGCAATTTGCTTCCTGAATCATGATGGATCCGATTACAGGTGACAAAGGCTATTACTGCCCATTGGTACTCCACTGGCTCGTGAAATCGAAGGTCATCCCGCCAGAGTACTAGTCATTAGGGTGTGAAGAAGGATACATATCGACACACCCTCAAACTTACCTTAAACAGTGGAATGTACTCGAAGTGGAGGCGGTGCTATTCGAATGACTGTGGTATTAGAGGAATGATGTCATGATGTAATGATATAAAGTAATGAGCTCAGCCAGGCACAGCATATGTGGAACGACTGAGGTACTCAGGTAACTATGATCAGGCTATATAGTGAGTAAGGCCAGGAGGTAGTATTCCCACTATCTTGGTAATGGGTCTCTGGAGAATGCCAAATGCACCACTTTTTGTGGTAGATTCTGTGAATCTAATTTACTTTCACTTCCTCTTGAGTCATCTGTTCTTAGTGGAGTTACTTGTGGTCATGAGTACATACATTTCCCTTGTCTTAATGCAGAGTTCACTCTGGTTTTGTTTCATGTGAATTTGTTTCCTTGTTTTCTCACACAGATTTTTTTTTTGCAGTCATGCAATTTTATTGTTGTCTTTCATATTTGTATCACCATGATTCCGACAACTTGCACTGTTGATGGGATCACATCCATCCCTTCTATTTCTCTCAAACACACATGGTCCATCTCCAAAACACATTCAGGACCATCTATTATCTTGCTTGTAACTTCATGAGGCACATTTCAGACCTATATCACATTAACACCTTCCAGACATTGATCTAGTAGTTCACTTTTTGGATCAACTTTTTTTACTTGTCTATGAGGTCACATGCCCCATCTCTTTATATTCAAACCAACTGTCTCACTTACACAGCATTGTGAAATGGTATCATTACAATGACAGCCTTTTTTGTTAGGCACTCCTTGGCCTTGGTGAAAATCACTGATTGATGAATCATGGATTTTATGACTGAAACAAGCAGGTCTGATCTACTTCTGAATTGCAGGAAAGTATTGTACTGTTAAACACCTTCCTAAAATGACTCCATCATTACTCACTGTTGTAACAAGAGTGAGGAGAATGTAGAAAGGATGGTAAATTACTGCCTCTCAAGCAAGAGGTGTCCTACTTAAATACATGTTGTACTACTTCTAGAACTTACTATGAAATACTATGTATGTCCACTTTTACAGTCCAAGGTTGATCCTGCTGAGTAAGCCAATCCTTCGAGTACATTCTAATACTTGCTTGGGATTGCTATCCCAACACTCCCCCTCAATTCCAAGCTCCTAGAATACCTGCAGATAGATATTCATGTAATGGTCTTGGTAGCCCTTTAGTAAATATATTTGCTAAGTTCTCCTCTGATGTGCAGTGCTGAACTTTGACTTCATTTGAAGCCATGCACTCACAAATGAAGTGATGCCATATATCTATGTGCTTTGATCACATGTGGAATATGGGGTTCTCAGTGAATTTGATTGCTGACTGATTGTCAACAAAAATAGTGGTTGCACCATCAGGTGGCAATCCTAATTTAGTTAAAATTGCCCACAACCATATTAGTTCTTGGGTTGTGTGCAAAAGGGCCATATATTCTGCCTCCATAGTGGATAAAGCTACAGTGGGCTGTTTCTTTGAATTTCAAGTAACAGCTCCTCCTGCATAGATACAGACATAACCAGATGTTGATCTTTTATCTGTCCTGTCTTCTCCCCAGTCTGAATCTGAGTAGGGTATTAGTTCATCTGTAGTTCCTCCATATGTGATTCCAAAATCCAGAGTCCCCTTCAAGTAACAGCAAACTCGTTTCAGAGCTGTGACATGCTCAGTGGCCAGATTTTGTATGTATTTGCTCAATTTCATGACAGCATGTGCAATGTCAGGCTGAGATCCATTGGCTGCATACATCAGAGATCTGACACCAGTATAATAATATTGCCTGGTGGCTGTGTCAGCACTCTGAGGATTGTCTTCGGGGATTTTCTCTAGCCATACATTCAGGTCTATAGGCATTTTGACTGGTTTGCAGTCTTTCATGCCCATTTGCTCAAGTACCTTCAAAATATATGCCTTCTGGGATAAGATAATGGTACCCTTCTCCCAATTCCTGTCTATCTTCATGCCCAATATATATTGAATCTCCCCTATGTCTGTAATATTTAGCTTCTTCTTAAACTCTTCTTTCATAATAGATATGGTTTCATCATCTGGGGCAAGCAGTGTCATGTCATCTATATGCATGGCTACAATTATAGGATCAGAATCCATCTGTTTGATATACACATATTGATCACTAATCAATCTTATGTATCTGAGTTCCAAAAAGGTAGCATTTGATTTCTTGTTCCAAACTTCACCAGATTGCTTGAGTCCATATAATGTCAACTTGAGGTGTGTCACCTTGCCACTCCCATCAGAATATTTAGGTGGCTGTGCCATATAAATAGATTCATTGAGCTTTCCATTTAAATAGACTCCAATGACATTCATTCTATGAATAATCAGGTTTCTTTGTGTGGCAATGGCCATAAGTAGGCAGAATGTGTCCAGCCTAACTACAGGTGCATATGTCTCAAAGAAATCAATTCTGGGTTTCTGTGAAAATCCTTTTGCAATAAGTCTGGCTTTGTGCCTGATGATTTTCCTATCATCATCTCTTTTCAGCCTATAGGTCCACTTGCAATCAACAAGTGATTTATTCTGAGGTAATTCTTCCAGCTGCCATATGCCTAGAGAAGTCAATAGATTATATTCTTCATCCATTGCTTTCTTCCAATGATGCCAATCTAGCCTTGTTTTAGCTTCTTCAAGGCTTAATGGCTCATCACTGAGGTTATCTGCAGTCTCTCTCACATATGTATATTCTACTATAATATTTGCAGTCTCCAGTGATTCCTTTGTTACTTTGTGCTGCTTCTCTAGCAATTTCATGCCTCATGAGACTGGATTATTAAGGAACTGGTAACTCAGTGAGGCTACTGATGCAATCCAGACTGATTTGTCATATAGCTGAATCACCTTCTCATGCCATACAGATAACTTTGATTTGGTTGCCAAGGCATCAAGGGGCATTTCCCCTTTTGTTTTGACATTCCTGGCATCTGTGGATTTGTCTGAAATATTATTATTTCCATTCAGAATCTACTTGACTTTGCTCCCTGACTCCCCCTTGAGCAGTGGAGGATGGGACACAATGTATTCATCATTGTTAGCATTTAGAATGCTCTCTTCAGGGAATATAACATTTCTTGAGATCTGAATCTGCCTGGTCTGTGAATTAGAGTATCTCCAGACTCTTGATTCATCTGTAAGACCTGTAAAGATAAATTCCCTTGATTTTGGGTCAAGTTTTGATCTTTTGTTATCCTGTTGCAACACCTAGCACTTTGTTCTGAATTTCTGGAGTGTTGAAATATCCAGTTTTGTTCCACAAAACACTTCTTCTGGGGTTAGATCATTTCTGATGGCTCTGGTTGGTGATTGGTTCTTCAAATATATGGCATATGCCACTGTCTCAGGCTATAAAAATTTCAGCAGGTGATGTTCTTCTAGCATGGCATGAGCATGCTCCACAAGAGTCTGATTGACTCTCTCAGTGACTCTATTTTGGGATAGAGAATATGTGGCAGTCAGTTCCAACTGGATGCTATTGCTCTGGAGGTATTCCTTCCCATTATCAATCCTCATAAACTTTAGATCCCTTCCAGTGTGGACTTTGATGTATTTTTTATTAGACCCATGCTCTATGTGATCTGCAGACACACATTACCCTTTAGGCTGTCTTGTGTTTAGACAGTCACTCTTAGAGAACAGCTATAGTCTTCTGATCTTTTGCAGAGAGGATGTGATATAGAAATAAACTTTAGTTAAAGGATAGGGATTATACAGCATAAACTATATGTCTTATATACTAAAAGGAAGATGTAAATATATACTTGTAGTTGTGAGATATCCATATAAGAACAAGAAGATGGCATGCTTGGTGCATACCCATCATGAGACTATTGTGCAACTTTATGAGGTATCCATGTGTATTGGATGTGGATTGATGGATAGAAGATGGGGTGAGATAAGCAGATAAGATGTGATGCAATCAGATAATATAGAAGATAAGATAAGATAAGGCAAAAAATAAAAAAATTATAACATTACCCCCTTGTTAAAGCAGTTGTCCTGACTGCTAAGGTTCTTCTTTGAGGGTGTCATACTGTGCCAATTTTTGAGTGTTCCAATATGTGTTCAATAATGATTTCTATTGATTTTCATTCAGGTTTTTTATTTATCATTGAACTCCATCTCGTCATTGTGCCAGGTAAGTAACATCTCCATTGTCTGAGTACTTGTGATCAAGAATAGTGGTGACTGCTTTATCTTGTGTTACAATTTTGGCAATGTTCACTGCTTATTCTTGTTGTATGCTTTTTTTATACTTAGTGATGGCTTCTTGCACATTTGTCATCTCCATCTCCCTGATCTATGAATTGTGTTTCCAGGTCCATCCTTTCCACTTGACAAGGTAATCAGTCACTGTCTTTGACTGCTGTCCTTTCTTGGCTTGAACTTAATGAGTTCAGGAGTCTAGTACCTCCTTAATTTCATATTCCTCTTGCCCATCCACAAGGTCTGGAGGGGGTGGCAGTGGCAGTTGTTGATTAGGAAAATAGGTGTGAGGTAAGGCATCAATAGTTTCTCATTGAACTGGGGGTGGATTTTCCAATGTGATGGCAGTTTCAGTTTATATGCTGCCATTCCAGTTTTTTCAAGAATTTCAAATGGTCTTATTTGTTTATCATTGAGTTTCTTTTTTGATCATGGCAGATGAAGATTACTGGTATCTAGCCAGACTTTGTCACTGACTTGGTACTCTTGTGCTGCTCACTTTTTCTTGTTGTATTGACTCTTCATTTAGATCATTGCTTTTTCCAATGCATCATGCACCTCCTTATGGACTTGTGCCATGGTTTTAGTGAACTCCATAGCAGTTGGATTAGCACATGGAGTGTTTCATACTGAATTTAGCATGAGTCTGGGGTTTCTTCCATAAAGAATCATAAAGAGACTTTTTCCCATAGCTAAATATATGTGGTTATTATAGGCAAATTCTGCTATTGGCAACCAATTGCTCCAGTCATCCTGTCAATGATTGATGAAGATCTGAAGATATTTCTCAATCTTCTGATTTACTTGCTCTGTCTGTCCATCAGTTTATAGATGATAAGTGGTGAAGATATTTAGGGTGATGTTTAGCATCTGGTAGAGGTCCTTCATGAAACTTGACACAAATTGGGGCCCTCAATCTGAGATTACTACCTGAAGCATTCCATGTTTGGAGTAGACATGGTTACAAAGGATCCATGCCCATCCCTCTGCTGAGAGTTCTTTATGACAGGCAATTACTATAATGGTTTTAGAGAACCTGTCCACTATGACTAGTAATACATCATAGCCATTGGACTTGGGGAGTTCAGTGACCATGTTGACCAAAATGTGTGTCCAAGGGATGTTGGGGACAGTATTCAGGTGTAAGAGTGCAGCTTTGGCTTGTATACTGCTCTTGGTGTATTGGCATGTTTCATATCTCTTGATGTACTTTTCTATATCTGCTTTTAGCTTGAGCCACCAGTATTCACAAAGAATAAGTTCAGTGGTTTTGGCTATTCCAGAGTGTCCAGCCATGATATGGTCATGATGTCTGGCAATGATTTCTTCTCATAAGATTTTATCTCAGGGAATGTAAATTCATCTGTCATAGTACAGGATTCCCTGTTCCTGGGTGATCCCTCATTTACGATCTAGGGAGTTGAAAATTTCATTGTCCCATCTGTCTTTCTGTCTTGTTGCATCTCAGATTTTTTCCTGTTCTTCTGCAGTAGTGAGTAATATGAGCATCCAGGAATGTTCTAGAAGGAGTACTACCACATTGTGATTATCTCCCTTCCCTTAGTCATGGTTGTCTCATCTGCTGAGAAGATCAGCTTTTCAATTGGCAGTGCCTGACTTGTGCTATAGTATGAAGTGGTATTCAGTGAGCTCTATTACCCATCGAGCTTGTCACTGATTCAATTTCTGTGGTTTTCAGAAATACTGGAGGTTTTGATGGTCTATCTAGATTTCTATTTCTTCTTTTGCACCCATCAGATAGTGGCACCACTCCTCCAAGGCAAGCATAATGGCTAGCAATTTCTTATCATAGATTTCATAGTTGTGTTCAGTGACAATAAGAGCTTTTGACATAAATGCAACAGGTCTCCATTTACCCCCTTGTTCTTGGCTGAGTACTGTGCCTATGGCCCTGTCACTGGCATCAGCTTCGATTCTGAATTTTCCATTGTCTGATGGAATGACTAAGATGACATTAGTTGTCATCTGCTTCTTCAGTTGGAGAAAGGCTTGTTCTTGTGCCTCTTTCCACTTCCACTCAGCATTCCCAGTTAGCTGTGTTAATGGGCAGACAATTTGTGAATAGTCATGTATGAATTTTCAATAGAAATTTGTGAATCCTAAAAAGGATTGTAATTTCTTCTTCTTTGTCAGAGTTGGCCATTTGGCTATCTCTATAACCTTGACCAGGTCCATTCATATAGCATCTTGACTGATGATAATGCCCAGATATTCTATTTTCAGTACCTCAAACTCACATCTCTTAGCTTTAAGAAAAAGTTTATTTTTTCATAGTTATTAGAGTACTTATCATATAATCTGTCAATGTTCCTCTAGACTTTTTGTGAAGATGAGGATATCATTGAGATAGATTGTGACCTTTCCTCCTGCAATAAGATCTTGGAAGATATTATTCATCATCCACTGGAATGTAGTGGGTGAGTTGGTTAGACTGAAAAATATCACTGTGAGTTCAAACAACTCTTGGTTAGTTTGAAACACTGCCTTTTCTTCATCCCCATCTTGGATTCTGACATTATTGTATTCCTATTGGACATTGAGTTTGGAGAAGTACTTAGTGCCTTGTAGCTTATCAATGAGCTCAGCAATCAAGAGAAGTGGATAACAATTCTTGATCATCATTTCATTTAGTTTGCAGTAATCTTAGACAGGTCAAAGGAAACCATCCTTCTTTTTTACAAAGAAGAATGGGGATTTGGATGGATGGATACATCCAGAGCTGAGGTTTTCATCCAAGAACTTGTCAAGCTGTTCTTGTTTATTTCAATTTAGCAGGTAGACTTTACAGTCTATTGTGGATTTTGCATTGGACATTAGTTCAATAGTGTGATCCCAAGGCTTTTGCTCTGGTAGTTCATCAAAGCTTTCCTTCAAGAATAAATCTCAGAAGCTTTGGTATTGAGAAGATACTATCTTCTCAAAGGTTTTCTTTGGTTTTTCAGTGTTGGCAGCTGTGGCTAAGTCATTAGTATGATGTACTGCCTGGATTGTCAATTCTTCCTGCATATTTATAGTGAGGATGGTTTCACCATCCTTTAGTTTTTTATCCCATCTGTCTTCATCATCTGCATTGAGAAGCAGGAGGGGATTTTTTACATATTGACAGTGCCCAAAAATCATCTTTCCAGTTTTCCAGTTAATAACTGGATTATGGTGCTTTAGCCAGTCATGACCCAAGTAAATGGTTTTAGATCCCAAGTTGGTGACTGCAAGGTCAATTCATTCAGCATGTCCTCCAATGGTCATTCATAACTTGACAAATTCAGTTATTTCTCCTGCTTTGTTGTGGGTTCTATTGGCATTGTATACTGGGATGGGAATAGTGGCTTTTTGAGTGTCCAGACTATGTTGGGGAACATAAGATCAATTAATAAAACTACCAGTACATCCACTATCAAGTAGAGCTCTGATAGTTAAACTCTTTTTTCCTGTACATGGAATGAGCTGGACATTGACTATAAAGTCCTTTTTGAAACTCTTGATGCCTTGAATGTACTGAATAGGTTCTCAGAGTTCATAGAGGTGTTCTCAAGTCTTGCTTTCTTTGTTTTGTAAGCTCTTGATAAGCTCTTCAGTGATCTCTCCTGATCATTTGGGATGTACTCAGATGGAAAGGGTGGCTTTAGTAGTAGCAGTGATACTGGCTGTTTGGATAGCATGTAAAGTCCAATCTACTCAAAATAGTTTGTACCAGTGATAGTTTGGTACCCCCTTGTTAAGGGGTATTTTGGGTTTGGGTGTCAATAGTTTCTTTGTTTGTTGTGCCTCCCAGTGAAGGAAAGCCATGGTGTCTTCTTCATCAGATACTTCAATAATAGTAACTCTCTGCCCCCTTTTTACTGCCTGGGCACTAGCAGATCCTTTCTGTTCTTTGGCTGTACCAGTGCCCAATAGAGAGGTATTGGGGCAGAATCCACAGTTTCTAAAGACATCATTCCTTATGGCAAAGAGTCACTCAGGGATGACAGGTTGAGCCTGGGTTGTTTTGGTAGATGGTTCAGCTCTTCTCTTTTCCTCTGGTCCTAGCAGTTCACTCAGGCTACTCTTAGGGTTGCTGGCTCAGGAATTGGATTTATCTATGGTCCTCCTAATTCTTTGGCCTTAATAGGTGCTTGGGACATCCTCCACAGACTCTGGCAAAGCAAGACTTGATCTCTTTAGGAGTGCTGAGACTTTTAGCTTTAGAGGCCCAAAGATATCCCACTGACTTGTCTCCATCCTGAGCATAGCTCATATTGCAGTGCCAGCACCACCTGGCAAATCCTGCACTTCATAAGAGGCTCAGGATTTGGTATAGATTACAGTGTTGTCACACTTAGCTAGTGCATGATATCAGTTTTTGGTTTTTGATTCTTTTGATATGCTCAAGGTTTTAACAAAGTCATATATTAAAATATGCATATTTAAAGTTTTTCCTATAGATAATACATAAGACTGACCAGTGGGGACCAGAGACACACCAGGTGGAGTCTTGGTCACACAAGAAGAATTGAGCCCTTGGTGACCTATTCTTTTACCTCCTTGACTTTAGCATCACTCTTTTCCTTCTCCTTAGTGACCACCACTGATCAAATATCCTGATACTCCTCCTTTTTGGGGCAGTCTTTGGCCATATAGCTCTTCTTATTGTATCTGAAGCATCTGCCCTCTGCCTTTTATTGATCAACCTCTATCGGTTGCCCCAACCCTCTGTATGTTGTCCATCATCCTGTAGTGGAATCCCATCCAGTATCCATGCTTGCTGCTGGTTTTGGTGGCATTAAACTTGATGTCCCAGCAGCTGGTTTGCTGCTAGAGTATGATTGAGGTTAGGGGACATCCATCTTGATATTGTCCTAAGAGATTCTAGAGATTTGATCAAAGACCTATTTCTATTAGTGTTTCTCATATATTCAAAGGATTCTTTCCTTTTATTTCAGGTATGTACATGGGATATTGATGCCCATATTGGAAATGAATGTGGTATAGAATGAGGGTACTCTGATTCATATGGCTTTCATTATTGTGCTGCATTCTGTCTCATCAGTTCATCATCTGGCTAGCTTAGCCTCTTCTTCCAGCTTCTGGAAGTATTGGCTTGCCAGCTGCATACCCATCCAGAGATTGAACATTCTCTTCTCATGGATCTCCTCAATCATGGGATCCCAGAATTGTTGCATGATTAATTCGATGAATTCTTCCCAACTGGAGTATCAAAAGTGAGTGGCTGCTCTGGTCTAGTCATTGAGGACCCAGTACTTGAGTCATTTATAGACCTGCCAGTCTTTTGCTGCTCCTTTAAAATGGGAAGTTGCAAAAAGAATGAGATGCAATGGCAACTGGAAATAGTGCTAAAACATCTTGAAGTAGGCAATGCAATCACCAATAAACCTTTCTATATCGTCATGATCCCCTTTGAATGGCTTCAGGGGCTGGATGAGAATGGGCTTGATACCCAGATAGGAGGCCTCATTGGGCACATTTCTGATGGGATTGGGATAGAGATCTGAAGGGGCTTGTCTAGAAGGTGGATATGGGATCAAATATTGATCTAGTTGAGGGATGGATTTCTTAGGTGGTTCTCAGGGTCAGTCTCATTCTAGCTATTTTTCCTTGTTTGAGAGCTGCCAGAATTCTGCATGACTGTTTTATGCCATCTTGGCTGTTTCTAATTCTTAATGTAGTTCAGCTATTCATTGTTCTTTTTGGGCCAACTGTTTTTTAGCCATTTGTATCTATTCTTCTGCTGATAGTTGTGGGGTTTCTGCAGAGGCAGAGCTTGGTCTGAGATCTTCTCCCATGCCTGCAAATAAAAGACTTTTCCCTGGATGGAGATAGTAATCTGATCACTAAATTTGGCTTGGCAGAGAGTTGGAGAGGGGTCAGGGTTGATTTGTTGGTGTGTTAGGCAGGTAGTTCAAATGCGACATGTATTGAGACTGGAGTCATTTCAGCCCAGCATAAAATCCTATGTTATATATAAAGGTATCAAAATCAGGCCTCCCTCCTATCAAGGTCTGGCCTGTCCTCCTCTTATCTTGCCAGTATCTGTAGGGAGCATTCCAGCTTCCCCTGCTCATCATTCATTCTGAGGTATAATCCTAGTACTTGATCCTCTGCAGAGGGGGGTATAGCTTTCAGTTCCAATTCACATGTATTCTAGCATGTATAATGATGCCAGCCTCAGAACCTTAGATCAGTTCTCCTCTGTTGAGGGCCAAGTACTCATCCATGTCTGGATGAATCCTTGGCCATGCCATTCTGGCCTCAATGTCACCTCTTTGGAGTTCCCAAGCTCTGCTTCTGAAGGGACCAAGTATTGCTTGGTCAGTGTTTGAGAGGCTAGGCCACTTGAAGTCAGGGCTCTCAGTATTAAGAGGGTTATCAGCCTCTCTGGTGATGGCCAGGAGTGGGGAGTTGCTTGGGATTCTGATGAGGGGGAGGGAGAAAGAGGAGTCACTATCCTCTCTATTTGTTGGCCAGGGCTTGCACTCTTAGATAGTGACCCAAGGGCTGTATAGGTGGTTGGGATGGGATACACCCATTCTGGGATTATTTGTGTGTCATATTCTTGCACTTGCAGGATATGTGAGCATGTAGAGGGGGGAGACTCACTGAGAGTTCAGAACCTAGCCTGTAGGTCCCATGTGTATTCCTCTATGGTAGAGAGTCATTTCAGCCTGGCATGCTGGGTGGTCTGTTCTGTCCAATGAATTGGGAACTCATCAGAGGATTGTAGTATGAAGGTGATTTAGTGGCAGGGGTGAATTTCTTCTTGAGAGGGTGCTAAATCTGTGGGATCCACTCTGGTGGAGGCCAGTCTCCAGAGAAGGACATAGTGGATTGGAAATGAAGGAGGTCTTTGAGAATATAGTATTTGTCTTCACTATAAATAGTTATGGATTTCTTGTCTCCATGTCAGGAAGATAAGGGTGGTGAAGAGAACAAGTAGGAAGGCACCACCAATAGCAGTACTGAGGGTGATGGTTCATTGTTTTCAAGGTTTTTCTGTCATGCAATATGTCTCTTTGCAGCTGGCAGTGAAGAGAGGGATGAAATCCTTCAACTAATTGTTAGATCCATGCCCTATGTGATCTGCAGACATGTGTTACTCTTTGGGCTGTCTCACATTTGGACAGTCACCTTTAGAGAATGGCTATAGTCTTCTGATCTTTTGTGGAGAGGATATAGTATAGAAATAAACTTTAGTTGAAGGATGGAGACTATACAGCATAAACTACATGACTTATATACTAAAAGGAAGATGTAAATATATACCTGTAGTTGTGAGATATCCATGTGAGAATAAGAAGATGGTGTGCTTGATACACACCCATTGTGAGACTATTATGCAACTTTGTGAGGTATTCATGTGTATCAGATGTGGATTGATGGATAGAAGATGGGGTGGAGTAAGCAGATAAGATGCAATGTGATCAAATAAGATGGAAGATAAGATAAGATAAGATAAGGCAAAAAATGGAAAAATTATAACATTTTTGGTACTGCTGAATCTTCTTTTGAATCTCTGTATTCTATTTTGACTTTAGAAAATACAGCATTGTCCTCCAGTATTTCCCATCTGTGAAGCTTATGTAATATCTTTCTCTATAGGTACTCTGAGTTTGGGCTGGCCCTCATAAGTCTAAAAATATCATTTCATCTATTTCAGTATAATTCTTTTCAGCTTCTTGTGGAAATAGCTCAGCATGATGCTTGGCCTGTATGCAGGCTTCGCAATTCTTCTGGGGCACTGCTGACTCATCCACATCCATTCTCTTGACTATTTTCTTTCTAAATAGTCTCTTTACTGATCCTATGTTTAAGTGGCCCATTACCTGATGCCACTTCTGCCATGATTGAGCCAGTTTTGTCACATGAGTCTGGGTTATTTCTGACACAATAATATCTAGGCTATACAGCTTCAATACTTTATCTCCATGGCCAATCCTTTTGCCATGTGATGAAATAATATCCATCCAGGATTCTTTGAATTTGAGTTCAAACCTAGCATCCATGATGTGCCCTAATGATATAAGATTGAATGGTGCTTCAGGACAATGAATACAGTCCTTTAGAGTGACTGCAGTGGTCTTGCTCTCTTCAACTATTTTAATCTTAACTGTCCCTCTTTCCAAGCCTTTTGACTTTCCTACACCAATAACTTTATGTCCTGGGATCTCAACATAGTCAGAAAAATGCAATCTATTCTTGACTATATGCTTGGTGGTGCCTGAGTCTCTGATCCATGATGACCCTGCAAGTGCAGTGGGTGTGGTGTCTTTTGCCCAAAATGCATAATCTTCTTCATCAGAATCTGACTAGGCAATATGTTCCTGAGTCTGGCCCTTCCCTTTCCCCTTCCATTGCTTCCCAGAATTCTTTTTTCCATTTGGGCAATTAGCCTTAATGTGGCCAGTTTCTCCACATTCATAACATGTGATTTTTGGATTAAACTTCTTCTTGCCATGTGCTGCAAGTGTTGTCATTGGGTCAGAAGTCTTTTCCTGCAATTGGATATCATCTTGGAGAATTTGGGAGATCAATTTGTATAAATCCTTCAAGTCTGCAGTGTCCACTGATGAAATGAATGAATTTCATGATTTTGGAAGTGATGTAAGCAGTGTGATTGAGAAGTCCTCCTTCTCAACAGTCTGCTTAAGGGATGCCAGCTCCTCCTGATAGAACCTCATAGTTCTAATATGCTCCTTTATATTTTCTCCTTCTTCACACTGAGCTCTAAAGAATTTCCTTCTAACAAGGACAATTCCCATGGGTCCCCTTGACTCATACATGTCCTTCAGAGCTTTTCAGGCTTCTGCCAAAGTCTTAGAATCAGCAATATACACCAGCAGACTATCTGAAACCCACAGCCTTATTGTCAAAAGAGCCTTTCTATCACTCTTCTTCCAATCTGCCACCAGTGCTGCTTCTGCTGGGGCCACAGAGCTTCCATCAGCATAGTCAATTAGATCTAAATTGGTTAGTATATTGATCATCTTGACTTTTCATGTCAGGTAGTTGTCTAGGCCTTTGAGGGGTTCAATCCTATACATGGACTGGCTATCCATTTGGTTCTATGTGTGTATGTAAAGTATGAGAGTGCAAAGTTGATGATGATGTAAGTAGTTCAGTTAGGGCCAGGGCCCATAACCTGTTGTAACAAGAGTGAGGAGAATGTAGAAAGGATGGTAAATTACTGTCTCTCGAGCAAGAGGTGTCCTACTTAAATACATGTTGTACTACTTCCAGAACTTACTATGAAATACTATGTATGTCCACTTTTATGGTCCAAAGTTGATCCTGCTGAGTAAGCCAATCCTTCGAGTACATTCTAGTACTTGCTCAGGATTGCTATCCCAACACTCACATGCACAGTCTGGTGAGCATGCTTTTTGTACCATCCTAAACAATCTGACCTTGTCATTGAGTACAGTGATCACATTGCCTACAGTTTCTATTCCACCTTCTGCCTTGCCATGTATGTGTATAAAAAATCAAAAGGATTCTGCAAGCTCATCTCTTTCTCAAAGTTATTGCACATGTCATAACAGCCTTGAACATGAACAAAAAGAACTCAAAGTACAGATATTAATTATCCTGATCCTCGTGTGGATGATATTCGCGTGATGGAAAGATATTCCGGAGATATAACTGAAGTTCCCATTTCTGTTCTACCTTCTGGTCCCATTATGTAAATTGAATTGATTATCTGTATTACTAGTGTGTGCCATCACATCTTATAGCTGAATATTATCGTGTCGCTTGGTTTACTTCTCGTGCCTATATGAATTAAGTGCCAGCTGGTTCAATTTATCCGAATTTTCTGTGCTTTCTGCGCGATGTGCACAAAGTGGTGGCTGAGAAAGCTGTGTGAGTCAGTGGCATGGCAGTGGGGGCTTCTTTGATGGAGCTTATTTTGTATAATGTAAAATTACAATTGTCCAGCACTCGAGTCTTCACGCAGACTGGTGCACTACCCTCGAAAATCACTGTCATCCCCCTGTTGCGACTCGGAATTTCCCGTCAACTGGGATACTGGTTCGTGACTAAGCTGAAAAACGTAAGGTAGCGGGCTCTTTACTCGCTTATATATAAGGTAAGTAAGAACGAGAGACGATCGAAAAAAAGGAATGGGTATACGATACGGATATCCTCCAACATGATGTCGTTTGAAGATTTTCAATACCGCGCATGGCATGCACAGGCGCCAATGAACTCGGGTCGAACCAAGAATGATAATTTCGGAGGTCGCAAGACTGCAACCGTTGGAGAGCCAGAGGAATGACAGACAATAGCAATACGGTAACTTCTATCTATATCGGCTTTCGTTTGACCGGGCCATCGTCGCCAATCATTATGTCGTGCCTCGCGGGGGTCCGCCCAAGTATCCAATTGCTGTGCAGATGAGCATACGGAGAAAGGATATGTATGTAATGTGTCGGTCGGACCTATTGGCTGAGGGCCACTGAAATACGCACTATATACTCTAGAAAATCTTTAGCTCCACGAACTGGAGCCCAGCCAAGCTGTCTGGCCCTCGTTCCACGGCATCTGGCATTGCCACTGATGGCGCGTCGAATTTCATACTTGAGTAAACAGTAGTCAGCAAGAGAAACGGCTATATGCAGTTCAAACACGTACCAAGGGCAAGTAATGATCTAGCTCGTCATCAGTCAGGGATATTATTTCGTTTTCGTCCCCCTTACCGTCACTATCACGTTTAATTCCCTTCGTCATGGCTTTTGCGAGATCCTGTAATGCAATCTCACCGTTCTCGGCGAAAAGGCAACCTTTTTTCCATGTTGGAGGACCGGCGTGGAGACAACGTTGTTGAGGACAAGAATGAGCAGATCTCCTACTGCGAACAAAGTCAGAGAGAATTTTACACTGACAAGTGTAGCACAAATCCACATTCATTGATATCGACGACCGGCCATCTGTTGTGACCTTCTCCTACAGTAACGCCAGTACCATAGTCCCTTGCCGGAGGTATAAGTATATTCGTGATCGGGAGATTACTTCTTTGAATCTCAGCACGGGATAGAACGCCGGATAAGGTACCAAATATTGCTCCTGGTATTATAATATAGGATCGAATATATCCTGTCATTCCAAGGACATGAACCTTAAAAAGGGGGTAGCTCACGAACGTGCGACTGACCTGCCTCATCCGCGTTGACTAGCTCAGAGTCGACATCTCGATGAGATTGGCTGATAGGGATTGCCGCCATCTGCTCCCAGTCAGCATCGTCATAAACCGTACAAGAAGATTTCCCCCAGACATCATCTACGATAACCGCAGCGCCTGACTACATATAGCCCATGGTTATTACTTGTATGAATTGTTCTGGATGGTTGACTTACAAGGTGAATGATAGCTGGTTTCCTGCCGTATTCTTATACCGTGTCTTCAAGCCTCGTAAAATTGCCTTTGTCCAGAGGAATCATCACTTGAATACTGCCAGGACGGATAAGAGAAAGCGGTGGACGAGGATGAGAAGTCTTACCGTATTGATGTAGATATCAGCCCTCTCAGCTAGCTCTTCCAGCAATGCAATGTCCTCCGAAGAGCCTTCCAGAATATTGATCCCAAGGTCTAACTTCCGGAGCATCTGTGCCTTCTCACGATATCGGACGAGAGTGGTAATCTTGAATGTTGAGGCAGTGGGGTGGTCCAAGATGTGGAGAAGGAAAGTGCCTCCAATGTATCCTATTCAATAGATGTGTCAGCATCTCGGCAGAGTAAAAGAAATAGCGGCAGACCTGTAGCCCCAATGAAGAGGATATGTATCTGATCTGCCATGGCTATATGCATCGGTGGATTCAAGCTCCTACTTATCTACCTCGGTATTAAATGGGTTTCCACGGTTAGTGCTTGTTCTTCCGTATGATCACCCGTGTGACGAGCAGCGGTCGCTAGGAGCCAGGACCCGATGACCAGAACATGACCCAACTGAGAGCTCTGTATGACTGGCAGCATATTGATCTACAAGCTTGACGTCCAAACACCCATACTCGGGCCCCAGGACAAATTGAAACCATGAAACTCGAATCCTTTCGGTCCCGAAGAGACCTACGTGAAAACATGCAGTCGCCACGCCACATGGATTAATTAGAGTGGTGATGGCTAGAGAGGGTTCGCAACTGCCGGTATGAAAGTATCGCATCCATTGAGAGAAGACTTGCCCTTATCAAAGATGATACGAATAAACCTACTGTACAGGACATCATTGGTCACTTCAGCCTAAAGAAAGTTGTGAACTGTTTCCTTGATGATTCATTGTCATTCATTAAGCCGGACGAAGGTTGCAGGAGCATACGATTATTTCTCACACAACCCGCGCGATTCCGCCTTAATCGTCCTCGTATCACGGGCCTGGTCTTTCACGTCGCAATGCGGTTGCTGCAATTATGATATCGGCACTTGCCTTGGAAATGCATGTATACTCTGTCGAAACGAGCATCCGAGAGATTGATCTATGATTATATTCAATCTTCGAAACCACAAGTGTGCTTCTACATGCAATCTGTTAATCATATAAATGGTGACACATATGTTAAAGACGGCTTACAATATCAAAATGCAACAGCGCCGCATGAGATAAGTATCTGATCGAGACGTCTTGGCCGCAACATTCGAGGCGCTAGAGACAAAAAAATTCAGGACCATGAAGGAAACAGTCAGAGTTGGAATATTTACGCAAGGGTGTTTGAATCACGGAAGTAATTGTTTTTGTCCTGGCTCTGAATGCTGGGAAAACAAGTTAAACGAGACAAATGTCAGCAAAGAAAATGCAAAGAAAAATGCCGAAATTGTTTCTTGAGAGTGAAAAAATAAAAAAGGCGACCACCGCTCGGTCTCTGCGTGAAGAGATGTGATATCCTTCGAAAGCATTGCACTTGACGTTGTATTATTTGGCGCTATATATGCCTTACATATCCATTCGTTACTTACGGCTCCCCTCAGATCCGTGCGACATTCTGGGCAGGCATGAGGAGTTGTGGTCTGCAGCACGTTTCGTGTCGGCAGAGAACCTTGACTACTTCGGTTGATCACCTGCCATTTGGCCGGCGCAAATGCCAGGAACGTTATACATTTCATGCAGCCATATACTTCGCATCATGGAACTTTCCCTCCTCCTGGTCCCGACGGAATGTCCGTTTCGCATGCCTAAGCAGATGCACCATCGACGACGGCGTCATACCTTCCATCCTCTTTGCAGCTCCCTGCACCAACCGCTAGTTAAATCCTACATTATAGAAATTTCGAATACAACTCACGATAGTCGTTGGTCGGACCTTGAAGAGTCGCTCCCGAATCTCTGAACTCAATCCTTTCACTGTGAGATAGTCCATCATGGGATCAAGCAGCAGACCTTCGTCTACCATGAAGTCTCGCAAATCTGCTTGTTGTCTGGCTAGGAAGGGCTGGTATCGGCCTGCGTATATGCACGTCAATGCTATTTTGTAGTAGCACTCTCAGCTACCATACCTTCGGTGTCAATACGTGCCAGCAGTCTGGGATCGGTATTAGCCAAAAGCGGGATGTCCTTGATGAATTCGGCAGATGATATCGTTTGGTATCGTAGCAAATCAAATGCACTGGAGAGGGAAAGACATAAGAGTCCCCCAAGTCAGGTTGTGGGTAGGCTCACCTTCTCATTTTGCCATCCAGTGGAACAGTATATCCTCGAGACTTCCAGCCCTTACAGATGGAGAATATTAGACGATGCTGCGATGGAACCGTGGTGACTTACTTGTGTACTGAGCACACAACCTTTTAAGACATCGATGATCTGGTTGTATGTCTGTAACAGCTGACTGAACGACCGCCAACGTTCGTCTGATACCACGCCAGCATTGTATGCTACAGAGACAAAATTAATGCCGCGCTGCACCTAGATGCAAATGAGGACAAGCCTTTGGCTGTTAAACGCATATCGGAATTTTCAGGTCGCAGCGTCATTCGATATTCCGACCTCGAGGTTAACATCCGATCTGGCATAATTATTAGTAGGCCCAAGGACCGAGCTGATGACACTTACATGGCTCATCCGCTCCTTTGACAATGAGATCATCGATGAGGACTCCAATGAAGCTCTCCGCCCTTGTAAGGACGAATGGCGGACGCTGCAGAGCCGCTAATCCCGCGTTGATGCCTGCAACGATACCCTGAGCTGCAGCTTCTTCGTAGCCAGTTGTACCTGACAAAGACATTAGTAAACGAGAAATATGGCGGCTGCCTTTGGATATACCATTAATCTGTCCTGCAAGGAAGAGGCCCTAAGATGGCATCAGAACTACACTGAATATGTGTGGTAAAGGAGAATACGCTGCCTTGATACGTTTTGTCTCCAGGGTGGCTGATTAACTGAGTTCGTTGGCATAATGGACGCGGTAGATCAGACTCACGCAAGAGCTCCCGAGGATCCACGTAGTCATATTCTACGCCATAAGCTGGTCTGACCATTTTAACACTCTCCAAACCTTCGATGGTTCGCATCATCGGCTCCTGAACTTCCTCCGGAAGACTGCAGGAGATCCCATTAGGATATATCACATCTACTGAGCGTTAGGTAGTTCAAAGACCAGCACGAATAAATGAACACACCAGAATCATAACCCTCAGGCTCTAGCCAGACAGTATGTGCATCTCGATCGAATCGCAAGATTTTGGCTTCCAGCGATGGACAATACCGGGGTCCTTTCTTCGTCTCCTGTATATGAACACTGCGATGCATGTTGTCCTTGACTATCTGGTGTGTAGACGGGTTTGTCCTAGTCATATAGCAGGGCACTTGGTTGCTCTACAATGATGAGATGAAACTCAAAATGCCATGTTTAAGACTTACTGCATTTGGTACGGTATCATTGAGAAAGCTGAATGGAGCTGGAACTTGATCACCGTCCTGACGGTCGAGTGTCGCGAAATTTACGGTTTTCCCGTCCAGGCGGGCCGGCGTCCCCGTCTGTAGGCGTCCGAGTCTGAATCCAGCCGCGCGAAGCGAGCCGGACAGACCTATGGAGGGGTCTTCGTTGATTCTTCCGGCAGGGAACGTCTTTGGACCTGTGGAAACATTAATTTTTTCAACAGGTTAAAGTGAGAAGGCAGGTACCAATGTGGATTTCTCCTCCAAGGAAAGTTCCGGTGCAAACGATGACTTGGGAACAAGGAATAATCTCCCCAGTGTCTAAATGGCGTGTCAGCGTAACCCACAAAACATAGGTCGCAACACACCAAGTCTGACGCCCTTAATGCGCCCCCATACAGCATCAGGATTGTGGTCGTGGTCGAACACAAGGTCGAAGACATCCGCAGCGCGTATGTGCAAATTTTCCTGATATTTGGCGAGCTCCTTCTTCATATGGCCCTTGTAAAGCTTGCGGTCAATTTGCGCCCGTGGTCCCTAGAGATGAACTGTTACTCAAACAACTTGAACGTTTGTACCACGTACCCAAACAGCCGACCCCTTCGTCGCGTTCAGCATCCGGAACATTATGCCAGACATATCTACTTTAAGGATCAGCTGCATACAGGGCAGGGAAATATACCACGTACCGGCGACACGGCCCATCAGCCCGTCCATCGCATCGACTTCACGAACGAGAGTGCCCTTGCCAACGCCTCCAATTGACGGATTGCAGGAAAGTTCACCAATGTTTTCCACATTCTTCGTCAACAAGAGCGTTTTTACGCCTGAACGAGATGCTGCCGCCGCCGCCTCGCAACCTGCATGCCCAGCGCCGATAACACAGACTTGAAACAAGCTGAGTTCAACAAACTGCTGAACTAGAAGCTTCACATACCTTGGTAGGATTCGGAAACGCGGTCGACAATGGAGGAGAAATATTTATGCAGCCGCAGACGAGTCCATGGTCGGTACGTTAAATGGTTCAGCATTCCAGCGTCGTCGACGACGAGAGAGAATTTTGGTTTAATATTTAATTTGAAATTGGAATCGCGTAAAATAACTGAGGTTTTTTTTTTTCTATCAAAAATTATCCAATATTAAACTCCCTTATAAATAAGTCCTGGCAAGTTTCGACGCGTAGCCCTTTCCTTTGTCAGTTGAAGTTGAAGACGTCGAAATTTCTTCAGTCAAACAGCGGGGTCATCGATTCTCGAATGCTATCGATACTCCACCAAAATAGCCCAAACCCTGAGTGATGTCACATTTGAGAAGGTGGGTGAACAAAAATGAGATGTGCAAGGGAATAGGTTACAGGGAAAATACGATCATATTGAATATGGCCGACAATTCTAATGTATACATGCGAGAAGGATTGGTAACGACAAAACGTATGTACAGTTAAACGTTAATGAATGGGATAAAGTCCGTAATAAGTATATCATAACTCTAATTCTAGTATGTATGCAATGCTTAAGAATACAGATCATGCGTGTCCAAAACCCCAACGTAAAAGTCATGATAAAAATGCCATCTAATTCATCACTGTCGCCGTTCTATCTTGAACTTACTCTTTACCAGCTTCAATACAGCATAAGCGAGGAGGCGGTACACGATGGTACTGATTACGACCGCACAGAGATTCAGAGGGGCGCTAACGTCATCCAGATTAAATATTTCGAGCACTTGTTCGCCTGTGCTGATTGCGCATGATCCGTCTGTGAGTCGTTGATCATCCCCACACGAAAACGTCTGGCCTCGGAGCACATAAGGCATCATGTTCCGAACAGAGTAACCAAGCGGATTCAGCTTGTTCAAGGCCTTCAAAAAGCCCGGCATGTTTAGGCTCATAAGGCCTGAAATATCACGAGTAATAAGTAACAGTTGAAATGGGTGTTAAATACGGCTTACCTGCCATATACATCGCAATAGACATCAAGATGTTCGTGATGTTCAGAGCTAGACCCGTGTCCTGGGTGAGAAAGATATTCATGATCATACCGAGAGATTCTCCGGCGTTCACGATACACAGCCCGTTCAAAGCAGTTATGAAGTATATCGAAACTGTCCTCCCAAGATTGGCGGAGATTGAAACAAATAGAGAATAGATCAATGCAGTGACAATCTCGAAGGGCAGTTCCAAGAAGGTATATGAGGTTAAGAATGCTTCGATAGAGTAAACACCGTCGTCATATTCCTATGAGGGAAGTCAGACTGAGAGACATTGACAAATAGTCAACGTACCCTGTAGAAGAAATCTCGTTCTACAGGAAAGACTGCGACATTTTGAAGAATGCCAATGAAGAACACTATTCCAAAGTGTTTAGATTGGCAAGATACAGTAAACTAAGCGACTCACGCGGAAGTGTCTTCTGGATACAACCAACACGAGACTGAATGCTCGCGTAATCATTTCCAATAGGTGAGAAGAAAAGTCCAATACCAATCTGTGTAATAGTGATGAGAACCATCCATCAGGGAAGAGCGCCAACACGTACCGAGAGGCCAAGAATACTTCCAATCCGTACAACCAACAAGGAATTTTGCCGGAGGAACGCGAGAACGCCACGTTTAAGCAGGATCGGTAGCGCGGTAGTAATCGATAACATCTTCCTCTCATATCCCTTGAAATTAGTTAATGGAATCTCCATGTGTTTATCAGGCAGCGGTGATACACCGCCTTTCTCCTCCTGGCGGTCCTTAAATGCCTTCACAAGCTCATTGACCTTTGCCCGGCCGAGTTCCTCTTGTTCTGCCTCACGTGTATCAACTGAGACGACGTCCAACGCGAAGTCCGCAGGATTCATCATAGAAGGGCACTCAAACCCAACCGAGGACATGTAATCAAGCATCTCGCTCGCAGCACCAGAGTACGCCACCCGACCACCCTTTGCCAACAGCAACACGTTGCCAAATCGCTTGTAAAGTTCGGAGGAGCTCTGATGAAGCGTCGTTATGATCGTTCGACCCTCCTTTGCGAGTTGCGCCAGAACATCCAGAATGGACGCCGCTGTGAATGCGTCCAGTCCTGATGTCGGCTCATCCAACCTGGAAAGCAATGAGCAAATCATACCAACAATAACAGAAGCACTACTCACATCAGAACTTGAGGCTCTGTGAGCACCTGAACGGCAATGCTCACTCGCCGTTTCTCGCCTCCAGAAATGCCTTTCAACAATTCATTCCCGATGAGAGTGTGCCGACAATCCTTCAGTCCCATCTTCAGCATTACTTCATTCGCTCTATGCAGTTTCTCTTCCTTGGACATAGCTCTCGGTAGTCGCAATGCAGCAGCAAACTGCAAGGTCTCCCGAACGGTGAGATATGGTAGTAGAGCAGAATCATCCTGTGTTACATACGAGCACAGGGTGCCCATCGCCTCCGGCTTGGCTGGTACACCATTCAAGCTCAGTGTACCGCCCGCAACGTAGGTCGACCTCAGCGTCGACTGAAGCCGCTGGGCCATGAGATTGAGCAGAGTAGATTTCCCACTCCCGGAAGGTCCCAAAATGACATTGACTTTTCCCGCCTCGAAACAGGAAGTGATTCCCTGAAGGATTTTTACACCCCTTCCTCGTCGTGGGCAAATCTTGAGATTGTAATCCGTGAGGTCAACATCGATACCAACGACGCTGTTTGGAGTGAGGGACACAGAAGCACCGGATGCGTGCCGGGACTCATCCTCCGAGCGTTTCTTGGTTCCAAGCATCGAGATGTTGACTTTAAAAAAATGGAGGAATAGCATTTGACCGATGATGTATGAGACAACGATGCCGAGCATTGCACACATCGGGATGGTAGTCCAGGTCATGTTCGGTACAGCGAGAGAACTGATTATGAAATCGCCTCGGTAATTGGCGCAGTTGGAATTTGTCGCGGCATCACCGAAAGGACAAGTGAAAAAGCGGCCCTTGAATTCGTTGTGAACCAGACCGGTAAAGCCGTAGAACTATCATTCAAAGTAAGTCAGCAGCTGATCCTATGTTAAAACGTTAAGCACTCACGATTGGTGAAATCCATTTTGTCCAGCGGATGAAAATCGGTATGATATCAGCTTGGATGAAGAACCCGCACGGGTACGTGTGTAGCATGAACGCAATGCTCGCTATGATCGTGGCCTTCGAGAAATCCCTCGTCATGGCTGTAGCAAAGCCCGCAAAGGTGACCGAAATGTACTGAGTGAGAAGTCCGACGGCGAAGTAGTAGAAGAACTGGGTATACGAGGGTGAGAGTCCGACCATGTAATACGTGATGGCGGAGAAGACGAAAGGGACGAGAATATCCTCCAGGATGGCGTGCGCAGAACGATAGCTTATGATCCACGGGATGATACCAACGATACCATCACTGTGCTCTCTGTCAAAGACAGGAAGGTCTATCATGGTCAGACGATACACCTCATACATCATAATCAGGTACTCTTGCAGCCCCACTGATGTATAAAGCACGCCCTGCCGCGTCTTGATCCCCGACAATGAGTCAGGGATGTGGTAAAAGACTACTCCAACGAACAACCCCATAATCACCGCCTCGAACAAAGCTGAGCCCAAACCAAATGGATCGCGGATACTTGTCTTCAGTTTCCGAGAAATCAAAGTGAGTATAACACGACCAACAGGTGCCTTGTGTACATCTCGTTTATCGACATGGTTGACCGCCAATTCCCGTTTGATTTGTGGGAATCGGACAGCCGACTCTGATTTCCACGCCGCGATGAGCTTGCTGACACGACTTCGAGACGCTTCCTCAGCCGCAATCGTGCGGACATCAACAGCAGCAACTTCGATTAGATAGTCCGCAGGATTGACGTGAAGTTCTAATGGATGGACGAGTCGTTCGAACCACGGAATGGCCGCCGAAGAGACACCGGCGTAGAGTATATGTCCTTGAGAGAGTAGCATCACCCTATCAAGCATAAGAAACGTCTCAGAGCGAGGTTGGTGCAAGGTCATGATGACCGTCCTGCCCTTCTGCGCGAGACTCTTCAGCGTCTTCACAAGGTGAAAGGCGCTTGTAGCATCGAGGCCTGTCGTCGGTTCATCGAGAAAGAGCACAGAGGGGTTTCCCAGCAACTGAATACCGAGACTGACACGTCTCAGCTCTCCACCAGAACACCCCTTGCGGCGTACACCATCCCCGACATATGTGTTCGAACAGTCCTTAAGTCCGAGTTCGAGAATGATATCATCAACGAGTTGTGCGCGCTGTGCACGGCTCGTAGAAGCGGGGAGACGTAGGCTTGCGGCGTACGTGAGAGTTTCGCGGACGGTGAGAGTGGGAAGAAGGGAGTCTGTCTGAGTGACATATGCATGTGAAACGCTGGATAGGGATGTCAAATTATTGTGGAGGCGCTCGCCTTGAACGGAGAGGTTACTGCCGCGCATCCGTTCAGATAGAACATTGAGCAGTGTCGTCTGGAGGGATATGTCAGTCAGTGCATAGCTTACAATTGATACTATTTGACGTACCTTTCCACTACCACTGCTACCGAGGATGCCTGTCAGAGTACCGCGAGGAAAATCGGCGTCGATATTGGTAAGAAGGCTTCTGATCTGGCGAGCCTCTAGATCGGAAGTATTTTTCCTGAGGCTAAGAAAGCGTTCCTTCCATCGTCGCGTGCCTTCCACCTGTACAGAAAGGCCCCGAATCTGTACATCCACCGGTTTCACCGAAGAGAATGAAAGTTTCTCTTTGTGGTTGTCTGCCAGAGACCATCCCGACGCAAGAGGGTCGTCAACAGACTTAGTGGAAATATTGTCAACAGACATGAGGGTGGATGAGAACAGGATGAAGACGGTCCCCGCTCAAATAATAACGGTGCCAGTAAGACCGACTCTCCCGCTTCACTTCCATCGCTTCTGGAAGTCTTGGACGAACTTTGGTGAAGCGAGACTAGCCCCTGGAGAAGTATTGCCAGTAGTCGCCAAAATCAGGCGATAGATCCAACTCTAGAGATTAGCACCGCCATCGCGCTCCCCAATGCCGTCCGATATACGGACAGTGATGATCTAGAACAACAGACCAAATTAAGACGCTGATTTGGAGAGCTTCCAGGGCAGACAAGCCCACCATAGTACACGATAAACCATACGCTTGACAGAAAGGTTGGATGATTAGTTCATTCTGTTTCTTCTGTCCTGTCGGGTGCCTAAGATGCGCTGTCGGATCCCTAAGACGTAGGCCAGCTGCCAGCTACGACTTATGCCTGATGTGTCGATCGATGTATCGGTGGCACTAGAAGAACGGAAATTTAAGCATTTATCTCATGGTACACGTTGCAGCAAAGATCGATGATGGCGGTATCGTTGTACAGCACAAACGCCGAGAAGGTGCAATGGTTGACTCCAGATTATCGGGAACAGCGATGAGAGTGTATGCAAGCAACTGTTCATTGATTTCATGAAAATAGATACAAAAGATCGATGCAATATTCCTATAGGACTGTGAGAGAGTAGAAATAGAGAGACGAAGAGAACATACTGCACCACACTCTTTTGATACTAGCACCTCTCGAACTTTCCCTTCCCTATAACGGTCTCCTGTCATTTCTTACCATCCGAGTAGCGTCGTAAGCAATAAAAGTAACCGTTGGAGTAGAGTGTTGAGCGCACCGTTGTTGGACAGTGGTGCGAGTAAGGTAACAGAGTAGCCTCTCTCCGATACAATAGCCGATTTTGACAATATCGACACGACTCGACAACCCTTACCGTTAGAATACTTTCAACTGTGGCGGTCGGCAACGAGAAGGGCGGGAGAGCGGGAGCGACTCCGACCCGTTAGACAACATGCGCAACTGTGCTCGGGTGTTCGGGAGTCTCTGGGTGACGATACTGTGACCTGTGATGAAGTCGGGCCCACGGGCCGGTCCCTGAAACCTGAGAGGGTGGCGAAAGTCACGGGCTCTCACAAGGAGCTTGACGCAAATAGTGGCAGGTGTAAAGGCTGGTTAATTGCGAAAAACCCGAGCTACTACAGCGGTACGTAGCTCTTTTATACTACTAACTAATATCAAATAGACAATATCGAACAAGGCATGAATGGTGGAGCAAGTGGAGCGACAACAGGGTATGAAATGGAGAGAGGTACTGGGCCTGTAGCCGGCTCGTTACATATGCCCTCCTGGCCAACGAAGTTGGACATTGTAGGTAGAGTAAAAGAAATAAATGAGTGTGATCAACAGAAATCAATAAAATGATGGACAAAATGAGAGACATTACAAAGTTACTTGTTGGCATTATTCATGGTGGTGTCTCCATTCGCGTCGGTTTTGTCACCCTCCAAATCATGGTAATAGAGCAGGCCATCCTGTTCTTCAAGAGCAGTCTTTCCATGATCTGGATCTGGGTCTCCATCTGTGTCAATTGATCCAGTGCTGCCTTCAATGAACTTGGGGAGATCATCTGACAGAAATCTATCCCATGAGTCTGCCGTAGAAGCATAGTGCTCTACAGATTGTTCATCCCACATCAATCTGGCTTTTTTATCAAGGCGATGCTGGATAGCCCTTTCCTTGGCAGTTTCACACTGGAATAATATCTGATGGCCAAGGAAACGAGTTTTGTTGTATTCCTGCTCAGGGATAATGACATAGCCAGGAATGGTGAGCTTGTGAGGATCAAAGAGGAACTTCATGTCAACGTGAAGCCCTTTACTGGTAGGGGATGGGGTAAGGAGATTCGATAGAGTGTAGGAATTAGTCCCATTGAGGTTAGTGGGACTGGGCTTGATTCACTTGATGAACTTTTCAGGCTGGGGACCTGCATTGAAGGATGCAGCAATGGGCTCTGAGCGAATCTGTCTGCACTCCAAAATCCCCTCCTTGGCATGCACATTATGAAGAAGATGGTTGTGTTCAACACACTTGAGCATGTGTACAGCATGGACCTTTGCAATGAGGCCTCCAAAGGCACCTGAGCCTGGGGCTTCATGAACATCAAACCACTCACAATTCCTGCAAATAGTGAAGGCCTTTGGAATTAGCACCGAAGCAGTAGCGATTAGAGGACAAAGATAAGCAGGGAGTTTGTGACCCTTCTTACCATGGGATTTAGCATGGTCAACAGGCATAGCTGGGGGGAATAGAGAGGTGATGGATCTGGAGGGAGAATAGCATAGTGGGGAATAATGAGGGAAAGGATGCACAAGTGAAGGAAAAATCACAACAGATGTACCCTTTTCTACCCTCACATGATCATCTAAATCAAATGAGATACTTCCCACAGAAATTCCATACTGTTCTGGATTGGGTGGTAGTGGTGCTTGACCCCTTGGAAGGTTACCAATAGATGTACATCCCAACAGATCAAGATAGTCAGTGAGGCTGCCAAGCCCTACAAGCTGGTCAAATGGCATCCACATAATATCACCAGTAGTCTATTTCACTTTAAACACTGCTTGATCCTTAGCACTGTGATGTGATAATATCTGTTCAATTTTCCATTGAGGGTCTGCCTCTGAAGTCTCTTGTATCTGGGTGTCAAGACATCCTGGAAATCTATGATCATCATTAGGAACATGTATCTGAAGCAAGGAAGAGTGAAAAACTGGGTGTACTCCTCTCTGAATAAAGCTTGAAGATAGCTCCACATAGAATGAATGATTTTCAAAGTCCCTTGATATCTTGTAAGGGCCAATATATTTTGGAATTAATTTGCGAGCTAGACCTTTAGCAAACTTCAAATTCTGGGTGGATACATATACCAAATCACCTTTATGGAAGGGCTCAAAATGCCACTTCCTATTTGTGATCTGAGTTTGCTTGACTCGAGCCTCAAGAATTGCATCATGAGCTGATATAATAGCTAGATGTCGCAATTGGACAAAGGAATGGACTAATGGATACTCATTCTTTATGTTCAAGTTCCATATCATTGATTGAGGCATTCATCCTGTGTTGACCATGAATGGAGCATAGCCAGTAGTTTCCAACTGGGCACAATTAAGGGCAAATTTAATAGCTGGTAATTTTGATACCCAATCCTTTTGAATGGAGTCTATGCACTGCTGTAACATCTGGATAATGGTATGATTAGCTTGTTCTGTAGCCCTGTCACTCTGAGGGTGATATGCACTGGACATATTCAGCTGGGTTCCTGTAAGCTCATGCAGTCTTTTCCAAAAGACACTAGTGAACAGAGAGTCATGATCACTTATAATCTGTGGAGGCATTCCATAGTGCTTGTAGACATGCTCGAACATCAGTTCAGCCACTTGGTGAGCTGAGTAGATCATATGGCATGGAACAAGGTGTACCATTGAAGTAAATAGATCAATAATAACAGTTATCAAGTCAAAAGTTCCATTGCGATTTTTTGAATCCAGTAATAGTCCCACAAAGTCAATACCAATAGCTTCTCAGGGATACAACGGAACCTTGAGAGGGTGCAGAAGGCCATAAGGTTTCTGGTTGTTAGGCTTGCTCATTTTGCAAGTACAACATGACTCACAATATGATTTGACATCTGAAACCATATCCTTCCACCATACATTCTGGTGAAGGTAATCCAATGTTTTGCTTGCACCAAGATGAGCTAAAATTGAATGAGCTTCTGAAATAATAATTTCTTGAGCTGTATGACCATTTAAAAGAGTACGAGGTATGCAGAGAAGTCAGTCATTATCCTTCTTTAGATAGAGATGGCCAATATCCTGGTTCCACTCAAAGTTAGCAAAGTGGGCCAGGTTTTCCACTATTTTCTTGAAGAGAGAATCATTAGAATACTGGTGCTGTATTGCCTTTTCAAAGTTGAGGCCATTGAGTGAGGGGATAACATTGAGCAATGTTGCCCCAGTCAAGTCTGAGTCAGTGCCGACTTTTTCCTGATCATGTGATCTTGCTTTGCTGGCACTTTGGGCATCAGTCTCTGCAGACCTACTGCCATCCTGACTTTTGTGCGACAAGTCCTTGCTCTTGGAACCTCTAGGCATGTCTCCTGAAGCTCTGGCAGGTTGTTTGGATAAGTTCTGGCTTGTATCCTTGAAGCTATGGCTTGATCTTGCAGGGATTTTAATGGTGAGCTTTTCCTGCTGTTTATCATCATTTCCACTGCTTTCTGACTGCGTGTTGGGTTCATTAATGAACTTAGGGCTATTGCGACGTGTACTGGACGATGATGAAGCCAAATTTTCGGTACTCCCGCCCTCCTGTGCGCATCTAGGGCCAACAACATGTATATGACCTTTCATTCTCTTTACAAACTCAAATGATGTTTCTGGATGACCTGTATCTGCATTGGATCATTTTGGGAGTGCTCTAGCATGGGTTGTACATGCTGCAAAGGCTTCCAAGCCTGCTAGTAATGGTATGGTGATTCCATGATTGTTTAGGTGATCCATACTGACATTATCATCATGAACAGTGCATTCAGAGCATGTGCGAACAGTACCAGGGGCATCGTTGGTGTATATGCATGAGAGGGCATCTGAGAGGACATTGGTTTCACCAGGTATGTATTGTATCTTGAAATCAAATGCGCTCATCTTTTCTAACCAATGTGCTTGCCTTCCTGTTAGGTCTTTTTGCTTCATAAGATGAATTAATCCCTTATGATCTGTTATCCATGTGAAATGAATACCCTGTAGGACATCCTGGTGGTGTAGCATTGTTTTAAGACCCACTAGCATTTCTAGTTCATGAACCGCGTAATTCTGTTGCGCTGAA
Organism: Desarmillaria ectypa; assembly: GCA_030407005.1. Lineage (NCBI taxonomy): Eukaryota > Fungi > Basidiomycota > Agaricomycetes > Agaricales > Physalacriaceae > Desarmillaria > Desarmillaria ectypa. The sequence continues at coordinate 628,802 of JAUDYN010000010.1, forward strand.
CTGAGCTTCGCAGAATAGAAAGCTGTGACTTTGGCCTTCTGCCATTCATTACCTTGTGCAATGTAGCCTGCAATGCTTGCAGAGCTCGTGTCTGTGACTATCCAGACAGGTTTATGATTTGGTGAGTATTCTAATAGTACTCAGCTATGGTTATGGTGATGCTCAACAATTTCCTTGATCTTATCAAAGGCTCGCTGTTCAGTGTAGGACCAACAGAATGGGACCATTGAGCCTGTGAGAGTATGAAGGATTCTCATGAGACCATGGATGCAAGGTAAGTCATCTGCAAGATATTCTATACTTCCAAGAAATCCTGACAACAATCCTTTTGATGTAGGAGTCTTTCAGTTGATTACAGAGTCTACCTTATCAGGATCCATACATATTTCATTATCATCAATAATACGACCAAGTACTTTCATTTCTTTTGTTAAGAAGTTAAGTTTCGAGGCACTCAAGTATAATTGCTCTTGCTTCAACACATCAATAATACATTTAACATGCTTAATGTGATTCTCGACTGTGTCTGAATAGATAATAACATTGTCTAGGTAAACCTCCATGAAGACACCTATGTAGGGTGAGAAGATATGGTTTATCAGTGCCTGGTAAGTTGCATGTGCATTGCAGTCACTCTGTTGTAGAATGAGACTGACTATATTTCCATCAGGAGTTGTGACAGTAGTCCTATCAATATGCTCAGGAATGATTCAGATTTGCTCATAGGCATCCTTGCTGTCAATAATGCTTCAGTATTTGCATTTCGCAACATGATGCAAGATCCCTTCAATACTTGGGAGAGGTGCTGATGCTTTGTGAGTGTTAGCATTGTGTGATCGCAAGTTGATGACAGTTTGGAGTAAGTGTTTTTGCTTCCCTACTTTTGGAATCAGCAACATTGGTACTGAATTCCCTGCAGTAGTAAGTTTCCACCTATCTGAAGACAAGTAATCTCTTTATTTTTGGTCCCATTGTGAGTGAAAAGCCTCAGGGCATCTAGATGGCCTATAGTGGTGGTAATGGTGTTTCTGAAGCTGTTTTGCAAATGGGGGCTGCATACTCATGAAGCTCTGCATGAACTTGCTCAAGTGCATCCTCACTAACTGTTAGGTACTGCCTTGGGCATATGACTTAGGATGTCAGCTGATCCCTCTGGGCTGTTATGTGTTCAAACAGTTACCCAATATGAGAGATAGAAGCTTTCAGTCTTCTGTGTAGTGTGAGTAAGGAGTATATGATTTAAGTTTAGTCAAGAGATAGAGTACAACTATGTAGTTTACTCTGTTTATATATTATTTCTATAGCATTATATATAGATGAAACGCTTAGAGTCCATGCACAAACAGTGTTGAAGTATGGTGGTCTGGAAGGATCATACAACCAATAGAGAACATCTGGGGTGATAGACGGTGAGAATGAGGGTAGTAGCCAGCGAGTAGCTGGATACAAGTTGGAAACATGGGTTGATTAGATGGCTGAGTCATGGATATGACTCAGATAAGATAAGATAACAGAAAAATCATAACATTACCCCCTTGTTAAAGCAGTCATCCCAACTGCTAAGGTTCTTCTATTAGGGTGTCGAACTGTGTTGCGATTTGACTGATCCAGTACTGATCAATTAGTTTCTTCCATATTTCTTCATCTGGATTGACAATCCATTTAGTATATCCATCTTTTCTTTTGGTGAGATAGGCTATGTTGCCATGTTCCGATGATGTGCTTGGTAACGGCAAGTGATAAAAGAATTAGAGAATGGCAATGAACACCAATCACACTAAACCTCTTACTACTCTACACTTAATCACCAATATTGAATTCGGGTGGTTTCAAGTATGATGGAAGCACTCTGCAGACTTCAATAATCAAGTACAATTGTCTTAAAGACATTTTATTCATTACTAGTGAGTTTATACAAAGTACTACTTGTACTAGTGGGGTGGGTAAGACACAATTGGATAAGAGTGACTTGGTTTGAGCTACTGCACTCATTCTGACTGAAACTGCTTCAGACTGGTGGCGCTCTTGGCCCTATACTGCTTCCTACAAGTGATAAACACTTGACCAGTCGCACTCTTGGCTGACTAGTGGCGCTCTTGGCCCTATACTGCTTCCTACAAGTGATAAACACTTGACCAGTCACACTCTTGGCTGACTAGTGGCACTCTTGCCTAAGAATAAACTATAACTCCGAGAACTTTGCTTGAACTAACTTCAAAACACTCCAGACCTTTGCAGGACACAACAGTGACTCTAATGGACTTCAATTCAATGCAATTCTATGAGTGACTTAGCGACTATTAATCACTTCATTGAGATTAAGCACAAAAGCCTTTAATTGGAGACACCAGTTACTACCAGTGAGGGCTCAACTGTGGGGATGGCTTGCCTGGTTTGCACAAGCACCCATCCCACTACTTATATACTACTGAGGCAGAACTATAAATATCATCTGGGTAGAGGGTATATTGGTAAGGATTTTTTGGCTAGTCACGAATAATGGTGAATAATCACACAATAGTTGGTCTAGTCTGTTTTCTTTTCAAATATTTGGTCTAGAGACTCCACAGTTGGTCTTTCCATGCCCTTGGCACAAATACATGCCCTAGTAACATGGTTATATGAATATTCAGATATTGGTACCTATAACAGCTATCTGATCATGATCAAGGGTGCAGTCTGGCTCCACTAGCATTGATCATAAGAGATCTATATCAAAATAGTCGGATCTGGGCTCAAGGTTAATCCATTCCTAATTTATTTCTAAGTCCTGTTTCAAGATTGCCATGTGACTAGTTATCCTGACTTAGGTGTTTATGCCCAGTCTGGGCTGCTAGTGACAGAACTTGACGAGATCTGTGTACTCTGCTCCTGGTTTTTGTGTGCTAGTAGCATCCTTTGTTTGCTAGTGGCTGTATTTCACTTAGTCCTGCTAGCATTCGAGTTACTAGTCTGGCCAGCTGGTAGATTTAACCCACTAATGGTGTTGCATCTAAGTCCTGGCTCTACCAGTTGCTTACTGCTTTTAACTATCAGCTCAAAGCCTCAGCTATAGTCCTCTATGTATCACTAGTATAGGATAGATGTGCAATAGTATTGTTACAAAATTGCAAAATCTAGGTGTGAATGCATAGACGGCATATCAATGGTTCAATGAAAAGCTGTTAACTCCCTATGTTGCTCCATCATTTCCGAACCAGCAGTTACTGCCGCCTCCTCCTTCAGACCTCATTGACAGTCAAGAAGAATATGAGATCGAAGAAGTCCTGGACTTGTGCACCAGAAAGGTACAATCCAAGAGAGGACAACTGTCTAGGGAAGTCACAGACTACCTAGTCAAGTGGAAAGGATGGACTCATGAACACAATTCATGGGTTCAAGAAAACGAGATGACAAATGCCTTGGAAGTGATCCAAGAGTATCAGGCCGGCGTAAACCATGCCATACACACTCCAAAAATTGCAACCAAGAACAAGATAGTGGTCAAGATACTGGACCACAAATATTTGGTGATATGCCGTCTATGCATTCACACCTAGATTTTGCAATTTTGTAACAATACTATTGCACATCTATCCTATACTAGTGATACATAGAGGACTATAGCTGAGGCTTTGAGCTGATAGTTAAAAGCAGTAAGCAACTGGTAGAGCCAGGACTTAGATGCAACACCATTAGTGGGTTAAATCTACCAGCTGGCCAGACTAGTAACTCGAATGCTAGCAGGACTAAGTGAAATACAGCCACTAGCAAACAAAGGATGCTACTAGCACACAAAAACCAGGAGCAGAGTACACAGATCTCGTCAAGTTCTGTCACTAGCAGCCCAGACTGGGCATAAACACCTAAGTCAGGATAACTAGTCACATGGCAATCTTGAAACAGGACTTAGAAATAAATTAGGAATGGATTAACCTTGAGCCCAGATCCGACTATTTTGATATAGATCTCTTATGATCAATGCTAGTGGAGCCAGACTGCACCCTTGATCATGATCAGATAGCTGTTATAGGTACCAATATCTGAATATTCATATAACCATGTTACTAGGGCATGTATTTGTGCCAAGGGCATGGAAAGACCAACTGTGGAGTCTCTAGACCAAATATTTGAAAAGAAAACAGACTAGACCAACTATTGTGTGATTATTCACCATTATTCGTGACTAGCCAAAAAATCCTTACCAATATACCCTCTACCCAGATGATATTTATAGTTCTGCCTCAGTAGTATATAAGTAGTGGGATGGGTGCTTGTGCAAACCAGGCAAGCCATCCCCACAGTTGAGCCCTCACTGGTAGTAACTGGTGTCTCCAATTAAAGGCTTTTGTGCTTAATCTCAATGAAGTGATTAATAGTCGCTAAGTCACTCATAGAATTGCATTGAATTGAAGTCCATTAGAGTCACTGTTGTGTCCTGCAAAGGTCTGGAGTGTTTTGAAGTTAGTTCAAGCAAAGTTCTCGGAGTTATAGTTTATTCTTAGGCAAGAGTGCCACTAGTCAGCCAAGAGTGTGACTGGTCAAGTGTTTATCACTTGTAGGAAGCAGTATAGGGCCAAGAGCGCCACTAGTCAGCCAAGAGTGCGACTGGTCAAGTGTTTATCACTTGTAGGAAGCAGTATAGGGCCAAGAGCGCCACCAGTCTGAAGCAGTTTCAGTCAGAATGAGTGCAGTAGCTCAAACCAAGTCACTCTTATCCAATTGTGTCTTACCCACCCCACTAGTACAAGTAGTACTTTGTATAAACTCACTAGTAATGAATAAAATGTCTTTAAGACAATTGTACTTGATTATTGAAGTCTGCAGAGTGCTTCCATCATACTTGAAACCACCCGAATTCAATATTGGTGATTAAGTGTAGAGTAGTAAGAGGTTTAGTGTGATTGGTGTTCATTGCCATTCCCTAATTCTTTTGTCACTCACTGTTACCAAGCACATCATCAGCATGATGCTGGATTGCCATCACCTTGGCTCAACTCTCAAATTCCAACACCTATAACCAAGGGTTTTTATACTGTGTGGTAGACTTAAGTTGTGTTGGGATTTGAGAGTTGAGCCAAGATGATGGCAATCCAGCATCATGCTGAACTTGCTGATTAAGAGAGAAATATTAGGAAAGTTGTAGAAGATTCTAATACATTAGTATTTAGTATATAAGTAGGTACAGTAGTGTACATCTGCATGCATTTGCAGAGCTCAGCCAATTGCAATACTATTGGCTGACACCACACATATACTAACTGAGAATAAACTGATCTATTCATCCCCCATTTTTCACAACAAGTTGGTAACAAAAAAAAAGACAAACTGAATAGAATAATGTAAACTGAGTCAAAGGTGGCAGGTAACTGTTTTGCCACATTCAGAACAGAAATAAAGATTGGATACCATATGCCAGATAGATAGGCTGTAATGTATTAGTTTAATTCCTTTTTCATTTATTCTCAGACTGACCCACCAGCATCAGTAGCAAGCCACCTTTTTCCACAAATCGATAACTGTTGTGATAGTTTTTGAGGGGGCCAAGACAGCTTGCAAAAGTGGGTTATAAGTGCAGCCAAATTGTAGTCAGCTTGCCAAGTACATTCAATTCCTCTGCATACTGTCATTGTCTTTCCATGCATAGAGCATGCACTTAAATTGGTATGATATATTGCTATTAATGGTCTCTTGCAGTTTAAGCAAGTAGCACACAAATATATTGAGGCCTTAATAAGTCCCACTAGGACTGCATATCATGAGCACGACCTTGTGCAGGCTGGTACACTGAGTCGATGGGGATTTCTCTTGACCTGTACTGGAATAGGCAATGTATCCAGTCATGAACCATGCAATGCTGCAAGGACAGGTCTAGCCAGCAAGCTCTGGCCAGTAATTACATGATGTTTTGCCAGTCTACACAAGTCCACCATTCAGGACTGCAAAATAGGATGTTAATCCTGAACATCTGCTCCTCCAAGTAATATAGGCAGTCCAAAATTTTGTGCACATCATGGTGGATCATATTCATGCAACAAGGAAGATCCTCTATGACATCAACTTGATAGGATGATAATTTGAAGAACATTTTTGTGAACCTCAATACATGTTCTTCACTATGAGATTCATGGAGCTCTGAGACCAAGAGTTCCTTAGCTTTATCCAAGATCCCTTTGAGAAAAGGGATTATTTGCCTGGCTTGCATATGGCTCTTGTGAAGAGCATGTAAATGATGCTCACCCTGCTGAAATTTTTCTGCTTATTCTGAGCTTATGATGCAGTAAGATTGCTTGATGAAGAGGTAGGATTCCTTCCAGGTCATCAAGACAGCATTGAGAACTAAGGGATGGTGGGCAGGGAAGTGTCTGTGTTCATGTACTAGACAAGCTGAAATAAATTAGCACTGAGCATAGCTTGAACAGATTACTAGTTACCTCTTACATGCAAATCGACTAGGGAAAAGGGGGTATTTGTGAGTGTAGATACTTTTATTGTAAAAGCAGAGTCATATGGGTTGGAAAGTATGTTGTAACTAATGCAGTGGGAGGCTTGCTGAGTAGAGAATACTAAATTGTTAGCTACTAGAGCTCGAGATGAGCTCCTTAAATACTACAGAATGTATCTAGAATGTTCTACTAAAGTATCTAATTATATCCTAGTATCGTGCCAAATTGATGGTACTGAAGGTTCGGGAATCTTCTGGCACATGCTTGAAGTTGCAAATCCCAACAAAGTAGCTATCCATATGTTTCATGTCCTCAGCAACATAGTGTGAAATGTCGACTCGTCGGTTCGATGTTGACTGGGCGGCGAGGATGTGTCAATATTTCAAGATTATTGGTGAGATTATTCAATCTATACTCCTATTTTGGGCAACTGACAACGTGAATCCCGATCAACTTTGCGTTGAAGTAGCGCCACATGTCCGCAATTTTTTGCTCTCTGCAGCGCTCGCTCTGCTAGTACTAAGTACTTGCATAACCCTGTCATTTCTGTATGCAGCATGGACGTCTTCCTGCACCTCCTTCGTCCAGCGCCGTCGATGGGGTTCCAAGCCATAGTAACGGTTCCGCCACCGCCAGCTCTAAATCCACCATTTGATGCAGATGGCTGACGAAGTATTGCACACTGCAAGTTCAGGTGCGGGCCAGGAAACCACTACCGTAGTAATTTGCTTTTCACATGTTCTTGTTGCCATTTGATGCATAGAATATGCATAATTGGTCTTCCTCTTTCCTTACACTTTGTTTCTGTCTCCAACAATGACTTCGCCTATCTCAATTTATCCCCACCTTTCTGCTTTTTTTTCAGTATATTGCAACGGTAGCTACAGTCCTTGGCATTTTGGCTACACGGGGGCGCTATCAATGACCCCGTGACATACCGTTCTTATGCAGTGATAGCGGAAAACTATGACACTCTGAACTCGTTGTACACCACCGTTCAACGATACTTTCCATGGTATGTTGTAAAGTGTGTTTCGCTTTCCTCTGTCGCCTCACTTCTTTCAGCACGTCTAGGACGTGGCATACGGCGAGCCTTCTTGCGAACTATCAATGTCACCATTGACGCCAACATCAGCCTTGCCACTGTCTATAGGTGTGTATTATTCCTATCTACTTGCAGCAGATCTTTCATTGCATATTTCCAGCATCGCTATTTCTCGACACATTTTATACCGGATTCAAAAACTTATATTGGGATTTATGTATATTTGTCGTCGCAAGACAAGAAATCGCTGCATCCTTTGGCTATCAATACCACCACTGCCGCGCCACTCCCTATTGGTTGACTAATAGCAGTGCTGACAAAGTTCAAGGACATGGTATGTAATGCTCTACTAGATCATGCATTTCTCACTGATGATATTCACTTGAAGTTCTTACCAAATGCTGGAGCGCTGATCTCTATTCGAGCCAGACTGCAAACAAGACGAGGATGGGGTGACTTGTCACCGCATGAGCCCTCCCTGCCTCACCACCACCGCCACCACCTTCTCCTCCTCCTCCCAGCAACATTGAAGTCCTGAACCATGGTAGCTAACCCTCTCCACCTCCAAATCCGCTGTTTAGTAGGGAAGACACCGTCATCAACCCATTAACCCAGGTACATCAACCTTTAGTACATCGGGCGGCAAGCCTTCGCTCTCAGGAACACCACCGCTGTTCATCAGGAGAGATGCTACAAATACAAAGGCAACTATTTTCCCTGAAGCAGAATATGTTCATACTTTGGTGCCTCAGAGCGGCGGGTTGAGGCGACGGAATATTGTGGCAGCTAGGTTTGTTACGATCTCTTTTTTTCATCAGGATCTTCTCACAAATCGTTCAAAGAATATGAAGGGCGACGTTTTCATCAACAGACAGATTCATTGAACGAGCACATCTCAGTCTCTTAGCAACAACTGTCACCACACTGGATACCGCCGCTCCATATAAATTCGCTTACGAGAAATTTCGACGAATCTTGCCAACTCTGCTACTGTCTTATCAAACTATCTGTCCAGATCAAGTTCCTTTCGAGCTTTGACTTGCATTAGCGCCTCAGGAACTAACTACCTTGCGAACTGGTCTGACTTTTGCCCTTAGTCGCTTGTCCTTGTCCTTACGGACTGGAGACTCTTCATCTAGCTTTCCATGCATTCTCGAGTGTCCAAGTATGTACCATTGTATAGATATTCAGAATGCGATTACGTCCGAACATCAGGCGTGTGAAATGATTACAGACTGCTTGAGTGCTTCAACAAGACCATTCTTATCATGCAATCTTCTGTACGCATCGAAAGAACCTCCCATCAATGCATCAGCCCTTACTATAGGGGGCCTTGGACCCCGATAGTTTTTATGAGAGGTATTGGTCGTGCTATGGGTATAGTTTAACACGTAATAACGCGTCCGTTCTTCCCAGGCATAAGCGATCTCTGCGTATCCACGTCGTGCTCAACGTTCTCCACCCGGTCGATGCTTCCTCTATCAACCAAATCCTTCTTCACCTGAGATACGCTTTCTTCATCTGCCAGCAAGTAGTGTTTTGGTCGCTCCATTTGAATGGCATCCTTGTATCGGAAGACAAAAACTGTTCCCCTGTGCTCTCTATACAAACGATCTATATCCTCTAGATGCCTATTCGAAGTCTCGGGATAAAAGAGGTATACGACCTACAGAGAGCTTGAGTATGTCCTCTTTCATCAACAACTATGCATCGACTTACGGGAATAATCACGATGTTGAATGTCATCCAGATAAGGTAGAACCTCCAGCCAAGGTTCTGGATGCCTGGAGGCGTCGCTTGCACGACACAATAGTTGGATATCCAATTGCTTCCAGTAGCCAACGCCGCGCCCATTGTCCGCATCGACAGTGAATTGATTTCTACGGGATAGAGCCAAGGAACGCCCTACATAGTACTCAAATACCATCGGGTCAAAAAGGTACAGTTCACTCACTTGCCAACAGATCCCGAAGAAGATATAATACACGAAGAAGAATGCGGTCGCAGCAGCACCATAATTCGTCCCGCCATGTGAGAGTAAGGCTGAAATGAAGATGTAACATACGGCCTGACCTGCCGCACCCCACATCAAGAGCTTTCTCCGACCAGCTCGTTCGATGAGATGAAGGCCGGCGAAGGAAAAGACGAGATACGAGATGGCATTGCAGGCAGCAAGGAGCCGAGAGAGACGGTTCGATAGACCGACGGAGTTTTGCAAGACGAGAGGAAGACTGTAGACAATCAGTGCAGGAACAAATGTTAAGGGCTTTAACCTACTAGTAGCTGGTGACATTGATTCCAGACAACTGCTGCATCCATTGCGTTCCTAAGGATCCAAGCATTAGGGACTTAACTCCAACGGAGAGTGCATAACTCGCCCGCGCCGAGGCACATGCGCTTCACCATACCGGTCTCGCCGGTACGCCCATGCAAGAGGTCCGACAAGCTTGGAGATGTCGCTCTTTCAATGCGAACGGCCTCGAGAATCTCTTCCTTCTGCGCAACGATGGTAGCGTCTGTCGATTTGACATGCTCTCCTTCAAGTGCGACAAGAATTAACACGCCCTCTGCCTCACGCCCATGAGCAAGAAGCCAACGTGGACTCTCTGGAAGCCACGGAACAGTGCAGAACATGATGACCGAAAAGACGAGCTGAAAAGCGAGGGGGAATCTCCAACTGATGTTTCCTTCAACATAGCTCAATCCGAACGTCATCCAATTGCTGATCGCGTATCCAGCAATATTCATGCTGGGTAGAGAGGTCATTCCGAATTCGTGCACACATGAAGAAATAAAGATAATCTCGTACATCATTCCAAGAACGACTGCCTTTCCTCGAAGTGAGGGTTTGGTAGTCTCGCTTTGCCAGACTGGGGCAGTGGCTGTGTTAACACTAGATAGACGTCATTAAGAAAAAAGGATGTCAGAAGAAAAGGGTAACCTACCCATTACCTACGCCGGTTATAATACGAGAGACAATGATTGTAGGTACATTATAAGATGAAGTTTGTATGATGGCTCCAACAGACATTACAATGACTCCGAACATGAGCATCTTCTTCCGCCCAAATCTTTCACCAATGACAAACGAACCCATAGCACCGATGAAACTATAAGGACAACATGTCAGATTCGAATAAGGAGGACGCTAGGCAACGTACCATCCAATGTCGTACAGAGACACAATTGTGCCTTGGAGGCTCGAGTCAGGATAGCCCATCTGTTTCAAGAAGTCATCCGTGACGATGATCCCGCCAAATACGCCTTGATCATATCCTGATAATTCTACTTCAATAGAAACGTGGCAAAGGTCGGGATGGGTCGCACCAAAAAGCGTCATAGCTGTGATACACGCGACATTGACCCAGGCGTTCAGAGTCGTCCCTGTAAGGCCAAAATAAGGCTTCTTGTCTGACCTAACGTTCCACATGGTGAGCAATCCGATGTATGGGCAAGGCTCCGAGATCTGATGGCAAATCGCATTTCGTGGCGACCTTTATACACTTGAACTGTGGCGTCGGATCTTTTCGAATGCAGCCAAGGAATCGACGGCACTCTTATCATACTGCGGCCAACTAGAGATCAGCTGGCCCGCACGAGGGAAGCAGAGCAGTATAAACCGATCCGGAGACCCATCAGCTTGTTCACGAGACTCGTTTTGATGTTCCATTTCAGTTTATTCCATTCCCCGCTCAATCTCTGATCCCCCATCGCAAGTGGGGCATTCGGAAAAAAGAAGTTGCATAGAAATTCTCACACCACAAGATGACCTGAGTATATACCTGAACGACAAATATAAGAAAAAGCGCAGCAGAGCACGTCAATGAGTACGCACGATGCTGAGGAGTCTCGCCCAACAGCGGCGGTAGAGCTTTTCAGAGTCAAACTGCTTGTCTAAACCACCACCACCTCTGCTTCCTGGGTTACGAGTGTGATTTCGCGTTCTGGTTTGGACGCCTGAAATGTAAGTTACCATTAGTACCATAGTAGAACCGCAGACGACGCATGAGGCATACCGCTATATACAGCACCGAAACTATAATTATAATCATTCCGGTCACCGCCCAAGAACTGGGATGGAAGTCGAAGAAGATATGTTCGAGGACCGTGATGAATATAAGCTAAGCATAGAAGTCAATGATAAGGATTTGCCAAAGAAAGATAGCTGTGACGGTTACCTTAGTGTATACAGCAGTTGTTCTTCTACCCGCCGTTTCCCGCCGTAAGCCCATTACTGCCAACATTGGAGAACCTGAATGAGTATCACGTTTATACTACAAAGTAATCCATAATTACTTAGCCAGGAAATCCACAAAGAACAATAACGATAAGTCACAACCACTGTGTAGGCACGACGAATGGTGTCTGTGTTACAAGCATCCTTCGGCATGTCAGCGAGTATATTACTTTAAAAAAAGCTATAGAAAAGGCCTACGCAATGACAGCGACAAGTCCACATTGCAAAGCGTAAAACGCCATACAGATGACCAAGACAGTAGTGATAGACGAAAGGAAGACTCACAATCACTTGAAATTCCAAGTACACCTATCAACGCCGCGCTACCGAGGAAGGAGGGATTTAATTTAAGCAAAACGACAACTAGATGGATGTCCTAGCTCACCCAATGGCTATCGAGTGACGGCTAGGGTCGAGGTCAAGTACAGGCTTTTCTTCCTCGATTGCAGAACCAAAGAGAGATGGAGGTTGCGCGATGCACAAAACGCCAACCATGCTCAATACTGCAGACCTCTTCAGCTTCATAATGTGTAGTCAAAATGTCATTCACTCACACCCAGCAAGCCCTTGTCCAACACCAATATTCTCCTCCCAAGGTGACAACTCCAAGGATCGCCGTCGTAAAGGGAGCAAGGAATATTAACACGATGACTTCGGACAATGCGAGGTACTTCAGTGAATAAAATATTCCGAATCTCCCGCGAAATCTGAGCCGTGAGAAGGTGAGCTTTCGAGTTTGAAGATTGTGGCATGAAAAGGTGTACCCAAACACGCCTTGCCACACAAGCAACATTCTAACACCCTTTGGTCCGATAATTGGATCCGGGACACGGGAGAATAATAGAGCGCATAAGCAGAGCATGTAGTTGAGAGCCTTGAAGGACAATGATTAGATGACTTTTTGACTCCAAAATCATAACGTGTATCGATCGAAATATCAGCTACTAAAAATAAAGACTTCAGCCAAGGTGTCAACGGAGAAAGAAAGCTTTGTTTTCCACCTCACGTGTAGGCAACTCCGGGTCAAGCCTGCTCATTCGCTTAATGCTGGCCTCCTGGATAGAATACACTCCCTGCGATGCAGTCATGAGGAGGCGCCCAGTATTATCATGACAGAACTGTTTGAATAGGGTTTTCCAGGACCCAGAAGACTCCAAGTGCAACGCGATAGAGCCTCCGGCGTCAAGCCCTAGCATAATGAGAGGAAGGGCAAAGGGTAGCTAACTGTCAAACCCAATAGTTAGCTGCATTTAATATGGGCGCACGCACTTCTTCAGAGTTTGGCAGGTGAGAAGTATTCAGGCTGTGTGTAAATGTAAGTATGGCCCCAGCAAAGCCTATCTTTCGAGTCATCGCGGCACTCTGCAGATTCTTATAGAACTTGGCTTGTAGGCCCTAGGCCTACAAGTCAACGAATAATTTCAACGGCAGGTACGAGTTTAAATACTCGACCTATATGATTATCGGAACGGTCATCTCCAGCCCCAATGACAAAAATGCCCGCGGATCAATGGCGACGGATCCAGACCGAAGCAAGCCATATTCATTTTTCGAACACCAGAGGATAAATGCTTCAAGGATGATGCTAGTGAATGGTAGAGGTCAGTGTGATTTTCCTTTGCCTCGTGATTGATCTCATGCGAAGGAGGACACACAACGTTGTCAACAGAAGCTGTACGTGAACATGAAAATAGGGACGAGAAGAGCTACAGAACGGCGTACCTCCGTTGCATGATATTAGATTACGAGGAGACGACACTAATAATTGATCAAGCTAAAGAGCAAAGAAAAGTCGAGAGCTTGAGGTTGAAAACGACGGAGACCGACTGCACATGTTCTTACGTATTCCGTGAGCCAATCCTGAGCTCTATTATGGCATCAGACCACAACCTGAAAAATGCGTCCCTCAGACGGAGCCATTTCCATTCGTGACGCGTAAGTAGATGCAGAGAGCTTTGCATCGTACCGTCCCAGGCTAGCACGTCCGACATCAAAGTTAGATTGGTTATCGCTGCGAGAAGACCACCGGCACGTAACTACGAGGTGAAGAAGATAATCATTTTGGACTTTGGACTCTGATAGAGGAGGATTTATTAGGAGAAAAAAACATGGGAAAGCCGGCGGTCGATAGTTTGATATGAAGACTTTGCGAGTCGATGACTCGTATTCGCCTTGAGGTTGTGATGCGTCCGACACCGGCAGTGCCTCCTTGAAGCAACGAGAAGCAAACATGACTTTAGGCTCACGTCCTATGAGCTGAGGCGAGGGGTCAAGTGTAGTATCCCTGTCGCCATGACGGCAACGAAGAGACATTGGTTTCGGACCGGTTATCCGACGGTCAAATGGCTCTGTCTGCAACGTCCCGGAAACTTTACATGTTGGATAGTCTTTCGCTCCCACAGGATCAAAGGTCGTCTTTCCTTAGCCATTCTACCGCCAGTACCAGCCCAACATGGACTCCTAGGGAAGCGAAGGAGACTCGAGTCACTAAAAGCCCGGGAGCGCTGGGACCAATACCTCCCCGATTCACTCTGGAAGCTCCTCGAAACAGAATTAACTTACATTCGACAGGCTCGCATATGGTCCAAACGAGCAACACATACGTGTTACACGGATAATCCTAGTCCTTGAGGATATGCAACCCTTTCAGGAAAAACTCGCACAACTCCTCCCAGATGCGGAGACGGTCTTGCAGAAACCCGCACGGATAAGGGTAAGGATGACAAAAATGGTCCCGCTTCTCAAGGTATCTGCGAGTATTGCTTGAGTGAACAATGACACGATGGTTGGGTGGAATGATTCTAGGTTTTTGATGAAGATGTACACATTATAGGCCATGCTTGCGATCTCATTCTGGTCCTAGGTCGGTCATGTCAGCATGACATTGTAGAAGTAGCATGCGTGTGACCCCGAGGCTTTCTTTCACTTTGGATAAGTGATACCCCGATGCGACGTCAGCGATAAATTCGTTTTTTGGAAGAGGAAACGCACAGGGAGCCGTAAACCAGATCTGTGTGCCTTCATTTTCAACTAGAGGTAATACAACTCCTTTCCTTAGACAAGCGTCTCCTGATGGTGGAAATTTGTCTCTACAGTCCTCCACGTTTGCTTCCGACGCGAAAGTCGAGCCTTTAGATGAACATTGACGCTATGTCGTGCTTGCAAATCTCCGTTTTGCTGATGGCCGGGCTAGTTATCCGGTCTCATGAGCATGCACCACTGACAAGAGCGATGGCGGAAACAGGGCTCCTGCCAGTATAGTGACAACCGTTTCCGAACACGCTCACACAACTTCCTCCTCTCTCGGCTCAAGAATTATCTCAGGCTCCTTTTGAGATACCTGATTGACGCGCTAAAACAAGTGGCGAGTCGATGGAATGACACCATTACCGCAAATTCCTATTACACACCCGACGATACCGGACATCATGAGCCCATAAGCGACATCCAGTGTTTCGGCCAAAGGCGTTCCCCTCTGCAAATATTACCAACTTGGTGGCACGCATAGAAAACGCAACTCTTATCGAATAGCAGCAACGAGTGCGCAACAATATAACGAAGAGCCTTATCGCGGCGACTATGGCCAATAGTTATAGCAAAACTCTGAGTCATAGGTCATTTCGACTACTAGCACCTGTTCACAAAATAGCTATCAAACGAAGGGTCAAGTTCTTTTGAGGGTCCTGACCCCTTTCCTTGGCTGTCGGACCAAAGGGTCGTGCGATGCACACAACTCACTCCAGGCTGACCACTATGAAGGAAGTAAACTTCGATTGCAGAAAATAGAACGACCTGATCCACTCACGTCCGCCGAGTACTTGTCCCGATCTTAGGATCCCTTGTCCAAAAGTTGCGGTGATAAAAGCGACGAGGAACATTAGAACAGTGGCTTCGGATAAGAAGTACTTCAGGGAATAGAAGATTCCAAGTAAGTTTCGTGGCAACGACGGATAAATGAACCACACATAGCATCACGATTACGCCGTTCGGTCCCTTGCTCAGCACATAACGAAATCCCGTTCGCGGATGTATACCTTATGAATAGAGGTGGTCAGCTTGGCGCTGGTTACCGATGGAACAAGCACCCGTGAGTAATGGCACACCGCAAGCAATGCATTTCATTTCTGCAAAGGAACTTTGGGAGCGAATAAGTATTATTAAGTTAATAGTATAGCCGTATGTGTTCGTTCATAGAGGGATCCCCTCAATCACTCGTTGAACAACAACATCGACGATCAATCCAGCGAGTATCAGATTGCCAATGGTCGGCGTGTGCAAGAAAAACTTCATGCATTGCCTCGGCTTGTCAACATCCGTCACAAGGAGCTCCTTCAAAAGAACAAATGCCGAAAGCGCGACGGAAACGTAGTAAGCAATTCCCTGATCGTTGAGGTAACCAGCCCATGTCATCAATACGGCAAATCCGATAGTGGTAGCGGAGCAGATAGGGATGGTGTATCTGCCACACAGGATGGCGAGCGACTTCATGCCAATTTTGACATCGTCCACCTTGTCCTGATGCTGATACACGGTCTCATATGTGATAGTCCACATCGTTGCACCGAGGTATGCAGCAGTGAGGACGTGGTAGGGAATTTTGCCGTCAGGCGTGAGATCGGCCCATCCCATGTAAACACCGATGTTGAACATCAAGCCCTGGGAGTGAAGATTAGAATCAAGAAGTTATTGAGTATCATAATGCTACGCTACTCACCAAAGGAATGGGAGCAAAGTACATCCAGCGCTTGCAAGTGGGGTACAGCACGTACAACGGCCACACATACATGGAAATACGTAGACTGAATAGACGAGTATGTTGAGCGCAGGAAAACAACATCAGAGCGAAATACTTACGCGTCGGGGCTCAGAACCTTGTAAGCCAAAAAGACACCGATCACGGCTTGGAGAACAAAGAACAACCAGGCGCGCTCGATGCTGATAGCACCTCTGGGGAGAGCCCGGTTCTTCGTACGCTCGACGTTCGCATCAATGTCATAGTCGAGGATGTCGTCAATGGTCATGATCTGAGATCAAAGATGAGATGATAGATACAAACACAGAAAGATTGAACTCACCAAACATTTGATGCCAATGCAGAGGAAAAAGTAGACGGCAGCCCGGGTAATGCATTCCAGTCCCGTCAGCCGAGGGTACGCGTGATACACCATTGCTAAAGACCAGGCTAGAATTTCCGGTTAACAAAAGGGAACAAAAGTACACAAGGATCCATACTCACCCACTGGAAGGAATACCGTCGCACATCCCATCCCATTTTGGAGACGGCAGAGCTCCCAGCAAGCACCGATCTCAGTCCGAGTTGGTGGTGCGAGGAGGGTCTTGACGTTCGAGAAGATCGAGGCAAAGCTCGAGGTGATCGTTTTCCTCGGACCCTTCTGGGAAACCAAGAAGGCGGAGGATGGTGGTAAGACAGCAGTGGGGAAAGCCATTGTAGGAAGCGGTAGAAGCGGTAGAAGACGATAGGATACAGAGAACCTGGTCTCCTCCCTTTCATGTCCGTCCCATATATACCACTCAGATGCTGGCGCGTCCTCCCACTTGACCGTTGGACATGAGGGAGCAACGACTCGGAAACAGGCGCAGGAGCGACGCTCCAGGGACAACGGCTGCTCGACAATGAAATTTGATCAAGGACTGTATAAATCTCAGATTTATGGTCGACGCTATGATCGTTGAACTATCATTGGTCGATCGAGGTGAGATTTTCCTCATGCGGTTACGCCCGCTAGCCGATCGTCTGAATCTTCACGATCTTCCGACTCGCACAGGAGCGGTGATGCCCAAATGGGGAATCACGTCGTCATAGGAGAAATTTTGGCCGCTATATGTATAGCACCAAATGTGCCTCGAGGTGGTCCAAAGAGCAAGGGGAAGCAAAGGCAAAGGCAAATTTCCTGAAAAGGTGAACCAAATTTGACAAGTTTCCCGACGGCATGTTATAGCACCATAAAACATTCATAGATATATGCGCACGTTATCTATTCACAGAAACCATCCAGTATTCAAGACGTATCTTTTCCGTGCGGACAAAACGGTGTGGCACTTTCTTACATTAACAGGTCAAAACATTACGAATCAGGATTGTATTCATACACTCACAGATACTTCATATTTCCTCTGCGGAAATATTTTGTTCTAGTGGTTCCATCTATGCGGGCCCTGCGGTGATTTTTAGTACGTTCCGAGACGCTAAGAGTTGTAGATGTTCACCTTTTGACTCTCAACCCTTCAGAATATTATATTATACAGTTTTATGAGCTCATGCTCAGGGGAAGAGATAGACAAAGCAAAGGTAGTCGGTGCATGAATGGATGTCGATGAAAGCTGGAGAAAACCTTTATTTGCTTCTATTACTTCCAAACGTCTTCCCTGACGCATGGAATTAGCACAGCCACCGAGTTGCTGTCCTTTCTTTGCCTTTCATTTGAATTGGCCATCTCTGCCTCAGTCTATTGCTTCTCGCATACCATTCACGACGTTCAAGCTTCCAAATCTTAGCCATCTATCTTCTATGGTCTCGTGTATGCACCGCAACCCTCATTCTGTATTTCAATGGCATTCAGTAACTTCTGTCAACGGTCGGTATATCTCAGACTCAGCCGCACTACCTTCTCATACTGCCTTGGAGAGCTTGAACTGAAGGTCACCTAACGCTGGTATTGCACTGCCACCCGAGTCGGGGCCGTTGACTAATTGCGGCCCGAAGTCTGCGCGTATCCGAGTCGGTAATCTGACGTATCGGGTTCAGATCTTTTATAACAAGTTCTTTGACACTCAAGGGCTTGGCTTCGAAGAATTGCAAGATCTTTTGCTACTCGTGTATTGTTTTATCTCTCTTTCACACACATCCTCTCCCGCTTGTGGTCGATCCAACGCACCCCTTCACGATTATCAGAAATACTGAATGGAGAATAATCTCTAATCTCGAAACACGTTTTCGTCGGACACGTCTAATGGATATATCTCTACGGCTTGAGCTGCAATACTGATTTACAATTTCAATTTGGGAAACTGGCCTCCGAGTCGCACTCCATGCTGAAAGCGTTGATCCAGAGGTTGACCATGCACCAGCCGCCGTTGCTGTAACACTTGGCTGTGCTTCAATACGAATCTGGCCCTCTTGTGCTGTAAGTCTCCAAAACCTCCCTTGGTAACCGGATAGTCGCGGTCTAAGTTCGATGCACAGCCTTGTTCTCTAACACTATGATCTCAAGTGACCACCACAATGTCGACGCAGGAATCTAAAGTCACTCCGCCTGCTCAGGGTGCTGTCACCGAAATGTCGTCTCTATTGCCAAGAAACGATGTGAACGATGCTAGCAGCGACAACCGAAGATGGAACCTTTGCAAATGAGCGTCTCCACAATTTCTCCTGTATCTGTTTAACAGCGTCGCCATAAGGTTGTTTCTTATAGTTGCTGTGTACTTTCTGCACCTACGTATTTCCAATTTTTCTCAATTTATATCGTATTAGAATGGAACGGAGAGTATGAGTTCTGGTGCATCAAGTGCCTTGAACTCCGTATGTATCGTCACTCAGACATGGAAATGCTTCGTGTCCTGTTAGGTCTGCTCACCATTGGATGGTGGAGCCACGTTGTAGACGTGTGGGGGAGGAAAGTGATAATGCTCATTTCTATCTTCGGAACGACATTTTCGTGCGCATCTTGATCGTCGTGCCGTTCTATCATTAATCAATATTACAGGGACCTTGTCTTCGTCCTACTTCAACAAGCAGGGCTTCTACGGAAGGACTTCCATGTTTATGTAGGAATCATTGCTCTGGACTTTCTATTTGGGAGCAGCATCGCCTTCAGTGGCCTTCTTCACACGTATACTTAGCCTTTGCAATTCAACAACTGCTGATTGTTTTGGTTATATATCGGTGACTGCACCTCCCCCGATTCAAGGGAAGTATCCTGATACGATTCCTGTTCATTTCTGACGGTTGTTACCATCAGGTTCAAACTGTTTAGTGCTCTCAAGGGCCTCAAGGGCCTGAGCATATTGTTTTATGTCAGAGGCGCACAGGTACGTAGAGTCATTTCGAGGTCAAGGTATATCTGAACATGGGCCCAATTCAATAGCCTACCATACTCCCGCTGATGCTCACGGAACAGAAATACCTCATCCTGGCTATGATCATATCTAGCTTTGTAGCCGTGATAAACATCGTTCTGATCCTTTGGCTTCTGCTCGAAACACTACGAAGTCCAGATCACAAGTTACCTATCCTCAAGGCTGTGATCTCTCTCCAGCGGTGGTATTCTTACAGCGACCATGACTGGCTCTAGCCCTTTTCGCGTATGCTCTGACCCCTGTAAGACGTTCTACATATTTCCATGCTCGAAATATTCAACAAACCAACGCAAAACTTCGAAATTATCAAAAATGCGGTTCGGAATATCACGTTTGGAAGGTTCTTTCTTCGTACGCCTACGGTTCTTCTCGCATATCCGCACTAACACTCGTTCGCTTCATAACAATCCCGGTGGTACTTCATATTCCCATTCACCGCCTTGGTATTTGGGCTACCTCTTTCTTTATCCTGGTGAGTGCTAGCGCTCATCGACATCATTCACTCAGCGCCGCCTAAATGGAAATTTCCGCCAGCCATCCTAATTCTATATCAACATAAACTGCGACCTCTTCAGCTGTTCTCAGGTTCACCAGGCGCCTAGCTTACACTTGTTTCTCTCTCGACGTCTTCTCTACCATCACGGTCCTCTATTGCAGATTCAAATAGAATTTCCCACCTCGTTTTCGCCGCTATCTCATCGCTATCACGCCCGCTATATATTCATCCGTCCCCTCCTACAGTGCAGTTCTCTTCGGCTCCTACTCCCTCGTCGAGGCGCTAGGAGGCGTGTCCTCGGTATGTGGCGTCTCCTTTATTTTCCCGTCGTCTGACAGGTTTCCAAGAGTATGTTTATCCAAATATTTTTCGATTGGAGCAACACCGATGTCACTCATTATAGGCTTCTCTACGGAGCCTTGGCAATTTGCCCCATTTTGACAGGCCTGCTGCTTTTTGTTGATTCTACAGGTGGTAGCGTCGATGAAGACAATAGGTCTACAGTACTATCTACTCATGATGTCGGAGAAAGCGTGACTGTCCGTCCATAGTCGAGTCCATAATGTAAGTGTAACGTATCCATCCGTAAATGACCTTCAAAAGTTGCTATTTGAGCATGCACTGTTAGCTAAGGAATTGTGACGTTGCATACGTGTAAGGATAAATCATGGCGCGTGAAGGGTATCAAAGAAAAGAAGTGCTTGACAGGATATGTATGTATGACTGTCTGGAGGTATCAACGCCCATCAGGACTTGAGAAGCACGTCGTCGAGCGGTGCTGCGACTGAATTGCAGAGCGCGAGATGAGAGTGGTACCCAAGAAAAAAAGACGCCCTTGGAACCAAATGATATGGTTTATGCGCCCATTGCGCTCTGGAAATCTGAAGGACCTCGTTTCCCCGCTATACCACCACTTCCCAAAATACCTCGCGGACCTTGTGCGCAGCTGGACTCTGTACCCGACTCTCCACTCCAAGTGCACTGAGGTCACACACGGGCTTGTCAAACTTGAGCCCTGCTGCGATGAACGTTGATCGCCGTATTAGATGCGTAGAAGGTGAATATGATGACGAAGTCACTCCCGAGCGAGTTGTATGGCGCCAGAACGTCGTCGGTCGATCTACAATCAGAACGTCGGGACTGAGCAATCATGATGAAGCTGACACGACGGAGACTCACGTAACGGTGGTGGCGGCTTCAACAACTCGTTCTTATTATGCCCATACCCAAACGACCACGTTCTTGTGGCCGACGTCGGTGTGTTCCATGTGGTCATGCTCCTCTTGGTGCGATGCCTCGTGAACTGCGGTGTTGTCGAACCCGTTGATGAAGGTGAATTTGGAGAAGAGTCATTCTCGAGCTGGAAAGTGGTCTTAAATGGAGGGGCACTTCGAGACCGTGTGGGGCGATGTCGGGTGTTAGGATACCGGGTGGTTCGTGGTGGCAAAGGTTCCGGCGATGGTACTCTAGTCTTGTACTGAATCGCAGAGTCATCTGGAGGAGCACTTGACGAAGAGGAACACGAAGACACCGAGGTGGTATCCAATGATAACCTCGTCGACGTCGATGTAGACGCCGATACGGAGGATGACTGAGAGGCTTCCCTGTCGTGCGCTGGGGAATCTGACCGTGGCCCTGAAAGTATCATCACCACCTCTGACGGTGTCGATGCTTCTTCCTCTTCCTTCTCCTCTGCAATACTAGTGCTTGACAGCCTCCTACTCCTCATTGCGTTGCTTGCATATACGTCTAGTGACCGTGATTGTTGCTCTTTTCGTGTCGGTGGTGAAAGGCAGTTCTTCGGTCGCCTCGGAATCCCTGTTCCATTCCAGGAGAAAGGTCTTCTGCTCTGAGGTATTAGAGGCACTGGAGGTAGGGAAGTAAGGACCGTGAGGTCTGCCATCGTCGTTGTGGTGAAGGGAACACCGTAAGAGTATAGATACAAAAGCAAATCGTCGTGTGAATATGTGTAGTTCTTGGCAAGCATATCCAAACAACACGTAATCGCAATAGATCATATAGGAAGGGCCATTCCCTTCGAGACGACCACTTTGGAGCGTTACGAAAATATTTATTCCGAGCTTCCTTTCTGTCACCGTATTCTCCGTTAACGTGGCTATGGAGGTTGCGACTTTGAATTTATCGAAACTTCTCTTACACTGGCTATCAATCCGCCTACTGCGGTCCGGGGAAATCAGGCTTCGCAATTCGAGTTCGTGTGTCGGTCGCTGATATCTGATCAATACCGGCACCAAGATGACCGCGTACAGTCAAGGCCATCCGACCTCAGGTCTGCAGAGTTTAAGTAGCTTGAGTGGCAAGCGAATTGTCAACGTTAGTAACATTCATCGGGATTCTCAACAAATGTTAAATTTTCCTACCTATAATGGTCGTCCCCGCCGATTAAAAATTTGCCGTAAAGCTGTCAATGTACCCCAATTACGGCACCTTTGTATGCCGAATGTCGCCATGCATCTATAAAGACGTCTATAGTAGCCCTGCTCTGCGACTGAGAGCAAGAAAATTCTCTGAGACGGGTAATCGTGAACGCCTCCGAGATCCTTCGTACAGTTAATCAGCGCGGGAGCTTACAGGTAAGATTACCGTGCAGAATCCATTAATCATATATTGATTGTGCACATCTGCTGGTGCATCATATGGTGTATCTAATTCAGCTGCGATTCGGTCATGTAGCAGATAAAAGCATGTTTAGGGCAACGATAGCACCTTGCATGTCGTAGATGTGTATGGTAACCCACCGCCACGACCGGGATCGAAAAAATTCTGGAAAAGCCGCGAAATACAAAATAAACACGAACACTTCCGATATTATCCCGTAACAGTAGGGTTTATCATTGAAAGTTGAAACCTTAGTCTATATGAATATTACGTCATAGTGGCGATACTATCTAAATATAGTTGCCATTTGGTCATTAGCATGTATTAGATGATGATAAGTTTACGAGAGCGATAAACGACCTCCCGTAAAACTCAAAGACGAAGGATGATCACTTCGGAACATACTTCAACCTCCTGGGCACTCGATGCGTCCTGGAAAGAAAGATACTCGACAATTGAATTTATCGGGTCAGAGGGAACTAGAAAACTCGTAAATGAAAATGGATACGTTAGGTAAACTTGCAGTTGAAATAACGCATGCCGAATGGCAATCACGCTGCAGCGACGAGAACATAACACCAGTGCGGTCTTCTGGAGTATGCTATGAGTATATCATGATTGACCGATCAGCTTTCAGCTTCAAGATATGCTCCAGGCAGCCCCGGGGCGTGCAGTGTCAATCAAAAGCAACGAGTCAGCCCTGAGCCGATGTATCCGCAGCCCCTGGAGTGGTATCCAAATAGCAGTCCCCGACCGACGCTCGTACATCTGGGAAGCCTGAAAATAGAAAGGATCCTGAGGGTCACTACCAATCAAGAGTAAAGGCATTGCGTCTTGATGATGGTCCGTCCCGGCCGGAATGCCGGCATTTAATTTATAGGACCGGGGAAACGAAAGCAAAGAGTTTGGAATGTAAAGATTTATGCCGATCATACAACGATAATGGTAGAAGATTCACTACCTAATAAAGCCAGTAAATAGTGGGTTTAGTAGAGCCGCATGCTATCGCCCTTGAAGATTAAGTTACAATTTCCCGACGCATATTTAACCATTAATACAGTACTGCGTGCCGCAAAGATTCTGTCTTAGAATCGAAATAAGCATACTATCAGGATTCAGAATGACTCACAAAATGGTTACCTTTAGTATTAAATAATTTAACTAGACCAGAAGTGCCAGGACCAGCTCTCAACTTGTCGAGCCACCTCCGGAGTCAGAGGTCTCCTGAAACGGCTCCGGCTCCGGCTCCTCGACTGGCGCCAACGCTCAGCTATAGGATTAGCGAGATGCAAGGACCTGCTCCGATCCCGCAGAGATTTCGACAACGTTGGCGGGGAATCGGTGAGAGTGGACGGAATCGAGGATACAGACGAAACGCGTTTCAATCCCTTAGATGGAGGAAGAACCTGCGAGTCATCCTCAGTATTCGATCGGGTATTCAGAGGGGAAGGGTCGGTGGATGGCGGGACAACGGATATTTTGATGTCAACTTCGTCTTCAGACTCTACATCAGTCTCCGAAGACGAAGACCAAGTAGAATCCTGGCGACGTCCGCAATTGAGACAATGGCTATCCGCTGTGTCAGGCCCATCATCATCAAGCAGAGACGCCTTGGCACCTTCCACTCCCACAGAGGTCTCCGTTCCATCAGCGCTGATAACGAGCGCAGCGTGAGTGTCGATCTCCTGTTTCATGGATCTCTCAGCCTTGCTGGCAAGAACCTGGGGCGATTCACGCTGGAGATGATGGAGAGTATTGCGGACAAAGTCGTGCATCGCCATGAACGAGCGTGACCACACCTCTAAGAATGGGAAAGTTTGGAAAACATGAACCTAGTATGGGGTAAAGTCTTAGAAGACTATTGATTACAAGAAGTAACCAGAACTTACACCATCCTGATAAAGTTCGTGGCGAACGTTCACGCCTGCTAGTTCCGCCTTGTGTGCGAGCAGGGCGATCTCGTCCCGCAGAACTTCGGAGTCTCCAGATTGGATGAGAAGGGGTGGGAGATCTTTGAAATCACCGAACAACGGGCTGGCATAAGGATGCATCAAGTACCGGTCAATGTTGTCTCCCAAGTAATTAGCGATCGGATTCATGTGGTCCTTGGGTGAGAATACCGGGATAACGTCGTATTGAGCATTTGATTCCCAGGACTCGCCGCTCATAGTAAGATCTGCAGACAAGGTGAAACAACGTATATATAGTTGAGAAGCCTGAAGGTCACTTACCAACCCATGGAGACATCAAGATCGCCCCTGCTGGCATCGGATAGTCATTATCTCGAAGATACATCAACAATGCCAGTGATAGGCCCCCGCCAGCACTGTCTCCGCAGATAATGATGTTCTCCGGCGGAATGTGCAAGTCGTCGATAAGACGGAAGTACCCAATAACAGCGTCGTGGAGGGGCCCGGGGAAATGTGTTTCTGGTGCAAGCCGATAATCAAGGGCTAAGGAAGACACCGGTCACGAAAGCTAGACAGTCGGTGAACAAAACAGCTTACAGAAGACACGAGAATCGGTGTACTGCGCCAGAGGCACGGAAATCACACGCTTTTCTGATGCACTACCCACATAGTATGCGCCTCAAATGGGTTAGAGGGTCGGCAAAAAAGCACCAAGGAGCACAAGCACTCACCACCATGAATGTAGAGCATAACACGTTCTGTCTTCTTGGCGAAAGTGTGGGACCCGCTCTCACCAATCTGAGCCGCCTTCCACTCTGTCTGAAGTCGATTCCAGGTGCGCTTTCCGACGACCCATTCGCCAGACAGTTCGCGTTTGCCTGTTTCTTGACGATCGAATTCCTCCAGGATACCACGAAGACGGCGCTTCTTGACGCGAAAGGTAACTGGCGTTACGAGCGCGTCTGGTGGTGCGGGACCCATACCGCCCATACCCATGAACATACGAATAGAAGGCTCATCAAATGGTAAGAAGTCTGCAACATGATAGCATAAGAAAAGTCACATACAACATCCATGAGATCCGTGTGTTGACCGGCGTTACGCATGAGACTTGACATGAGAGTCATTTGAATACCCCACGACTTTTTTCTGGGGCCCCAGATAGTGTGTACGAGCGCATCTCCGGTCATTTGTGTGGCTGGGATCAAAGATGAGGGCATTGGCTTTGTAAGAAGCAAATAAAATCTACCCTTTGAAGCTACAAACCAGCCGTATTTCCACCAATGCCATAGCCTGAAGTCTGGCTTGTGTTCGACCTTGACGTTGGGAATCATTCGAGCAGATGGTGGAGCAATGCCGGGCGTCGTGTAGTGACGTATCAGTTCCTGGAGATGTTTAAGTTCCCCGCAGCAGCCACTCGAACAGTCCTGTCCTTTGGCCTTCTCCTCGTTCTTCTCGCCGTGGGATGAAACCAGAATCATAATGAGTAAATGTTGAGGAGGTGATGTTTTGAAGAAAACAATGAGGATGATGGAGCCAAGCAGGGTGTTTTATATGGGCCATGCTCGTATAATGATAGGCAAGGACGCGTTCAAACAGGGCAATACAGCTTTTCCGTGACGGAGTGGATTGTTTTGGCGCATCAAGTCGCATTTGGAACGATCCCCGCCGCAAAGTGCCGGCTGCCGCAAGCCGTGCGTCCGATCGGAGAATAAGCAGCCATTGATTCATCCAGAAGGCACTTCATATTAAGCTAACGAGTCCAGCCGTCGCCCAAGTGGTCATCCAGTGGTCATGATGGAGGATTAACTGATTGTACAAGTATCCTGGGCCTAAGCGCCCGAAAGCAAGGTCGACATGGTGCCTTGAAGGGAGAAAGCGAAGGGAGACGGGTAAATATTTTTGGAGAATGTCCTTGGCAAACATACTCGATTTCCTTTTCAGGAACCATTGGAATTCACGATGGGTCAGGGTGCTCCGCCAGATCAAAATGGTGGGGTCCGGGATTCAGCCGTGCATCAGGCAGGGTGGGCAGCATCAATGGAATTGGAATGGGAAATACGCGGCTCGATCATTTCTCGCGATATATCAGCGTCCCATCAGCTGCCCTGAGCGCCCTCCGTATCGGGACGCCCCGCCCATACAGCTGAGTATCAGGTATGCGACACACTCCGTACGAAAATGATCCGTAATTGCACCATTTTTGTCATGTTTCTCATCAGGGGATAATGGCTGGTTGCGTAACAACGGAATGTTTCTTTCACGATCTGGTGGTCGGTATGGTATGCGGTATGCGTATGTAATTTTGTCACCAAGCAGGAGGATCGAGGATCAGATGGGAGTGTCTCCAAGGCCATTGTGAACATCCATGATTCTGATGGAAACGCGTATGGTTCTTCGTTTATCACAAAGAACATGTAAGGCCGTAGCACACGAACAGTTATTTGGAACTTGAGATGGAAGCTGGCAAAGAGTTTATGTCACGTGAGCGTCTAGACCTCCAAAGGTAATGACAAGCATGAACAATCACTGCCTACTAGTAATTTTCTTTCTCCGTCGAGTCAGCGTTTCCGTTTCTCTTCATGTTTTTGGTGTCCCCAGGTCGCCATGAGTGAAGTTTTGGAGGAAAACCCATAATTCTGGTGACTCAAGTATTCCAGCTGGGGGATACTACGAGAATTTGTTAATTGATAATGGCACGCCCTCGCTTCGACCCGCTGCCTTGCGTTCCGCCAACGGAGAATATACCGCTTTCTCATCATGGAAGCCAATGGACACCACTTATAACCTGCCCTGCTGATTTTCCTTTAGAATTGGTACGCCGATCTGTCATTTGTCGAGCTTCCTGGGATTCTCAGTCTATCTTAGTTCGAAATCGCCATCGCGCAGCTCGTAGATCATCCGGAATACAACTCTACCCTTATCCTTCGATCAGAACGTCTCTTGGATATGAACACCGAATTTCCCACTGAGATTCCACGACTAGATGGCTTTGAACCGACGCGCTGTATCCATCGACGTCTGTTACCGCGTCGACCGGGTCGCGATGCTGCTTTGGAGCAGTACTGCACGTTGTATTCAAAGGGGGAGAGTGCTTCATCTGCATTGGTGTTGACGCCTTTGGGATCGCCTCTACCCTATTATCATCCCGCGGTATCTCATTTGGCTTTCCGCTATTTGAAGTCTGAACCAGCGACGCTGCGGATCGAGGTTCTTCCGCTGCCGGACACGCCTTTGGATCCGAATTCACGCCTGTATAGAACTTCTCTCGCGTTACTGGACACCTTGCATCGATATGGATGGGGTGCGATGACCAATTATAAAAAGAGGGTCAAGCATGATAATCTAATACAGCGGGAGGCGTATCAGGATCTATATCTCATCATGCGGGAAAAGCACAAGCATCTGGTGGACACTTGGCAAGAAGCTACGGATCCGTTGAAGCACGTATTTGAGGCACGTGTAGTATATGTCCATGTTTTTCCCTTTGGCTTACTGATCTTAGGATAGGACATCGGAATCGCCACATTTCTCATGCTCCTTTGGAAAGAAACATACAGGAATGCTGATACTATCAGCAATGATGAGGAAGAGAGTGAACCTTGGCCTCGACCACCAGGGGGCTTCCTCGACTTTGGCTGCGGCAACGGGCTGCTAACACATATCCTCATTTCTGAAGGCTACTCTGGCTGTGGTATCGATCTTCGTGCACGCACGTCGTGGTCGCACTACCCTGCGGCGACCCAACCACATCTCCACATCCACGCTTTTGATCCCTTCTCTTCCAGCCCGGACCCCTTCCTAAAATCCGGCATCTTTATCATCGGTAACCACGCGGATGAGCTCACACCGTGGGTTCCCATTTTGTCGACACTATATTCTGCGTCGGGATACCTTTCCATTCCATGTTGCCCCTGGAGCTTCGACGCGAAATACGACCGTTCATTGCAAGCACCGTTTCCCGTCAGTGACGAAGCTGTATTCGAGGAAAGCCTGTGCCTGGGTGGCCAGGCAAGCGCTGCATCTGTGTATTCGATGTACCGCGTTTGGCTAGCTAGTCTCAGTCTTCACTGCGGATGGAAGGTGGAGTGCGAGACACTGAGGATTCCAAGTACAAGGAACTGGGCTATTGTTGGTACGTGTAAGATTGCTGTATTGGTGAAAGTCTTCTGAGTGATTGCGCTACAGGAAGGCAGAGGATTGAGGACTCTGATGCGAACGAACATGTAGAGGACATACTCCAATCTGTCCGTGATCGGGGTATATTCAAACCTAGACAGCCAGAAGGTAAAAGCAAAGAAGATCATTGATAATATCCTGCGAAGCATGAGATTCCTAGCTTCTTATGACAAGACATCACTGTGTGTAAGCTATGCTACAGTGTATCTACGGCACCGAGCAGGCACCATTGCAAATCCGAGCGACCTTTATGGCGCGTTATCCAACTTCTGTCATGGAGACGGTCTCGGAGAATGCGCGCATAGCGCTCGACACAATCGAGGCAGGTTATGATAGTGCGGCATGAACTGCGGGCTGATGAGATACGGTCTGGAAGGTCGTCGAGGTCAGACCACAAGCCACGAATTCCTTTCATAAAGCGAAGAAAGCGGTCCATTTTATCCAAGCTACGCAGGTTGAGAATGAGACGCGGCTTAAGGTCCGTTAGATTGGTTTCCATGGCGGGCACAAGTTCCCAGCTTGCCTTTCAACAGTCAAGTTTGAGGAAGGCTGTTGCCTCTTGACTGAACAAGCTTGCTATACCTAATACACTGCTTATGGCGAACGTTGCTATCGTCATTGCCTGAGTAGGCGAGCGTAAAGTGCTCGTTGAAAGCGTACGCGTCGAATCCCTGGTGAAAATTTATATTCAGAACGCACGTAAGACGAACCGAATGCAAAAAGCTTACCATTTGGGTCAGTGAGTCCATGTCGTGCCGCCCCATAGGCAAAGTCCTCGACGCCTCTGCATCTTTTGCACCACTCATGCTGTATCCCACGACGCCGTTTACAATGACTTCTGTGACAAGCTCCTTGGTGGCTTCCACACCACACCGGCTTTCGTATTTTCTTGAAGCACGATCTTGGTGAAAATTCCCTCAAAACGACGATCGAGAATACGTGCCGCTACCAAATGAATCACGACATCTAGGGACTTTTTCAAACGGCGGTGCATATTTCGTAACCTGCATACGATTGATGTCGTTAATTTACAGCAGTAGAATGACAGGAAGGTCTCACATTCTTCTGCCCTCGAGTTCCGCTGCCACAGCCTCCATGTCTCCCAAGCGCTTTGTTAGCGTGGCATTCGCATGTTACTTTTATCTTGGTCTTCGAGTGAAGAAGATCAACCAAGAACTCCACGTTGAGCTCGTTAAACTGGAGTTAAACTTTTGTTGTGAGAGTTTATTGTAACAATAGGTAATTTGGCTCGGAGGGGCTTTTTCGACAGATGTGGATTGGCCCTCCTCAGCTTCATTCGCAGAGTCCTCCGAAGAGGACATTTGGGATGCAACGAGAACGAGAGAAGAAAAAAACCTTTGAGCAAGCACGCTCTGGGCTTGACAGATACCCCAAGCAAACAGAATCAAATTAAACAAGGCTTCTTTGTTGCTTCAGAGGGGGAGCTGCTCGCAGTTAAATTATCCCAGGGCAGAGAAACATGAAAGTCTGCCACAAGTCTGCTAGTTCCCTTGTATTTGGTTCGAAGACGATAACGATTGCTAGTCCAACCGATAGGTTGATTGGGATTAAGGGCTTGGAAATGCATCGTCATGAGCAAGGCGAGCAGAAGGAGCGATGCAGAGACAACAAGTATATGAACGCAAAAGAGTGGGGGAAATTTTCGGATCTTCCAGAGAGGTCGACTTGACACTTGACGCATCGAATAACGCATGAATCCAGCATTGTTGTACATACTAGACAGCGTAAATTCGGAAAGAGTACTTCTCAGCCCAGTGAGGCTGACGCGCCACGGATGTGCATAGCAGAGATAAATCAGAGGAGCTTGCTACACTATAGAGTAAAGCGCAGAGGGGCCATGTAAACCGGAATATCGAGG
Organism: Desarmillaria ectypa; assembly: GCA_030407005.1. Classification (NCBI taxonomy): domain Eukaryota; kingdom Fungi; phylum Basidiomycota; class Agaricomycetes; order Agaricales; family Physalacriaceae; genus Desarmillaria; species Desarmillaria ectypa. The sequence continues at coordinate 659,689 of JAUDYN010000010.1, forward strand.
GCAACACGATGTCCCCATGGTGGACATCGTTTACGTTGGAAGATGACGATCACGTGGCGGTGCAAGAAAAACTTCGTACACTGCCTCGGGTTGTCAATATTTGACGTTTTCGTGGCGCTTCCAGCCTTCGTCCTTTTAACGGAGCTCCTTGCGACAGATATTGACAAGCCGAGGGAATGCATGATTTTTTTGCACACACCGACCATTGGCAATCTCATACTCACTGGATTAGTTGTTGATACTATTGTCCAACGGGTGGTTGAAGGAAACCCTCTGTAAACCGATACTTACAACTGTACTATTAGCCTGACAATATTTATTTGCTCCTAACATTCCTCACCGAAATGAATGACATCGCTTGCGGTAGCGGTGTAAATCGGCCGTTATATGGAGATGCAAATCCGCTTGCCGACTCGGACATTTCACATCTCATCGGACCGCAAATGTACAACGGCCCCGAGTCGGCATAGCTTATTTTCAGCTTTGTCGACAAGGCTTAAGCAAGGCGTTTTCATTATAGATCAGATTACAACAGCGACATACGGGGCGGATCGTAGAAAGAAGCAAGAAAGCAGACTCATACATAATACACTAGAATGTAACCAGCTATTCTACGCAAGCAAATTGTTTTATTACCAGAATATTTACCATTAATGCATGGGGACCATCACCTGCTGTGGTTGGTAGGCCCCATATGTATTCTGGTGGTGAGTATGACTGTACGTCGCTGGTGGAGTCGAACTCGCAGATCCTCCGCTTCCAGGAGAATTTGCCTGTGGCCACGTGAACCTGCATCAAAAGAGCCGTCAAATCTCTGATCCGACAAACAGACATGGAACGTACCCAGGCATCAACATTCCCTGCCACCACTCAGGATTCTTCAGCGCCTGGATTGACGCGAGCATATCAACATCCCCGCCTCCAGGGCTCCCAACGATCCCGTTTCCGTTGACACCCCCGTTTCCATATTCGAAACTATAATATTCAAGATCATTTCCGAACTGAATCGGCCCAGCACCAGCCGCATACGTCGCTTCCGGCCTATAAATCGGGGTTTGCGGTGGTTGCTGTTGAGTGGGCTGATAACCTGCAGCATGATAACTGCTTTGGTCTTGGACCACCGAGAACTGCTGATATTCACCGCCACTTCCGCCCATCCCGCCACCTCCGCCACCAGGTCCGCCCATGTTACTCGGAGGAATGGTTTGTAAGCGTCCGACAGTCGCTCCCTGGCCATCACGCCGGTACTTGCCCAGTAACGTGGCCAAGAATCTGGCGTACAACTTTGGCGTATGTCGATCGTCGATGGCAATGCTGGATGAGCTGAGCTTCTGAATTAGAGTTCCAATGAGATCAAAGATTTCGTCTTCATCGGCTTTGCTGAGAAGAGCAGAAAATTCAGGTCGAAGGAGCTGTTCTCGTATCAATACCACGAAAGGAAGAAGACTAGCTATGACAGTTACCTTGAGTAGGAACGCAGATGCGAAGGCCGCGAAGATAAAGTGACCATCTGGCGCGTACCGCATGAACCCGCTTGGCGCTAGTTCTTCATTCATGCACCTGATCACCGTCTTGGCCGATGCAAGACACTATAACATTGTCTGTGAGTATCAGTTTCGAAAGAAACCCGCGGCTACTGACCTTGTTGAAAAACAGGTCATCGCCTGCTTGTATCCCTCTATGGAATGCCTGCTGGAATCCAAACGAAAACATCACCAGGCGGGAATAGCCCACCAAACTGCGCAGGGCATGAAATCAATGAAACTTCTAAGCTTGAAAAATCGAAGCTGAACTCACAATGGCAATAGACTGGACCTGAACACAGCTCCGCCATCACCACCGACGGCTTTGAAACGCCCTTCCCATTCCTCTTTAAATGCCTCTAACTCCCGGTCATACCTCATCGTTACGTCCCGAAAATCCACCCTCTTCAGACTACTCAGTCCGCTGCCCTCGGCGAAAACCTCATCATGGAACCTCGCCACAATGCGCAACAATACAGTATATCCGCACATATGCACATCGTAGTCGAGGTTGTAACGGGACTTTTTATACCAGTCCGCTGAATGACGAATGATCGAATCCTCTTTGATCGTTGAAGGTTTCCCAAATTGAGTCGCTGTCGAGCGGTCGAGGTTGAAGCAGATTTGCCACACACGGGTCCGATTGAGGATCTCGCGTTCCTGCTTTTCATTCGTCGGTTTTGTCGTTGGAAGTTGATGCAAGTTCAGGTCAGTGGCAATACTATTGGGACGATGAGAGAAAGAAAACAAACGAATTTATGGGACGTACCGTATGGCCAGACCCGTATACAACCAACTCCGATCTTCCTCCCATCGCCTGGCAGGAACGGCGTAGATACTCATCAATATATACGCCTGGCACAGCTCAACGCTCTTCCATCCGTCAATAAGGGCGTTTGCAGCAGAATGTTTAGCAAAATGCATCGCTATGGGATAAATACTTGACTTTGGAGGATGATATCTGGAGGAAATGGCGCATATAACTGTAAAGAGGAAAGGACATCTTGCGAACGTCGATTGTGGAGTGTGTAGAACAGGGTCAAGGAGGGATACGAAAGGCTAAACTATCCATCAGCAGTGATCATTGAAAGCAATATTTCCTCACATTGACATGTTTGTAGAAACTTCAGATAGAACATCAGGGTAAAAAAAAATAGAAGATATTGACGAATTCTCACATGTCAAACAACCGCTCGACGTCTTCCGGCGCCACAAGGCCGTGCACCAGTATCTCTGGAGGACTGTGTTCCTCTATCAACGTGGCGCGGATGTCCAGATTGGTTGCAGGGCCTAGAGTCAGTGTAAGCGGGCCCAAAAATATCACAACGGCAGAACATACCAGGCATGAAATAAGTCTCATTCGCCACACCAACATTGTCGTCGTCCACGTCGTCGCCCTTCTTTCCCTTGCCCTTCTTAGTTCCCTGATGCGATGTCAAACTCAAATTCGCAATGAGCCCGAGAGGAACATGTGAGTCGGGAAGTGCCGTTTGTGTTTCTTCCTGTTCCTCCTCTTCCTCGTCACGGGGAACCAAACCATACCGCTGGGCATGCGTCACTCGACTCCCTCCTTCATCATCGTCCGATTCTTCATCTCCTCCACGGAGATCATTGAACGAGCTCGTACCTCCAGCAGCATTCTGTACGCTGGACTGAAGACGATCAAGCCAGGCAAGAACGTTGCGGTTGCTGGCGTCTGACGGTGAAGTCGCCATACGATACGATGCAATGGAAAGAGGTGTCGCAAGGTATGGATTGTGTAACTGCTTAAGGAGACTCTCAATGATCGCGTCTTTCTGCCGGATCTGGGCTAGGAGGTATTCCCGTTTGCTAAGGTGCATATATGAGGATTTTTCTAGGAAAGAGTAAATTTGCGACTTACTTTGGCGCCGTCCTTGGTTTCCGCCCCTCGACGATGCAGACATGACCACCAGTCTTGCACCGTTTACATGTGTTCTCGTTGGATGGGAAGTCGCATTTCATCTTGAGTTTCTTGCAATGGGTGCATGCCCCGGGTCTACGCTATCAGCCACTCATCCTTGGGACAATGCCATACTCACAGTCTAGACACTCTCGAGCCGCTTACGCCCCCTACGCTGATACCGATATCGTCATCGCTGCCATCGGACTCGCTGTCCCTCGCTGGTATGCGCTTTCTCTTGTTCGCTGTCTGCCTCTGTAGTTGCTTTGCTGGTAGAGTAGGATATGACGGCGCTGGGTGATGCTGCTGCTGCTGCTGCTGCTGTTGTTGGTGCTGGTAGCTGGACACTGGATAGTAGTTATTGTAGCCATTTTGCGGCGGATACGGCTCTGTCGAGTAGTAATTCGCTGGATGAGCCGGCTGCTGCTGCTGCTGTTGTTGTTGTTGTTGTCCGTAGTCGTAGGATTGCGTCCACTGCTGGTATCGCTGTGGATGAGCGCCCTGGGGATGCTGGACGAGCTCGTCAGGATCGTAGAACGTGGTGGTAGGTCCAATCATAGCGGCTTGGGAGTCGTCGCCCGGGGGCTGACTTCTTGACGCCATTGAGCGAACTGCCAACCGCAAAGATCGCGTTCATTTTGGGTTGTCTATTTCCCCCTATGTCCACTGCTTTCTCACCTGCCAATCAGCCGAAGCAAGTTCGGCTTTTGCGATTTCCCGGTTGAGAAGTGGAGAAAAGGCGAGTACAATAGGGTGAAGTGTTTGCTACAGATCCAAAAGATATCCTTGCATCTTCTACGCGATAAGGGGAGTAGGAAGGAGAGAGTCAAGAGATGTACTGGTGTCGCAGGTGTGGACAAATCTGAGGCGGTTTTTGTACCTTTTTAATTTCTTCTTCCTCGATTCAGATGGCTTTGTACAAAAACTCTTTGGTCCGGGTCGGGATGATCACTTTACGTAACAAAATGCCCATAAAGGGTGATGGATTAATAACGTGGTCGCAATCACAAGCGCGTTATTTTTAGTCATTGAGCGTGCTGAGACGATCCTTTCTAATGGAGCACAAGATACATGGACAGTTCTGACACGGAACGTGGTTTGAGTCCTTAAGGAATCGGGTAATACCAAGACAAAGCCAGATATGAGCTCAGTTCTTGAAGAGTCATGGCAGGACACATGGATTAGATGCTGCAATGGTAATGAAGCATGAGGTGATGATATGCCGTTGTAGAGAGAAGCTCACATGAACGTTGGCTCCGCGGACAGATTGACGTCTTGGGCTCAAAGTTGTAGCTCTCCCAAGGGATCGCTAGGGTAACCTACTTTAAAGCTTAAGCCCTTTCAACTGAAATAAAATAATAGCTAAAGCACTGCGATTTCAAGTCAAGAAAACACACTTTATTACGAAAAGGGGCATGCTAATTTGGCCGTAACGGGATGCTGAAAAGTGGGGTAATCAGCCTCGTGCATATTCTTCCACTGGAAATGCAATTGCTATCTCGTATGAAATCTGATGAACCGACAGACAGGATGTTGGGGTCGCGTCTCCCTGTTTCATCAACCCGGCCGTATTAGTCTCGCCCATGGGTGGGATGATTTTATATCCGCTACTACGTCTTGTTGATGTACAAATATTTTTCACGGGGGCAGGGAACATACGTATCCAGTCGTTGGCCCCATTTTGAAGACGCTAAAATATATAGGGTAAAGCTACTTGATGAACCTCAGGAAGGGACTTACTCCAGTGTGATACGACACGACATACGGAAAAAAAAAGTGGATTATATTTCCCGTCAAGTCGTTCGAGAAACTCTGGACAACGATATATGGCATCAGTGAACGAAAGGAACCAGGTTGTCAGATACTCAGTGACTACCCCGGAAGTCGAGGTGAAAGGCATTTATGCTTGACATTTCTGTCGCGTAGCTTGGACGCCCAACGTCTGCGTAATTTATTTGACGTTGAGCGCCGGTACATATAACCCTTGTGAATTTCACTACCAAATCAATAGACTATCGGAGGAATAACTCACCAAGATAATCGGTAGGTTTAATTTCGCAATTGTTCCTGTATTTCACGGGTTGCCATCGCTGCTGAGAAGGTTAGTTCGTATGCTCGTCTCCCATGAATAAATAGTTCTGACATGTTCATAAACCGGCGTTATTTAAAAAAACAGTGGCTCAGTCCAGACCATATGGGTAATGACTCATTACAACTCATCTACCTGCATATTACGAATGATGCCCAGGATGCGCTCATGTTCTTCACCAAAATTGGGGCAATTATGGTCAAGACTCATTTTTTATTTTACTTCCGCCGTTCCTGGAGACTGTCAACGTTTAAACAGAAATTCGTCGCGAATTCTTTCAGCTCACCATTAAAGTGTTGATCGCATATTTCTTTACTATGACAGCCAGCGCCATTTCGTATTGGCCCTGAGGCGTTCAAAGTTCTTGCCACCACCAAGTCCATGAGCGCCATGGACCTACCAACAAAACGGAGTTAAACACAAGCTTTCATCGACCAGGCCCCGCTCGTATCGCACATCTAAGGCGCCATCATCATATATGAACCCTCGCGCAAGCCAATCAGACAAGGTATTAGAACCTCTCGCCCTTCGGGGATCCGTCCTCTGCGCTGACGAATGCGATCAGAATTCCCGAAACCCGTGGCCCACCCAGAGAGCCAATGAGGGTACCTGACGATCAAATGAACTACCTTTCGCGGGTAGCTTCGAGGTAGCTTCGATTCCTATGTAACAATGCCTGCTCCAGTTGTGATCCGCCGAGATCAAACAGGACTCCAAGGCTAAGATAGAAACAGAGTACAGCGAGTGATCCCAAGAGTCTAAGACTAGGGTGAAGGATGACTTTGCCAATGACGGGGACAACCAGAGAAAAAAATGCAATCTTTATGGATAAAAGTGCAGGTTTCCCATTCATATGCTCATCCGTTTTCACGAGATATTTGTCATTCTCAGTGATCGTCTCGCTCAGCGGTCTTCTCGAACATTTTGTCTAGCAATTATCTCGGGATTCCTCCTCGGGGAACCCCGCTTCCAGACCGCCTCAACGCTGATGCAAGGGGCTTATCGGGAACAATCGAGGATTATTCAGGGTATCTCTGAAGAATAGCCAAGGTGAAGTCCTTGGCATTCGGTGGTCGTGGTCGAAAGGAAAGTGATCATTTCGGTGGCAATGATCGAGAGCGTCGTGATCGCGCCATGATCAATTCGACTGGATTATTACTCTCACACCCTCATCTTAGTATGATCGCGAGGATAAACGGCATTTTACCGTCCTAAGAGTTATCGGAGTCGCCACTGGAGTCGTTGAACACGCTGTCATTTTCGAGGTCTTTCACGCCTCCGTCATCAATGAATTCCCATCTTCTACCAGGATTCCGAGGATTTCAATTTCCTTCTTGAACGTGAGCTTTATTCTTTCCAGGTTCTCGATATACCCAGCTTATCTCTGTCGATCGACTGTCGGTCAAGGCTGGCATTTTTAAAGGGGCGATGTGCTCGTGCTCGTAGCTCTTGTGTGATAATCGCCGACCACCCCGACAAAATCAAGGGGATGCAGCCTCCATACTCCTGTCCACAGCAGCCAGTTTCCATAAAAACCATGTGCTTCAGAAGTCTTCAAGTTCGAATCAACGAGAACCTTGGTTGAGGGTCACCATTGCAGCTTAGCTAAAATTTCAGGGTCTGTACGATTCAAAGTTTTTCGGCGGATCGAAGTGACATACGGGCGACAGGTTACGATCTCCTAGACGACCACTGACGGAATGAGGTCTTGGAAGTTTTAGATACAGACTCACTTTGTTATGAAGGGAAGCGTGCAGCTTACAGCGGTACACAGTGAACACCGTCATGAAGCGTCCATAGAGAAGCAGAGGCTGGGTATTCCATATCGTGAAGTCGCGACTCGCGAAGGAGCAAGCTGGAGCAAGACAATGTGTTTCACGAAGTCCTTCGGAATTATAGTCAGCCAAGTTGTCACCGTGTCATCCCTGTAATGTAAATCACGGCGTAAATCAAGTTCGAAGCAGGGAATAGATGACTTACGTTCAAGCCGTATACGAAAATCATCTAAGATGTTTCAAGAATTTTCACGAAGTCCTTCTCAGAAGCACCCAACAAGCGAGCACTATGGAGCTCAGGGCGAGTCTCCAGGCACGTCATACAAGTTAGGCAGGTACATCGCCTCAAGAAAGATTATATGTAGTTTGAAAAAGCACACTTCTTGGACGGTGGGTCAAGTTCAACTGATGGGGAAACCAGAATACAGGGTGGGAAGAAAGCACCTATTCTCTGAATTTTCGGTGTAAACGTTACCACCACCACGTTCGCTCCCCAGTTGAGGAAAAAAACGCACTTGCTTCCATCAGACTAGTTGTTCTCCGTCTCTTCGATCTTTTTATCTACAGGAAGACAGAAGTGACACTCCGGAGTCCGTATGGTACCATGTACGTACGAATGTCAGCCTCGATTTCTACTGTCCAGATATTGAAAAGATGATAAGTTAACACTGTTTTAATTTACAAAATTCGGGAACATTGCAAATTCTCCACAACCAGCGTTATAAGAACCTCGAGTAGCGACAGGAGAAACGGGGTTAGAAAATGAAAAATGTCGGAACAGGAACAAGGCCCAAGAGAGAAAAGGGATTATAGGTATCAGCGTCTTTGAGAGCGTGAAGTGTCTCGTACAACTCCTGGTTCTGTTGGGCTTGCCATTTACTACGTGGAAGCAACGTGGAAGTGCCTCCCTGCCTCTGTCCTGAATGCATGGCACTCGGTCCAGCAGCCGACCCTTCAGATCCAAGGTAACCTGCACACGGTTTTTTCAGCATTGACATAAAGTTGGATGATAATGAAAAGTTTTACGGGCTAGCACCAATGACTGTCACTAGTACGTCAAGCAGAGCAAAATTATTTCAGCATGTACTACATGTTTAGCAGCAGATTGCAGGTTGATTTTTGCCAATTCAGTTGGATGGTTTGGTGAGATTTTCGGGCATGATTGCTTTTTTAATACGAGGTCGTCATGGTTCAAGTACAGCTTGAGATACACCGGCCCAATTTGTGCGACTGCCCTTTTATAACATCGCCATTTTTTCAAATTTTTTTTTCGAATACTACTTGCCTTAGAACCCTCTTTCATTACGATGAAACGATGAACAGTACTGCATACTTTGTCACTATTTGAAGGAAATGGTAGACGCTGTGCTAAGGAAAATGGGATACTATGCCGTTTGGCAAGCATGGGAAGCAGCTGAAAGGGTATAAGATTGGGGTTGTTGCCAGAAACTAGCAAGTTGAGAGACACCGGACCCCGGGCTCCTAGGTGAGTATAAAGCTCGCACAAGGCCTCTGATCAGACACTAAACGGACACGGACAATAATCCACGGAGACGGCAATGCGGTACAGGTTAGAGAAGTGTACATGGCTACTGTATGTAGCTTCCGACCGGTCCGACCGACCGAACAAAACCGAAACCTTGACACACTGAACATTTGTTGGAATCCTAGGAGTTGGCAGTTGCACAGGGAAGACTCCAGGCTAGTAAAGCCAGTTATAATGAACTTGTTATTCTATGGCTCCTACAGAGTTCGTATTGATACTACTTCGCACTAAAGTCTAGAATGTACAACTTTCTCTCTTGTGCTTACTCAGCGACTCTCGGCATGATGCCGGATTGCCCCTAGAAATTTCCGGCAAAATTCCAACAACATTAAAGCTGTAGCCGCAAGTCTGAAATGATAACGCGACTCAAGATCCTTTCGATAGTATCAGTTACTCCTTGATAATTTCAAAAAATCCTAGTGCATAGTCTTTCGTTTGAGTCCGGTGAAAATATTTTCACCGACTCAAAGGCTCAGTTGGCGCTCAATGGACCTTTGAATGTATTTGTAATTTGTAATTGAGATAAGATTTTAAAAATTAAATTACATCTTATCGTCTCGGCAAGATGTGATCAAGGAAGGAAGGGCAAGGCCATGTGTCATATTCCTTGTTCTATTACTTCCATCGTGCTCACCACGAGAGACAGCGAACAGCGAGTGAACATGTCGGATCCCTGCACCTCCTCTTCAACTTCGTCAAAGTATGTCCGTTTCCCGGCATTCCAGCTTGGCTGTGTCTCACCAGCACAAGTGCGAACGTTTCAAAGATCGTTGACCCAGACACAGGCGCCGAGCTGTACCGGCACACCGACTTGTGGTTCAACGACGGCAGCGTCGTCTGTCGCGCAGAGGATACGATGTTCCGAGTACACATGTCGCAGCTCGCTCGCCACTCAGTATGCTTCCGGGACATGTTCTCATTAGCCTCGTCGACTCGACATCCACAACCAGGGAGCCTCGACGAAATAGAGGGGTGCCCAGTCGTCTTTCTACACGACAAGGCCGAGGACCTGGCTAACCTTCTCGTCGCACTGTATGACGGCCCGTACGTTTCCATATAATATATCCTCTTTGCCACTTGCTTCACTGCCTTTCAGGAATTTTGGTGATAACGGACATGACGATTTTCAAAGAGTATCAGGCATCCTACGACTTTCGACAAAGTATATTATCGATTCCCTGCGGGAGAAAGCGCTGGCGCATCTGAGGATCGCCTGGCCTTCGACATTAAAAGGCTGGGATTGCCGTGAAGACCTGGCACGATTGTACGAAATGCAGACGACAAACGGCTCCCATCTTTATCCTTCACCAATAGTACGTAATTCTTCTCCATTTCTCGTCGTCGTCCTAACAACAATCAAGGCTGTAATAAACCTCGCACGCGAAGTAGATGCCCCCTCCCTCCTCCCCCCGGCTTTCTACGACCTCTGCCGGTACCCGTTTTGTCAAATCTTCGAAACCTCTCCTAGTTCCTCCCATCCGTCGACCCTTTCTCTCTCCGACACCCAACGCCTCTGTCTCGGCAAGGAGATTGCCCAGAACACCATTACCACCCTCATCCAAGCCATGGGTACCAGCCAATACATTCGCGCCCACATCCGCAAGCCCTCATATGTCTGCGTTTCTGCTGCAGCATGCCGGAAGGATTTCTCTGAGCTCGTCGACCTCGCGACGCAGCATTACCTCTTTGATCGGGAGCGTGGCTTCTGTGACCCGCTGTATGTCGCCGAAGAGTTGGGGCAGCTGAAGAGCGCCGAGTTCTCCGAATGCAAGCCATGTGCGAGGTCACTGGAAACGTGGGCAACGAGAGAGAGGCAGAAGATGTGGAAGATGATTCCCTTGTGGTTTCGCTTGCAGGACTTCAATCCGTCGCCGGTTATGTCTCCAAATCATGATTGAGCTAATTGCTATGTTTCACTGTGTAATAATATATACTGACTATCTATACCTGTATTTGCATACCACTGATATGGGTGGAACTGACCAATCGTATAATTCCAACTTTGACATGATAACCAGGGTGAAGAAATGCGTGGGGTGGTCACTGTTTTGACGAGCATCAGAGAAAATTATTGTCGAGTGGCGACGATGAGAAAGGCTATCTATGTTTTTTCCAAACAGGACTTTTGGGAACTTCCTTGATGGATACTTCAAGTAGGTAGCTATCTGTGGCTGTCCCATCCCGGTCGGTATTGGGTGCTCGCCTTCATGGTGATGACGCCTTGTATATTAAGGGAAGCTAGTGGCAGCCCAAGTTTTTCCGTGATCATAGCAACAAAAACCGGCCTACTTTCGGATGCTTGGAAAAAGGTCACAGTGAAGCGAAGGATAAATAATCAGTGGGCGGGAAAGTGCCGGATCCGGCACAGCGGTCCGATGTTGCGAAGGGCGAGGCTGTGCGCTCACCCCCCATCGCGTTCAAGAAAAATCCCTTCGGCTACGTTGTTTCATTTTGCCTATCTCTTTTAAATCTATGTAATAATTTCTCTTGTGACACTTTCATTTTATCTGCAGCCTAAGGTCTTGTTGGGTTTCTAGCCTAACCGCGCCAAAGACATGGCCAAGTCGAACCAAAGGATCCTGGTATTTCGACATACCAAAAGTCTGGCGGCTGCCACCCAACTACAGAAAATCAAATTTCCATTCCTCTTACGTTTTTACATTCGCAAATCAAGCGTCATTGCTCGGCGCTTGCGAGTTGACTGACAGCCTAGGCTCACGGAATATGACAAAGAGGCACTGATTTCTTGTGCGTCTTCGATGTACCCAAGTAACAAGTTTTCTGACCCTTCCGCCTTCTAAGCGCTTGATCAAGGCCTGCTGTTCCTTGGATCGCAATGTATATTTACACCGTGACGCGTTCTTTCTGATTCCATTACTGCTATCACTGGGCAACTAGCGTTCAAAATTTTCAGCACCGGCATCTGAGTCTGAAGAAATCGCACCCCGTGAAACGTACCGCATGTTAAATATCTTCTATTCAGTCTGTCTTGATGCTCTGCTCCATTATAATAAGAAGGCCACCCGCGACTTAGTTAACGGTTTTATCACCTGTTGGTTCACGATGAAGTGGCTTGCTCTCGCTCTCGCTTCTGCCTCTGGCGCTGCCGCAGCTAGTATCTCCTCTCGTGCAGCTGTAAGTGCGAATCCTATTCGGATGACTGCTCTAACTCACGCTGCTACTAATCAGCAATGGAGCAATATTGGGATGCTATACTGCACTGAAAAAGGCTACACAGGTATCTGCACCCATGCTACTATAGGTGCAGGCACTTGCGTCACCTTCGCTCTGGGTGATACCTTCTACCAGACCATCTCGTCCGTGCGAAACGATCCCGAGAATACTTGTACCATTTATTCGTGAGTTGTCTCGCTATCTGTTGAAGGGGTGCTTATCACCCTACAGCGGAGTTCAATGCACTGGTACCTCTATGGACATCAATGAGGGGTACAGTGACTTGAGTACAGCTGGTTGGGACAATACGGTAGCGTCCTACATTTGCGATAGGAACTTCGGTTAAGTAAGTTGTGTTGTCCGCGTGTGACCCAAGCGCCCTTAATGGCTTTCTCCACAGGCCGTTGAGATTGGTTGTTGAACGTACTTCTCAGTCAAATTTGACCCTGGTTCCTCCTGTAATACGATACTCCGTTGTAGTTACCAGTTCTTGTCTTTGACGAAATACATGCTTGTTATTCTACATAATACTCAGTTGGAGGCTTGAGCTGAGCATCTCCAGACGACCTGGGCGTGAATGAAGTCATCAAGATATCAATTTTCGATGGACTTGAGTTCAGCAGTAAGACCTCTGGCTTCGGGGGTGTGCTTTTTGGAGCCGTACGAGACTGTGATCCCAAAGCCAGAAAAGTTCCACTAATTGAACAATACGTGATCGCTTCTCCCAGCACCGTCACGTTCAACGCACAGCCTTCGCATTGCCCCAGAATTCATGTCAGCCTCTTCCACTCCCGACATGATCGATATATGCTGCATCAGTTCCTGAGGATTGATTCTCCAGGTTCCTATTGTTTATTCTTGACAGACAGCTCAGTCCAACGAAGGCGCTTAACTAATTCTCATCAAGACTTCCATGCCCGAGGCAAGGTAAACTGGTGTTTTTCGTATCCCATTCAATTTGTGTTCTGCATGACAAACAACACGAAGGAAACACTTCAGATCACGACTTGAAGGGATCACGAGAACCTATTTTATTATAAGAGGAAGCGAGCTTGGAAGACTCGTTCGTTCTGTTCCCTTTCTGACATGCAGTTGAAACTTACCACCCTCGCATCAGTCGCTGCCCTTGCGGCCAGCGCACATGCAGCCGTGAGTTCCACGCACGGCCAGCTCTCTCTTCAACTCATTGAAGACACCGTGACTACAGATCGTCGGAACGTACTATTGCACCCAAACAGGTTTCCAGGGCCCGTGTGCGTACACCTCGGCTGAGTCTAGGACCTGCATCACTTTCGCAGCGGGAAGCTTCTGGAACAATGCCATCGTGTCTATGCGCCCAGATACTAGTGTGGCGTGCACCCTGTACAAGTAAGTCTTCCAACGGTATCTTATGAAATGAATTCACGCTTCTTGAAAGTGGGGTGAACTGCGCCGGAGCGACTTTTGCGATCAACGCTCAGGTCAATAACATCACCTGGGCGAATAAAGCCAGTTCCTATAGCTGCACTTAGGCTACACAGTAAGCAAAACCTGGATGGCATTCAGTATAAAACGGACTCTCATCGCGTCTATGTTTTAGCCAGAATATCGATGCTGGGTGGCATTTCAATATTTTTGGTAGTTCGTGTCAGGAGACCTGTTGTTGCCAATACATTATTTCTTGCTGTTAGCATCCAAGAGTCATCCTAAGGGAGCTATAGTCGAATTGTCAAATAAGAATTATGGTTGTGAGAATTGTCCCTTTAGCCGAGTCGTGAAGCCTAGGACCAGAGGGCTTGAGTTCGCGGCGAGTACCACAACCAGACCGGCACGACTTCCGTGAAATCATAGACGCCCGTCATAACTCTTAATGTCACATTTGATGGATCGCTGCAGGTGACGTATCAGTTGGGATTCTTCCAGCGAAGAGGACGGGCACTTGGTAAGGGAACAATAGATGAATGAACTTCGTATAACTATCCAGAACCTCAGTTTTGAATCGAGCACAGTATGTTCTTGAAGCAACGATACCTACACTGGAAATTCTGCACTCGATTGTGCCAATAAAGCCAGTCCCTTCACCGTGTCTGGGCTACGAGGGGAATAAAATCTGACTGTTCCACAGAGTCGTAAAATCGAATTGGACCACATCATTTGGATCTGAGTTTGCGTCGGACGCCACCATCTGATCTCGACTCTCGAGGTATTCCGTAACTTAACTTCAAAAACTGGCGCCTACTAGCATTAGGCGCACATTGTTTACCGCTAAGGAACATTTGATGAGATCTTTGTAACTCGAGCTTGCGAGCAATACGTCAATCGGAAATTTTCTCGAAGAAAGGGACGAACACTCACATGTACGAAGACTATGGATGAGTGAATTCAATAGTTATCCAGAATCTCTTCGTATTACCATTTTTGTCGACAACCTGAACTGCATGTGATGTCGCACGAAGCAAGGCCCCGTCTCTTGTGCTGGATTTCCATATATAAAGCATAAGTATCTTCAAAGAGCAAACTAGGTTGCAAATCAGCTTCCCATGAAACTCCTCGCGTTCGTCCTTTCCGCCGTGGCAATCGTGGCTGGAGCTCCCTTGGGCTCTGGACCTGCCGGTGCAGTTGATATCGCCTCCCGTGCCCCCGTAAGTCTCGCCTCGTCGAGCATCGATTGACACCGCCATCTCACGTCGCACAGAATGCAGGAAACCCAGGTTTCTATTACTGCAAAGACGACAACTTTGAGGGCATCTGCACATATTCCACTGTAGCGAGTGCAGTATGTATCACTTTCGCACCAGGTGATGCGTGGTTCGATAACATTTCGTCGGTACGCCCGGATATCGGGATGACTTGCACGCTTTATTCGTGAGTATTCTGCAGCATGGAAGGTTCTACTCACCTGAACCGATGACAGTGCGGTGAGATGTGGAGGAACTGCTTTTTCCGTTAATGGAGAGATACCGAGTCTTCTTGCAGTGGGATGGAATGATGTAACACGTTCATATACATGCACCAGGAGATGACAGAAAGGCGTAGGAATATAGTTACCAGACGAGTCTGCTTGGCTTTTTCTCTATAACATCATGTCTGTTTGCATACAGTACGCTGAACAGAGCATCATCTGTTTCGTCCTCAAGGGTAGCAGTGTTCGTTCAACTTGATTCCATTTGCTTGATATCAAAGGAAAAAATTGAAAAGAACTGGAAAGCAAGGTACTCAGCGGTATCGAAGATAGCCATTCTGATCGTTGAGAGAGCGAAAAGAGCCTGGAAGGCGCGAAGCAGCAAAGGGGAGTGTGGGAAATGCTCGCGGTCGGCAACGGCACCGGCCCGACGTGGCATCCTTCATTTCTCTTAACACGGCGACGTCGACGGCGTATTGCTCGTCATGGCTGCATTACGACGAGCAGCCTCGCGCTCACTATCGTCGCCTGCACGTATTTTTCCTGTTATTCCCAGGCGAACCCTGTTCACCAGATCTTCCTCCATCCCGCAATCACCCGTTCGTACGGGCCTGTATGCAACCGTCTTCGCGATTTCAGCAGGTCTCTTCGCGGTATACTACTTCGACTCTCGCTCTGCAATTCACCGTTATGTCTTGACGCCTCTTCTGAGGTACTCGCTCGACCCGGAGACAGGGCACAAGTTCGCCGTGCAAGTGCTGAGGAGTGGATTAGGGCCCAAGGATGTGGTTGCAGATGACGAGAGACTGAGATTTGAGGTGTGTTGGGCTCTGCGGTATCTTTGCGCAATGATACGAGAAATTTATAGCTTTGGGGGAAATCGATATCCAATCCAGTCGGTCTTGCGGCTGGTTTTGACAAGAACGGAGAGGCAATAGACGGTATGCTGCCTACCTGTTTCAGCATCTTCATTTCTAACGATTTGCAAGGCCTTTTTGATCTTGGTTTCAGCTGGGTGGAGGTTGGCAGTGTAACCCCAAGTCCACAGGTTGGTCGGCTGTTCAGTGTTTCCTGCCGTCTTCTAATGCTGAGCCAGCCAGGAAACCCTCGACCGCGTTTCTTCCATCTTCCTGAAGATTCGGCAGTTATCAACCGCTACGGGTTTCCTTCGCAAGGTCATATGTCTGTCTTGAACCGGATACGAGCGCGTATACCGACATTCTTGCAGGAGGACAACGACACTGCGTCTTTCCGTAGCGGATCTGTCCTAGCTGTCAATCTTGGCAAAAATAAAACATCACCAGCAGATTCAATACAGGACTTTGTTGACGGTGTCCGCATGTTTGGACCTTATTCCGATGTGCTGGTGGTCAATGTGTCGAGTCCCAACACTCCCGGGTTACGGTAGGCTTGCTTCAAATTGATGATGACACGCTCATTGAATGCAGCCAGTGGTCTTCAAGGTCGTGACACCCTACAGACCCTCCTCGATGGTGTGACAAAAGCCCGAGACGAACTCCCTCCATCTGCCGTAACTTCCGCTCCCAAACCCAAACTAGTCTTGAAGATAGCTCCAGACCTCAACGAGCCGCAGCTCGTCGAAATAGCAGAGGTGATACGGAATAGCCGCATTGACGGTGTCATTGTGAGCAACACGACCATCTCACGACCATCTTCACTCCACCACCGTTAGTGATACCTTTCTTTCTCATACATACATCTCATGTATGTCTTACAGCGAGCAAGGTCGAACCTGGGGGCCTTTCCGGGACTCCTTTGAAAGAGCTCTCTTTGTCTGCACTCAAGACGCTGCGGAGGCATCTTCCGGAGAGTATACCTCTCATCGGGTGTGGAGGTATATCTTCTGGAGAGGACGCACTGGACTATGCCAAGGCCGGGGCGTCCCTGGTACAAGTATATACGGGCTTTGGGTATGATGGTGCTGGCGCGTGTAGACGGATCAAAGACCAGATTGTCGAGACGCTGGCGAAGGATGGGGTTACTTGGACGGATGTTGTCAGTAAAGCGGTGAAGGATCTAAGCTGGAAAGAGAAGGAGAAGGAGAGCGAGGTGTCGCTGCTTACGAAGGAGGCGGAGGAGTTGAAGAGGCTATTGGATGCGCTTGGAGACAAAATGGGATCCGGAGAGGTTGGTGTGTAAGTAGAAACAATCATTGTGAATGAGAGAATCGTTGGTAACGCATCATGTTTGTTGAATCACACGTTACAGTCCCTGGGAGAGTATACTACCCCCATCTGCTACGCGTCCACTAAATGTTCTTTGTTGGTTCGTTAGGTACAATTTACGTTGCTTGTTGTACGAACTACTAGCGTTACAGTATTGATGCACACATTACTTTCACTCACAGCCGTCATCCATGTTTTCGGACAATTAGTTATCGACGCCGTTCCGCGACTCGGACGTCCCTTTTCCAGAGGACCGAAGTAAATTCAGAAAATCATCATAGTAATATTAATCTAGATTGTAGCGCAGTTGCATACCCCATTTATTTTTAAAAGCGAGATTCGAGTTCGAGATGCTTCCCCATTCAGTACCAGTGTTTGAGGATGGCCGAGAAGTGAGTCAGAGCGGCTACGACTACAAGCATACATGTGGGTATGAATTAGCATACGCCCGTAGATACCTTTCTTTTATAGCACTTCGCTGCGAGCGTCGAAGGAGGTCTCAACCCGGTATAGTCAGTGGTAGATTACCGACTCGGATAACGTCCTGATCCCGGACCGCAATTGGTCGACGGCACCGAGTCGGGTGGCAGTGCACGAGCAGCAATCTTTGTGGTTGTCAATGAGCTGAAGGAAGAAGGGCAGGCTAAAGCAGAGAGCTAGTTCGAAGAGAAAGCGGAGAACGAGTTTGAGTGGCTGTGTCGTGCGGACGAAACGGGAAACGCATCCATGGAAAAGTAATAGAAACAAATAAAAGTCCTTTCAACCGAGCTTTTATCGTTTTCTCCAAGTTTTCTCATGGCCATCATCCATCGGCGATCAATTTCGCATGTAGCGGAGGGTGGACCGTAATCGTGTCTTTCTGGTTATGTGTGGGACTCCTGTATCATCTGATTCAAAACCCTGAGAACCTTTCGAACTGCACAGGTTCATACTACTTTGTTGGACAATGTAATTATCAACGCCAGTATCTAGGCCCTTTCATCCACACAGGAAACCCGCTTTCGATTAAATGCTCTGTATCTAGAGCTTTCTTTCCCTGGAATCTTAGCATACCTGTGACACGGCTGGTTGCGAACAGGTCAATCTACACCTCATGTTCCAAAATTTCGCCGTTACTCCTCGCTCGACATAAAACATGCTTCAGATCCGCAGGGGACTTTGTAATATTCTTTTTGCATCCTCAAGGCGCATCCGGCCTCGTACGCCGTGCGGCGAGGGATTTTCCTATGACGAGTTCGTTCCCCATTTGGGTATCACCGCTTGTGTGCGAGTCGGACAGGGTCGCTTATGCGGGCGTAACCGCATCAGGAAAAACCTTGACGAGATCGACCAATGATATTCCAGCGATCACAGGAATCTGAGATGCAGGTAGTCGTCGATCAAATTTCATTGACGAGCAGCCGTTGCCCTTGGTTGAGCGTCGCTCCTGCGCCTGCTTTCGTTATCGAAGTTTTGGTTTCCAACGGTCAAATGGCATGAAGCGCCTGCGTCCGACTGGTATATAGGGACGGGCGTGAAGACGGGAGGAGACCAGGTTCTCTGTATCCTATCGTCTTCTACCGCTTCTACCGCTTCCTACAATGGCTTTCCCCACTGCTGTCTTACCACCATCCTCCGCCTTCTTGGTTTCCCAGAAGGGTCCGAGGAAAACGATCACCTCGAGCTTTGCCTCGATCTTCTCGAACGTCAAGACCCTCCTCGCACCACCAACTCGGACTGAGATCGGTGCTTGCTGGGAGCTCTGCCGTCTCCAAAATGGGATGGGATGTGCGACGGTATTCCTTCCAGTGGGTGAGTATGGATCCTTGTGTACTTTTGTTCCCTTTTGTTAACCGGAAATTCTAGCCTGGTCTTTAGCGATGGTGTATCACGCGTACCCTCAGCTGACGGGACTGGAATGCATTACCCGGGCTGCCGTCTACTTTTTCCTCTGCATTGGCATCAAATGTTTGGTGAGTTCAATCTTTCTGTATTTGTATCTATCATCTCATCTTTGATCTCAGATCATGACCATTGACGACATCCTCGACTATGACATTGATGCGAACGTCGAGCGTACGAAGAACCGGGCTCTCCCCAGAGGTGCTATCAGCATCGAGCGCGCCTGGTTGTTCTTTGTTCTCCAAGTCGTGATTGGTGTATTTTTGGCTTACAAGGTTCTGAGCCCTGACGCGTAAGTATTTTCGTTGTAACACTGTTTTCCTATGCTTACCATACTTGTGTACTATTCAGCCTGCGTATTTCCATGTATGTGTGGCCGTTGTACGTGCTGTACCCCACTTGCAAGCGCTGGATGTACTTTGCCCCCATTCCTTTGGTGAGTAGCGTAGCGTTATGATACTCAATAACTTCTTGATTCTAATCTTCACTCCCAGGGCTTGATGTTCAATATCGGTGTTTACATGGGATGGGCCGATCTCACGCCCAACGGCAAAATTCCCTACCACGTCCTCACTGCTGCATACCTCGGTGCAACGATGTGGACTATCACATATGAGACCGTGTATCAGCATCAGGACAAGGTGGACGACGTCAAAATTGGCATGAAATCACTTGCCATCCTGTGCGGCAAATTCACCATCCCAATCTGTTCCGCGACCACCGTTGGCTTCGCCGCTCTGATGTCATGGGCTGGTTATCTGAACGGCCAAGGCATTGCCTATTATATCGCTGTCTCTCTCTCAGCCTTCATCTTGCTGAAAGAACTCCTTGTGACGGAGATTGACAAGCCTAGGCAGTGCATGAAGTTTTTCTTGCAAACGCCAACTATTGGCAATCTCATTCTTGGTGGGTTGGTCGTTGATGCTGTAGTCCAGCGTGCCCTTGCAGGAATCCCTCTCTAATGTATACAAAATTGTACTATTAACTTAACAATATTTAATTGTCGCGACTCATTGTTTGCACGCCCATCGCTTGCGGTCCGTCCTTGTCTAAGCGGCGCAGATCCTCCTCCCAAAGGAGGTGTAAATCTCGCTTACCAACTCGGATATTTCGTGCCGCTATTTCAACAACCTCACGAACCGCAAATCTTGGACGGCCCCGAGTCGGGATCGCGATTCCATAATAATGGGGATAACGATAGAACGCCATCTTCTGCAAGAAATATGGCCTACAGTGTATACGAAAGTTCTTTTGTCGCCTAGGATCAAGCTCCACTGTCTTGACATTCCGTCCAGTCAGTCAGACCGACCGGATGTGCATCAGAAATTCACTACTCTTCAATATTTTGGAGTTTATTGTATATTGGGAGAGAATTTCCCGAGTAATGCCAATGCCAATCAGCCGTTTGTAGAGGGGAACTCAAACATTCTAACGAGCGAACGAAAATGAAAGGACATGTCGACGAATCAGCCTTAGTGACGAATTGAATCTCCACTTGACGACGGGGATTGCTCTTACTGATAGTATCCATATCCACATTTCTCCGTTTTCTCGCGTCTATTCATCATACAAATACAGATTAGGCTATGCAGAAACACTGGTGCACACCAACAATGTATACTACACTAAGTAGCATATAACGTAACAACAGCACGATAACAGGGGCGCGGCCTCTACCGGTGAGAGTGTCTTTTCCCTAATCATAGAATGATAAAATGGATTGTGTGCTATAATGGATGGTCTACTGACGATGTTCGATGGGTTCTAATTGGGCGTGCACAAAAGGGGTGTGGCTCTTGTTGAACGTCCGGCCTCTCTTGTTCAAAGTATTGTCTGGCCACCAAATAAAGTAGACCCAGTCTCCGTCCTGACTGAGAGTCAAGATAATGGTTCAAAAAAATGAACAGGAGACCCACGATCAATCTCGTCAACCTGCTTTCGACTGTTAAGACTGCGCCGTACATCTGGTGGTTCATATCAATGACACGAACCAATCCCTGGAAACGAGGTGTAAACGGAGGGAAGAGATGCAAAAAATCCACTAACCTGATGGGCTGGGATGCAAGGCTGGGGATAGCAATCTGGTGGGCTGCGATAAGCCATGAGAGCAAGGATTTTTGGTGGGTTAAAAACAGATGTGGAGGCCTATTTATACCGAGGCTAGTTGACAGAAAAAGAAAGCGGTTGCCAAGAACTCATTCTGTGTGAACAGATAAGAGTCAGATGTCCAAGTGTTGATGAGGAACAAGCACCGGGATAATAGTTCCGTTTTATTCTAAGCTGGGCGCGCATATCAAAGGACGATACAAGTTCCACACTTCGCACCACAGAGATGCTAGAGCAAGAAAAAAGCCTGGGAATAGGCGATACAAGAGCGAAAGCAAAATAGGGAAGGAAAGTCCGGCATATAATGAGATCAAATAAGGAGAGGCGATGATCGCCAAACGGGCACCTCATGATCAAAGCAAGAGTCAGACACCCTCGCTCTCAATTGAAGACGACGCGTGAGAGAATGCGTTACCTAGGCTTCCAGTCAGAAGTGTATTCATCGATACCCGCACGTCATGAATAGTCAATTTCCTTGGGAATACTGAGTAGGGTAAGCTCAAAGGAAGAGACAAATGGTCAGAAGATAGTGGTTCAAGGGAAAGCGGACGGGTAACTGCGGTCACAGCTACCAACCGGTGATCTTCGTTGCTTCCGTGAAGAGGGACGGTTCACAATCATCAGAGGATCCAAGACGAGCGACGCAAGGATTTAATGTTACGTTGGCGAGGAGCAACATGTCTGTCACGACAGTACAACCACCAGGATCACCAAGATTGGAAAATTTTCTGGACCGACAAATGTGGGCGCTGCCCCAAGCAACGAAAAATTCCGAGAAGTAGAAAATCACCAGTTGTGAAACGGGAGTTCATCATGTTCCCGAACGTTTTCCCCAATTGTTTCCGATATCACTTTATTTTCTAGTTTTGTCCGTTAATCACCAGGATGCAAAAAGACTGCAGATACACAAGAAGTGAGATTGGTAAGAGCTAAACGAAGCCAGAAATCGATAGCTCCAGAAATGGTTGTTAGAATAATAATGCTTCATTGTCTAGCTTGCAGTTCCCCTTTCGGATGGAGGAATGTGTAGCATTGAGTTCGAGAAGTCTTCTCGTTCCCGTGTGTCATCGAATACAAATTAGACATCCGGATAGTACTGCTGGAGGAGTATATACGGATCCCCTGGATCCTGGGATAAAACATGAAACATTACGAAGGACTTGGAAGGCGACGCACGAACATGTATAAGGCAGGCTGCTACGACCCTATAATAAATTACATAAAATCAATGATTATGGCCGTTAGTAAGTCGGATTCTTGTGATAGTAGAAGTAATTAACTCGAATATTTTTGATCCCTCTTGCAACGAATGCTTCCAAGTCTTAGGATTATCGGTCTGAGTCATCTTGCAGATGAACTCCCGTGGGGATTTCGCATTAGCCAACACAGAGTTTGCCGTCGCAATCCAAGTGAAGATTTCGCGCCTTCTTCTTGCCTTGGTCCATCTCATCATCGTACCTCCACCTCGCTGTTCCCTTGCCCTCCCATCATCCTGTATACCCTAGGTTTCAACGGAGGAAGATATTTTCATACTATCATTGTCAATTCATTTCGATTGAGATACTTCGAACCTACCCTGTTCCCTAATGCCTCTCTCTCACCTCCACACTACGCGTACGCATAAACTGCAATGTTTTACTCAGTCACGATAACCCATTGCACTTATCCTCATACGAAATTAGTCGCGTTGCGAATGACCGACCATCTTTGCCATATGTACGCTCAGTCGCCGCCGACTGGCACCGGCTACGACGCTTCGGCGTTCATTGTGTTGGGAAATGTACTATTGGGTGTTGTCTGGTATCGTGAACCCGTTCAGAAGGCAACTTCTGGGGGCTTTGCGACGACAACGAGGAGGGGCACGAGACCTTCAGGACGGAGAGCCTTACTGAAGGGTGTGACTGGGCAGTAGGACCGATATCGATAATGAGGTCAAGAATCGACAATGTGAGCGTTTTGGACATTGAATGTTGAGTATCGAAGTATTGGCCGTGGGTGCTGGTGTCGTCATTGTTGCTAAGGCTCCCGATACCTTCCAAGGTACTCTATCCTCTTGTATTGATTGCCAAATTATGCTGTACTGAGCCCATCCTTTCAGCCCTTTCCCCCCCGTTTGTGACATTGTAAACCTCGTCCCTCTCAGGCGTCCCTCTATCAGCTTGAACACTCTCGCCACTCCTGAGTGCTGGCACCCTCTGTCTTCTACGCCGTTTCAAGATTGGATTTCACGAGAGTAATATCAGGATCAATAAACTCGTACGCCCATTGCTTCTATTCACCACAGGTACTCACCCGCCTGCAGACTTTATTGAGCTATTATCGTCTGTAATTCGCCGTTTCCACTACCTGTAAATTCAGTATTCTTCTCATACTCGTTATCTCGATCTCAAAGCATATCCATCTAGTGACGTTTGCCATATACGTTGCGGTCCGGCGAACAGAGTTAGTCAGTTGGCAGAAAAGAATACCAACGACATTTGGAATACTTAATTCCAAGTATATCATTTTGACTCAGTATGTGATGTCGGTGAGTAAACTATGTACCAAAATCTGAGCGTACGACTCGGTGATGGCCCTCAAGCTGTACTTTCATAGCCAGTCCCCTTGCACAGTATTTGCTTGCTCATCAGAAATGAGTTGCAGCCCTGTTGGCGTGCCTACTAGCCATTCCTCGAGCTTCATCATCCTGCATTGAACTGGAAGTCAGAGTCACAGCACAACAAAACAATTTTCGGTCCCGCAGCGGAGTTTCAAATTGCTTATATAAGGGCTTCTTACGCATTCCTTCTTGACTATCATCGACGACGACGACGACGCCGTCAACAGTACTGACAACGACGTCTTCGTCTCCGCCGGTATCAGTTTCA
This sequence comes from Desarmillaria ectypa, assembly GCA_030407005.1. Taxonomy (NCBI): domain Eukaryota; kingdom Fungi; phylum Basidiomycota; class Agaricomycetes; order Agaricales; family Physalacriaceae; genus Desarmillaria; species Desarmillaria ectypa. Next base: position 683,638 of record JAUDYN010000010.1, read on the forward strand.
TCTTCTTGCTCTTGCTTATCTCTGTAATCGTACGATCTTCTACCCTTTATCTCTTTCATCACTGCCTCGAGTTTGCCTCAAGTGCCCGTGATCCCAGTTCCGTACAGGCTCCGCAGCTCCCCCAGTGACCACATTACCATGAGTCGACCTTTCAGAGGTGGTTCCGACAGAGGCCGTGGCGGTCGTGGTGGTGGCGACAACTTTGGAGGACGAGGCGGAAGAGGTGGGCCAGGTGGTCGAGGTCGAGGAGGATTCAGTGGTCCCGTCATCTACAAGGAAAATGTTCCGGCACGAATTCCAGACCGCCTGACGCCAGACAAGCAAAACAAGCTCATCGATGCCCTTCGAAAGGTACCAGCCAAGTCGGAGCGTCCAACACGTCCTAGCTTTGGTACCCTGGGCAAGCCCATCACTTTGCGCGCTAATTTCTTCGCAGTAAAGCTCCCCAAGGGCCCTCTATACGAGTACGAGATAAAGATCGAGCCAACGACCTTCTTGAACAAGCGCAAAGACCGTATCTTCCAGTTGCTTGAGGACCACCCTCATGTTCGTCCCCACCTAGGCTTTATTGCTCATGATAGAAGTACCCGCCTCGTGTCTGCTGTGAAGCTGCAAAATTTTGACGTAGCAGTACCGTTCTTCGAAGAGGGGCAGAATGGCCCCCCCGCCAGTGCTGTCACGTACCAGATTTCTATCATCTTCAAGTGCGAGCTGAGCGTCAATGAACTTTCCAAGTACGTTTCCTGTAATTCTTATTTCACTGGGCTTACATGTATTCTCTTTAGATACCTCAACGCTGACAAGGAATACCGGGATTACGATCCATTGCCTATCATCTCGGCCCTCAATCTCGCACTGCAGCAGAATCCTCTGCGCACAGGCGTGCGTATTGGACAGAACAAGTATTACTTTCCGCCCCCACCTGGTGAGCGCAAAGTCCTGGGGCTCAGCATTGTGGCTTGGAGGGGGTTTTCTACGTCTGTTCGGCCGGCTTATCAGCAACTGATGGTCAACATGTGAGTTCCGCATAAAAGAAATAAGAACATGTGTTGACTCTCCTCATCAGCAATGTCTGTATGGCCCCGTTCGTCGAGCCAGGTAACCTTGCGGACGTCCTCGCGTCGTTCAATCGAAATTCTCTGGGGGGAATGCCAACGCTTCCCAAGGAGCTAGCCAGAAGTATTAAAGTTGTCACTACCCATCTTGGCCATAAACGGCAGTACAAGCTCTGGGAGATCGCCCGGAAATCTGCCCGGAATACTACTTTCCCCTGTGAAGAATTTGGAAAGAAGAATATGTCAGTCGAGGAATTCTTCAAGAGAAGTGCATATGACTGCCATTAGACTCCATTCCTGAGACTCATATTGCCTCTTACAGAGTATAACATTTCTTTGCGTCATGGAGCTGACCTCCCGGTGGTCAATGTCGGGAGTGTCAAGAAACCAGTATGGTTACCTGCTGAACTGTGCACGATCGAAGCTGGGAATCCGTACCGAGGACGGCTAGGCGATCAGGAGGTGGCACAGATGATTCGATACGCGTGTAACCCACCACGCGTTAATGCAGAGTTCATCGTCGATGAGGGGTTCAAGAAACTATCCCTCTCGCCTCCTCAGCCGCCCGTCGACGGGTTTGGCCTCTCCATCGACTTGGAAATGGCTGTTATCCCAGCTCGCGAGCTCGCCCCTCCGTCGTTGTCCTATCGCGTTGGAACACCGAAGGTAGCCAACGGTTCGTGGAATATCCTCGACGTCAAGTTCCACCGCGGTGCGACCGTTACCGGATTTTGGGTCCTCCCGATACGAGAGCGAATGCAGAATAGATATCCGACCCCAGATGATATGAAGCCTCTGATAATGGCGTTTTCGAAGAAGCTGCAGTCGGCTGGGATGAACGTTCAAGGGGGGATGCCGCGATTATTGAGGGAATTGCCGCAGTTGGCTCCTGTGCACGAGGACCCAGGGAGGGTGAAATCGTTGAATACTATCAGATCGTATCTGCGACACGAGATGCAAACAGGCCCCAGGCCAAGTTTTGTGCTCGTATTGTTAATGCATAGGGACAATTTTATTTATCCCGGTGTTAAAGTGGGTACTTCTTTTGAATTTTGAAAATGGTATTGCTGACAGATGATGCTAGCGAATTGGAGACTCTGAGCTGGGGCTGCAAACGATTACGATGCAGCTTGAGAAAGCTATGAGAACTGACAAACAGGACCAGTACCTCTCGAATATCGCGTTGAAGGTGAATACGAAGCTCGGGGGGATCAATCACAAGGTATGGATTTTCTATTATTTAGATGTAGCGTCCTGACTGACGGGATGTGATCAGTTGGACGATCAAGCTATGAAGTGGCTACGCAAGAAGAAGACGATGATGGTAGGGATCGATGTTACCCACCCTACTCCTGGGACAAGATTTGGCACCCCGTCCATCGCGGCGGTCGTGGCGAGTGTGGATGATGATTTCGTCCAGTTCCCGGCGAGCATGAGGATCCAGAGGCCTGATGCTAATAGGCATTCGAAAGAGGTTGGTTTCGCTTCTGTTGGTTTTTTTGCGGCTGCTTATGAATTCCTCCTAGGTCGTCGAGGAGCTGCGGCACATGATGTTTGAGCGTCTATCGGCTTACGAGAAGAAGAACAAAGCTTTGCCGGAGAGGATTCTAGTATTCCGGGATGGTGTCTCTGAGGTGAGTGATAATGTCAATTCATTGCGACGCTCTCGATGACATTGCTGTTTTAGGGCCAATATGATATCGTCATTCGAAAGGAGATCGTACAAATAAAGGAAGCCGCGAAGAGACTGAATACCAAGGACAGGAAGGCGTACAAACCGCTTGTATCCGTCATCATATGCGGGAAACGCCATCATGCTAGGTAGGTTGCGTTATCGCCTTTCCTTGACTCGTATCTCAACTGCTTTTAGGTTCTACCCTACAGATAGTCAGAATGCGGATAGGAACGGCAACACGAAACCTGGGACGGTGGTTGACAAGGGCGTTACCGGAGTGTGAGTCTTTTGGTCTCTCTTTCTTTCAGTGCATCATTCATAGCCTTTGTGTGCAGATTTGATTACGATTTCTATCTCCAAGCGCATGCTGGTCTCCAGGGTACGGTCAGGCCGACGCATTATGTTGTCATCTACGACGAGAACAACCTTGGTGTGGATGATCTTCAGAAGGGGACGAACGACACGAGTTACCTGTACGCGCGGGCCACGAAGGCTGTCAGTCTCATTCCGGCGGCGTATTATGCGGATCTGGCGTGCGAAAGGGGAAGATGCTATTTGAATGATTTCCTGACGGATGATACCTCGACCGTTTCTGGGTCACTCAGTCGGGATGAGGAGGCGGCGAGAGTGTTTGATGCTGCTCGGAAGGCTTGGGGCAACGGGGTAAGTGTAAGTTTGCTGTGTGGTATCGTGGCTGACTCGCTTCTGCAGCTCCATGACAATGTCAAGGATAGTATGTTCTATATCTAGAACAAAGATTTTAGGAAGTTTGGCGCGTATGTCGGTGTGCTCTTGTGCTGTCTATCTCTTTTCTTGCAGTTGTTTTCATGATGTCGTGTTATAATACTGTATAGCTAATGAATGGCCTTATGACCTTGCTTTGCATTATAACGCTACTGTGAATTAGACGATTACCAAGGAACCGAAGCCAAGAAGCAACGGGTCTGGTCCTTCTGCATGTCGCCAGCGTTCAGAAAGCAGATGGATTAATGTTCTCGGGTCCTTGAATTCCTCAGTCCTTTTTATCTTTCTAGCGGACCTTTGTAAACTATAACAGAAAATTTCAAACTTGACATGAAAATCTGTATTCCCCGTCATTCAAAGCGGATCTCTCACGTCTGTACAAAGAATTGGCGAAGGGGACTCGGGTGCCACGCAAGCATCAACGCCAGCCTGAGAGGCCTCGATGCCAGGGTACCCAATTTGCATTCGCGAGGTGAGTCTGCAGCACACGTTCACACTGCTGCCTCCTCTATCGAGGCAGGCCATGACTGCTCGCAACGAACTGCGGATGTCTGGTAAGTCGTCGTGCAGGTCGATCTGAGTGGACCACAATCCGGGAGTCTGCGTTATGAGCCGGAGAAAACATTCTCCCTACGATCTATGTAGTTCGGAAATGAGGAACGGCTCGATGTTTGTCAGATTTGTTTTCGATGGACGTGAACGGTTTCAGGTTTGTAATATCTTGCCGGATGCCAGCAATTGTTCTGAAATACAAGCAATACCGGGGGGTGGGGGACTACGCTCTGAGAAGATAAGTACTATTCACCAACGGCAAATCAACCGGTCCTATCTGAATGGAACTTAGCGAGGTATTCCAGGGTAAAATCGTGAGAAGAAGTTGTCTATGGCATCCACCGTGGAACGTTGTCATGTAATGATGAGATGAGATAGGATGAGGGTAGAATTCGGCAACGCGGTAGCGAGTAAGTAGAGGTGAACATAGGAAAGGTTCTCAATGATGCCGCATCTTCGATATGTCCAACCAAGTACGTCAGATAGAATATCCGAAGATGACTTCCGGTATCCATAGATCGAAGACAATATGTAAACACCAGTGGTAATTCACTCCAAGCTACTAGTAGCACTAATAGCGATGCCTTAAGCTGTTGAGTGAATGACCTTCAGGAAACGGCCAGTTTAATTGGGACTGGGAAGTATATAGTACATGCTTAGTGTGGAGACAGTCACGTAGAGATTCCAGAACTTCATGCCCCATAGCAGCTGCGACACGGGCCAACGGGTATCCCGAGGACTAAATCAAGTGCCTTGACGACTGGCTACCCAATTCGCGTCCAGAAAATGGACCTTCATTACCCGTGAATACCGCTTGATATTCTTGAGATGTCCCATGATTGCCCGACGTGAAATACGTAACGAAGAGATAATATCTGGAAGGGTATCAAGAATGTCACTGCCGGAATTGCTTGATGAAGTGAAAAAAATCTCTATATATGTGCCACATTTAGATTGGCTTCAATGGCAGGAATCAGTTGGTCCTCCGCGCAATCCCACGAGCATTGAAGCCTGAAGTCACATCCGTCATCCTAGCTGTCGTGGACATAACCGTAGTGGCCCGCGGTAAGCTCTGACGTCCGTGACTTCATCATTGCCTTTTTAGTGTGCATTATCCGAGACCCTAATTCTCTCTTTCATACTCACCACCACCTCATCCTATTTTGGGTCCATTTCTTCTCCCCCTTCTTCAAATTTTTTCTCAGCGATGTCAGAAGAACGGGAAGATACTAAGCCGAAGATCAACATTACCATCAAGTACGGAGGCGGCGGCGACGGCAAACGTACGCCTACCTTTGTATCTATCTCCCAGTGACATTCGCGTCTAATCCCACCATACAGAAATAACAGTTGCAGTTAAGCGTACGACGAAGTTTGCTAAAGTATTTACAGCTGCAGAGGTATACTTTAACGCGTTTCGACGCGTTCTGTTAGCTGATCCAAAGCATTTAGAAAAAGTTCGAGAAAGATCCTGGTTAGAATCTTGCAGGTCTTTTATATTTTGTATCATTTAACTACGTACAGGTACCTTGAAATTTGTTCTGAACGGGGATAGACTGCGGCCTGAAGAGACTCCAGGAGACGTACGTAGTCGTAACCCTCTGTGGTGGCATTGAGCTCTAACCAGCATCGGACTAGCATGACATAGAAGACGATGATATAATATACGCATTTTTGGAACAGGTAGGACTACCCCCCTTTCATATTCCTCTCTGCTGACGCCTCTGACAGCAAGGAGGCGCACCGTGTATCGTTTTTGCTTAGTGTTTTCACCTTACTGTCGCGATATCATTATAATCTTCGGCCATGCATTTACTCTAATTTACAGGTCCTGCGTCGATAATGTGAACTTACACTAGTTATGTACATATCACCAGATAACATCAAAGAGCCGATGTCCTTTGAGACGAAACGGTATCATCTCTCCGTGGGGTCTCGTGCTATCATGCTGTAGACGCATGATATCCAGCCGTATTCGTCTTCATGTTCCTGATTGGCGATCTTACTGGTGGAGTTCGAAATTGTGGAAATGAAAAAGTCAAATTGCGAGAGAAGGCATAAGTGGTATCGTATCAAAGCAAGTGTGGTATCATGTCAGAGTCCCAAATCCAAGTCAGAGACGTGTCAACTGTCCGGTCACCTACTCTTGGCCCCTCAAGTAAGCCAGCGCCTGATTCGCCGCTGCATCCTTAGCGACATGCTTTTGCGGCCCCGTACCGATTCCGCGAACCTGGCCATCGACTGTAGAAAGTTCGTCAGAAGACAATGTAGGCAGTCATTTAGAAGCTCACTCTTGCAAATCATCCTCCAAATAGGTGCGTTTGGAGAGCCGGAGCGTGACTCGACCCAGCTGACGGCATCGTGTCGTTTCTGTCCTTGAAGATCTAGAGGACTATTAGGAACGGTCTGCAATCAGATTTAGAAAGGACTACAGTTGTTTAGACCGCTTGTTCCACCTATATAACTGTAAGAAATATGCAGGTAAGGCTCTAGAGAGTGACTGGCCTTCGTTAGCAGGCATCGCTGTTCAGTCAAGTTCGTGTTTCTGCAGAACCCATCCTTCGAACAAAGTGTTTTATAGCCAGTTAGCGAGAACGGCGACCTACACAATTTCATTTCGCATTCGTGTCTCACCATCCGCTGGTCGAACTTCAGCAATGTCCGCCCGAGAATGAAAACGCGCCACAGCGAGACGGATGACTTTCTAGAGTCAAAATACATGAACGCCGCGGCACGATCATGAAAACAAAGGTGCTGTCGACGTGATATTGTCATGACACGGCTTGCTGGCTCCTGGAAGAATTCGTGGGAATGTACCGGAAAGATCAGAGCAAGCTTGGTTATATCTAGACTTCGCATTTCTTGTCTGACCAATGTATCACAACATGAGGCGCAATGTGCGAGGGAGGACCTCCGGAATTGCCGAGCATGGGTGCGCCAAGACTGTCGGCCTGCCGATTCAAGTAACTGTAATATTACAAGTCGACTCTTTTCGTTTTGTGAAGACGAAAACGGAGTTATGACGCGGCTATGATGTCAGCTGAAACTGATAGCTTTCAAGCGACGGGATGAAATCACGGGCGAACCAATGAGATTTAGTTTTTTAAAGACCTTTAGTAAAAAGAAGATCTTCTGAGGCGTGCTCATTGGATGGATCCAAATCAGCAGCACGGCCGACAACGACAAACGCATGAGTCTGTGCCTGTTCAGCATGCTGAGGACACTCACAAGAAAAGGAATGAGACTTCATAAGAACGGAAGACAGTCGATAAGAAAGGTCCTGAACAGGCGCGCCAATGACCAAAACATAAGTACGTCGGAAAAAAAGACGACAGCTCAGTTCTGCGGATTCACAACCGGAAGGTCCTAGGAGCGTGCGACATGGACAGTAGCTGCATTTCCGCGCGGCAACAAAGTAAAGTTTCATAAGGCATCCCGGCCCCTCTGGCAGATTACAGTCGAGCCATGCAGAGAAAACATGAGATGAGGCCCAGCTGTCACGAGGCACAACCAGAAAGTTAACCGCCTGCCAGAGATGCGTCGAGCCCATCGCGGATCATCGTGGATATAACAATTATCTTAGTCGGGCGACATAGACTTAATATCATGCATATTCATCGAATGAAAGTAGATAAATACATCTGCACAGATAATATATTAAATCTCCAAGTCAAAAAGGAGAAAACAAAGGCGCACAGTATATGTAAAGTAAGAAGATACAAATCCAGTGGGTCATGCCTTGGTGTTTTCTTCGGCATCACTAAGGGAAAGCCTTTCGATAGCATCCTGGAAGTCCCCGTCATCGCTGCTCCCGCTCTCTTCTTTGTCACCATTCTCATCCTCTTCTTCCTCATCCTCTTCTTCGTAATCTAGCTACGTCCCATCGGATAAGTCTTTCCCGCCAAACAATAACCAGAAAAATGTCAACCCACAGGATCATATATGACACGAACGATGAGACTGCAACTGGGACAAGTAGCAATGTCTTCATAATTGGCCAGCTGCTGTCGTGAAATTTCGAAGCGGTCTCCGCAGGGACATGGGTAGTGATAGACACGCTTCTCAGCATCCCATACCATGTCTTCTATTTCAATCTCGTCGTAGTAGGCGCCCATATTAAGCTGAATATCCGGGAAAAGGCTAGCCAGGCGATACGGACATGAAGTGATAGTAAGAGAGAGAAAAGTACGGCTTCTGGCGCCGAGATCCGATATTTGGCCAGAATGATGGTACCAAACAAACCGCTTCAGCGGTCCGACTAGGCCCGACGTGCCTTCGCGGCTCCCTTAATCATAGCAGGACAAAAGCTGGAATTTTAGACCGGGTGTGCATTTCTCCAACAGCGCTACCTTACACTATGCTAATGCTAAGGTATCAGGACAATGATATCATACCTTTCATTCCCGCTGCTACCGGACGGCCCGGCCACAGTCTCCCGACTAAAAACCGCCACCATCCAGCTGACCTCGGGAAATCACATATATACGAGCAGAAAAAATATGATGTCCTCAAGACCCTATATCTCTGCAAATATCCTCATTGCGTCTTAATGTCGCACATTTTCTCTTCGCTGGGAATTGCCTTTGGAATCGGAGTCGGTATGCCGCGATGGTGTATCATAAGAATATCACGCTCATTTCTCGCAGCACTAGTTCACGCGTTGATTAATCCAATACTCCCAGGCTTCAATCCGGATCCTTCTATACTGAGCGTAGAATCGAATTACTTCATTGCTACGTCCACGTTCGAGTACTTTCCTGGAGTCCCCGTCTATCACAGCACGAATCTCGTAGATTGGGAGATCATTGGGCATGGATTGACCAGACCATCACAGCTGTCGCTCCTGGGAACTTCATCAGATGCGGGTTAGTACCATCCTTCCATATCTGCCCGTGGCCTGGGCGCTAAGCATGATGAACCTGAAGGCGTTTGGGCACCAACTCTGAGATTCCACGAGGGAGTATATTATCTCGTGTGCACGACTAGATATGTCTATACACGTACGTCCGCCGTTATACTACGCGTCGTCATACTTGTTGATGTCCGTAAAGCGGAATTCAGGCTCTTCCCTCGCAGCTTCTACGTTTCCACAGAAGACATTTTTTCAGGCGAATGGAGTGATCCGGTTTACTTCGGTGTGTTCTGTAATTTCTTACGTCACGTTCATTCCATCAAACTTAATGTTTCATTCAGACTTTCTTGGATATGACGCAGATCTGTTCTGGGATACCAACGGCGATGTAAGAGTAGAACCTACGCTATAGGCCGCGTTAAAAATATCCTCGCAGGTGTATGCTACATGGACTGGGATAAACAACGCCGTGGACAAAATCTACGGCATCTACCAGAGTAAAATTGATCTCGTTACAGGAGATTCCCTCACTTGTGACAAACTTATTTTCAACGGCACTCTTCCCAACAATTCGACGTCTAGGCCTGAAGGTCCACATGTATATTTGGTCAACGGTACCTACTACCTAATGATCGCAGAAGGCAAGCGCTCAGCTAATTATGGCTTAATACTTGCGACACTCACATTCAGTGCTGTAGGCGGTACGGGTGTTAATCATCAAGCTACCATTCAGCGTGGTCCATCGCCGTCAGGGCCTTGGGAAAACAATCCCACCAACCCGATCATTTACAATGGCGCAAACCTTTCGTTACCCGTGCAGTCTACTGGCCATGCCGATTTCATGCAAGCAGCGGACGGAAGTTGGTGGGGTACCTGCCTGGGAACTGTGATACAGAACGGGAACTTTAGCTACCAACAGCTAGGTAAGTAAGTTTATGCTCTCCCTAGGATGGGCGCTAATCTCTCGTCCTTCCTGTCAGGACGCCAGACCTTCTTGTTCCCTGTGACATGGGAAGATGGTTGGCCTGTATTCAATGGAGGCCGGCCCCTGACCCTCCATATGGACGGTACCCTGGAAGACAAGTCCCCGCTCTCTTCATACACCAACGGCTTCACCTCGGCAACACTCGATAATTCATTATATTTCGTCCGAAATCCATACAAGGCGTTTCACTCGTTCACTGCCCGTCCAGGATATCTCAGACTGAAAGCGAACGGCTACGCACTTGGTGACAGAGACAGCGTGGCCATCATAACACGCAAGCAAACCGCGTACGAGGAAACGTTTGAGACGATCCTTGAGTTTTCCCCTGCTACTAATTTGACGGAGGCTGGACTGAGTGTTTTTTATGGCGACATGATGCACAATGATATTGGAATCACTGGTGATGCCGGGGGGTCTGGGAAGAGGTATATTGTGACGCGGACGCTGGTGCCTGCGCAACAAGTAGGGCCATGGGGATTGACGTTCTCCAATAATACGGCCACCATGACGAATCACTACGAGCTTGAGACGACTGATCAGCCCGTGCGATTGAAGGTTATAGCGAAGTCGACAGAGTATACGTTGGGTTATGCGGAAGGTCGACGGGGACCTTTCAAGTATCTCACGACGTTCAGTAGTGTGTATATGACGGTTCCGCCGACAGGGTGCGTCTGTTCACTTCTCTTGTAGGTCTGGGCTCAAATTGTGTTGCAGTGGTTTCTTCTTTAAAGGAGCATCCTTCGCGCTTTATAACACAGGACATGGAAGATCTAGTTCAACACCAGCAGATTTTGGGTACTGGAAACAAATACCTTCGGTTTAGCGTTGACATAGTAGTAAGCAGTCGCACCGAAAGGCTGTCTCCTGTCAAGAACACTCAATATTTTCCTCATCGTTGTTGTCTGCCGTAACATTGCATACTATCAAGACGGGTTGCAGACGCTGTTGGACTCCTCAATATCATTGTAATCATCGTATCAAGCGTACCCATGGTAAGTGATAGCTCATACACGTGCGTTAAGTATTATGTACAATACCACCAAACTCGACGTCTAATACATGGAAGTGCCTTCCTCCCTCTTTGAAGTGCCGTCCCGCCTCTTTGTAGTGATGTCCCGCCTCGTCCCTGAGCGCATTTGACTTCGTCTCGAGCCGCAGTAGCGACAGCAGACAATATCCGAGATAACATCATAGATGGAAATGAAGACCTGCACCCAGTTTGTCAGTCTCGAGACAAAGTTAGGCGAGAATGAAAGGCTGTACCGCCGTGAAAGCTTTAACTATTGTTACCACAACATTGACAATCGAAGTAACGATGGCACCGATGCCGCGTCCGATTGTAGCAAAGATGGTGCCGATACCACGTCCGAACGCAGAGATAACGGATCCCTCGTGGTAAAGTCAGTACAAAACTAGCAGATCAGAATGATTCGGATACGTACCATGCCTAACTGTGGATACAAGGTTGACTTTTTTTTTCAGCTAGTTGGATTGGTGGAATTTTCTGAGCGACGTGCGGAGCCACTGTTCTTTTTATGCCAGCCATGGTTGGAGGCGGATGAGTCCAAATGTGGGTTTATGACAAAAACATCTCATTTGAAGACAATTGAAACATCCAAGAAACATTGTTCGCGATATATAACGGAAGTTCCGGTTGAATTAAATAACCTTGACTTCGGGCTAGTAATAGATCCTTATCTAGAACTTTCGTAAAGAGTTGGTCGTGTACTGGAGGAACTATCCCATAACACAGGCGTCATCGTGTACTGTTAATAAATACCAAGGTAGTAAGGCATGAAAAAATATAGTCAAGTAATGCAGAGGTATATCAGTTCGTTCGCGTCGGAAGTGTTGTGTCATGTACGACTTCTCATCCGCGTCTAATAGTTAAGCCGTCCTCGCCTCCGCCCCGTGCGCATGCTGCTTCGTCTCGAACCGCAACAACGACAGCACAGAATGTCTGCAATAACGTCAAAGATGGTGACAATCACCTGCGGCAATTCACGTCAGTCTCGACATAAATTTGGACGATAAATAAGTTTTTACCGTAGTGATAGCACCAATTATGGTCATTATAACATTGGCAATTGCAGAAATAATTGCGTTTATACCACGTCCTAATGCAGAAACGATAGATCCCTGAAAAAACGCGTAAATTTCAGTACGAAACAACTAGAGCAGAGTCTATTTCGACGCGTACCATGTAGTGATTTCAAGGTAGAGGAATAAATTTGATTTTTGGTTTCAGTTGGATATGTGGGTAAGGTGAGACTTGTCTGATGAAGTGTCTATTCCTTTTATACCAGCCATAGCTCGTGGAGGCAGATGACGTCGATGTGGGTTTGACCTATGACGCGAATACCTCATATGCTTGGCGACAGTTAAAAATGACGTCACTGGAAAACGTGCCTGGCGATCATTATGGTGGCTGACGATAGAAATAAAAATCACATTGAAAAAAAGAGAACATGTTTTTTATGAGGAGTCCCTCCTGAATGAGGCCTTATCTGTTTTACTTCTTGTTTCTTGTCGTCACTACAAGGGATCGCAGTGCACCAGGGACACCTTTACCCTGCTGTTTCCCTATGGGTGAACTTGGGAACGACACGCACGGTCAGTAAATAAGTACATGACTAACTATCGCGAAGCTACGAAAATAGCTGATGATGAAGGATGGAGCCAAAGATAGTAAAAAAAATGTCTGGGAAGTGACGTCAAAAGAAATACCATTTGACCCAGCGATACCATGAAATCGAGGTACAATGGCAGATATGAACAGAAGGAAATCAACGTGGTATAATGGAGCGAAAGATGATCATACAAAAACCATTACTTGCTGGTTCACAATACTATAAACTAAGAGCAGACAGAGTGTACGGCATACGGGAGGAATGGGTAGCGACAAAAATATAACGCGCTGTTTATGAAAATTTCCATCTAGTAAAAGTTGAATCAGTTGGATAGTTAAGGAATGGAACGGGCAAACGCACCTATTCCCGCAGTTGGCACATCTAATGAAAAGGAGAAGGTCAGCACGGTACGGCTTAATGAAGGGAATGACCAGGTGCCAGGTGAACGTACGTTACGAAGGTCTAAGAAGAAAGCATCAGCTGCTGGGATACGTACGAACGCAATGGATAATACGTACAGTCATCGGTTCGTCAGCACTCCGCGTCTGGGCTTGACGATAGTGACACTTTCGCTAATGAGTTGATGGGATCAATAAAACGTGTCATTACTGATTGCTCGCTGGACAGACCTGTTTGCATCTTCCGCATTGGAATGCTTCTGTCTCCGCCTGCTGTTCTTCGGCACTAAGAGATTGGAACAAGTTTTGATCTCGAATCTTGCTGTCAGTGGCTTTTCTTTCTTCGGAGGCCATTTCCTAGACGTCGTGAGCATGCAGCATCGGGCCAGGGTAGAAGAACCCTTACCTCGCTGGTCATGGTGGCCAGCTTCTCAGCAGGTACGTCGCCACTGATAACGCTTTCTCTCAGCGAGGGATTGCTCTTGTCCTTCAGATTGACGAATAGGGAACGTATTTTCCCTCTGTACTCAGTGCCAGGAGCTCCGAAGAGATCATATACTCCCTTTTCAACCGCCTGGGCTCGTCTAAGAATCAGGTCACTGGCTGAAAGGGATGTTAGGTAGGTAACTGGTGGGTTTGGTGCAATACTCACGAGCATTCGAGTCGAACGCAAGAGAGTCGTACATGAGTGCGACGCATTTGTTCCTTGTATCGTCCCCAAACAGCTTGACTTCTAAGCCGTCTGTCTTGGCTGTCCTCGTGGCCGCCTTGTTCGCTGTCTGCGTGACTGGCTTGCCGTCCGATGCCACTGAGGCCTTCCTGACTGTGGACAGTGACTGTCAAGACTTTCCACGGTCGACGAAAGAATCAGGACGCACTTGGGGCTGGTTTTCCATTCTGCACCGGCTTGCTCGACTCTCCACTGTGATGATGGCTCTGCTTCGCCTTCTCCACGTCGTTCTTCCACTTCCTCACGATGTCCTTCGCCAGGTCGGAGATACTCTTCGATGCATGCGTTCGTAGCTTGCCTACAGCAAGACCTACTCTGCTCTCCTGTTGAATCCCGATTAGTACATGCCCACACGACCGGAAAAAAAAATTGACGTGAAATACCCACCCTAAGGACCGCTTCATTTACTTGGTATTCTTTCTTCAGTATATGTAGTACAGTTGTCAGTTCCTACAGAGGTGAAATCAGTAAATCGGAGGTGCAACACAGAGGTACCACACACCTTTTCAGAAGCGCCACTGCTTTGAAGCTGCTTTGCGTGTTTCTTTAACTCTAACACTTGCGACATCGTGTATGCCTCTCCTACTATAGTTGTACAACGTACACCCGGATACACTGCTACACGACGAATACCGACACTCTCTAGAAGTTTACAGCAATTTCCTTATCGCTGCACAATCAAAAGAGAGAGAACTTTCGTGGGAATGTTATTGAGGTCTTTGAAACAAAACAAGTGCAATCAGATTAGGTAAATTTCTCACGGATCCAATAAACGCCGGACACCGTGGCCAGTCGCCGCTTGGAAAAAGCGAAGGATATTTCTGGAAAAAAATCATCATTATGTTGAATACCGTTAGCTGATACATGCTGCTGGAAGCAATGATTTCTCCGAGCTTTTTCGCTTGGTTTCTTTGATCTATTTTTAGACTCTGACTAAGCATGGGTCAGCCTCTCTGGGGTTAGGGTTACACTACTCAACATCGACCACGACGGTCTCTTCCTTCCTCTTCCATCATGTCGACCGCTGCTTTGCCGCCTCTAGAACCACTTTTCAATTTAAATGGAAAACGAACGCGCAGTGTATTTGCTTCATGTCCTGAGGCAGGCTTCAAAGACGAAGAGAAAAGGTAAACCATTCATTTTCCTCACAGAATACTGTCCCATATCTTATCAACAGTGCACGACTGCGACTAGCAGTGAAGATACACGATGAGTATCGCGATTTCAAAGAACTCCCATCCGTCCTTCTCTCTCAGCAGGGCCATGTGGGTCCGTCGCGTCCAAAGGAACAACGGAAATTAATAACTGCAGGAGGTGCGCCCCCTTGACTACTTTGCAAATATCGTCCTGACACGCTTACAGCTTCGGCAGATGCAGAAACGTCACGTATGATTGCCAAAATCGACAACACACCTGTCTCGCGGCCATCAACATTCACGTCTTCGAGTCGGCTCTCACAGGCTCTCACCCTCCATAAAACGACACGGACAGTCAAGCCCACGTATCACCCACCATGGAAACTTGTTCGTGTTATTTCAGGGCATCTGGGATGGGTCCGAAGCGTTGCAGTCGAGCCGGGCAACAAATGGTTTGCCACAGGTGCCGGTGATCGTGTAATAAAAATCTGGGATCTTGCGTCGGGGGAGCTGAAGCTGTCGCTAACGGGGCACATATCCACCGTGAGAGGTTTGGCCGTATCGTCACGGCATCCATACCTCTTCTCGTGTGGTGAGGATAAAGTACGTTCGTTCAATCGGTCATGACGCCATGCTGATGAACTTTTTATAGATGGTAAAATGCTGGGACTTGGAAGCCAACAAGGTCATTCGGCATTACCACGGACATTTGTCTGGTGTATATTCCTTATCCCTCCATCCAACTCTTGATGTGTTAGTCACTGCCGGTCGTGACGCGTCTGCTCGTGTCTGGGACATGCGGACGAAGGCCCAGATCCATGTTCTCTCCGGTCACACTGGTACGGTCGCAGATGTGAAGTGCCAAGAATCTGACCCGCAAGTCATCACCGGAAGCATGGATTCCACAGTCAGGTGCGTTTCAATGCAATGAGATCCCCGTCTTTTTTAGATGCTGACTGACCTTTTAGATTATGGGACCTCGCAGCCGGAAAAACCATGGTAACACTCACGCATCACAAAAAGTCTATTCGGTCTTTAGCTATACATCCTACGGAATATTCCTTTGCGTCTGGATCGGCGGGTGGTAACAATATCAAGAAATGGAAGTGTCCGGAAGGCACATTCGTGTTCAACTTCAGTGGACATAACGCAATCATTAACACGCTTTCGGTTAATGCCGAGGGTGTCTTCTTCTCTGGGGGTGAGGCCCTCGGGCTCTTTTTCATTACCGCAGCTACTTATTAAGATACATCTTTTCCCAGGTGACAACGGTACTCTCACGTTCTGGGACTATAATACGGGCACTCCCTTCCAGAATATGGACGACGTTCCTCAACCTGGGTCCCTTGAAGCAGAAGCTGGTGTTTTCTGTTCGACCTTCGATATGACTGGGACACGGTTGATTACCGGTGGTGCTGATAAAACAATCAAGGTCAGGCTTCTCTTTGAAGCGACTTTCCTGTTACTGACAAATTTCTCGTCTAGGTTTACGCTGAACAGTCCCAATGACCTTTATCATTGTAGTACACCTGTATTTTTTTTTGTAATTTATGTCTTCATTGGAGTACATATTGACGTTCCTAGAGGTCTTTTGTCAATTGAACATTAGACTTTAGGCATATATGAGCTTAAGCTCCCTGTCTGCACTACGGGATCCCTAAAAAGAACGTTCAATGAAATGGAAGGCGGCAAGGTGCAAATTTCGTTCTTTGATATCACTAGCCGCGGTCACGCATGGCTGTGCTTCAGAGTTTTTCGATTATTAAAGTTTTTTTCCAGCGACTTCTTAGTTGCGAGGCGCTATGTACGATTTCCGATTTACTGTCTTCCGTGAGACAGCGTGAGACACGCATCTTGGAAAAGGAGTGGATCTCTCTTTGACTACAAGCACTACTGCAACCATGTCTGCACCTGGACTTAAAAAGTACGTTTGTTGCCCCATGAATTATTCATTCGTGACTGACGTGATAGTGCGTAGGGTATCCAAGGCGAAGACTTTGGCCATAATGAATCATGCCTCATAGGTATCCGGCTATACGACACTACGACATTTGTTTCTCCAGCAAGGGTTACGTATCTTGTGTTCGCATGGTGATATCGCAAACGCCGAGCATCACATACGCGCCGCTCAGGTGGGCTATCTGAGGGCTTGTGAAATTGAAACTCGTTTCGATGACCTTTTGTGGGACAGTGAGGAGCTCCTGGTCGCAGAGCTCCGAAGCTCCTGCGGGTTAGAGATCCTGCTCCGCCTCACCAAGCGGTTTTGCACGTTATCCTCCTACCGTCTCATCGTCACGGAAGGTATTCCTCGGCGCCTTTCGATGATTTGGGATGACGCGTGCGAAATTCTAGCTTGCTACAATCACTTGGGAGAGGTGATAAGCAGGATTCAGATACGATTTCGGAGTACCGAATGGCGAGCGTATTATACAGAAAGAAAGGACGTTATCAAGCTGTTTACCTATGCTTTCTTTTACACATCACAGTGCCATAATTTGGTTGAAGCTCGCATCCAGCGTTTATACGAATACGGCTCTCAGGAACTTCCCATCAAGCGCGAGTATGTGGGGCTATAGGACCCTAATGAGTTCGTATGGGACTGGTATTCATGGTGGGGGTAGAATAGCCATGGATCTGATAGGAGCCCAATGGCAGTGGCGAAAGACAATCTAACATGTAAAATACAAAGCATGATATCATCTAAATACATATAGCACCTTTTCATTTCTTCAGTGGATTCACCGATCATCACAAATTCCACAGGTTGTTGATGTTGACGAAAGTCCTTTTTCTACAATCATGTCAGCCGGCGAACATTACCCTCGACTTATAGGTTATGACACAGTAGCTCTGCGATTATCCCAAAATTCCTAGGACGAGGACCAACCTCAGGCAGAGTATGAAGCCCATGGATCATATGCACAACGAATCCCTCCGATCTGACTCTTGCCTTGCTTGGATTCTAGCCCGTACTGAACATAATGACCTGCGGGATTCTGAGGGTATTTCATAGTCCAGCTCTCAGGGACATCGGTCAGGATAAAAACTCCTCCTCTCCGTCTTCTTTGCTACATCTGAGCGACCCGCATAGCAGTAAGCTGGATACTGTCCATACCTTACCTACCGTCGAGGTCACTTCATGCTGGCATCTCTGGAAGGGTCATCGCGTTTCTTTGACTCAGCACATGCTGGACAACCATTTAGGTCCTGCCAAGTTCCATATCGCTCTGTCAGAATTGAAGACATACCACGAATACAGACACTGCGGCGGTGAGAACATAAGACCAGTGCGGTCTCCTGGAGTATATCGTGATTGTCCAATCAGCTTTGAGGTTCAAGACACGCTCCAGAAAAACTCCGGGTAGCTCCACACAACAGATGTCAGTCCATTTTAGCTCGTAAAAATGAAAACTCAAAAGGTTACGTTCTAGCAAAGCCTTTCTCGGTACTGAAAAGGCCGTCAGTAAAACGTGATAAAAAACTTTTCCCCCTACGGAACAATAGAATTACTGTACCTTTTCGTTTTACGGCGCTTAAAACAAGGGCGTAAAAACTGAGGCTGAAAAGGAAACCTTTTAAGATCTCATTTTGGGCTGTCGAAAACACACCAACCTCTGCAGTGCCAGGGTGTCTATGTAGCCATTGCCGCAGTGAGAGAAGATTCAGGGGCCCTGAGCACCGTGAAATTGTCTAGTGGCTGCAGTGTTCTTAGTTTAGTGTGATTTACCACATTCGCGGACTTGTCAAATCAGAGCGGGTGACATGAAAATTATCTAAATGACAGAAAAATACATGTAATTGTTGACTCGAGCGTAATTTATACAACAAGAGGCTGAAGGAGTAGCCGGATTTCAAGGAGTCCTCTTGTCTAGCCGATACCATGCCAAAGAGAGATTTGAAGTACAGAACCCAGATGGTTGTAGACTGACAGAGCTAGTTCAGGAGCTTTTCGAGCATGTATGAGGATAGACTTTGATAGTAAGTGTGCAGAGAGAGGTCAGGTGAAGGTACTCCTGGAATCTATGAGCATTGACGAATGTCTAGTGTAGAGACTGCCATTATCAAGGAGAGAGAGTGGGTATTTCAGGTTTCCTTGGTGTAAGGAGCGGCGTAGCTGCCGTCGGGTATACTGACTATTTCAATGTGAGAGCGTTATCCGGCTGCGAATGAGTGGAGACATACATTTGTGAATTAGAGCCGGATTCGGATGCAGATTCAGAATGGTCTGGGTACTGATTTCGTTCGATGTGTAAAGAGCCTGATGAAGAGCTTGTTTTTACGGCGCCAGAGACGGTCTGACTGCTACTAGGGACAGCCCTCATGGCGTGGTCATCCGAGGACTGCTTGACAGTTTCAAGTAGGGATGCAACGGAAGGAGGGCGAAGGTTCGTTGAGGAAGCCGCAGAATCGCGAGTATGCGTGATCTGATGTGGCGGTGTCTCCGAGGCAGCGGGGAGAGGATGAGAAGGCAAGTCGGACGATATTTGGTAGTCGTCACCGAAATTGTCGCGAGTGTTGAAGAGGCATTCGAGTCGGGAACTGAACTAAAAGTGCAGATTATAGGTGATTTATGCAAGATCATATGAGTGTAACATACAATCGCACGAAATTTATTGAGGTTGCTGATAGCGGCCAAGATTTTTGAGCGACGGTCTGGCGTCCCACCGCTTACTTGGGATAGGGACTTGAACCATCCCGACAGCGCTATCCCAGCTCCGACAAATATATACACCTTTCCACAAACGGCAGCGGCAGCTCTTTCGAGACGACGGAGAAGCCTCAATGACAAGAACGCTGTAGCATAGATAAGTGAGCAATCCTTATTAAAGTGAAACAGGCTGATGCTTACAGAAGGATATCGGAATTATTATGATTGACCACAGAAAAGATGCCGACAAGATGCCTTCAAACTTGGCGGGGAGGAATGGGCCCGAAAGGAAGAAGCCTATGCCGCCGGCAGTCAAGATGTTGGCAAAAATGCGACCAATGACTCGCCGCCATGTCTAGCAATCCATGGCTTTTAAAGTCCTAAGGAAAAGGTGCATTCTTCAAATTTGAGAGATGCAGCAGCGTTATCTAAATGACTTGCCTTGAACATCTCCCGGACCTCTGTCCAGAGTTGTGACTTGTGTGTCCACGAGATCCTTAGGCACTCTTGTGCTAAGCTCTCGTCGAAGATAGTCACAGTGTCACGCTCATTGGCAGGCACGAGCCCCGCTAGCGACACCATGATTTTCTCGGGAGCATCGTGGTGCTTCTCCACTACATTTGTGACATAGTCAATCGTAGAGACAAGTAGACCAGCTTTTTGGGTTTTCGCAACACTGAGAGAAATTAGACAACGGAATAGATAAAGAAGGAGAGTAGTAATGACATACCAACAGAATAATTGTATATACATCGAAAAGTTCTTTTTATGCTGTACTCAACTCCCAAAAGGAGTGGTATTCTGGGTCGCTATTGACATAGAGGACATGGCAGAGTTTTTGAAGAGTATTCTTCTCTGCCTGAAATCCCGTACCAAGTAGGGAAGGATCCACCCAGTCGGCCAGATCGTGATTCGGATAGAAATTGGGGCAAATTGACCTTCCCAACCCAGGTCTAAATTCGGTCTAAATTGAGGTCAACTTTTGCTGACAGTTAAATTGGACATTTCAATCATCGCGCGCTTCGTGTCATCAGTGTTGGGGGTGCAGCCGAAAGATGGTCTCCCAAGATCGAGATAATGATAAAAACCAGGAGATCAAAAGACGCTATCCCAAAGTGATACTTCTGAAAGAAAATTTGTCCTTTGGCCATGAGGGACCCTTTTGCACAAAATTAATGGAAATAGCTAGCAGCACTTTTGAATATGGATACCGCTTGTCAAAGATTCCTTACTCTCTTCGATGATGATTAGGCCTTTGGGGAGATGACTTCTGGAATGAGAAGACTACTAGTCACGATGGGGCAGCTGGCACCTCCACCAGAAAATTCCAAGATAGGCTATCTCTAGGGTTTTTCTGGCTCCGACATGCACTATCAGGATGTTGTGGCAGTCTGGCATAAATAAAAGAAATGTTAATGAGTAGCCAAATATTCTGTGTCTGGTCCAAGATACTGTTAAGCTAGCAAGTTATAACTACTCCATCTTATATGTTAACCTCATGCCCGGGCTCACTTACTCCCTACTTATCTTCAAGAATTGATACAGCTCTGCCAGTTAATAGACATCAGCAGATGCTTTCATGACATACAGCTATATTCTCACCAAATGATGACAATCAGACATGTGAAAAAGCAGTAAATACTAGATATAGAACATATCAGGCAGATCTCATTCATAGAATACTACTAGCATATGACATTAGGGAAACAATTTTTGCAGACTAGTGATCAGATGCACATATGGTATGTGACACTGAGACTCACGAACTTGGCTTGAAAGCCCTTCAAATCTTGATGTTAGAAAATGACGTTGTTTTGGTATTCTGGTCTCGGGGTGAATGAGAAAACAGGCTAGGTATTGGGATAAATGGTCATTCTCCAGCTGTTCACCCAGATTTAGCAGGGAACTCTTGCAAATGCATAAGGGTCATCAAATTCTGGCTGCCTGTTTATCTACAATTTCTGTACACTATCCACAATTCATTGCCTTGTAATGAGAAGCTGGCAAGTTTGCTTCATTCTTGGCACATCTAAGCAGCATGTTATAGATGAACTGCTATAGAATAATAAGATGGTGGATCCATCACTGCCTCTTTCTCTTCATGCATTCTGTGGTTCCACTTCTTTGAATGTTTCAGTCTCTAGTATTCTTGTCTCCTACATCAACATCAGGTGGGGAACATGTTCTCTTAGCATGCTAAAATGTGCCTGATTTGTACTTGTGCTCTGCTTGCATCTTCGGGATCTGGACCATTGGAGCAGGTAAGTGGCTGTGCCTTATCTGTTGAAGATGTGCTCAGCCACATATGGCAATCCAGCAATCAGAGCAACATTGAAGTGTGCGAACCTTTGTGCACCTTCTCCTTGACTCGATTGCCTGTCTGCTCACTCAGCAATGAGTCAGACATGGACACTGGTAGATGATAGTATATTCTAGAAGTACCCACCTTGTAGTATATATACCAGGCAGACCAGCCTACTAATAACAATAGATTCATACTCTCACTCTCACTCACATCTCTCATATGGTCAAGTCTCATAGTTTACCACTGCACTCATAATCTCCATTTCACACTCTTTTACAACAGATTATGGGCCCCAGCCCTAACTAATCTACAGAAGACTTACCATAATTAATTATCTCACTGAACTACAATCCACCCCCATATATCATGTCCGATACTGCACCCTCATCATTATTCTGCATTGAGCTACTCCAGGAGCACAACTAGGTTCTGTGGAAGTGTTGCATCACTGTGATCCTGTGAGAACAAGCCCTGTTGAAGTATGCCAATGGAACACTAAATAAACTAGTTCTGACAGACCTAAATTTGCCAACTAAGGAAGAAATGGATAAAATCACAAAGTGGGAAGAGGGAGATGGATGAGTGCAGACCCAAATCAAGCTCACATTGAGTGACTCACAGATAATACACATCGTGGGGGCAAAAACATTGGCTGAAATGTAGATGCAGCTTAAATTAGTAAAAGAAGCTAGAGGAAATTTGAGAATACTCGCACACTGATGCTGTCTTTACCACACTGTGGCTGATGAGTCCACAGACATTGTTGAGCATACCACAGAAATACACTGAATCCAGAAAGAGTTTGGCATGCTGGGGAGTATCATCACTAATAAAGACTTCTTGATGCTGTTTGTATCATCACTACCAGAATCCTGAGACCAGTTCACATCAGCATACCTAGGATCCACTAGAAATAACCCAACAGTCATGTTGCATGAGTTCATTGCCATCATTCTGGAAAAGAACTGTCAATGGATCGAAAAATCTGATGAAAGCGAAGCCACCATATATGGGTGCAATAACAGAAAGACAGGCAGTGGAAGTAGCCAAGGGAACTCCACATTGGGGAAGGTCTCCGATGATGTCAAGTGTTGGAACTGCCACAAACAAGGCCACACATCAGCACAGTGTCGGTCCAAGAGTGGTGGCCAAGAAGGAAAAGGCTCAGGCAGAAAGCAGGGAAAGAAGAAGAAGGAAAGGTCTAATTAGGCAAAAGATTCAGAAAGCATGAAGGATGATGTTGTCGAAGCTGCTTACAATGTAGAGTCTAAGCCCCAGTTTGACTCACATTTCTCCACTTACAGCTGGCTATCTGACTCTGGAACAACCTCACATATCTCCAATCACTGAGAAACCTTCATAGACTTCAAGCCGCTCAAGGCTATGACCATCACAGGCATTGGAAATACATCCATTCAGGCACTAGGCCAAGGAACAGTCCTGTTAGACTGCAAAGTCAATGGGAAAACTATCATTCACAAACTAAAAGATACACTCTATGCACCAAATGCTGTAAACAACTTAATCTTCATCAGCAGGCTTGACAATGCTGGTATGAAAGCTTCATTCAAGAATAGCATAGTCCAGTTTCTCCAAAAGAATGGGAAAATCTTGGTGGAAGGAAAGAAGACATGCCATTTGTATTTGATGAATGCTTAAGCATGTGACACTATACGAGAACAGTCAAACATTGCTGACACTAAAAATACAAACACATGGGACATCTAGAGAAGTCAGGGTTAGAGCAATTGAAGAGGGAAGGATTGGTGGAAGGATTCATAGTTGATGACAACTCATCTCCACTCAGTCAATGCAAAGCTTGCATCCAAGCCAAGATGACTCTTCACCCATTCCCACAAGAAGCAAAACATCAAAGTGAGAAACCAGGAGAAACCATGCATGGTGACATCTGGGGACCAGCCTGAGTTGAGTCCCTGCAGAAGTCAAAATACAACATCACATTCACAGATGATGCAATCTGGCGATGTACACCTGAATTCATGAAATCAAAGTCAGAAGCATTCCAGAAAATTAAAGAATATGTTACCTTCATTAAAACACAGCATGGATTCACACCAAAGACACTACATGTCGACAATGCAAAGGAACTCACTAGTGGAGAGGTCAAACAATGGTTGAAGAAGAAAGGGATATGACTACTCACACTAGCACCATATGCACACTCATCTAATGGTGTAGCTGAATGCTTTAATTGCACACTAGTGGAGCTAGCACAAGCCATGATGATAGCCAACAACATACCATCATTCCTGTGGGAGACAGCAATAGAATACATGGCATACATCAGAAACTGTGCACCAACACGAGCTCTTGATGGGAAAACACCTGAAGAAGCATGGACAGGAAGAAAACCCAATGTCTCACATCTACAAGAGTTCAGTTGTGCAGTCTGGATCAAATGGGAAGGAATCAGTCTTTTAAAGCTGGGCAGAAACTCAGGAAAAGCAAAGAAACATATCTTTGTGGGATTCACAGAGGATGCAACAGTTATCAGATACTATGATGCAGAACTTTGCACAATCCAAGAATCCCAGAACTACAAGTTTATTGAGCCTATGGCTATAGAACAAAGCACAGACAATGTGTGGCTTGAGGGAGAGGCAGCAGAGATGAACAATCTGCTATTGCTAAAGGGAGCTGAAGAAAGAAGTCAGCAAACCACATCACTACAGCCTGAAACCAAAGAAACCCCTGAGCCAACACCAGAAGCAATATAATGCACCTCATGTATCATTAGCAATCATGACTACCACAAGCTCAACAACCCCAATGCATGGAAAGCAGCACCATCACAAACTCCATTGGCCCTATCTGAACAGCCCCTAGAATCAACAAATGTTGCAATGACTCAAAGCTATATTGCCAATAACAGTGAGCACATTAATCATGACAACTTCCCACAAAGCCTTGCAGAGGCACAAGAATTAGCAGAATAGCCTGAATGGAAGAAGGCTATGGATGAGAAAATGTCAATGATTAGAGAAATGGGGACTTATAAGCTTGAGGATCTACCAGAGGGACATGAAACCATAGGCTGCAGATGGATCTACATGAAGAAATATGATGAGCACAGAAAAGTTCTATGCTACAAAGCCCACCTCGTAGCACAAGGCTACTCACAGATTCCAGGAGTTGATTTTACAGAAACATTCACATCAGTCATCCATCTCGAATCTGTTCAGGCTGCACTAGGTATAGCTGCCATTAAAAACCTTGAAATCAGTCAAATGGACATTAGAGGAGCTTATCTCAATGGAGAACTTGAGGAAGAAATATACATGTGCCAGCCTCTAGGCTATGACAATGAATCAGGATGCATCTGCAAATTATACAAGACCCTCTATAGGTTAAAACAGTCAGGATGCAAGTGGAACCATGAATTCAATAGGAAACTCATCTCCATTGGATTCTCAAAGCTCAAAGTTGACCATTGCATCTATAAATATGTCCAAAATAGCAGGACAGTATTCCTAACTGTATGGGTCAATGACCTGCTGATCTTCACAGAAATACCTGAGGATCTAGACAGAGTAAAAAAGGAGTTAGCAGGACTATTCAACATCAAAGATATGGGAGAGTCAAAAAAAATCATTGGGATTGAAATAGAGAGGAACTGTGATCACAACACCATCTCATTATCCCAGCAACAATACATCAAGGGAATACTCACTCATTTCAGCCTCCACAATGCATCACCCATTACCACTCCACTTGATCCTAATGTCACCCTGTGGAAGCAACTAGCTGATGAACATGTTGAGCCTACCATCCAAGGCAGATATCAGTCTGCTATCAGCTCATTGATGTACACTGCGATTTGCACACAGCCTGATATTGCATATGCTGTACAGTTGTTAAGCCAGTTCTCAAATAACCCAGATCCCAAACACTGGTCAGCTGTAAAGTGAGTGTTTAGGTATTTATCTGGAACTAAGGACTTAAAGCTCACCTTCTGAGCCAATAAAGAACACAAGGTTCTCAGTGCCAGATACACAGATGCAGATTATGCATCCAACCCAGATGACCAAAAGTCAGTCTCAGGCTACACCTACCTGTTGGGAGGTGAAGCATTCACATGGTCATCCAAGAAACAGTTGACCATTGCCTTGTTGTCTATAGAAGCAGAATACATGGCTCTAGCACATGCAATATATCAAGCAATCTGGAATCGCAATTTCTTAGCCAAATTGGGTTACATTCAAGAAGAACCTATTCTGATATTTGAAGACAACCAATCCACAATCGCCATTGCCAGAGATCCACAATATTATATGTGGTCGAAGCATTTTGACATGCAGAATCATTTTGTCCATGAAAAAGTAGAATCCAGGGTTATTGAACTATTGTATTGCCCCACCAATGAAATGGTTGCTGACATTTTTATGAAAGTATTGCCAAGACCCAAGCATGAGAAGTTTATTCATGAATTAGGCCTATTGCCATCTTGAGGGAGAGTATTGAAAACGCACCCAGCTGCATATGGCAATCCAGCAATTAGAGCAATGTTGAAGCACTGTGAACCTTCATGCACCTTCTCCTTGACTCAATCGCCTGTCTACTCACTCAGCAATGAGTCAGACATGGACACTAGTAGATGATAGTATATTCTAAAAGTACCCACCTTGTAGTATATATACCAGGCAGACCAGCCTACTAATAACAATAGATTCATACTCTCACTCTCACCCACATCTCTCACATGGTCAAGTCTTGTAGTTTACCACTGCAATCATAACCTCCATTGCACACTCTATTACAACAACAGACTATTCAAAGATTGCTTAGCATTATCACAAATCTTGATGACTGAAGTGACACAGCTTTGGACAACAGTTAGGGTTATGTTTGAGGCAAGTCATTTCAAGTGATGTTGTTGCATCTGCCTAACTTGGAAAATGTAATATATTCTTAGAGTTTTAAAAGTAATGGTGGGCTGCTTGACAGGGTAACCAGCTATTTTGGCCAGATTGGGACATATGCCTTGACCTTTGGTGGGGCAAGACTCGTTCTATCAAAGGCATACCTCTCTACCCAGTTTGGAAGCTTCATACTGGCCTCAGCAATTTGGCTGATTTTAACGATCCCATTTGCTTGTCAGTATCAGTCTGCTTCATTTCAAGAAACCTTCATTCATCTATGCTACAGCATATGGGTTATTGAGATTTCTTATTCATCTTGAAATAGCTGCCACTGCAGTTTGCCAGGAGGTGTATATGTATGCCGCTGCCAGGATAGAGGTCACTGGCTAGTTGAAGTCATTGTTTAAATTGTGTGATAATATGGTGTTACTGCCAGACTCAATGTCAAGAATTCTGCTTGCTACAAGTAATCTCAACAAATTCCTTATGATTGTATGTTACATCTATCTGATCTTATATGGCTATGACTTGCCTCAAATTTACACCTTCAGTTCAGTTCCGGACTGGAAGACCTATGCAGCATTCAAGATGTTTTTAGTAACAATATCAGAATATGGTTGCCTTTACTGTCATACCCTCTTCTTCAAGCTCCCACTGTCTCAGAGTCACTACAGCATAGTCATACAGCTTCTCCAATAGGTCATCTTCCTTCTGTGGCATCTCGGCCAGACAGTGTCAAGCCCACCAATAACCAAACCATGATAGCTGGGCCTAGTAGCAGTGCAACTGGGGTTACTTTACTCACCAAAGAAAACTGGCTATCATGTGAGTCTGAATCTGAATCTGAATCTGAGTACATTTCAATTCATTTTCCTGCTGAATAATGCTCTTACATTGAAATAGTCATGAGGAGACCTCACTACTCCTTGGGTGAGCCCTTCAGCAACTGGACCCAACTCGCTCTCAGGCTTTTCCTTGATAACCATAGTCACTATTTGAGAACTAACTCCTGTTGCATCATAACGCTCAAGTCAGTAATTGCTTGTATTTCGCAATTAACTGAATCTTTTAGTATACCTTCACTTCTGATGTTCAACTCAGAGAGACTTGAGTACTAAATTCTTTGCACATTATATTCTCTCTCTCATGACATGACTGTTCTAATGCCACCATACATACCAGTCCCACACAAACTCATTGGGATCCCATGGCCCCACATACCAGTGATGTGCTTGATAACAGTGAGTGATAAAAGAATTAGGGAATGGCAATGAACACCAATCACACTAAACCTCTTACTACTCTACACTTAATCACCAATATTGAATTCGGGTGGTTTCAAGTATGATGGAAGCACTCTGCAGACTTCAATAATCAAGTACAATTGTCTTAAAGACATTTTATTCATTACTAGTGAGTTTATACAAAGTACTACTCATACTAGTGGGGTGGGTAAGACACAATTGGATAAGAGTGACTTGGTTTGAGCTACTGCGCTCATTCTGACTGAAACTGCTTCAGACTGGTGGTGCTCTTGGCCCTATACTGCTTCCTACAAGTGATAAACACTTGACCAGTCGCACTCTTGGCCTAAGAATAAACTATAACTCTGAGAACTTTGCTTGAACTAACTTTAAAACACTCCGGACCTTTGCAGGATACAACAGTGACTCTAATGGACTTCAATTCAATGCAATTCTATTGGTGACTTAGCAACTATTAATCACTTCATTGAGGTTAAGCACAAAAGCCTTTAATTGGGGACACCAGTTACTATCAGTGAGGGCTCAACTGCAGGAATGGCTTGCCTGGTTTGCATGAGCGCCCATCCCACTACTTATATACTACTGAGGCAGAACTATAAATATCATCTGGGTATAGGGTATATTGGTAAGGATTTCTTGGCTAGTCATAAATAATGGTGAATAATCACATAATAGTCGGTCTAGTCTGTTTTCTTTTTAAATATTTGGTCTAGAGACTCCACAGTTGGTCTTTCTGTGCCCTTGGCACAACTATATGCTTTAGTAACACGGTTATATGAGTATCTGGATATTGGTACCTGTAACAGCTATCCGATCATGATCGAGGGTGCAGTCCGGCTCCACTAGCATCAATCATAAGAGATCTATATCAAAATAGTCGGATCTGGGCTCAAGGTTAATCCATTCCTAATTTATTTCTAAGTCCTGTTTCAAGATTGCCATGTGACTAGTTATCCTGACTTAGGCATTTATGCCCAGTCTGAGCTGCTAGTGACAGAACTTGACAAGATCTGTGTACTCTGCTCCTGGTTTTTGTGTGCTAGTAGCATCCTTCGTTTGCTAGTGGCTGTATTTCACTTAGTCCTGCTAGCATTCGAGTTATTAGTCTGGCCAGCTGGTAAATTTAACCCACTAATGGTGTTGCATCTAAGTCCTGGCTCTACCAGTTGCTTACTACTTTTAACTATCAGCTTGAAGTCTCAGCTATAGTCCTCTATGTATCACTAGTATAGGATAGATGTGCAATAGTATTGTTACAAAATTGCAAAATCTAGGTGTGAATGCATAGACAGCATATCACTGGTGTTCAATGGAAAGTTCCTGAGAAGTGTCATACAAACACTGGCCAGAGCTCCCAACCCAATTATCCCACTTTAATGTGTAATCTAAAGTCTGGGTGAACAACTTCTCATTCTGTATAATACACTCGCCACTCAGGACCCCGAAATCATATCTGAATCCTGCTCATCATCTCTCCTAAGTGATTGCAGCAAGCCAAAATTTCATGTGCATTGTTCCAGAGCATCAATAGATGCCAAGGAATACCTTCCATGATGATGAGATGGTAGGAGAATAACATGCAATACTTCCTGGTGAGGTGAAGTAGTATCTATAACCTGCAGGAGCTTCTCACTGTCCCACAAAAGATCCTCAAAATGGGATTCAATGATTTCACATGCTCTCAGATAGTCCACCTGAGTGGCATGTATGTGATGCTCAGTATTTGTGATATCACCACATGAACACTCTGAGTGCAAGATATGCAATCCTTCCCAGAGAAACAGATACACTTCCTTCCACATGGCAGAGATGGCCCCATAGAATTCTACAGTGATATCTTAGATAGGGGTGAGAATGTTGGAGATAGCCAAGCATCGAAATGCAGCTGCGAGGGACATTTGCATGATCAGGCAGATGAGGTTGGAGTGAAACAAATTCATGTCATTGAGAAGGGTATTCAATGCATCAGCTAACACTGTTATCTTATTCTGGTCCTATATCACCATGGCTTCATAAATATGATAAAGCTGTGAAAGGATACCCCAGAGGCATACTTTATTATATCCCAAAAGTCATCACTCTGAATACTCTAATATGCCATCGCATCAGTGAATAATATGCATTTCAATAACTTAACATACTTTAAACCAAGGATCAAGTTCAGATGCAGACATGGTTGCTTTGACAGAGAAAGCTACTCTTTTTCTGAGATGCATGTCTAACATTGGTCTCATGCTGTCTCATGGGAAATTCTGAGAGTGTATAGTAGAGTGTAAAGCTGAAAAAAAACTGAAGCACCAGAAGATAATAAAACATGACTGCAGTCAGTTACTTTAGCATTAATCCAGAACCTGCATTGACAAAAATAGTATTGAAAGATAATATGAGCTTTGTACCCAACCTCTTGGATTCAGTGGCTTGGTTTTAAGCTCTGATATAACGGATAAGAGTGCCGGCAAGATGAAGACCACCTCTGAAAAGCAAGGATAATATTGTAAAAGAGTGTGCAATGGAGGTTATGATTGCAGTGGTAAACTACAAGACTTGACCATGTGAGAGATGTGGGTGAGAGTGAGAGTATGAATCTATTGTTATTAGTAGGCTGGTCTGCCTGGTATATATACTACAAGGTGGGTACTTTTAGAATATACTATCATCTACTAGTGTCCATGTCTGACTCATTGCTGAGTGAGTAGACAGGCGATTGAGTCAAGGAGAAGGTGCATGAAGGTTCACGTGCTTCAACATTGCTCTAATTGCTGGATTGCCATATGCAGCTGGGTGCGTTTTCAATACTCTCCCTCAAGATGGCAATAGGCCTAATTCATGAATAAACTTCTCATGCTTGGGTCTTGGCAATACTTTCATAAAAATGTCAGCAACCATTTCATTGGTGGGGCAATACAATAGTTCAATAACCCTGGATTCTACTTTTTCATGGACAAAATGATTCTGCATGTCAAAATGCTTCGACCACATATAATATTGTGGATCTCTGGCAATGGCGATTGTGGATTGGTTGTCTTCAAATATCAGAATAGGTTCTTCTTGAATGTAACCCAATTTGGCTAAGAAATTGCGATTCCAGATTGCTTGATATATTGCATGTGCTAGAGCCATGTATTCTGCTTCTATAGACAACAAGGCAATGGTCAACTGTTTCTTGGATGACCATGTGAATGCTTCACCTCCCAACAGGTAGGTGTAGCCTGAGACTGACTTTTGGTCATCTGGGTTGGATGCATAATCTGCATCTGTGTATCTGGCACTGAGAACCTTGTGTTCTTTATTGGCTCAGAAGGTGAGCTTTAAGTCCTTAGTTCCAGATAAATACCTAAACACTCACTTTACAGCTGACCAGTGTTTGGGATCTGGGTTATTTGAGAACTGGCTTAACAACTGTACAGCATATGCAATATCAGGCTGTGTGCAAATCGCAGTGTACATCAATGAGCTGATAGCAGACTGATATCTGCCTTGGATGGTAGGCTCAACATGTTCATCAGCTAGTTGCTTCCACAGGGTGACATTAGGATCAAGTGGAGTGGTAATGGGTGATGCATTGTGGAGGCTGAAATGAGTGAGTATTCCCTTGATGTATTGTTGCTGGGATAATGAGATGGTGTTGTGATCACAGTTCCTCTCTATTTCAATCCCAATGATTTTTTTTGACTCTCCCATATCTTTGATGTTGAATAGTCCTGCTAACTCCTTTTTTACTCTGTCTAGATCCTCAGGTATTTCTGTGAAGATCAGCAGGTCATTGACCCATACAGTTAGGAATACTGTCCTGCTATTTTGGACATATTTATAGATGCAATGGTCAACTTTGAGCTTTGAGAATCCAATGGAGATGAGTTTCCTATTGAATTCATGGTTCCACTTGCATCCTGACTGTTTTAACCTATAGAGGGTCTTGTATAATTTGCAGATGCATCCTGATTCATTGTCATAGCCTAGAGGCTGGCACATGTATATTTCTTCCTCAAGTTCTCCATTGAGATAAGCTCCTCTAATGTCCATTTGACTGATTTCAAGGTTTTTAATGGCAGCTATACCTAGTGCAGCCTGAACAGATTCGAGATGGATGACTGATGTGAATGTTTCTGTAAAATCAACTCCTGGAATCTGTGAGTAGCCTTGTGCTACGAGGTGGGCTTTGTAGCATAGAACTTTTCTGTGCTCATCATATTTCTTCATGTAGATCCATCTGCAGCCTATGGTTTCATGTCCCTCTGGTAGATCCTCAAGCTTATAAGTCCCCATTTCTCTAATCATTGACATTTTCTCATCCATAGCCTTCTTCCATTCAGGCTATTCTGCTAATTCTTGTGCCTCTGCAAGGCTTTGTGGGAAGTTGTCATGATTAATGTGCTCACTGTTATTGGCAATATAGCTTTGAGTCATTGCAACATTTGTTGATTCTAGGGGCTGTTCAGATAGGGCCAATGGAGTTTGTGATGGTGCTGCTTTCCATGCATTGGGGTTGTTGAGCTTGTGGTAGTCATGATTGCTAATGATACATGAGGTGCATTATATTGCTTCTGGTGTTGGCTCAGGGGTTTCTTTGGTTTCAGGCTGTAGTGATGTGGTTTGCTGACTTCTTTCTTCAGCTCCCTTTAGCAATAGCAGATTGTTCATCTCTGCTGCCTCTCCCTCAAGCCACACATTGTCTGTGCTTTGTTCTATAGCCATAGGCTCAATAAACTTGTAGTTCTGGGATTCTTGGATTGTGCAAAGTTCTGCATCATAGTATCTGATAACTGTTGCATCCTCTGTGAATCCCACAAAGATATGTTTCTTTGCTTTTCCTGAGTTTCTGCCCAGCTTTAAAAGACTGATTCCTTCCCATTTGATCCAGACTGCACAACTGAACTCTTGTAGATGTGAGACATTGGGTTTTCTTCCTGTCCATGCTTCTTCAGGTGTTTTCCCATCAAGAGCTCGTGTTGGTGCACAGTTTCTGATGTATGCCATGTATTCTATTGCTGTCTCCCACAGGAATGATGGTATGTTGTTGGCTATCATCATGGCTTGTGCTAGCTCCACTAGTGTGCAATTAAAGCATTCAGCTACACCATTAGATGAGTGTGCATATGGTGCTAGTGTGAGTAGTCATATCCCTTTCTTCTTCAACCATTGTTTGACCTCTCCACTAGTGAGTTCCTTTGCATTGTCGACATGTAGTGTCTTTGGTGTGAATCCATGCTGTGTTTTAATGAAGGTAACATATTCTTTAATTTTCTGGAATGCTTCTGACTTTGATTTCATGAATTCAGGTGTACATCGCCAGATTGCATCATCTGTGAATGTGATGTTGTATTTTGACTTCTGCAGGGACTCAACTCAGGCTGGTCCCCAGATGTCACCATGCATGGTTTCTCCTGGTTTCTCACTTTGATGTTTTGCTTCTTGTGGGAATGGGTGAAGAGTCATCTTGGCTTGGATGCAAGCTTTGCATTGACTGAGTGGAGATGAGTTGTCATCAACTATGAATCCTTCCACCAATCCTTCCCTCTTCAATTGCTCTAACCCTGACTTCTCTAGATGTCCCATGTGTTTGTATTTTTAGTGTCAGCAATGTTTGACTGTTCTCGTATAGTGTCACATGCTTAAGCATTCATCAAATACAAATGGCATGTCTTCTTTCCTTCCACCAAGATTTTCCCATTCTTTTGGAGAAACTGGACTATGCTATTCTTGAATGAAGCTTTCATACCAGCATTGTCAAGCCTGCTGATGAAGATTAAGTTGTTTACAGCATTTGGTGCATAGAGTGTATCTTTTAGTTTGTGAATGATAGTTTTCCCATTGACTTTGCAGTCTAACAGGACTGTTCCTTGGCCTAGTGCCTGAATGGATGTATTTCCAATGCCTGTGATGGTCATAGCCTTGAGCGGCTTGAAGTCTATGAAGGTTTCTCAGTGATTGGAGATATGTGAGGTTGTTCCAGAGTCAGATAGCCAGCTGTAAGTGGAGAAATGTGAGTCAAACTGGGGCTTAGACTCTACATTGTAAGCAGCTTCGACAACATCATCCTTCATGCTTTCTGAATCTTTTGCCTAATTAGACCTTTCCTTCTTCTTCTTTCCCTGCTTTCTGCCTGAGCCTTTTCCTTCTTGGCCACCACTCTTGGACCGACACTGTGCTGATGTGTGGCCTTGTTTGTGGCAGTTCCAACACTTGACATCATCGGAGACCTTCCCCAATGTGGAGTTCCCTTGGCTACTTCCACTGCCTGTCTTTCTGTTATTGCACCCATATATGGTGGCTTCGCTTTCATCAGATTTTTCGATCCATTGACAGTTCTTTTCCAGAATGATGGCAATGAACTCATGCAACATGACTGTTGGGTTATTTCTAGTGGATCCTAGGTATGCTGATGTGAACTGGTCTCAGGATTCTGGTAGTGATGATACAAACAGCATCAAGAAGTCTTTATTAGTGATGATACTCCCCAGCATGCCAAACTCTTTCTGGATTCAGTGTATTTCTGTGGTATGCTCAACAATGTCTGTGGACTCATCAGCCACAGTGTGGTAAAGACAGCATCAGTGTGCGAGTATTCTCAAATTTCCTCTAGCTTCTTTTACTAATTTAAGCTGCATCTACATTTCAGCCAATGTTTTTGCCCCCACGATGTGTATTATCTGTGAGTCACTCAATGTGAGCTTGATTTGGGTCTGCACTCATCCATCTCCCTCTTCCCACTTTGTGATTTTATCCATTTCTTCCTTAGTTGGCAAATTTAGGTCTGTCAGAACTAGTTTATTTAGTGTTCCATTGGCATACTTCAACAGGGCTTGTTCTCACAGGATCACAGTGATGCAACACTTCCACAGAACCTAGTTGTGCTCCTGGAGTAGCTCAATGCAGAATAATGATGAGGGTGCAGTATCGGACATGATATATGGGGGTGGATTGTAGTTCAGTGAGATAATTAATTATGGTAAGTCTTCTGTAGATTAGTTAGGGCTGGGGCCCATAATCTGTTGTAAAAGAGTGTGAAATGGAGATTATGAGTGCAGTGGTAAACTATGAGACTTGACCATATGAGAGATGTGAGTGAGAGTGAGAGTATGAATCTATTGTTATTAGTAGGCTGGTCTGCCTGGTATATATACTACAAGGTGGGTACTTCTAGAATATACTATCATCTACCAGTGTCCATGTCTGACTCATTGCTGAGTGAGCAGACAGGCAATCGAGTCAAGAAGAAGGTGCACAAAGGTTCGCACACTTCAATGTTGCTCTGATTGCTGGATTGCCATATGTGGCTGAATGCATCTTCAACATCTGTTAACAACTCTACTGTCATGCTCAGACTCAGAGAATTTGGTTAACTGCTGAATGATGGCCATGATGTCGTTTTGCTGTTTTGTGGCAAGGTTTATGATATATCCAATGATGAATAGGATGGAACCAGAAACTTTGGTTTTTGAGATGCTGAGACAGATGAGAGAATAGAATACATAAAGGAGGAAAGTAATAACATACAGCCATGCATAATTTTAAAAGGTTTCATATATACTAAACAGAGCCTGATATGTTATTCCCAACTCCTGAAAAGAGTGGTACATTGGGGTTTCCTCAAAATAGAGAATATGATTTAGCTTTTGGAGAGTCACTCTCTGAGTGGCATCAGAAGGGTGAACACCATTGATTTTTCAACAGTGTAGTTCAAAGACACTCAGGTACATGGAATGGTTTCCTGGCATTAATGTTGGAAAAAAAAATGCAGTCCTACTAGAAGCCTGTACCAAGTCGCACTCAGATTGTGATTTGGACAAAATTGGAGCAAATAGTCCCTTCAATCCAGGTCTAAAATTTAGACAAAATTAATGACATTGCTACCATCTCTCTTGATTGTCATGTGTGGAGTGTTAGTTCTTCCCTCAGATCTGAGCAGTTAGAGAGATTGTGCCCTCACAGCCCTGTCATGAGTGATCATCTCTCATACTTGTTTATTTCATTTGCTCTTGCCAAAAAAAAACATCCTCAGTATGCAATTCCTGCCATCATAGCTCATCAAGCTTTTGTTTCCACTCTTGCCTTGATCCATGAGTATGGCAAAAATCAGTGATTTTCACAAGTAAAAGCACAACCATTCTCAATACGAAGAAGGCATGG
This sequence comes from Desarmillaria ectypa, assembly GCA_030407005.1. Classification (NCBI taxonomy): domain Eukaryota; kingdom Fungi; phylum Basidiomycota; class Agaricomycetes; order Agaricales; family Physalacriaceae; genus Desarmillaria; species Desarmillaria ectypa. Next base: position 719,623 of record JAUDYN010000010.1, read on the forward strand.
CACATAATAAGCTATGAAAGAAGACAAAGTGTCAACGTCAAAACCTTAAGTCTTGACAGAGAAGATCAAAAAGACTGATCATCTCAGCATTGGCAATGTGCTCGCTGACATGTATGCTGAAATCTGCTCCTTGTTTCATCTATGGTTGCAATGTCCATAATCTAGTTCTAAAGAATAATTGTCTAGGGCACTGTGAAGCATAGAGTAAGGGAGAGATAATATGACATTGTCAGTTGGTGAGTGCCATCACATGATCAAAAGGGTCTCCCAAAATGAAACATCCAAAAGATGAATTGTCCATTCTGTTCATACTTGTTGGGATTTTGCTAGAAAGTTCTAGAAGGAGCAATCCAGCATCATGCCGAGAGTTGATGAGTAAGCATGAGAGTCATAGAAAGTTATAGTACATTCTAGATTCTAGTGCAAAGTAGTATAAATATGAGCTCTGTAGAAGCCATAGAATAACAATTCCTTTACATCTGGCTTTATCAGCCTGGAGTCTACCCTGCACAACACCCAGGATTCCAACAGGCTATGGGCTCCAGCCTGATTAGACTCTGATTACAGTATCTCAACTTCTTAATTCACCCTCATTTATTACCTACTATAAGTAGCATGGTAACCAACAATCTTTTAGGCTCTATCCTAAAATTGACTGGAGACAACTACCATACATGGAAATTTGCTATATCTATGGTACTCCAAAGATTAGGTGCATGGGACATCTTATTGGACAAGCTTGATAAATCCAAACCTGCAGCCCAGCACAAAATAAGGTCTGAGGAAAAGGATGAGAAAGACAAAGCTTCCAAGTTAGATCAAGCACTCACTACTATTAGTCTGACCATTGACCTGAGTCAGTATCAATATATTGAGAATTGCTCAGATGGTGCCAAGGCATAGAAGGCTCTTGCAGAAATCTATGAGAAGAACAGCTGAGCTAACCATATTGCTCTGAAATGTCAATTTTATAGCTTTGAGCATGATCCAAATAGACTGATCTGCAATTACATAAGCAGCATCACAAGCCTTGCCAGAAGGTTGAAGGCCATTGGAGTCAAGTTGAATGACACAGATATAGTTGATGTGCTCATTTTCAATTTGGATGAAGGATGGTCAAACATTGTAGCCTCACTGTGTGCAGGAAATAATGAGCCAAATTCATTGGCTACAGTGACAAATGCTCTAATTGACAAAGAAGGAAGGAGGGGTGGAGCACCCAGTACAATGGTTCTGATTGCATGATCAAGAGGATCAAGCAGCTCAAATCAGCATGGTAAATGCTATACATGTGGCAAAATTGGACATTTCAGTCACGATCATCCAAAGTGCACAAGATTGAGTGATGACAAGGAGGATGCAGATGTTGTGAACATCGTGCATAGTGATGATGATGAAGATTATGCCTTTTGAGGCAGTGTGTGCTAGGTTATAATTTGGTCTGCTCCTTTAGCCCCAGGTGAGGATTTGTTCTGCTGTGGTTAGATGTGTTCCAGTGGCTCAATGATGAGATCAGCTGACTGTAAGTAGCTTGATGCTCCTGCAGCATGGGTGTCAATAGGGGGTGGGGACCAGTGATAACCAAAGCAGTGGATATATTTGGGAATTTTGGTACCAGATTTCCTTTGGAAGGTTGGCCTCTTAAGCTCCGGGGGATATTTGTTATCCATCATGGTAGATCTGTGTGATCTGGCAGCCTGGATATGTGTTATCAGCCGGCTGTGAGTAGCTGTGTGCTTCTGTGATATGGGCTAGAATGGAGGGTTTCTGGGGGAGTTTCCGAGTTTGGCATTTGGAGCTATTTTTGGTCTATCCTTAGTTTCAGGGGGAGACTGGGAATATTGCGGCAGGATGCCGTATTGAGGGGGAGTGTTGGGATTTTGCTGGAAAGTTCTAGAAGGAGCAATCCAGCATCATGCTGAGAGTCGATGAGTAAGCATGAGAGTCGTAGAAAGTTGTAGTACATTCTAGATTCTAGTGTGAAGTAGTATAAATATGAGCTCTGTAGGAGCCATAGAATAACAATTCCTTTACATCTGGCTTTACCAGCCTGGAGTCTACCCTGTGCAACACCCAGGATTCCAACAGCAACTTCAAGCATGTGCCAGAAGATTCCCGAACCTTCAGTACCATCAATTTGGCATGATACTAGGATATAATTAGGTACTTTAGTAGAACATTCTGTAGTATTTAAGGAGCTCATCTCGAGCTCTAGTAGCTAACAATTTAGTATTCTCTACTCAGCAAGCCTCCCACTGCAATAGTTACAAAAATACTAAATGTAAAGGCCGCGAATTTTGCTGCTGAGTTTCGTTCAAAGTCTCCTTTCAGCGACACTCTAGTCTGGGCACTATGTACAGTATTGTCTACTTCTGTGAGACAACATGAGACATGATCCTTGAAAAGGAGTGGCTTTCTGTCAGCTAACAGTAGCCATGTCTGCATCTGGACTTAATCCTCGGTTCAAAGTGCGTTAAATTATTGCTCCATGGAATACTCATTCGTGACTGGCGCCGTGGTCGCTCATCAGGGCATCCAGGGCGTGAACTTTTCGGGCATAATAAAGCATGCCTCGGAGGTATCCTTTCCCAGCTATATCACATCTACGATACTGTGTTAACATAGCTCATATAGGACCAGAACGAGATAACAGTCTTAGCTAATGCCGTATGCACGCTCCTCAACGACGTGGAATCGTTCTACTTGAACCTCGTGTGCTTCATCACGCAAACGTCCCTCGCAGCTCCATTTCGACGCTCGGCCATCTGCAATATTGTTACTCCTATCCGAGATATTGGTGTAGAATTCATCAAGGCCATCTCTGCTATGTGGGAGGAGGTGTATCTATTTCTCCGGGAAGGGTTGAACATCTTGCACTCAGAGTCGGAGTCGTTGCATAAACATATCGCAAACGCTGAGCATCGCATACGCGCCGCTCAGGTGGACTATCTGAGAGCGTGTCAAATCATTGAATCCCGTTTTGAGGACCTTTTGTGGGATAGTGAGGAGCTCTTAGTCACAGAGCTCCGAGGCTCCTGTGGGTTAGAAATACTACTCCGTCTCACCAGAAAGTATTGCACGTTATCCTCCTACCGTCTCATCGTCATGGAAGGTATACCTCGGCGTCTATCGATGCTCTGGGACGACGCGCGCGAAATTTTGGCTTGCTGCAATCACTTGGGAGAGGTGATGAGCAGGATTCAAATACGATTTCGGAGTCCCGAATGGCGAGCGTATTATACAGGTCGAGAGGATGTTATCAAGCTGTTCTCCGAGACCTACTCTTACACGTTTGAGTGGCATTGTCGAATTAAACTTGGCCACATCATGAGTTTGTGTTACTACAGCTCTCAGGAACTTCCCATCCACGCGGAAGAGTATGTCGGGCCGTGGGATCCCACTGAGTCTGTGTGGAACTGGTATCAATACTGGCGTTATAACTGTCATAGATCGCAGTAGCGAAAGACAATCTAGGGCACAAATCATAAACCCTCGATATTACTCGAATACACATAGCGCATTTTCAGTTTTTCGGTGGATTCGGCCTTTGCGATTATCCCCAATGATAAAGACCAACCTCGGGAGAGTACGAGGCCCGTGAGCCTATTTAAAATCTCACCCAGACCGAATTCTCGAATTCTGGCCCATAATTGTAATGTTTGATACCAATTCCGGGGCATTTCAGGGCCCAGCACTGCCCTTTGGCAGCATCCATCTTCTTGCCGAGCGTAAGGGCTATTGAGTGGGTCTCTATCCTTGTTAGTCTCTTGTCGTCATCGACAAGAGGGGTGAAGGTTGAAAGATTGTCGTAATTGGTCGGCCTCAGTATTCTCATGCTCGTGGCTCTTCTCCAAGCCGAGTTGAATATCACTACAACGAACACAGAGAAAATTCAGAGGGCAGCTGGCCTAGTCGCTAAGTGTTGTGAAAAACGGGGGATGAATAGATCAGTTCGTTCCCAGTTAGTACATGCGCGGTGTCAGGCCAATAGTATTGCGCTTGGCTGAGCTCTGCAAACTCATGCAGATGTACACTACTGTACCTACTTATATACTAAATACTAATTTACTAGAATCTTCTACAACTTTCCTAATATTTCTCTCTTAATCAGCAAGTTCGGCATGATGCCGGATTGCCATCATCTCGGCTCAACTCTCAAATCCCAACACTAAGCAACATCACTTACCTTCACCACAACCTCAACTCTCGCCACTTCTCGGTATCGGCTCCTTGGTGATCAGTGATCCATCGAATTCAGTGGAGACCTAACCGATATACGATCAAAAATATTATAACACGGTATCACGAAAACAACTGCAAGACAAAGGATAGATAGCACAAAGGCACGCCAACATGTACACCAAATACTGTCCTTGATATTGTCATGGAGCTACAGACATGAGTCAGTCAGGATACCACATGAAAAACACATACTCATCCCATGGCCCCAAGCCTTGCGAGCAGCATCAAACACTCTCGCTGCCTCCTCATCCCGACTGAGCGATCCTGAAATAGTCGACGCATCATCCATCAAGAAATCATTCAAGTAGCACCTTCGCACACCGCATCCACATAATACGCTGGCGGAATGAGATTCACAGCCTTCGTGGCCCGTGCGTACAGATAACTCATGTCGTTCGTCCCCTTCTGAAGATCATCCACACCAAGGCCGTTCTCGTCGTAGATGACAACATAATGCGTCGGCCTGACCGTACCCTGGAGACCAGCATGCGCTTGGAGATAGAAATCGTAATCAAATCTGCACACAAAGGCTATGAATGATGCACTGGAAGAAAGAGAGATCGAAAGACTCACACTCCGGTAACGCCCTTGTCAACCACTGTCCCAGGTTTCGTGTTGCCGTTCCTATCCGCATTCTGACTATCTGTAGGGTAGAATCTAAGAGCAGTTGAGCTACGAGTCAAGGAAAGGCGATAACGCAACCTACCTAGCATGATGGCGTTTCCCGCATATGATGACGGATACAAGCGGTTTGTACGCCTTCCTGTCCTTGGTATTCAGTCTCTTCGCGGCTTCCTTTATTTGTACGATCTCCTTTCGAATGACGATATCATATTGGCCCTAAAACAGCAATGTCATCGAGAGCGTCGCAATGAATTGACATTATCACTCACCTCGGAGACACCATCCCGGAATACTAGAATCCTCTCCGGCAAAGCTTTTCTTCTTCTCGTAAGCCGATAGACGCTCAAACATCATGTGCCGCAGCTCCTCGACGACCTAGGAGGAATCATAAGCAGCCACAGAGAAACCAACAGAAGCGAAACCAACCTCTTTCGAATGCCTATTAGCATCAGGTCTCTGGATCCTCATGCTCGCCGGGAACTGGACGAAATCATCATCCACGCTCGCCACGACCGCCGCGATGGACGGGGTGCCAAATCTTGTCCCAGGAGTAGGGTGGGTAACATCGATCCCTACCATCATCGTCTTCTTCTTGCGTAGCCACTTCATAGCTTGATCGTCCAACTGATCACATCCCGTCAGTCAGGATGCTACACCTCTGCAAAGTTACCTGATTCGACGAACGGGGCATTGCTAGCGGGCGAGTCAACACGCGTTCGCATTTCTTTATGCGGAACTCACATGTTGACCATTGGTTTCTGATAAGTCGGTCGAACAGATATGGAAAACCCTCTCCACACCTCAATACCGGGTCCCAGGAACTTGCACTCACCAGGTGGGGGCGGAAAGTAGTACTTATTCTGTCCAATACGCACACCTGTGCGCATAGCACTCTGCTGCAGTACCAAACCTAGGGCCGAGACGATAGGCAATGGATCGTAATCCCGGTACTCCTTGCCAGCGTTGAGGTAGCTAAAGAGAATACATGTAAGCCCAGTGAAATAAGAATTACAGGAAACGTACTTGGAGAGTTCATTGAGGTTCAATTTGCGCTTGAAGACGATGAAAATCTGGTACGTGACGGCACCAGGTGGGGGCCCATTCTGGCCCTCTGCGTAGAACGGTACTGCTACGTGCAAATTTGACAGCTTCACAGCAGATACGAGGCGGGTACTTCTATCATGAGCAATAGCACCTAGCTGAAGACGATCCTAAAGATTGGCCTAAAGCAACTGGAAGATACGGTCTTTGCGCCTGTTCAAAAAGGTCATTGGCTCGATCTTGATCTCGTAGTGGTACAGAGGGCCCTTGGACAGCTTTATTTAGAAGAAATCAGCACGCGAAATGGTATGCTTGCCCAGGGTACTAAAGCCAGGATGTGTTAGACGCTCCAGCTTGGCTGGTACCTTTCGAAGGGCATCGATGAGCTTGTTTTGCTTGTCTTGCGTCAGGCGGTCAGGAAGCCGTGCTGGAACGTTTTCCTTGTAGATGACGGGACCACTGAATCCTCCTCGACCTCGTCCACCTGACTCACCTCTTCCGCCTCGCCCTCCAAAGCTATCACTTCACTAAGTATACCTTCGAAGTAACCGAATCAAAGTTCATCAAGGCAAGTGCTATTTGCCTTGGTATCCTTCAAGTCAGAAACACGTTAATAATAATGCTGAAAGACCTGGTAAGTAAAATATTAGGTCGTGTTGATAGTTCCATTAAGCACCCAACATTACCTTTCTCAGGACAGGTCAACTGCAGGTCTAGAATCTATAAGCATAAATTAATTCGACACACAACAGTAATAACAACACCTAAAAATTCCTAAGAAATAAGCTACATGACAGAGCGAAGCGGCGGCATAAACAGAAGCAGTGTACAATATATGGCTAACAACATGAATAGTATGTCTGTTCCTTGCAACATCACAGGGAGATGGTACATTGTGGCAACGTGTATGTACATCAAAAAAGAGAGTAGCAACAGTAGGTCGTTGCAATCAGCCAGCCCAGCCCTTCAGTGAGCTACTACCGGAAGAATTGGGTGAGCCGTACACGGAGTCCGTAGGTTCATACGACGTCTGACTCCATCCGTTTGTGTTGTAAGATGAAATTTGCTCTGTGGAAAGTGGACAAATGGACTCAGCGGATGAATGCCCCGATTGCGATGCCAAACGAGCATCAGAATTGAGTTGAGATGGCGACGCTGCTGACGCAAGAATCCCCGAACCATGGCTAGGGAACACGCACTCACGATTGGACGATTGCGCTCCCAGCCTATGGTCGTAGAAGCTCGGGGGGTCAAACAAGACCCCAGAAGGTGATATCTCCGGCACGGCTCGATCGCGTAGGTACGGCGGTGGGGAATTGTCGGGAGAGCCAGGAGTGTGATTGAAGGGCAATGTTGGCAGCGGTGCGAACGCGGGAGTGCTGCCGGGGAGGTGAGAAGAAGGCGGAGATGTGCCCGAGAATGGTGCCCATGAGGTGGTACTAACGTTAGACGGAGGGGACGGGTTGAATGGAGATGAGATATATGAATCTAGGTTCGTGGGCGCTGCGGATGATGAAGCAACTGACGGGAGATTAGACGGAATGGGTGACGCCATGGACATAGGCGACCAGTGCGGAGCCGGTTGGTGGTACCCATGCATACGGCCTCCTGCAGAACTTGTGTGTCGAACACGAGCGCTACGGTCAATCACAGAGTGGGAGACAACGCGACCTCCGGGAGCTCTTGTCATGTCCATGTCGATGGGCACGGATCTGGTGAGTAATGTTGGCCTTCGACTCGTCTCGGTGACCCGCTCATCCCGAAAAAACGGCTTTCGAACGGGCTTGGTGCCGTAAACCTTTTTCTTCGTCAACCCATGGACCTGCTGCAACTGGGCGACCAGACTCGGGGCCTCTGCTGGTGGTTCTGGTAGGAGATGGGGAGGGGAGCAGTAATCCGGATGGTCCTCAGGGGATGAAGAATCGAGTGCATGATAAGACGTTGAAGAAGGGAGCTGCATTTCAGGTGAGATAGAACACGAGAGAGAAACTGACGGTTTTTACGTACATTTTTTAAGGATTCTGGAAGACATCGACCAAAAATGTTTTCCCGTCAGCTCTAGGAGTGGAATGATATTCGTCACCGACCTTGGGCAAAGAGACTTGGTGTAATGGCCTGGGGTTTGCTAGAGAAGCGGACGAGAAAACGATCCGATTCTGCAGGAAGCCACAAGGGCTCCTCGACGTTTCTTTGCAGCATTGTCTGTTGGTCGAAACGATTCGCGGTTAAATGCATTCTAGATGCGATAATGAAACCCTTACCGTTTCATTAAACAACGTAGTCAGTCTACTCATGTCTTGGTGAGCATTTAATATCATGTGCCATTGGATGTTGGTCTAGATAGATGGATGATAGTGTGAACGTCGGCGTGCTCGATCATCGAGGATTGAAAAGTACCTCCGTGAGCGTTTGCGCAAGGCCGAACCACGAATTGTAAAATGGGACAGTTGACGTTTGCTGCTTGGCATTTGTGCCTTCCCCCGGTGAAGAAGCTGCGATGACGAGGATATTACGAACAGTCGACGGCCCTTGTATACTTGCCGTACATAGAAACTATAAGTATGACAGTTTTCACGCCTGCCGTAAACGGATAACAGCGATACAGCATACTTACCTCAATTGCACGCCAGATATCTGAACTCGAGAGAACATTTAAAGGACTATAATTGATTTGTAGGTCCTCTAGACAAGTGTCCAGACTATCGCATTGCCGGGCAACTCCAGGTCCCGTGAACTGATCACCGGGAATCAGAGTTTCCAGAACGTAGGTCGTATGCTAGTCGGGATATGATTAGAACTGAGGTAGACACAGGATGAAACATCAAAACATACCGGAGCTTCCGGATGCCTGGCTTCGAGCTTGCTGAGGGCAAAGTGAAGATAATGATCCCGGAGATCTGGCCATAACCGTTCTAAAGCCCGGGAATTCTCAACGAGAACGAGAGTTATCACTGAACGTGGTTCTACTGATTTCTGTAGTGCCGAGGTAGATACGGCGTGGTTGAAGGAGAAAGACATTGACACAAAGGGTTCTATGCCGAGGATCGAAAGAAACGTTGAAGTAAGCCGTGCAGCTAAGAGCTATGGATCGCACAACGAAGGAAAATCGTAGAACGTCTGAGGAAAGTGTATGAGTCGGCCTCAATAATTAGACATGGAATCGTGGATCCTAATAGGACTTTTCGGCGGACTTTCTAATTATGACAACCGCTGAGCAGCACGAGACTCGGGCGAAAATAGTTGGAATGATTCAAGGGATACAACGTTATGGTGTAGTTGTATCCGGGTCACTCGGCCAAGGAGTCGATGTAGTTGGGAAACAAACCGGGACGCCGCTTTCTTGGTGTATTTATGTAACCCGTTTCTGCTGATCAGCGGAACGTACACGGAGGACTCGTGTGTAACGCACCAAAGAGGTCGTTTTACTTGAAACACCGGGAATTGAGTGCAACGAAAGGGCGGGCACTCCACAAATCGAGAATCGATCCCCCAGACCGACGAAAAGTGTCAGAACCTGGCATAAAATGTTTTTCGTTACTTAAAGTTTTCAAAGGAACATCTCACGAGGCCGGGGATGGCAACGCTCTGCCACGAAGATGGCCCTAGATGACCCACGTGCCTGCCATAAAGACCGTAGCGGACTTAAAAATTGGAACGTATCGTCGAAATGGGTTGCAGCACCGGCGATCGATTCTATTCTCGAGAAGCACTACGGCACGGCCACCCTGGCAGTCCACGAGAACAAAAGTTACGGTTTCAGCTTCTGGTCGTAGCACGACCTTATCGATATCCTTGCCTTACTTATTAAGGGCTTAGCCAATGAGGACAGTAGATATCGCTACGAAGACATCAGATGATTCTGATAAAACCATGGAATAAAATACAAATCTGACAAAAGGCACACTGCAATAAGAAGCAACATCTTTTGAATAGGGTACGGATCTCACCGAAGACAGATGGTTGCGTTCCAAATGGATTACAAAGGATCCCAGAGCAGGTCCTGCAGTGGTACGTCCAACTCTTTAGCTAATCCTAACACTACATCGTACGAGACCCCGCATTTAAACATCGGGGGTCCATCCAACCTTTCGGCCGGTGAAGTTCGATGGAGCAACTTTGACGATGTCAGATCTATGATCTACGGATGCAATAGGCGTCAGAGTCGGCAACCACATCCATCAGGACGACCCTCGGAACTCACAATAGCGTATACACCGACCCTGCTGACTTCCATGTCAGTGTACTCGCCAGGAATGGAGAAGTCGATCTTGAAGGGTCTCAAATCGTCGTCGTTATCGTTCTCTTCAAGCAACGCCCCCAAGATAGCCAACATGCGGTCAAGGGGGAATGCCGCTGGTCCAAGGAAATGCTGAGGGATCTACAAGACAGTCAGTTACACCCGAGTAAAGGATTAGGAATGGTAACCTTGATAGAGCCGTTTTTGGTCTTCGCAGAAGGGGCCTTGGTGATCCGTCGACGTTTGCGCTTCTTCTCGTCCAGACCCCTGCCAAACATCCTCAGGTCTGATTTAGCCGGATTCATTGAGGCTAGGAACGATGAGATGAGAATAAACTTGGCCATTCTCGTTAAATCCCGATATGGTTCTGCAGGCTTCTCTTTGACTGCAGCACCGGTTCGTGGTTTACTCGAGTGATCTGCTCGATGAACTGGAAATATGGTTCTCAGCGCCTCAGGTGAAGGCTTATTGGCGTCTGCCCAGTCTTGCGCATTGCTAGAACGGGGATATAGTTGTTCCAGCGCAGCAGTGATACTCGGTTTGAAATAGCGATTGAGACGCATGCGGACCCCCTCTGGAGGTGTGACGAAATCATGCGCATCGTCGACAGGCATCGCATCGTCAGTAAATAGATGCTCATTATCATCCCGTTCGGTGACGTTGCTATCGCCTTTTCCTCGTTCTATCGCATCATTGTCCAGTATAGGTTGGATGAAACCCGGCCACCGCGCGGCGGCGGCATATGCAAGTTCATCAGGATCATTGGTGAACGGGAAACATGCGTCGCACAGGATTGATGCGAAAGACGTGTACATGCCTTCAAGGGCTGGGTGATAGGGATTGAGAGGGAGGTTTGGTTGAGTCTGACAGGACTGAAACACGGAGCAAAGGTGTGCAACACAAGCTGGGCAAGGTTTACATCAGGTGTACTCATTGAAATGGGAGATAAGTTCACCATCTTTCGTTGGAATAGATATGTCCACAAAGTAGGGATCCGGAGAAGCTCCAAGAGAAGGCCGTATATCGTCCCACCGTCCAGAAGAGATGAAGATAATTGCCAGATCAATACGCGCCTGAAGAAATCAGTCACCTGTATATTCCTGAAAATGGGTATTGCCTTACCATTTCTGCAAGACGCGTCAAAGGAACAATGAGGTCTGGTAATCGATCCTTGAGACGCTCTGCACGCTCAATCACGATAACAAATCGTGTCAGTTGACATAGATCGCTATTGCTATGGTGCAAGAACGAATAGAGCGTCTTTAGGCCGCGCAAAAACGCGTCAAATGATTCATTATAACGGCCAGTATCATTGAGTCCTGACCAATTGGTACACCCCTCTTCCCAAGAAGGCGTCCATCGTACGAGTCCATTGAGAATCGCATCGAACAATAATCTGGCGGAAAAGCATGTCACGGCATTGACATGAACATGGTGCAGAGATGTGACGATACTGGTAGTGGATGCGAGCGCACTAAGCAGAGCTTGGGTCGTCAAACGGGGTGAGATTGGGTCATTGATGAAGATAAACGGAGGAGGCGACGCATGGACGAGGAACGATACCTCACGGAGGTGATGGTGGTACGAAAGAGGAATCGAGGCCATTAGGAAATAATATATCAAAACACAATCAAGTCCCAAAGCTACGGGCCGTTGGGCCGCGAAAAGCACATGGACGTTGCAAAAAATAATACCAGTACAGACAAGAGTACACAGACAATACACAGGAAACGATACAGATCCACGGAAGTATTTAAACAAATGCTATGAAAAATCCTGAAAAGTCGATGAATGAGTAATTAGGAGGCCAGAACCCCCTTCACCCACTCGGAGATTAAGCCTCGCATCGCTTCCGAATGGGATAACCAAGGCATATGGTCAGCTCCTTCAATATCGACTATCTTGAGATTCTTCCAAGGGCCCAAGGCATTAGCCGCCGACCTGCCATCCACTATTAAGTCGTCTGTACAAGCTATCGCTAGGAGCGGCAAAAATCCGTTCTCCCCAGCTTTGAAGAACTCCGCTGCATCTTGCTCACGGGTGAAGACGAACTTGGTTACTGCTCGAGGTTGGGTGACAAAATTTCCCAAACAAAGGGATTTAAGTTCGAACGAAGCATGTTTGGAGCACCCGTTGACGAATCTCCGAGATGCATCCTGGAATTTTTCCACATCACTGGTCTGATTTAGGGAGGGCAGGCAACCGAGTGCGAATTGTGTTCCAGCTTTTCCGATTCCAGGACCCATGAAGGGCACTCCGGTGAGATGAATAGCTCCAGAGAGGTATTTTTCCTTTCCAGGGTGAAGCGAGAGGATGTCTACAATGTGTGTGGCTAAATTCATATTAGCTTCACGCGGCTTTGCAACTAAAACTGAAGCACACAGACCTCCTAGGCTCCTGCAGTGAGGTGAGGGAGTGTTAGAACTGAATATCGTATGGACGTACCATCCTAATACAAAAGGTCTTCTTAAATTGAAGCCTTCTACAACGGCATCGAAGTCCTCTGCAAGACGCTTAGATTCCCATGCAGCTGGAGAAGTGGGCATCCCGCTTCGACCATGGCCGCGCGTATCATATCTCACCTGCGGGCAAATAGTCAGTAGGGCAGAAAGAAAACGGACAGAAATTCCAACCAGATAGAATAGGTCAGTCCAATTGGTATCATGAAATATGTCATTCCATACGACAGAGCTAAGCGAAACTCCATGGATAAATACAATTGCAGGTTTGGTGGAATCTCCTGATGCATCCGCATAAATCTTAGTACCGTCGGCGGATATGAGCATGAGCGATTTAGTGACGTGGGACATGCTGCAGTGGTACGAGGATGATGGGTGGAGCGCAGAGAGGTGTAGAACTCGACCACCCGGTATCTTTAAATGCTGGGAAAGCGCCATGAAGATAAGTCCAGTAGTCGAAATGACGGCTGCTGTGAATCTATAGGGTAAATTCAAGCTTAATTGACGCGTGCGTGTCCGGCTGCTACGAAAGGGTGATACGAGCCAATCGTCCTTGGACAACTCATTTTAGTGTTACCGACCTATATAAACAAGAGCAAGGCACCTCGATCAGATGCGGTCATGCATTGTAAGGATACAGTGCGGACGCCACCTCACGATCCATGGAAGCCGACAGCGTGGAAATAACGGCACATAAGATACCGACATCAGAAATATCCAGGATATTTCAGGAAACTCCCTATCAATCGAGGCAGGGATATCTGGATTTCGGGGTGAAGAACCCGGGTTTCTGACGTTGCTGAACCCGCGAGCGCTGTTAGATGGCCGAAGCATGAATAAGGGTTGTAAACTCGCCAGAGTAGAATACCCGAAGCCTCGTGGAAAATGCCAGGGTCGGAGTGGACTTAACATTCAAGGTGTCGAAGCTGCTTGTCCGCGAGTTTCGCCAAAATCGCCGATTCACCGGCACGTGATTCGGAACTTGCCGAAAAGTGCTGAATAAAGCCTTTGTTCGTTCAAGTCGCCGACTTGAACTACAACTCGAACGCCTGAGCGTCTTAGCGAACTCAGGAAGTACAAATAACTTTGCGGGCGGCGCTGGATACCAAGTAATTTATGTCTTCATATTCTCATCTCATCTCATGAGTTACCAATTGGTCCGAACAAGACGTTCTGATCCTGCATTGGTACTAGTAGGTGATTATCAGGCTCCAAGTTACCAGAGAAACTTTTTTTAGACAGGGATAGTTATTTATTTTGTTCGCGCCATTGTCGCCTCAACATGTGCTCGTACCCCACCTTCCCAATCATCCCAACAAATACTCAAAATTACAGTATCTCGTCCCAGTGGAAATGCTTCCTCCTCGGGATCCCCTTTTCTCACGCGAGTTCCGTTCGCACCGCGGGACTTTGACGTAGGCCACGCTTTATGCCACCTTAGAATCCCCTCTTGTTGGAATCCCATCCTTTTTGCCGTCCTGACACTGGCAATATTGGCTGCACTGGCTTGCCAAACTACTCGACGCAAGCCCAGACCGCCATCCTCCGGCATATCCAGTGCGTATTTCATGAAGAGCCCGACAGCGTTGGACGTTACATGTGTCTTCTGAAATGCTGGAGCGATGATCACGCAACCGATTTCCGTGACTAGATCTTCAGCTGACGAGTTCAGATAACCGATGACTCCTGCATACGCCGACTCCATGGGCTTGGTTCTGTCGTACACCGCGAACATGGTCATTCCAATGTTGTCTTTCATCCTCTTGTTCCGGAAAGAAGCGATAAGTTCTTCTTCATCCTTGAACGGACCAAAGGGAACGAAATCGTAGAGGCTTTCATCAGAACAGGCTGTGACTAGTAGCCTTGTATGAACAGCGAGCTTGGTGACGAAATCAATAATTATATCTCGGCCAATTCTTTGAAACTTACATCAAAAGGCACCAACTTGACGCGCTCACTCTGCAACACCGGCGGGACGGGGAAGCAGAAATTCACTGGAGCCATGTGCAAAAGTGAAGTGTTGGTCGCAAGGGAAGTTGACAGCTTATGACTCGAGCCACTCGCTACCCACATGTCTTCCGAATGAGTCATTTTGGTGCAATATTATGCCGCGCCTCAAGGAGTTTAGCCTGCAGCGGTTCGATCTCATAGTATGCCGTTTACTTGTCTTCGATATCCTGGGATATCACTTCCCTTCTCGAATCAATCGACAAGGGAAAATATCCTGTGAAATGCAATACTCCGTGACTCCTTGATCTCCGGTTTCCCCCCCGTCGTGGGGAATCTCAATAATCATAACGTGAACAGTATAATGAAGGATTTATCGTTTGTATCTTTTTTTCTACATTACGTTGGCCACTTCGAGAATAACTGCTGGTAGGTCATGCCTAAGTTCGGGATTATTGCTGCATATTTCGCGCCAGAGGTTTTGACGCCGCAACTTGGTCCCGAAGAAAGCGTTTTATGGCGTGCAATTCCCATACGCAAGCTTCTACTACTACTGGGGCCGTAGCTTTTTAGATCCAATTCAATCTACCTCCAGGAGCGAACAACGACAAAGCCAAGCTTCGATGGGCGGTGCTACCATTTTGTCTTTAACTCGAAGTTTGGAGAACCGTGGAATTAGCGACTTATCCTGCTTCCTCTACTCTAACTTTGTTCCATCATGTGCGTTGGATTCCTGCTCGATTGAATATGATGATTTCATCAACCCAAATGAATTCGCATTGATCACAGGTAAAAATTCGCGTCCCAGCACAGCTGCTCATTACAGGAGCTTCACTTGGGTCTTTGCTCAGTGGAGCCTCCGGTTCTCCCGATGATTCTTCTCTCTAAAACTTCGTGATCCTACCTTCCGTTCCTGAGATGTTTATCGGTGCCGGCAGGGATTTGAATTTGCATTGCCTCACTTTTAAGTTGGGTCGGGGATGCTGCGGAAAATCCTGGAAGATCGTACCGTGCCATGTAATGATGATGATGATGATTCCCATTTTAAATAGATGGGAAAAGTTCGCATTTTCATAAATCATAAATATGCTATGTGCGTTTCTACGATTGGGGACTGCAGCAGCTCTAGCAACGACGCGTCAAATATATCAGGGGCCGTTCTGAAACCGACAGGGGCACTTTCTCGGGATCTTTCTCTCGCACATCCTGGACCGATCAAGAATGTTCGTTTCTCTCCTGGTACCGTCTTGATACTGAAAGCCACCACTGCCCGTCAGTCTAACCTGATACTGTTTGAGGCGCTGCATCCAAAGACAGTCAAATGGCCGCGACCTTGTCATTTGATATGGAGAAGAACATAATAGATTGCTATCATTGTTAGAACGCCATCATGCAGACGGCGGCGTGTCGTCAAACGATTCTTGTCATTGGGAATTTAGAAACCTGAGAGACGCTAGAAATAATTCTGAAAAAAATCATGTTCAAAGTAAGTGTCAATTCACTCACCTGCTTGCGCTTCAGCTGACGAGAAGAGGACACCTCCTCCCTCACACCCCAGATGGCGGAAAGGCGCCCTTTTCTTGCATGCTATGCTATTATATAGGGCCGAAGTCAAATTTATACTCTCGTTACCAACAGCGTACCTTTTTCAAGTGTAGCACGGGCGGTAGACGCCAAGCGCAGATTTTTATCCAAGGGTCTCCGCCAAAACTGACGTACTATATAACGGACGGTGTCTCACATCGGTTTGCATTCCCTCCTCTTTTACGAAAATATGTTCAACACGCTCCAGGCAGCAGCAGTCCTTGGTTTTACTGTCCTTCCGGCATTAGCCTCTGGTCCTCTCCCGAGAAAAATAGTCGCTCTGGAGCTAGTGGCAAGAGATGATGGTACCATCCCAGCTCTCCTACGCTCTCCTTTTCCCAGGTCACTAGACGGCCTCGTAGTCCGTCAAGTCGATACCTGTGAAACTGGATACCTCCCCTGCAGTGATGGTACGTCGTGCGTTGTTCCCTTTTCATCTACATCTACACCGTTTCTTATTAAATTTTCTTCAGGAAGCGGCTGTTGCCCGATCGGGTAGGCAAAAACTCTCTTCGCGTGTTTTGAGTCACTTGTTCTAATTGAGGTATTCTTTCTAGTGAATACTGTGGAACATGGGGAGGTCTGCTAGGATGTTGTCCTAACGGTGAGACCTGTGTGGCCAACGACAGCCAGGAGTGTGGCTACGTGGGATACACGCTATGCTCTGGCGAGGACTTTTGCTGTCGTAAGTCTTCTCTCTCTAAGTTCTATGTCAGAAAACGGGTTTCAACATGCGTTATAGCTATTGGTGATTTATGCTACCGTGACAGCACTGGATCCCCTGCTTGCAGCAACCTATCAGGCGGAGGCACATCGAGCTTGATCTCAAGCGCTTTGGGGACTACCTTCGTTTCCGGTACAACTAAGGCTGCGGTTACCAGTGCCACGGTCTCGCGCAGTAGCAGCAGTGTAGGATTCACGACGAATGCCCAGGCTGGCACCACATCTAGGTATATTGTCCCCACCGCTGAGGTCATTGCATGATTTATATTAATAATCTCTTTTCAAGTCCCACCAGTGTCACTCGTAGTGCTATTTCAACTGCCACTGGAGTCGGAAATGCATCCTTGACTCCCAGTATCAGTTCTGCGGCGAGCAGCCAGACCACGGGTCTTAGCAGTCTCGGTGGTGGTAATGGTGCAGGAACAACTGGCGTCTCGTTCAACATCTTTGCATTGGCCGTCTGTTCCACTTTTAGTTTCATCGTCTTCTACTAGGTGTAGGGTGACACTTACATTTATGGCTTGTACCACTGCCTTCCTCAATATCCAAAAAGTACTACTCTCATCTCAATTGAACGCAGTGCACCATTCGTTATAGAATTCTGATTATTGACAATATAAACGCCCTCTCAGTTGAGGGTATTTACAATTGTAAAATCTGCATTTCGTCCTCATTAGCATATCTTCAGTCTATCGGTATCTCTTTAATGCCCTGTTCTATATCAGCTTGTACAATTATGTTCTTCGTCACTACTAGGTAAATAGCCGTCATTATGGATTGCAGGCAAAGAGCAACAACTACACTCACACCCTCCCATTTTATTTCATCATCCCATCAAGCTTTAGCCAAGAGCGAGCGACCTGTCATTTCTTAAAAATGGAGTTACGTCAGTCTACGGTCTAACAGCAAAAGATTATATCACCGTCAGGTTTATCAAGACCCTGTTATCGTACAGCCTATCAGCATGACGTCAAAGACATGAAGCAAGAATACGCACAAGAAGGTCCAAGATAGTCGGAGCGACATCACACAGTGCGCCTTCTTCTTCACCCTCCTTGTCTTTTATAAATTTATACTTCTCCGGGTCTCCAGTCATAATGAACGGCACTGGGTTGGTCGTATGCGCGGTGTGAGGAGCGCCTGTTTCGAGGTTCTTCATCTGCTCCGCGTTCCCATGGTCCGCGGTAATGAGAAGAATATATCCAGCTTCCTGACACGCTTTGTACACGATACCCACGGCTTCGTCGGTGTACCCGATAGCCTCGACGGCGGCATCATACACACCGGTGTGGCCCACCTGTCGTCCGTCAGTTGACTATTCGACAGACAACAAGTCCATAACTTACCATATCAGGAGGTGCAAAGTTGCACATCACGAACTCACAGTCACCCTTCTTGAGGACTTCCGCAACCTTTTCGGCCACGCCATGTACGCTCATCTTGGGAAGCTTATCGTACGTGGTTACTTTGGGCGAGGGAATCATATACCGTTCTTCATTCTCGAATTGCTTCTCGACGCCGCCGTTGAAGAAGAATGTGACGTGGGCGTATTTTTCCGTCTCTGCAATGTGCGCTTGCTTGATGCCATGCTTTGACAGACACTCCGCCAGGACATTGGTCATGCCTTGGGGTGGGAAAGCCACATGGAAGGGGAATTCGATGTTGTATCTGGACATGGTCGTGATACTCTATGTAATCACTGAGATATGTGCAGCATATAGGAGGGAGGATACGCACCAAATCCTTCGGAATAGTCACTTTCATCGGCTTATCAGGCAATCCAAATACGGACGAAATTTCTCGCATCCTATCGGACCGATAGTTGAAGAAAAATAATGAATCACCGTCCTTGATCCTGCCAGCGTCTCCGTTCACGATAATGGGCTTCAAGAATTCGTCCGTTACGTCCTTCTCATAGTTTGCTTTGATGGTGTCAACTGTAGACTTGGTAACAGTCTCGCCTACCCCGCCGACCAGGCCATCGATGGCGATCTTGATTCGTTCCCACCGCTTGTCCCTGTCCATAGCATAGTATCTGCCCACGACAGTAGCAAGCTCTCCGTACTCCTCTTTTTTCATGAAGTCGAGCAGCTGTTGGCAGTACCCTGCCGCGGAACGGGGAGCCGTGTCACGACCATCTCCGAAGAAATGAACATAAGTGTGGGGAACGCCGACCTCCTTTGCCGTCTCCAAGAGAGCAAAGAGATGGTTGATGTGTGAATGGACGCCTCCGTCAGAGACCTGTGTCGCCAGTTAGCCTGAGTGCATGAAGCAGAACGACGCGACGCACCAGACCAAGCAGATGCAATCTACCCGTGCCCTCCTTTGCCTTGTTGAAGCTCTCGAGGATGACCTTGTTCTTGTGGAATTCCCGTTTCTTGATCGCCACATCGATTCGCACGATATCCTGCCATACGACGCGACCAGCTCCGATATTCAAGTGCCTATATACGTTTCAGCGGGCGATCTTGCTGAGAACGAAAGAGTACATACCCGACTTCGGAGTTGCCCATAAGGCCCTCGCTCAGTCCAACAGCAATACCGTGAGCAGCAAGCTTCCTCTGGCTATGTTCCTTGCCGATGGTATCCATATTCGTCGTCGTACCGGCCTCAATGGCATTGCCCTCGAGTCCTGGAACCGTTGCGATACCCCACCCGTCGTGGACACTATGGAAGGCCGTGTCAGAGCATATATGAAGAGTAAAGAATCCCACACACATTAAGCATACTTTGTTTTTTACGTCTGCTGGCATGATGATGGTGGGTGGAGCAAGGCAACCCGTAGCTATATATTTGCTCCCTATGAGAGTCGGACCGTTGTGCCGGTCTGGCTCTAGGCTAGACTCGAACAAGCCTAACGAGTTCGTCTTATAGTGGGTGAGTTCGGTACCAGGTTGGCTGGTATGGAGCCTAGCCCTAGGCTGATCCAGAGATACGCGTGTAGCTAATTTACGAGGACGACGGATAAGGAATCAATCCATTAAAATACCAAACGAAGTTATCACTTTTTCCACGAGTTTTTCGGACGAAAGTAAATAAATAAGACTGTCTTTCTCCTCGCACAGATGGATAAATATCCAATGCATTAATGCTATACAACATCTCTACACTAGTCCTTCTTCTTCTCCCGGGTGGCTTGATACATCTCCAACCCCTTCAACCTCTCAGTCAAGGTTGGATGAGAATGATGATACGCCGAATACAACCAATCCACCCAAACCGTTGACAAATTCTTCACATGAAGCGTAACCAGTGCCCTCCCCAACCTTTCACCCATGTCTTTCATCTCCTCTTCCCCAAGCTTATCCTGTAACTCGCACGCAAATCTATCAGCCTCCCACTCAAACCGTCTACTTAGCCCGTTCATCCCGATGCTGATCACTGCCTCGAGCGGGGTCAGAATCATCTGGAAGATCAAGAACGCTACGATTGTTGGGGGTTGGGCAGATACAGCCTTGGGAAAATCGAAGGATCGGAGGAGGGGTGGGGCGTGGAGGAAAGCAGGGAAGAGGGCGAGGATGGTGAAGATGTGGAATTGTGATACGATCATCATTTTGGTAGGGTGGAGGTAGTACCAGTGGCCGAGCTCGTGGGCAAGGACGGCTTCGACCTCGGGCGGTGAACTCTGCTCCATCAGGGTATCAAAGATGACGATATGCTTGCTCTGAAAGGGCATTAAACACGGAGGGGGGAGGAAGGTAGAGTAGAGCTTACCCAAGGAAGCCCGAAGAAGTACGCGTTGCTATGTGAGCTGCGCTTCGAACCATCAATCTCATATAGATGTTTCAGCGGAAACTTGAGTTTTCCAGCTAGGGACTCGACTCGAGTGCGGAGTTCACCGTCTTTGAGAGGAGTGAGCTTGTTGAAGAGAGGTTGGATCACGGTGGGATAGAGGAAGACCATAAGCATCTGGAAGGACAGCCTTTGAAAGTGAAGCGAACAAGTAAGCGAGAGGCACAAGTGAAACGTCTGGAAAACACGCGTACATGAAGGCCATGAGCCAAGGAACGAAACGGTCGCCAGCCCATTTGAAGATGTAAAGGAAAGCAGCAAGGAAGGGTGATCCAAAAACTATTCCAACAACCCATGATTTCAACAAGTCCGCGACAAAGAGGCCAGGCGTGGTCTTGTTGAACCCATGTCGTTCTTCCAAGACAAAAGTAGAGTAGATGGAGAGCGGGAGTGTGGGCAGCGACGATACGAAATAAAGCAAGAAGGAGAATCCTATGGATTGCAAGATCTGAAAGGGTTGTTAGATACTATACTGATCTTAGTAAACAGACGTACCTCATACTCAGAACCGTATCCTACCCTGGCCAAAATTCTCCCTGACGCATCCCAGCACCAAGCATAGAACCCAAAGTGAAGCAATAACGAGTCCAAGACCTGGCTGTACAACTTGGAGAACAGTGCCACTTGGGCCTTTTCTTTGCCATATTTTTGCGACTTTTCGAACACATCTGCGCCTAAATGCGGGGCCAGGGCCGAGGGTGGCTCCTTTTTCGAATATAGGGGATATTGGCGCAAACTGCAAGGTCAGGGTCAGTATATCTAGGACACGCAGTATGACGAGGCCTACAGCAGGTAGCACTCCCAGAGAGTCACTGTCCAAGAAAACGACTGGACATAGAGTTTCCAGTTAATGGGCTCTACTGCTACAAATGCCAGCTTACGCTGAATAGCGGCGAGATTCGAATGAAGGAAGTCCATCGTCCGTGTAACGTCCGATGGTAGTGTGGAGGGTCAATGTATTTGAATGCGTTCGGTACGTGTTCAGTACACGTGGCTCTGCTTGTTGATGATTGCCAAAGGCCTCCGGTTCCTACTTCGAATTCATCGAATTCAGAATTCTTCCCAATTCTCTGTTGCTTCCCTGTCAAATCTCCGTTGGCCTTTTGAAACAAGGAAGAAACCGTGAAGAAGACTACACATGGAACTGTAATCGACCTAAGGCAACACTCACTAAAGTTGAGCATCGAGAATTGCTGTACAATTTTGAATTTCCATCGAAGTCATTGCTGTGGTCCTTGAAGTCCTGTATCGGTTCTTCTGCAGCGGAAAATGCGTTTGTACAACATTATTCTATGGTCTAAAATACGTGCTACAAAAGGTGATACCTGTCACTGTCTACACGCGTTCAAGCTTCAATATTTATTGTTGCTCGAATTGAAGCCTCTGCAATTGCACTTCGTGGCTTCAGAGAGCACGTGAAGGGCAGCGGGACACTAGTGCGCATTACATTAATGAATACTCTTGAACATTCTGTCTTGCTTGAACACTCACCAAGCCAAGGCAGACGCGTATACATATGTGGGCTCTATGATATTTCCAAACTCATCAACCGCCTTGGTGATATCAAAAACCGTAAGCATAGATACTATAGCAATCCAGATCGAAGAGCGGGCCATGTAGCGGGCAGGACATATCCTGTAGATATGGTCAATATGGTGCCCAGGATGGGGGGCGCATAAAGAATTACGGAGTACTCACCTCCTACCAAAACCAAAAAGTACTGTGCCTGGGTCTCTGATATCCGGATTCAATTTCCCCTCCTTCATGAACCTTTCCGGCATGAAGGCATGCGGTTCTGGATAAGTTATCTAGGTCAAAGGACATCTGTGAATTTCTCATCGAAGGACTGTAGCGCAAGACATACTTCATCATGAAGCATAGCCCAGATATTAGGAATGACGGTGGAACCAGAGGGGATCTTATACCCTCGGTAGACATCCTCAGCAGTGAGCGCATGTGGTATCCCTATCTCGTGAGATAAGATCTACGTTTCTCAGGCGACAGACGGCGTACCCATAGGTGTCACATTCTTCCACCTGAGAACTTCCTTCACTACAGCACTCACAAACGGCAGTGAATCCTCGTCAGCAAACCGTGGGAGCACTCCCAAACCGAGGACTACATCGATTTCCTCCTGTGCCTTCCTCTGTGCTTCGGGGTTGGCTAACATCGCTAGGATGAAAGTGCATAGAACCGATACCGTCTGGACAAGAAAGTGAGTATATGCGGTACGGTTCTTGGCATATCTTCATACCGAATCCGTTCCACCTATCGTTGAGAAGATATATCAAGAAGTCATCCACTTCGGACAAGACAGTCCTTACCAGTATACATTGTTGCCGCTGTTGATTGAATTCGAGATTCTTCAGAGGCCGCATCTCGTGTTTTATCGAGCTTCTCCAGGCTGTACGAAGTATAAGAAGGAGCTGCTGTACCCTCTGCCTGTATCCATTTCACGTCAGAGCACCTCCATGGGAGAAATGCATTGACGAACTATTCTCCGCTTCGCAGCCTCAAAAGGCATTTCTCTCATCGTCTTCGAATATTGTCGCCATTCCTTCGCCTTACGTTTGAATGTTGCACCTTGGGACCATAAGCTTGAGTACAGCAAGTGAATAGATCATACGCTGCGAACCAGGGAACCAGTCTGAAAAAAGGATTTACTCTCCTTTATCAGTCTGACGTTCTTCGAACTGCATTTTGACAAACCTGGGATGTACTTGAGTAGGGGAACCGAATCGACAAGAAACGCGCCCGGTACCGCAGCTTTGGCCAACGAACAGAGACCTGCCTCCGCGGCCAAAATGTACGGGTCATTATCCGGGAGCACTTCCAGCCCGTAAGCAATAGACAATATAGTAGATCCCGCAAGGCTGAAAAAGTATAGTTGGTACCTCGGACTAGATAAACTTAAACTCAAAATACACACTGTCGAATATGTTCAATAAACTTATTAGGATCATCCAGAAGCCGCCTGAGCAGCTCGTGGGTCGCTTTAAGCTCGCATTGATGATACCGCTCCACGGCTATCGGATTAAACTCTTGCTGGAAGAGCCGGCGTTGTGCTCGCCTTGGGGAAGTCAATTAATCGACTGTAACAGCTGACATAGAAGCAGTACTAACCATTCGTTTCCTTGATTAGGGACAGCCTGATCGGGTGGCGATACAACAGAGACCAGAGGCTACATACCGTATTCCATCAGGCCGAAACTAAAGTCCCAGCCCATTAGCTCGTTGACCATTGTCATTCGTGGTCTATGACGAGACTTAGCCGCCGTAAGATACATTACGCTAGCACTGAAGCAAACCTGCTGGAATATATGGCTGAGCGATTATCGAGAAGCTCGGTAGCAGCTTTAACGGTGTTAAGAACCACGATTGAAGTACCAGCAACATCAAAATGAATGATGTCCGTATCTATAAAGAATAGCTTTAGAGGTGCAGTACAATCCAAGACACAGACGCGTACCGTATTCCTTGCACCATCTGTCGTACGCCTCCCACTCCGGTGAGGCTGGCATGTCGAACAGATTTCCAAGGAATGGTGTTTTTTTCGGTCCAGGTGGAAGAGGTAACCGATGTCTAGCTCGAGTCTTCAGGTAGCAGTATGCGGTAACCAAGATGACGGCAAGGAAAAGAAAAGCAGACATGTGCGCCAACGATGGAAGCTTTTGGAGCGTCTTTGCTTTTAAAGTTGAAAGTGAATTCGAAGCCGTCAAAGTACCGAATAGTTGCCTTTCCTATAGGTATCTGATGACACTAGTCTGTTCCTCCAGATATGGACTAGTTGCTGGTCCAGACCACAAAACATAAGCCGACGTTCAAATTCTGAACATTAATTAATAAGTGGCGGACATATGCCTTCCTGACCTTATCCCAACTCTCAGATCTTGGCGGAGTTCAAAGTACAAATGGTGTATTAATCGTGACACATACAGTACGCGCATTTAACGTGTGTACAGTTAACTGTGTCCATCTCTAGAACCATACGAATACCGATATTCCCTCGCATCCTTTCGTCCGCGTTCAACATCCACACTCATCAATATTGGTACAGCAGCCCAGATCATGAAAACCAGGAAGAAGAATGCGTAGCGAATGTTACCAGTCATGTCAGCTATGACACCAACGAAGAGCGGCCCGACAAAAGAGCTTGACTGTAATGTGATAACCTAAGCACAGCGGCAGAAGGGGTTCGAAACGCATTTACCTTATCAGTGATGGAGAAAAGTCCATACCTAAGGATGATGGGGTCAGTCACTATCAGACTATAGATGTGTTGTGTAACATACCATCGGGCCTCTTCCCCGGGAGGAAGTAGTTCGGCGTAAAAGGCTCGTGCATAACTTTGAAAAGCGCCATACACGCAGCCTATAAAACCTTGATCAAGATGATGTCAAAGAGTGTTGTAATGAAGAGAGCATACCAAAGTAGACGGCCAAGCCGAACATTTCGCCTTGAGACGTCAGCCCACCAAATCTTGTCCTACCTTGAAAGACAAATCCAAGGCATCCGTACGCAGGTATAGCGGAACATAGGATGACGAGGATGACGAGAATCTTGAGGTTTGACCACAGATACTTGCGCTGGATCATAGGCCATAACAGAGATCCAAGTATACCAGCGCATGGCGTCAACACTCCGATCAGTATGAGTGCTGAAGGCTGCATGTTCAATGACGTTTTGCCAAAGAGAATCGCAGTAGACGTTATAGTCGTAAACCCTAAAGAAAACATACTCAGGCTCATAGCCACATCACCAATACCCCACGTACCATCGGAAAGCAAGAACCAAGCTGCCAAGTACTTGAACGTGTTACGAAGCTTCTTGATTTCCTGCCAGCGTAGCATACCGCCTAAGCGTTTCCAAGCGGCGACGACCTCGGCTCGCATGTTCCATTTACCGTCTGTGATATCTAAGTTATCGACACATACAGCACTTTCTGAGGCTCCTGAGGTTGCCAAAGCGGTCGGACCAGGGAGCCACACAGCAGCAGGAATGGAAAAGACAGCCCACCATATTCCACTCAATCCGATTGCTAAACGGAGAGAGAAGGTGCCACCTTTGAGCTTTGTCACAGGTATCAAAGCAACTAGCAATAGACATATGCCAGCACCATATCCAAGGGCTATGCCCAATGACGAGATACGAGATGTGGCCCGAGAAAGCTCGTTGTCATAACGAGCTCGTAGTTCCGAGCTTTCCGCTCGGGTTCTTGATATGAGGGGCTCTTCAACACCCTCAGTGGGGGCATCAGATACGATGTGACTGCTATCAACAAGACTTGACCCTTCATCATCCTGGCTGGCTTCAAGTTGAGATCGTAGCTCAGCCACCTCCGGCGACTCTTTTGCCAGAGACGGCAGATATGCGTTCATAGCGACAACGGAAACACCAAACCCTACATTCGCGCATATTGCCAGCAATGCGGAGAGGAACCACAATGGCGAAGATGATGGTAGGATCAGGAAGAGAATTGCAGCGAAAGCCCCCTGTAAGGCGAAGGCAAGGAGAAGCCGTTTGCGATGGGCCGCTACCCACAGAAAGTCAGATACGGGGATTCCAAGGAGCTCGTGGATGCACACAATTGTCAGCGACGCCTCCCACAGAAACCACCGTCAATGCTTGCAGCGCGACAGATATTGAGTACACATATAAACTTGAGACATATCAGGACCGTCTCGTTTCAAAGAGGAACTGTCAACGTACCTGAAGCTAGCGCTATCTATCCACAAAAAGCCGAGCTTCACTACACATCTCGCAGGAGAATCCTCGGCGTTCAAGTCCTTTGCCACCGTCGAACATGGCGTCGTTCTGTCAGGCAGTAGAAATCCCTATAGCACGGTGCCACGATAAGCAGCAAAGAAAGCTATCTAGCGAGTAGACCTACGTTATCTCGCGCAAATTGCTCCAGGCATATAGGTAGAAAAAGCGTCAATGACACGATGACGAATACCTCGCTACAGTATAGTAAAATCAGCACCAATACTGCCCAGCAGCTAGAACATACCTTGCAAAAGCATAGCTCAGCCAACCGTAAAGCCTTTTCCTATATTCCGCAGCGCTTAACATGGCAGTAGCAGGTAAGCTGCATTCAGGAAACTATTGCCTCGATTTCAGCTCGCGGTGAGGAAGCGCGGTAGCCCTAACCTTAATCTCCACGTGGCAGCCGTGGGTGCTGATTACATCAGCAGGAATATTCGTATGGAATAGAAGGGCGTTAAGGAGCGGCAAATGGCTAGTCTCGCGAAAGTGATTGAACAATCAATTCTCCAGGACTTACGGTCCGACTTAGCGGCTTTCACACACAACACCCCTGGAATGTGTTACAGGCAAATTACAGGGGTTCCAACAACGCAATTAGAAGGAAAACAAAAAGGAGAAATGACCAAGTCTGGGGAAACGACACAAAATTAGAGTGTTAGCTCATCACACAACGTGACGGCAACAATAGAAACCAAGAGGGGAAAAAATCTGAGAAACAGGGCGACAATGTTAGCGCTGGCGAGAGACGATGGGGGAATGTATACATGAAGGCGACTAGGACTCTGCGAGACAAACTAAACCAGTGTCCGCTCTGACCATGCGAATCACACACAAAAACACTCATAGAACTGAAATATCATGGACGGATTTTATGCTGTGATTCAGGCGAAGACATCAGACAACATATTCGTTGGCTAAAGGAGTATTGCATTCCTGGGAGTACAGAAGGGAGGCACCAGGGGCCTACCTTGGGTCACAAAATAGCGAAGGCCGAGACTATGGTGGGAGCTAGACACGAACGAGCCTACTTACCGGAGAAGTTGTCGCAAGTGGGAAACTTTGCCGACAACATTCTTGATACGCGGCAGATTGGTCCCAGTCTAGGTGGTCATTGTATGTTCGTCAATTCCTCGCTATATAATTCCCAAATTTCAAGAGGGAAGACTTTATTAGTCAAAAATATACTTGATATTGAGCTCTTCAATCAAAGTGAAGCATCAGATTAGGGAAGGTCTCTATTTCTCGGAAGTACGTTTCTTCCAGTCCGCGATTGGAGGGGCCATATGGTCAGCCCGGCTTTCTCCTTGAGCGATCCTGTTGGAATCCCAGGTGTTACACAGGGTAGACTCCAGGCTGTAAAGCCAGATTTAATGAAATTGTCATTCTACATCTTCTCCAGCTCCTACAGAGCTTATATTTATACTACTTCGCACTAATCTCTACAATGTATTAGAACTTTCTCCTCTCGTGCTTACTCAGAGACTCTCGGCATGATGCCGGATTGCCCCTTCTAGAACTTCCCGGCAAAATCCCAACAGATCCTCTGACCTGGAATTTGTGCATACATTTTCGAAAGGTAATTTCTGATTTTTATCGGTAGTACGAGCCGGTCCAGGCAAACTGCATGGATCGAAATATGCATTCGACGAACAATCCATATGAAGAATTGCCGACGCAGTCGCCATCACGTGATGAAGTGTTTCACTGCCCTTTTTTCACCCTTCATCTTCGCCCCCTGTGCAAACTTCAAGTAAACAGAACTGCTAGAAAGATGGCTTTTGAATTGCCTAGTGATCGCTCAATTATTGCTCCGATATCAAAATTTGACGTCGGTATAAACGATGCCGTAAACCTAAACCCTCTTTGGTTCTTCCACAGCTTCCACTCCGCTCTCTCCCCCATTAAAAGCACGTTCGAGCATTCGCTGATACCGATGTCAATACCAAACTCATCGAATACGGAGTATCCGAGCATATCGCCAGTGTCATCTCAATTCGGATCCTGGCTTCTAAATCACGCTACCCTTGCTCAGCTTTTCGAAATTTCATACGTGATGATCAAAAATATTCATCAACAATAGTATGGCGTTGTACTCTCCCTGTCGTCCCGTACCGGCCCTGACTCCAGGATTTTCCATGTATTAAAAGTCCCGGGTCTGGATTTAGTTTTATGATAGTCCGCCGAGATGCGGTACTGTGAACCCGTTGAATGGCGAAACGGTCACTGCCCCTGCGCCTCAGGAACGCCACACAAATATCGGTACCTCGGATCTTCTTATCAACGGCAACCTATACTTGGCATCTATTATAGGATATTACAACTTGCCATCTGTTTTGTCGGTCCGTCCTCTCTGATGCTCAGCGGTGGCGAAGAGAAAGAGCTGGTGAACACTGTGACGGTGCTCGTGGACGCTGAGGATATCAAAGGTGCGTATCGCCTGTAAATTTCCCATGGTACCCGAATGACGAATTTTATCTTCATGTGCCTGATTCCAGCCGTGGCTGGTGACTCCCTCAAGTTTGTCGAGAGCAGCAGTTTCGACTCGAGCAATGCGGACATCGACAAAAATGCAGATTATGATTTTGATGATCCAAATCTTGAAAAGTCGCCCATAGAATCAATAGTAGATGAAGAGGAGTCAGATTCCAGAAGAAGCCACGCCTCTGTCTTTGGTGCGCCTTGCTTCCCTATCTGCCCTCCTTGGTGCATGTCTGACCAGTCTATATCATCATCGTACAGAGGACGATTCCCCTTATCCAGAAGTGCGCTCGGCCGTTGCTAACTCAGACGATCCGTCAATACCCGTATCAACTGTAAGGTCATGGGTGCTTGGTGTAATATGGGCGATGATCATCCCGGTAATTGCGACTATCAAAATACGAAGAGAAGACATTTTTAACCACTTCTTCAACCAGGGCCTGAACCAATTTTTCTTTTTCCGATATCCTTCTCTCACACTTACTGGGGTACGCTTTTGCTCCCAAAACGTCTTCCGGAGTGACTTTTTGACGCTGTATTATTCCAGATATTTGCACAGTTGACGGTTTTTCCCGTTGGCAGAGCACTGGCGAGGTTTGTTCCTCGAGTGAAAGTGCTTGGGATTCCGCTGAATCCAGGCCCGTTCTCAATCAAGGAACATGTGAGAGGCTGACATTGATAGTTGATGCTATGTACCGTCCTGAATGCTACTTGCAGGTCCTGATTACTATCATGGCAACTGTAGGTGCCAGCAGCGCATACGCCACGGACATCGTTGCCGTCCAGAGACTTTATTATAATCAGGACTTTGGTTTTGGACGTGAGTCGGATCAGTAAAATCGAGAACAAACACTTACCGTCTATTGAAGACCAATGGATGATGGTAATGTCCACTCAGCTGATCGGATTTTCCATTGGTGGTATTGCTCGTCGATTTCTCGTTCAGCCTCCATCCATGAGTGCGTGCTATCGTTCTATTTTCGGCACTAATTAATTAATCACTGCGTTACAGTTTGGCCAACTAACCTCGTAACCTGCGCGCTATTCAACACTTTGCATGCGCACACCTACGCAGGCGTTGGTTACCGTGCAGGAATTGGCCGTGAAGCTTTCTTTCTCTACGCTTTCATCGGCTCTTTCTGCTGGTACTTCGTGCCTGGTTATCTCTTCACGGCCCTCAGCACCTTTACATGGGTGACGTGGATGGCACCGAATAGCGTACCTATTAACGAGATGTTTGGGTATGTGCATGGAATGGGTATGAGTGTCATCACCTTTGACTGGGCTCAGGTAAGGTTTTGAAAGTGTATCACTAGCGGTATGCCTGATAAGAATGTAGATTGCCTATATAAGCTCGCCCTTGGCTACTCCGTGGTGGGCTGAGGCCAATGTTTTTGCAGGCTTTGTGCTTGCTTACTGTGCGTTGTTCTCAGTTTGGTATCCTTCATCCACTGATCGGGTTGTAGGGATCATCGTCCCGGCGCTTCACGTCCGTCCAGTCACTGTTTGCCTAACACAGCTTACTCATGCTTATCATTTCTAGTTCACGGACGTGTGGTACGGCAAATATATGCCGTGAGTTTTGCTTGCTCCCCGAACGACCCCTATCTGATGTTTGATGTCCCAGGATCTCGTCTCGGGGAGCCTACGACAATACCGGAGCTTTGTATAATGTGACTAGGATTATCAATCCTGACACGACCTTCAATGAAAAACAGTACGAAGCTTATAGTCCACTCTTCCTCTCTACAACATTTGCTATGTCGTACGGACTGTCCTTCGCGAGCATCACTGCCACAGTCACCCATTCGTTGTGAGTAGTTTATTGACCATCCGTGAAGCTCATCTTAATCATTCTCTAGCCTTTATTTTCGCGCCCATATCATGCGGCATTCACGCCTTTCTTTACAAGAACAGCCGGATATACACGCGCGCTTGATGTCCTACTATCCCCAAGTGCCTTCATGGTGGTATGCAATAGTATTTAGTGAGTTTGGCGGTCATATCTGCTCCCTTTAGCACTAAACGATCTTTCTAGTTGCCATGTTCATATTCGGTGCCGTAAGCATCGAGCTATGGGACACAAAATTCCCTATGTGCGTCTTTTTGCATGTTCCCGCCGCAATCTAACGTCGCACCCTCTAGCCACTATTTTATTCTTGCTTTGGTCATCTGTGAGCGGCACCTACGCTTGGTTCCAAAAGTCCCATTCCTCTAACAGTGGTATAGCATTCCTCTACGTTATTCCTGTAGGGATTATACAGGCTATCACTAACCAGCAAATATCCCTCAACGTCTTTACAGAGCTGATCATTGGATTCGCGCATCCGGGTCGCCCAGTTTCCATGATGCTATTTAAGACATACGGTTATGTTACCATGACCCAAGGTACGGTTTTCATCTACCTATAATATCAAAGCTCCAGTCTGAAACTTACCTCCAGCTTTGCAATTCACATCGGATTTCAAGCTCGGCCACTATATGAAGATCGCTCCACGGGTAATGTTTCTAGCCCAAGTTGTCGCTGCGGTTGTTGCTGGTACCACACAACTTGGAGTTCAGGCTTGGTTATTTGAAAATATTGCCGACATATGTATGCCTAACCAGAAAGATGGCTGGACGTGTCCTTCGACGGAAGTCTTCGGTACGGCAAGCGTCATCTGGGGCGTTATTGGCCCTTCACGCCAGCTATCCAGGGGCAAAATCTACTATGGTAACCCACCCTAATCACGTACGGTTTCCTTGACACTTTCTGAAACATACTTTCTTCCAGCACTGGTCTTTTGCTTCATTATCGGTCTCGTCTGTCCGATTATCGCCTACTACGTCAGTCGTAAGTTCCGAAGAAACGGGTGGCTCTCTTACTTGACGTAGGGTTCTATTGCTCTTTGACACAGCATAATTAGTAATGTTTTCTTTCTATAGTTTTCCTATCATCTTCTCTGGGACGGGATACATGCCTCCAGCGAGCGCTGTCAACTACGTCCCTTGGGCCGCTGTCGGGTTCCTTTTTCAGTTCTACATCCGTCGGTATCACTTCTCGTGGTGGACAAAATACAACTATGTGCTTTCCGCTGCCTTGGACGGAGGTGTGGCATTTTCCGCCGTAGCGATATATTTCTGTTTGAATTATCCGATGGGAGGAAAAATCGGAGAGCATAGCATAAAGTCTTGGTGGGGAAATACTGTTGTGTCTGGTACTGCTGATTATAAGGGAATACCTATGCGTACTGTTGCCGAAGGGGAATATTTTGGGTGAGTCACGCTTCATATGCAAGGTGGCCGTACTTACAATTACTGTTCCAGCCCTAGGACATGGACATGATATATTAATGATATTGACCTTTAGACTATGAATCATCACACTGCATTATTATATTTTTATGATCTGTATTTTAGATATATTATTTTATAGGTTAGCTATTGCAGGGCAGGCCAATGGTTGCTAAATGTGAATACATCGTTTGTAGGATAGTTTGTCGAGCTACTTCCTCTGTACCCTATCATTTACACCAACGATTTGAGAACTTCGAGTAATTGAGTGTTGTCTATGAAACACTTTCTTGGTTCCCCCAACCAACACGTACCTCAAATATGTTAGTCTATCCAGTACGAGGGATAGCATTTGATCAGACAGCCAGTGAACTTGATACTGCAAGAGGAAGCCCAGACAAGTTCGGCTTTATTATATACTGGCGGAACTTATATGATGTGAGAGGCGGATGGAATAGCAATGTCACGCTCCGGACTCTGCCAAGGAGTCCTTTGTAGGAGTG
Source organism: Desarmillaria ectypa (assembly GCA_030407005.1). Lineage (NCBI taxonomy): Eukaryota > Fungi > Basidiomycota > Agaricomycetes > Agaricales > Physalacriaceae > Desarmillaria > Desarmillaria ectypa. The sequence goes on from JAUDYN010000010.1 coordinate 752,292, forward strand.
GTACAATTTAAGTAGGAGAAAGAGGCAGCTGACGTCGAGCATTTGACCTAGTACCGGACGTTTTTGGACGAAAAAAAAAACGGAATTATCGCAGCTGTACTGATTCCAACTGCCAAGAGCAGGCACCTAGTTTTCACGTTGTTTAAATGAATGATTGTCAATGTCATGGATAAGTTGTCTCTGGTCATAACGTTCTAAACACGCTGACAATACACGATGTATCACAGTATGGTAGGTTTTCAGGCGGGGGGCGGCTTCAGACACTTGACGAAATATCGAATGTACTGTGTAAGCCTGCTTTAACTGACTTGCTGTGACCGCACCTCTTTACTTGGGGAATATTCGAGCACTATATTCGGAGGCGCCGGCATATGCTTGTCGGTCATAGGAACTTGTACCTTGTTAACACCAAGGTCACTCCTTCCCATCTGCTATATTGTAATCTACTTGGTCTATAGACAATATTTATAGATACCGTATGACGGAGTAGATACGATACCAAAAGATCGCACGGAAAAGTGTCTAATCTGTCTTTCGCCTAGACCTTAGCTGCCTTCGAGCCTCACTTGACGATTTCCACAGTATCCTAAGGCACAAAAGCCCGAAGGAGCTTCCCGTAAGAATAAATACGACGACATTTCGATTCAATAGCGAAGCCCTTCCATTCTCTTTGATGATCCTCTCTATGCTTAGCTGGCTATAAAGTAGCCGAATCAAGCCAAATGAACCCCCAAGGGCGCCGCAGAAGGGTGCATTTGGGATGAGTGCTGTCCAGAGGAGAAGCTCTGGTGAGCCGCGACGTTTGAAGGAGGACGAAATGAAAACCATAACGTAGATGATCCGTGCCGCGAGGTTGATCATGTTTGCATACACTAGGGAGGCATCGCCGATTCCCAGGCGGTACAAAGTGACAGCTAATGATGTGTACATGATGGAAAATATCCCCATCCATCTAAGAAGTGGGTTTCAACAATGGAATAACGTGCGTATGAAGGACATGAGGTACTTACGTGCTCTGCTTGTTCAAATCGCTCGAGTCGGCTGCGCTGGCAAAGAAGGCCTCGAGTTGTCCATTCAAAGCCAGTATGGGGATGTACCAGAGCCACGCGGATAGTATTTGTGGCGCACTTGTTTGTAGATACTGTCGCGGTAGTAGGAATTGCACACCTAGGGGTACAAATGGAGGTCCGAATACCGGTAGGATGAGGGAAATGGGTATTTGGACGGAGAGAAATGAGGCGAGTCTACTGGAAGCTATAGCTAAACTGCCTTTATCGTCCTTGTCAGCCAAAAGTTGCGAGAAAAGAGAACGAGATGTCTCTTCGAGAGGCTGTAATAGTATGCGGGCAATGAGAGAACCTGAGGACAGTCAAAACGTGACATGGAAGTGGCTGAGTAAGGTAGTTACCATAATTTAGCGCGATGGCATACCCTCCCTGATCCTGCAAGGGACTGAACCACGACAAGATCAATTTGTCGCCTTCTGTAAGAAAATGCTTTACCACCGATTGCGATGTCATGGTCATAGAGAGTTTGATCATTGTAGGATCGAAGAATTTACTGGAGGGAATTAGACGTGAGTGAAGGCGGTATAGTGTAGGTACTTACTCATTTTTGGGAGGACGTTTCGGATACAAATATTGTCGTCCATAGTGGGCGGCATAAATAGCCCAAACACAGAGGGAATAAAAAGTTTGTCCTAAAGCGAAAGCTAGAAGAGCTCTGTGCTGGTGGCTATCGTCCCTATGAGGGTCGAGAAGGAGTACAAGAAAAGTAGTGGCGGATTTGCCGACGATAGCGATACCCTCGGCGCGCAACCTGATTCCGGTGTTCAGATCCGTCATCGTGCTGTGGTGCAACAATTTGAATGCATCTCGGCAGTACAGATCATTAAATCTTACGCATTGTGCATTGGTTCTTTAAGTAATTCCAGCAAAGCTGCGATAACGTAGAAGACTACAGCTGAGTGGAAATATGGCTGGGAACTCGTTTCCTCCCCAGCGAATCTGGTATAGAGGTAGCAGGTTGCGAGTGCTACCGGGCACCCCAACAAGAATGGGACAAAAGAAACATTAGTTATACTAGGCCCCGACTTTTTGACGCGTAATAACGCGACCCGAACGCCCTCCCGACTAAGAAATAGGATGGTATTCAACAACAGCTCGAATTGAATTGCTGCAGTGCCGAACGCGCTGGGAGTCGCCATACGAAGCAGAGCTTGGTTCAGAAGAAAGGAAAAGATTCGAGAGCCTAGCTGGAGCCATATCAAGGGTAAAGCTGACCCAAAGGATGCTTGTGGAGGCTTGTCGTCTCCACCATCGGATTTCGTCATGAAAGTTTGGAGGAAACACGTGTCTCCATTTAAGGGATCTACACGTGGACTTTTTGCACGAAAAGAGTGGGCATTCAGCCATATGAGGAATATCCGGCAAAAACGCCAGGGCACGGCTGCGGATTTTGATCGCATTTTGACCAAAACAAGAAACTGACAAACAACAATCATCATCCACTTCCACGCCGGACGACCTTCAGTTCTTCCCTTCACGACTCTGCATTCTGATACTTTCATTTTATTTAATTATGGCATCCGACTCTTCAACATCTACGACACCGTTAATCTTAACCCCAGAATCCACAGGGACATCATCCGAGCCAATTTCAACGGATACAGCCATGAAGAAATCGAGGCGACAAACTGCATTTTATCCCAACATCAATTCAACGAATAAACCGCAGAAACCATTCAGTCGGAGTGCTGCGAAGCGGCAGAGTGTAATGGCACTTGGAAGCATCGAGCACCTGCAATATTATTTTACGAAGACAGGGATTGCCGCCAAGAAGCAGTGAGTCCACAAACTGAATTATATCCGTGCCTTGAGCGTCTATCTCTTATCTTTCTACCCGGCCCCATCACGCATTCTGTTTACTAACATCATCTAGTAATTTAGGAAAACCTGTGAAGGGTCTGGTACCTGCACTCGGCGGCAAAACCCATATACGAAATAACTCTAGCCTCGGTAGCCTCCCTGAACTTGAATTACCATCCACACCAGTAATACCAGAGCCCCATGGTCCTGCATTCCCGCCCTTCGTCAAGACTTATGAGACAGACCCAGAATCCCTATTACCGGGCGTGGTTGAAGACCTCACGGCCGTCGCTCACGCTTGGCGGATCGATAACCCGCTAAACTCCGAACTTCTAGGAGGAGAATCGTTCGATGTGCTCAGCGTACTGAAAACCACGACAATCGCAATTCGTGCGGTGCGAAACTATGTACTCTCGCTGCCGGACGAATCTGCAGGCACCATACGAGCGCAGTTCCGCTCCAAAGTTCTTGGTCCCAGAGCTATACGGTTACCCTCCCAATCGCAGCCAGGTTCATCTCCAGACCCTCTAACACTCATCCGAAGGTCGGCATTAGAGGTGTTGACCGTACTTCGGGAACTAGAAGAGAAGAGCCGCTTACCGCTCAGTGATGAGGCATACGATGCTCAAAGCGACGGGGCTAATTCACGGAGTGGCGGTGGTCCACCATCAAGAGTGGCTAGTCCGAGTATGGGATCTGACAAGCTGCCTTCGGAGGAAGATAATTTGCATGTACACGAGGTGGACCCGGATACAGCAGTCTCCTTTACCCTGATGCAAGTTCAAGGTAGATATGAAAGCGTACCTGTATGGGAGGATGAGGACGAACAATCAGACAGCGAAGAAGATGATCAGAGGGACCGATGGGATGAGAAGCTCGTGGTTGGTAGTGGCTGGCTGTACCGGCAGGACGTAAAATGGGAAGAATTGGAGAAAGAACGGAAAACTGTTGGGTCATACCTGGACGTTGTGGACGAGGTGCTGTTCGAGGGCAAGAAAGACGGATCTCGTGGATGGGAGCGAAAGGCGCGTAAAGCTGCTGTGCGAGGGAATAGGCGGAGAGTGAGCGCTGGAGATGCCGAAGGGAAAGGCTTTGGTTTGTATCCTATCTCTGGAGGAAAGCGGCGCGTTTCGACTGGTATACTTGGTGTCCGTATCACCGAGGAGCCTGAGGGCGCGGAAGATATTGCTGAGGAGACTGAAGACAGCATGGACGACGACGACCTTCCCGAGTGGGCCAAGCGACATGCACCCGAGGGTGATGAATTAGGTTTGTATGTTTTGCATTAGTCTTACACCAAACTAAGTAAATGGCTATAGGTCGCGCTCGTGCATTGCTTGCCGCTCTTCTTCCTCCTTCACTACAAGAAGCTTTGGCTCCAGCGTCACCTCGATCGGCATTCCTCGACAGCTTATCGTCCGGCCAGCTCCTTTGCTCTGCATATAATGCCGGCGTCCGAAAGTCGAAGAAGCCATGGGGTTACGTGAACAAGGACGGCGTGCATGATATACTTTCTTTGGAAAGGGCTGAGAAGGACTCGAGCGATTCAGAGATACCCAAGAAAGGGTGGACGTTTCGGCGGACCGATAATCTACGTCTGTGGGTCGGGTGCGTTACGATCCTGTGTTTGTTGAATTGCGCTGACAGATGCCAATAGTGCCTTGAAGTTGCGGTATATGCTTCCCATCGTCGTTCCCACGCAGGTACTGCCGCCGAGCCATAGTGGGCCACGAAATTCCCTGTTGAGCTCGCCTCAGGCCTCTCAAACTCGCTTTTCTGGTGGCACGTCGGAGCCTCCCATCATGTTTGATGCCAAAGTCGTAGCTGGGAAAAGTGAGGGGTGGGAAGATATGTTGGAGGCGGTCCTGATGCGGTGGATGCAGAAGGTTGTTGATGAACGAAGAAATGAAAGTCAATGAATATTTAGGCTATGATTGCACAATTTTCTATACCGGCGGATTACAACTATCTTTGTGTTTTACATACATACATTGCTATCGATATTGTACAGTAGATCATGCAGATGGCTCAGCTTGCTAATGACGGAATAACATATTCATCGAGTGAGAAGCTGGCATTGCGAATATTTTTATAATGGGCATACCGCTCTACTTTTCTCAATTTCAGCTCACCGAATAAAACTTATCCACTTTCCTATTGACCGGGACCGACCATTCGTTCTACGCAAAAAATTATTCAAGTCGCAAAAACAAATTAGCTCAACTCCCGCGTCATGACGTCCTTCAACACCTCCCTGAAGCGCAAGGACCACCACCCACGTTCTTCTCTTTCTTGACGTTTCTCACTCCCGACCAGCTGTAAGGAAGGACTCTTCGGGATAGGAAGACCCGAAGCCACCAGTGAATCAACAACAGTGCGCTGCAATCGGTCGTCATCATACTCCAACCCAAGCGGTATAGACATCAACCTCAGCGTAGAATTCTTGCAGCGCTCCAGAGCCTCAAGCCATCGAGCCCGTTCATCCGTTTCTATATTTACATGTATCGTAGCGATTCCAGCGCTTGAGGAAACGATATCGGCAGATTTGCTCTGTAGGACGGTGAGATCGGTCACAGGAAGGACTCGCAGTGAGATCATGGAGGGCTCTGAAAAGGGGTGAGATGATGAATGACAAGTATAGAAAGGATCTCTAACCTTCGGCAGAGATACCCAGGATTCTAACCACACCAACGTCCTCGCAGAGATTCCAGCTTCCGTCCTCTATCGGTATCGTGAGGACTAAGAGATCTGTAAAGACAAACAGCTGCAGCAGGACATCTGACATGATAGGCGGAACGTTCTTCATAGCTCTTGACTGGAAGTGTGTCATTTGAAGTTTGGAGACATACTTCTTGTTGCCTTTCGAGTCAAGGGGAGAATAGTTCGGCGTCGGCGAAACAGGCGTATCCCAAGAACTAGTAGTAGAAGCCGCTCCAATCGACGAGCCAGTTGCAGAAGAAGCATTCGACTTCAGAGAACCAGATCGTGCACGACGCGCATCCCAGTCGTTGATAGCAGTCATCAGTTTGCTAGAGCGATTTTGGAGACGGTCACCAAGATATTCAGAAACCTGCGTAGAAGAAGAAACGTCGCAGTCGATCCGGCGAACTTGACCTCGATGCAAAAGTCGTCGATCACGTCTTGCGATTTCAGCTAGGCCAGGGATGCGATCGGTTACGCTCTTGATGAACTCATATTCATCCTCCCGAACCTTGACCTCTGCCATGACCTTGATAATCAGATCAGTTGACCGTAGGAGACATAAAGTTGGCAGATAATCTTGATGCGTCTGGGGCGTTGCGTCTAGAAGTCGCTACAAAAACATATCATTTCTGAAAACGCAGCCCAATCAACGAGGAATCCCACCTCAAAGACACCAGGATACACAGCAATCCTGTTCACTGGTTCGACCAAGAACCTATCTAAGGTCCAGCCCTTGCAATCACTTGTCGCCTCTTGCAGTCGGACGAATTCACCAAAATCACTGTCCCTGTCTGCGACAAGAGCTCGAACGAGCTCCACGCCTTCAGCCAATCTCACCATATACGGTTGATAGATCTCCAATCTGGGAACAAACTCTCGTAAAGCCTGTGCGCATCCTTCGATAACAAGATGCTGATCTAGATCCATAGACTGTAATGCCAGCAGGATTTGCGTGTGCAGATTCAGAATATCTTCTAGCCAGTCGAACATCCTGGCAATCCCAGAGGGTACGCCTGATATCCACGTCTTTGAATCCTGCACACGAAGTGGGAGCACGAACAGTCTGACAATGCACGTCAAGCGATGAACAAAAGTTGCCTCCGTCCCTCGAAGCTCCCACAAGATTTCTTGACGACGAATCTCAGATTCTCCGCGCTGGACTTGAAGTGTACCATACTCCGATGAATTCTGCCTTGTCAATGGTTCATCATTTTGTCCTCCGTTGGCAGATTTTGAACGGAGTTTTCTCGGTTCGGCTACGCTTGAGTGCGACTGTTGCTGCTGCTGCTGATTCTTCCGCCCAAATGATTCTCGAGGACGTCCTCCACTGAGAGTACGAAAAAGAGCCTCTGCTCCTGAGCTCAGCTCGTCACACTCGTTATTATGCCAAATTTCGCTCCCCATCGCAGATAAAATGCTATCCCCATGAGATAACACCTCTTGAGTTCTCCGGCTAGCAGTTTGATACACTTCATCTGACTCCGATGGAGGAATACCGAATGCTCTGCGCTCCCGAGCGGCTGCGATCCGTGAGTGCTCGGCCAAAGTGACAGCCTCATAGTTCTGCGAATCGTGATCCTGATAATATTTGCCGAGTCTGGGAGATTCAAAAGGTCTCTTCTCGATGGGCGATTTGGACAGGGCGTGAAATCGGGAAGAAGGAAGGGGAGACGATGGGGAAGATCGGTCATCGTCAGCCGATACTAGGACGGTAGGAGTTAGTCTGTGGTCATCTTGATAGTCTTCCTCCTCGTCATATTCGGATTCCGAAATAGGATCATCTTCGAGATCATGTTTGATGACATCCGTCGACCCGCTGATAGCCAAGCCTTCTTCGCCGCTATAGTCGCTCTCCTCATCGATGACTTTCTTTTCGCCGGCATTGGAAAACTGCAATCCCTTGACAATACCCATAAGCTCCGCCTTTCGTCGAAGATGAGCTTGGTCTGTGCCCTCGGTGTCAACAGAAGGGTTTGCATTGTCACGGTCATTATACTCGTCTTGATATTCCGAGTCAGACGAAGCGTACGAAATGATGGATTGCCTGACCCCAGCTTCCTTTGGTTTGCGATAGACGTCCTCGGTCACGAAGGGCTCAAGACCTTCGCCCCGACTTTTTCTCGTGATGTCGGGCGAAAATCGAAAACCGAGCCCATGCATATGGTTTGGTGTAACGAGATCACCGTTTGCAGCGAATGGTTCGACCTCGCTTTCGGAGCTTGAGCTTGAAGTGAAGACTTCAGCATTGGCTACAACGAGTTTGCGTGCACTGCGATTCTGTGCATCATAACGATACTCGAAATCGGATCCGTCAGTGAGCTGTCCTCGAAATCGGACGCTACTCGGTGACTTTCCTCTGGGCCGGGGAATATTTGATACGAACGCTTTCGGCTTTCCAGGCTGGGGTGTCGAAGGAGGGTCTTGGCTGATTTTGGGATTAAGAAAGGTACCAGGGTCTGTCCGAGACCGTGCGCGGGACGGTCGGATAGGTATATTGCTCTCAGTCTGCTACAAGCAGGCGGTTAAGAGGTGCACACAGGCGAGAATGAGCAATGCAATGCACCTTGGCTATAGGTTTTGGTACAACAGATTCGCAGGTTATTATAGAGGATGTCGCCGAAGACTTCCGACGCAGCAAACTTCGCACAGATCTGAGAGCGCTTGCTCCGGTAAATGAGCCTGGTGACGATGACTCGGCGCTATCGATTTTAGGCGGGAAAAGTTTAGGGGTGGGTGCTCGTAAAGCGGATTTAAGTACTGGCTTTGGTCCACCTTGCTTTGCCTTGGGTGTCATGGGCTCTTCTATGGGAGATGGACATGGCGGCTGAGGGGTAACAGGCCGTGGAGAACGTGGAGAAGATGGTGTTATGCTTGGAGATAACATCCGGTCGACATGAAAGCTCTTGACAGAAAGTTGGGCGGTAGAAAGTGCAGTATGTGAGCTCGCTGCACGCGACGGTGGGCGCGTCATTTTATCAATGGTGTCCCGCAACGACGGCAGCAGCTGCGTCTCGACCAACGGCAAATTCACCATTTGGCTCTCGCGTTTGTTGACTTTGTTTTTTGACGACATCATTGTAAATCGCTTTTCCGAACGAGGCTGGAACTCGAAGGAGGAATCTGAGTCTGGCTGCGAAACTGGCATGTATATGTCGGGCGACGAAGGAGCCTCTACGGGACGGTATACCCCATCACTCTCTGTGCTGGACTGCTGAGCATGTCTACCGAGAAAATTGAAGCCTCCAGCTGCAGCATAATGCGATGGCGGCAAGAAATTCGGGGGTCGTGGCGATGGCGGGTAGCGGGACGCCGGGGAATGAGCCCTAGTGTTGGAGCGTGACAATGGCATCTTCAGCGAGGAAGTGGAAGAGTTCAGTACGTGGAGGTATGCCCACCGCTGTTCACGACGTCGTCGGGTGAACAACAGTGAACGTCGTCGCTGTTGTGGGCGATGACCAAGGAAACTTCTAAGAAAGGGAAATCACTGCCACGATGCGATCGACGAAAGTACTAAAAGGGCATTCACCACCACCACTACCACCACCACCACTACCACCACCACTACTCGACGTCGCACAATTGTAGGTAAATTATTTTATACTTGCTGCTTGGACTTCTTGTCATGCTTAGTCGTACCATTAACGCGGAGACGAAATAAACCCTGCGGGTAACGAGCCGGAAAAAAATCCTCGGCAGATGCCAAGCACGTAGAATTCACAGCCTTGATTCGTAATTTTGATGCAAACAGCTCACAAGACATTACAGTCTTCCACAACGACCCTTTCTGCCGGGAGCAAGAACCCATTGCATATCATTCTCTTAGCTCATATTCTCTGTCCCAATGTCGAACGATTGCTGCAGTGTATTTTTCTGCTGCTGTTCATGCTTCTGTATGTTTTCTGTACCTTTTGCATCTAATACCTTGGCTCTGACATGACGCACAGCGATATGTGGCCACTCTAACCTCTGTCGATTGTGTCTATTCTGCTCTCCCAGAAAGCGTCCCACCGCAGAGGAAGACGCAGAGCTAGACCGACAGTACAATGCCGTACTAGCGGAGCAGCAGGCCGAGCGCGAGCGGAATCTCAGGGAGAAGCAGTATTCCAGGACACCTCAGATGTCGACGGGACATAAAGGGCATTCGCCAACCCCAAGTCGAGGCCAGAATTTCTCTCCTCCGCCAATGTATACACTAGGCTCAAGTGGCTCTCCCTCGCTGAACCCTCCAGAAGATCGCCGCCGCGGACATAGTCCCCGGCCTTCTAGTGAACAGAGTCCTCGACCCTCTCGACATAGTCCCAGACCTTCAGCTGACTTCCGTAATAACGAAGCTCATGCCGTTCTACCAAACCCCTACGACCACCATCATTCCTAGGTAGTTTCAGGCTCTCAGACGAAACGGTGAACATAAGGCAGTGATCTCCAGCTGTATAGATACCGTTTGCTTACTGAGACTCGAGATACCCTTTTTTTTCGGGAGTCGCATATTCTTGTTCAACAGTTCTCATCATTCTTATACACTGTTAGCTATTCATAGGGTACAATATAAACAAATGTGAGATATACCCAGCTAGCCGAGCTTGGAGTACGCGCGATTATAGATACAAAGGGTTTTGCACTCAGCGATAGTATCCGTTAGATGCTTTACGCTTCCTAGTTAAAGACAACGTCTTCCAACCACCAGAAATGATGCTCTTTCCCGCCCGATCTCGCAATTGACTGACCATCGTGGCATGCTCCGGCTTGACAATATTCCGCAGAGTAACAGAGTCCAGGCATGAAACACGTTCATGCACGGACACCAGCGCGGGAGGATGCCAACGCGAGGTAAGCATATCTACCAAGGGATTATGCATGGTAGACGACGGGTTCAATGTGAGGTCAAGAGACGTGAACTTCGGCAGCAAATTGGCTACGGGAGGGTTCTGTGATTGGATGCTAGGTGGAGAGAAGGTGAGCGACCGGATGAAACCCTCCTTCAGCATCTTGCAGTCCTCCATGGCTTCTGCTACGAGTATATCAATACATTGTTAGACAGCTCGGTAAGGCTGGGGGTCAGCCTTAAGATGGCTATCATTTCTTGGTCTTCAACGTCGATTTCCTCAAGGACCAGCACTTTTAGCCCTCGCAAAGGCTGCTCCAACAGTTCAAGAAATTGTCGGTATATAGGCATAAACCGAGGCGACTGTGTGGTCTCATTGCAGACTAGCGTGATTGATTCGAGGTGCGGGAATGTGAAGGCGCCGATGACGAAGGGAATCATATCGACGTTGCTGATGAAGAGACTCTGTATAGTCGTTAAATCGGTCTTCGCGTGACCTTGAATGTTTCCAATGTCGTCGAGGTAGCCTTCGAGTTCCAGGTTTCGTACTCGAGGGAACTTCGAAAGGAAGTCGACGAGACTCGGATAGAGACACTGAATATACATTGACAAACTGGATATTTGGTGGTAGGGAAATGTGTGGGAAACAATCTCGGGGGTTACATTGACGTTTAGGGTGCGAAGCTTGGGAGCGTCAGCGAAGGTGTCCCGATCGGCTGTGAGAAGACAATCCGCGTCGAGATTCAGCTCTTCCAGATTCTGGAGATGATGCTTGACGGGCAAGAGCCTTTGGCCGAAATAAATAGATCCTATCTCCATTTTGCGCCACTTGGGAGCAGCGTCAGGGAGAGCGTTGTAAAACTCGGTTGCACCAACCAGTACAGCGGCAGGCACATTGACGTAAGTATTTGGGACTTGAATAGTGAGTGGAACATCGCCCGAACGGGAGATATACATCTGGAAACATTGCAGAGTGAAGGTGGATACAGCCATTGGATTGATAGAAATACGGCCCAAAGGTTTTTGTTGAAATCGCCAATGCACGCCAACGAGAGCAAACGAGGGAGATGCTCAGGGCATTCATAGTCCACGTTTCACTCATGCAATTAACATCTTCGTCGCCTTCCTTACAGCATTGGGCGAAGATTTCTGACAACATCTCGTTTGGAAGGCGTCTGATGGGCGCCAAAATAGAGCGGCATTTTTCCGCGCTTAGTTTGAGTTCCCTTTGCTCAGTTTCTCGCTGCGCCACCAAGGTGTGGAGACGGAAAAGTTCGTCGTCGTCGCGCTGAACTTCCTTGTCTACGGTACTAAGACTTTCTTTTATCTGGCGCACATCAACAGCAGAAGGAACGTAGTCGGATATCGTTTGCAACTGCCTAGGAGGGGCCGTCTTTTCTGTAGAAAAAGGCGGTTGGTCGCCAAAAGACATTCCATGAAAAGATCGATTCCTAAACAGTCAAAGAAAAACGTTATTAACAGAACACGCTTTATGAATCGACGCGTTGAACGCAAAGGCTAAAAGCGAGTTTGTAAGTTCTGATCAGGTATCAGTCGGAAAACCTACCAGTCGTCTGTTGTTCTAGAGAGTTGCCACTGCCTGTCTCATTCAATAAGTGTAAGATGAACAAATCTGACGTTATCTCCAAAATATGAGCAGTGATAGTATTTCATGAGAACAAAACATACAGGGTAGGACTCAAATGTGTTAAAGGAAGGTCGATATAATAATACAAAAAAAGAGTTAACTGAGCTTCACTTGAGACATTAGACAATGCGTTTGCCAAGCAGAGACAATCAAGATACTACTGCATGATGTCAGGAGTTTTATGTCAGCCGTCTGCAAAATTCCGGCATCCGGATTGCTCTGGGCACCGCTCTTTTCTTCCGTCCACCGCCTAACTGTCATGACTTCCAATACCGGATTCGTTGAGCGCGTACAAGACTTTGTCTCAGAGAATAAGAAGGCTGTCCTCATTGGAACAGCAGTCGCTGCTATCGCTGTGGGCGGTGTTGTCTACTACGCCTCAACGTCCAGGCCCTCAGATGGGACGGACTTGGAAAAGGGTGACAAAAAGGACCGGAAGAAGTCGTCGAAAGGAACGAAGAAAAAGAAGTCTGTCAAGGATAAGGATGGTCCAATTCTTGAGGAACGGAAGCCAAAAGTCCAGGAGGAACCCGGCGGTGAGCACCGTATTCATCTGAACTTTGCATGTTGTAATATTATCCAGACGATGCCGTGCTGAATGACGAGCAAATTGCTGCCCTGTCGACGGAGGTTAGTACCATTTCATGCCAGACCGACTATGTCTTATGTGAGAACTGTAGGAACGGACAGCACTCGCGACTTCCTACAAGGCAAAAGGTAATTCAGCCTACCAACAACGCCAGTTTACCACGGCCGCCGAACTATATACTCGCGCGATCCAAGTGTCGCCAAAAGCTGAGCCCGTATTTTACAGCAACCGCGCTGCGTGTATGTCTTCACAACCTCTGAATAGAACACATCTCAGTAAATTTTCTAGGCTATATGAACAGCTCACCTCCAAAATATGAACTTGTCATCGAAGACTGCAACGAGGCACTCAAACTGGACTCAAAATACATAAAGGCAATGAACCGCAGGGCCACGGCTTTTGAAGCACTCCAGCGATACGAAGAAGCCCTTCGCGACTTCACCACCTCTACGATACTCGACAAATTCACTAACAAGACTTCCGGGGAGTCTGTAGAACGGGTATTACGCTCCCTGGCTTCGAAAAAAGCGGCTGACATCCTCACGCACCGGCAACCTCGCCTGCCTTCCTTCACCTTTATCTCAGCCTACTTTGCCGCGTTCAGGCCCAGAGCGCACCCGACACTTCCAGAGAACCCATCGCAGGGCGATAACACACTTCTGCTTGCGCTGCAGGCCCTCGACGCGTCAGATTACGCCCACTCGGTGACCTTGGTTAACGAAGCTCTTCAGCAGGGTATTTCTTGGCCCATCGGAAAAGTGGAGGCTCTCAATCTTCGTGGTACCTTCAAGTACGTGCGCTTATGAGCTTTTCTTATGTGCCGGAATTCATTGGATGTACAGGTTCCTCATGGGCGAGATCGAAGACGCAAAGTCTGACCTTCAACAGTCAATCGACATCGACCCGTCGTTCACACAGAGTTTGGTGAAGATTGCTAGTGTGTATATGGAGCAGGGAGACCCCCAGAAAGCTTTCGAGTGTTTCGAGGATGCAATCAAACAAAACCCTGATGACCCCGACATTTACTACCATCGTGGTCAAGGTGAGTTGTTATCTCCCTGTATACCCCGTAGCTTGACATCAGTCGTAGTTTTGTTTATCCTTAACAAGTTCAAGGAGGCCGCGGACAACTATACGAAGTCTACCGAACTGGACGATAAGTTCGTATTCAGCCACATACAATTGGCTGTGGCAGAGTATAAGCAAGACAATCTCGCAAAAAGCATGGGACAGTTCCGGCGGACAATGGTTGCCTTTCCTCAACGAAGCGAGCCCCAAAACTACTAGTCAGTTGTCTGTCTTTTTCTCTTCCTGACTAAAATGCTTTCCCAGCGGTGAGCTGCTGCTCGACCAACAACGGTACCCGGATGCCGTGGAGAAGTTTGAGCGTGCCATCGAATTGGAGAAACTAAAAAAGTAGGTGTTGAAGCGCGAATGGTTATTGTTCTTGCTGCTAACATGAACCTAGGACCACTTCCCCGCCGAATGTCCTGCCTCTCGTGAATAAAGGCCTAGCTTTATACCAGTGGAAGCAAGATATCGGCCCAGCAGAGCGCTGCTGCAACGAGGCTCTCCGAATTGACCCGGACTGTGATGCCGCCGTCGCCACGCTCGCCCAACTCAGTTTACAGCAAGGACACCTCGACAAGGCCGTGGAATACTTTATCAGGCAAGCCGAGCTTGCGAGGACGGAACCGGAGCTGATCAACGCGTTGACGTACCAACATGTGAGTGTTCGCGCCATGCTCGTCTCTGCGTTTTGACAACATCCACCACTAAACAGGCTACGTCATCGCAATTGGAATTCTTGAAAAATTATCCAGACATGGCAGCGCAGCTTAGCCCTCTCGCCAGAGGCATGTCATAAAGAAAAAGGTCGTCTGAATACTATTGTGGCTCAAGATCTGCCACCTCTACTTTATCACACCTGTTATCTCGTATTCATCTCGTCCCTAGCTTACAGTTACTACAATGCACCCTCTACTCTCGTCGACTGAAACGTGAAGACGCGATCCGATCCTGTAAATCATGTGTCATCATATCTCATAAGCTCCAGAGTCTTATAAAAGGCAAGTTGAACTTGAAGACGTAAGTATCTCAGCCTTTGATTACAATGCCTTCACCTTTCATTCTCGTTTGTCCGGCGTCGCGAGGTTTGTCGTTCGCTTTGACACGCCACCTGCTCAAGACAACCGATTTACCCGTCTACGCGACTCATCGCTCTGGCGAGCCAGAAACACTCAAGCAGAAAATCATTTCACAGCTCGACGTGGATCCAACGCGACTGAATCTTTTGCCCCTCGACCTGTCTTCCGAAAGTAGCATCTCACACGCAGCGGAAAGCCTTGCGGCGTCGCTCGAATCGCCCAATGAATCATTCATCCACACCGCCTTCCTCGCTGGAGGCATTCTGCACGCCGAGAAGCAGCCCCAGGATCTCGACTTAGACAATATCAAATCTACGTTCGACATCAACGTCATCTCCCATCTCCTCCTTATCAAACACTTTTCTCGCTTCCTCCCTTCGTCGCAGATGAAAAAATCGATGGAACATGGGCCCGCTAAATGGGTTCACGTCTCTGCACGCGTTGGGTCGATTTCTGACAATCGCCTCGGAGGGTGGTATTCTCACCGCGCCTCGAAGGCGGCGTTAAACCAGGTCGTCAAGACGTTCGACCTGCATCTCGCGCAGAAGAACATTCCTGCGATTTGCGTTGGGATACATCCGGGGACGATGAAGACGGACTTCAGCAAGGGATTTTGGGGAGCGGTGCGTGAAGACAAGTTATTTGAGTCGGGCGAAGCTGCGGAGAAGGTTGTGCGCGTTATCAACGACCTAGGAGAGGAGCATCGAGGTCGCATCTGGGACTGGGCACAGAAGGAAGTCTTGCCTTGACATTTAGTTATACGATGTAGATTTGTTCCAAGCCGGACCAGTTACTAGCCAATTACAGCCGCTGTTTCCATTGTTCACAAAAATGATGTCCAGTTCAGCTCTGAGAATTTGGTTCGAAACTGAAGTTGGAGTTAAGCATCCGAGCACAAGCTCAAAGGCTGTAAAACCTTAAAACGGACCCTGCGCCCCCAATCCAAACCGCAAGCATTGTCTGTTCGTTCACGCCGGAGTTGCTCAACGCAAAATTATTTGTTGATCAACTACTACCTAAATGCTGCATTATACTACGGGGAAGAAGATAACGAATTATAATACTAGTGGGTATATATTCCGACGATTTCCACCAGAAAGCCCAGAAAGAGAAACAACTGATTACAAACACCATCCCAGCGCAGCACTTATCTCCCGCACTCCTCGCCGTTCCGACAACGTCAGTGCCAGACCTAGGCACTCTCGCTCTCGCTCACGCTGAGACTGAGCACCGTACGCCTTTCCCAGGAAATACCACACCTCAGGTACATCCCAACCAGGGCCCTTGGCCAGGCGAGAGAGCATACCGGCCGCAAGGTCGATATTGTCCGACATATTAGGACACAACAGTGCTTCGCCAGAGAGATACAATCTGCACAGGTGGACCGCAGCGGGAACGTCGTCCGGAGAGATGAACAGGGCTTTTTGGAAAGCATCGATGGCATCTTGTGATCGACCCAGAGCGACGTAATACAAGCCAAGCTAGAGCGGAGGGTTAGTAACACAGAGGGACCCGACAAGGAAAACATTGATTACCTGTACCCAAACAGCAGGGTTATTCTCATCTTTGACCTCTACTTCCTGGATGGCACCCCTAGCCTGTTCTATCTTGCCTAAACGCCTGAAAGTCGCCGCAGACATCAGCCATAGGTCGCTCAGAAGCCGTGTCTCACGAGCGGTCCGTTTGTTCGGTGTCGTTTGCTGAGGAAGCGCAGGGGTGGGCGGCGGTGGCGGTGACTCGTTAGGGACAGAATCAGATGATTTGATGAGCAAGCTCAACCGTCTTCGCGAATGTATTGATGATGCTTGATACGCGGTCTGACGGAGTACGGCATGAAAATCTGAGGGATATGTATGAATGAAGAAGCGTATAACAAAAATTGAATCTACCTGGTGCCGAATTAGATCTTAGCAGGCTTCCATTCCTCACGACTCCACTACCAATTTTTTTCGATATGTTACTTATCCGTGCACCGCTCTTGTGGACCCGGTTTTTGAGCATTTTTTGGACTTTTTTTGATTTGGACGCGTCCCTCTCATGGTCGTCATTTCGTTTTGCACCTTTCTCATCGTGTAAAGTCATGGACTGCACATACTCTGGGTCATGAGATTGTCCGTCTGAAGTTGCCGGAGAGATGATAATAGGGATAGGTTGGACAGGCGGCTCTGTCGACCCAGAATGCGCTATCGAGAGTCGCCGCTTTTCTTCGCTACTATGGTCGAGCGCTTCTGGAACAGCTTCAGTTGGTGAAAGGACTAACTCTGACGGCGACTTGAGCTGCATCGTCGATCTCCCGCCATCAAAGGAGCTTCTCGCTGACGGAGATAAATCATAAGGCGACAAGAGACTCTGGCAAGTACAAATATGCCCTCACCTGTATCAGCTACAGAATGGGCTATTCTGTCAGCGATCCATACGAATATTTCGGGAAGCATCTGAGAAGCACTCTCGGCACCTTCGACGACTTCTGTCAAGGCGACCTGGGTCATTCGAAGCTGTAAGGAATCTTCGAATAACTCTTGCCGCGAGGGTGAAGGATGATCCTGATCAGATTGGAGCAAATTTGAAGCAGAGGGAATATCATGATCCTCCTTGCCGAGGAGGTACACAGGCTGTGCTTCCGGAAACTCCTCCGTACCACTGAGCGCAGGGTGACAATCATCATCGGTGCGAGGGAGTCCATCAATCACCCGGCCATTTCCATTGACTGCAGGTGAGGGAACACCAAGTAACTCATTGTCTGGATCCATCTGTGCAGTTTCAGGCAGGCAATTCCCATTAACAACGGGGACTTCTTCCTCGCCAATGGCAGCCCCTGTTTCCAAGGCTATCTCGGCCGCTTCCCATTGTTCAGTCGCTGCAGAAAGAAGTCCGAGTAGATGCCAATATCGCACTTCCCTAGAGTCACCTTCAACAGCTAATCCTGCGTTAATAATAGCCTGCTGTAAATCTTGCAGCTCTCCGGAGCGCGCAAAGGATAACGCGAGGTGATAATAAGTAGACGCTGTCGGAAAAGTCTGGGAAGAGCGGATCAAAAGTGCATGAGCTGTGGCGAGCCGCTGTGAACGACTATGCGGGTCTTGCTCTTACGAAAATTATGAATATAATGCCAAGAAGAACAGGAAAAACAGAAGCATACGTTTAAGGGCCATCACAGACTGGCATACGCCTTCTGCCAGAAGGAGGCTTGCAACAAGTGCCTGATTATTTTCGTCCAAACGGGTTTTTGCTTTCTCTACCAACGTTTCTGCTTCTCGCACGTCCTCAATCCCCTCGATGCCATTGGCCACTGAAGCGAATTTGCATAACATCCGTATCCCATAGACCAGGGTTTCCACCCAGTTCTGATCTGTGTCCGTGTCGGCACCTACTCCGGCATCACTAGCTTGCCATGCTTTTCCTACAACTTGAACGTACAAGCGAAGGGTACGCTTCGCAAGATTTATGTCGCCAGAAACGCGTAGTAACCGCATCATATGCCGCATTATCCTGAAGGAGTTAAATGTCATACGGGTTGCCCACCAAAGGACCTACGAGATACATCAGATCGGAAATCAGTATAAAATCCGAGGAAGCTTACTTCTAGTACCCATTGAGTGTGCTCTCCCACAGCACCGCTAGCCTCCCAGATCCCGACACATAGATCTACAAATTCTTCCACTTTTGTATTTCGTTCCCCGGCCTTGGGAAATTTGGTTGACACGCTCAGGATAGCTCGGTACTCCTGTACTAGAGATCGAGCAGTAGACAACCACACTGGCGATCTGGCACGGGGGGGTAATGCTAGGGTCATGGCCGTAGCGAATTATCAGCGCGCGGAAATAAAGGACCGAAATGGCGGAGCGATGAGCGGTACGGAAATTTGACGGCCAGTAAGCACTACAGGACGAGTAATGGTTCAACCACGTCCACAATGACGCGCCTTTATCGTGAACATTGGACATCCGCGAAGACAGAATGACGGCTCTCCAAATAAGACGTTCAACCCAGCGCCATAGTTCTCGAAAGCGCGTAAATGAAGCAAAGTCAAGTTTACCGGTAGAAGTAGGAGCTACCGCGGATGTAATTTCCGATTCTACAATGGTCAGGAGGGGGATGGCTGCGGAATAGGATGCAAAAGCACGTTTTGAGTTTTCGGGAAACAGTGTTTCATAGGACATTCCTAAGGGGTGTGAGTAACGAAAATCGTCCTAATCACTAACTCTGCTTACCTTGGAGACAGAGACTTCGCAGAGTTTCTGTCAGCGCCCATGCGCGTCCGTCCTTGATTTCAGGAATGGAAACCGAGGCATCGGAAACGATAGTCGCGCCAGCCGAGGATATTGAGGTTTCAACGATTGCGGTAATTGTCTTTGGTACGCGCAATGTTGAAGAACTTGCATGCAGAGTCTCGGGAAGAGGAATATGATTTTGGATGTGGACGACGTCGGGTACCTTGCTCAGGTGCGACAGACATTCAGTAGGGTTTCCAAGTGCATATGCGTAGTACGCCAGGGTAAAGTTCAATGTCTTGAAATTTTTTGGTAAGTTGCAAGGTAATAACGAAGAAAGACTCACGTCGAAATTTGACGACTCCAGTTTCTTCAGTATGTCGTACCCTGCCTGTGCCTCCCCTTTCCGCTCCTCTGGAAGGACAGACTCATCTCCCAGCTCCAAAGCATACTCTCCAAATTGTGGTGGGTCGTCCTGGTCGTCGTCCTTGGAGCTTGCCGCAAGCAGGAGAGCCAGAGCATGTGTTTGTGATGCTACTTCAGTAACGTCTTGATATCCTTTGCAATGTTTGTTGAATTTTCGAAATAATTCGGACCACGATAGTGCTTTTCCGGTCGGCGCTTTCGATGGACACGGAGACGACCACTGACCGCTCGTCAAAGCTGCTCTGAGCTGCGTCCAGTAGTACTTGTCCTTGGGGGTTGACATTACAGCAGAAGTTGTCCAAATTTAGTTCCACTTGTTGGCCGAAACCACGTTACTCTCTTTTTAGCAGACACTGCACTAAATTTTTAGCATTTTTACCTCTAAATACACAAAAGTATTTAAACGTATTTCTGTTGAGCCTGTATGGGATATTTCACTTTATTTAAAAAATTCTGCAGAAAATAGTGAAAGATTTAAAATACTTTTAGTATTTTTTTTAGTATAAAAACGATGCATTTATAGGTATAAAAAAATACAGTAAGAATGACGCATATTTCTGTCAAAACCTTCACGACGTCCCCCTCTTCCCTCGATGGCCACCTTTTCTTCATCCAGTGAAGACCCTATATCCCGTGTTGTCGACGTGCGGCCCGACGAAACTGCGCTTCACTTATCATCAAGCCAGAAATTCGAAGATTACTATGACATTGACGAAATAGCGCAATGGATTTCGAATGGGGATTATCAACGAGTAATTATTTTCTTTCTTTTCCCGTCTTTCTCAAGGCTCAGATATGACGAGGGCTAGGTAGCTCTTCAATTCCCCGATGAACTCCTCCACGATTCCGTACGGATATATCGCAGTCTGAAGAGCAAAGTTGGCAGTCGAGACCTTTATATTCTAGCAGATACATCTTACGGCAGGCATGCTACAGTTGCACCCCTTCGAGCGCACCCCTTGTCTAATTGTATTCCATAGTTGCTGCGTGGATGAGGTTGCTTCACAACACGTCGACGCAACTGCAATTGTCCACTACGGTCACGCGTGCATGAGCCAGTTCGTCGCGTTTTCTTCAGAATCGGTAGCACATCTAATAAATCATCTATAGAACATATCGCTTGCCCGTGATGTACGTGTTTGGCAAGAAACCGATCGATCTTGATGACTGCTTAGAAAAGCTCGTGAACATGGTGTCTGATCCCCAAGATCGCATTTTTGTCGTCCGTCACGACGTCGCCTACACGCATGCAGCAGGTGAGATTTAGTGTTACATCTCCGCACACCGAGTTTACCTCCTCAATAGCGAAGCTTGTCGATGAGTTGAGGAAAAGCCTCAACGCAGAAGTACGTTACTCTGAAGTCCCAAGCAAACTGTACCCGGCGAATCTAGACACGCTTGTTTCCAAGCCCTCTGATGGCATTTCGCGAGTGCATATAAACCCCACCGATGAACTCCAGTCAGCTGACGGTGAATCATCGAAATCGATCATATTCTACATTGGTGGGGAGAGCTTGGGCTTAACGAATCTACTAATAACACACTCCTTTTGCGATGTTGGTGCTATATCAGTTCCCCGCTTTCCAAGCCATGCTGACCCGTCAGGTATCTAGGTGATATCCTATAATCCCGATTCCAGAGCTACCCGTTTAGAATCGTCGCGAACGAACAAGCTTCTCATGAGACGATATGCCATTGTCCAAAAAGCCCGAGACGCGGACGTTTTTGGTATCCTAGTCGGAACATTAGGTGTCGCATCCTATCTTCCTCTAATTAAGCACATTCGCGCGATCCTAAAGCGCGCGCACAAGAAAAGCTATACCATCAGCGTTGGGAAGCTGAATCCCGCGAAACTTGCCAATTTTCTTGAGGTCGAATGTTTTGTTCTTGTGGCCTGTCCTGAAAATAGTCTTATCGACGCCAAAGTCAGTCAGACCTTATCTGTATGGTATGCACTAAACCATCTTACAGGATTTCTTGCGGCCGATCGTAACCCCATACGAGCTCGAAATCGCCTTGCAGGCAGAACAAAGCTGGACGGGCCGGTATATCTTGGATTTTGAAAAGCTACTCGCCGAACAAGGTTTGGTTCCTCTTCATCCATATGCTTCTCGTTGCTGATTATATTCTCAGATCGGTTTGAGGCGCAGAACGGAGGAAATGAATATAATGAAGACGACGACCAACCTATGTTTTCACTAATAACGGGCAAATATCGACATGCAAAACGATATGGAGGTACTGAACTTCTCCTGAATGGCGATAAGCTGGAAACTAATCTCTCCCAGATACACTATCTACGACTGATATCGATAGTCAAGCACTTATAACACGGAACGGGGACAGTTCCATTGCGAGGCTCCCCGATAGTGCCGCAGGTACACCACATATCAATCCGGTGTCTATGCATTCCTTCCGATTGACCTTTTCCTATAGGCGACTTTTTACAAACCCGGACATATCGTGGTCTGGACATGCGAGTTGGCGAAGACTCACCGAGTGTACTAGAACAAGGGCGCGTCGGCATCGCGAGCGGGTATACCGACGATCATAAATGACATTGAGAATAAGAAACTATCGACGATTATTGAGGATGACTCGACGTTGGTGCCTTTTTTTGACAGGCAAGCGCTCGGCTCCCCCGCTCTCTCTCTGTGACGACACATCCTAAAACATGCATATGATAGCACGTTTCTTATTGAAGATACTTACCGGCCCTACAAACATCCCTACCAGGTTCAAATCTAAGACAGGGTCAACAGACCTTTTATTAGTGAAAAGACAGCGCCCGTTCATGATCATGATATCTTTGAATCACACATTACACACCACTTCTCCCTTTTCCCTGATGAAGATAAGCAAGGAGCAAACTCCCGAGCCCCGACTTTGCAGGAGGTAGTTGATTTTCATAACACCGCAAATGCACCCGGGGGTCTGATTCCATCCACGCGTGTCTTATCTCTCACACGCTATAATATTTGATTAGCGAACCATCTCCGCAGGGTGGAATTGTTTCCCGGTCAAAGAGGCAGGCAATGACGAGCGCTAGTGCTTTATTCAGGGCACCATGAACCTGAGCCCAATTCGAAAATACTCGCTCCTACATAATTGAACAGGATATCTACCACCGGCTATGTTCGCTCATGAATTCCAGACATGACTGTAAAAGATCTGCGCGTTTCTATTGGCAGACAATAAATGCGTATCCTGAATTTATGATATAAGCTCCTATACAAGTCCGATGCGATAAGTTACCCCTGGTGTTACAGTGAAAGCTCTACATAAAAACTTTTTTGAGACAGTAACAATAATGAAAGTAAAAGTGGAAGCAGAAGGAAACCCGATGTACATCAAAAGGGGGGCAAAGCAACTGAATTAGCATCCAGACCACTCCCTTCTCAATTGCTCAGCCCATGCCATCAGAAAATAAAGCACCCCGGCCGGCAGCATACATCTCACGCCGACTGCTGTCCAATCCCACCTACGCCCGCCCCATTTTCCGCCGCGCCATCTCAGACTCCTACTCTCCTCAGAAGAAATTTTCCCGTTGACGACAGGGCCGTCTTTTTTTGGTTCCTGCCAAAGATTACTCGTAACCCATATCTGCACGCTCCTGCTCGCACAGGTGGTGGTGCCGACAACAGCCCATACGATAACGGGCCGCTTGTCGTGTTCCAGGATGGAGAGCGTCAGATGGGTAGCAGGCCAGCAGATCGCTTGGAGTGCGAGGAGGCGGATAAGTGTGGCGAGCGGCGGGTAATAATGGCGCCACCGGGTCAAGAGTCCGGTCGTAAGGCAGAGGCACTGCCATCCGGTCAATATAGCCTGGCGATGACGCATCAATTGAAGGCTGAGGGTTTACAGGAACAGGTTGACTTACCCATAGGGCTGAAATAAAGTAGTCTACACGTTCAGGGGGAGCACGTCCATTGATACGGGAGGTGGGTGGGCGGGAGAATAGATATATGTTGTAGATTGCACCAACGACTGCAGGAACGATAGACAACAACCGAGAAAATTCAAAGAGCAGTGGTGTAAGTGATTGTTGAAGTGTATTGTGTGGGACAAGAGGGCTTGATAGAGTTTTTTTTCGAGACGTGGGAAGACGATGAGGCTAAGAAAGAAACAATGCAGTTAGTATCATGTTTTGATAACAACAATGACTTGGGCGCCAAACACAACACCAAGATGAGGAAAAACTGATGTCTATTGGTGGGAAGGAAGTACTCACAGGTTCATCTGCTTCGGTTTCTGTCTCTCCTGCTCCGATATGGCCGGGTGTTGTGCAAATGAGTTTGTCCCGCACTTTGGGAGACCCGTTTGCGAAACCGAAGAAGCGAGCACGTAGGCTGGGAGACTTGTTAGTGGTATGAGAGAGGTTGTGAGACATGAAGATCATCTCCTCGTCTTCCTCGTCTCGACTGTCGTCGTCGTCACTATCGGCCATGCGAAGGGATGATCTTCTTCGTCTCAGAAACTGAGTGGAAGTATGCGAAGGGGTGTGAAGCGAAGGTGCTGATTTGACCTTCTTTCGTGTAAACCGCGACGCGTTAGACGGTCGTGGGAGGACAGGGGGATACGCAAAAGCAGGCGTAAAGAGAGTCGGAGATGATTCTGGAGATGTATCCAGAGAACTTGGTCCGCTAGAGATGTTAGAACCAGGACTGGACGTAAGAACTGGATGCAGAGGGGGGAATGGAGTAGAGCCCTTAGGGGAATAGGGAGGGGGCGGGCAGTCGAGTAAAATGAATGGGTGATCCAGCGCTGTAAATTCGAGCGAGCAGTGCAGGCTACGGAGTGTCGACGGACTCAGAGTAGGTTCGCGAGCCAGCGTTGGTCGCGGTGCATCTGCCGAGTCTGTGATCGTCGTGGAAGAAGTCCTTGCTCGACGCCGGTAACCTGCAGACCTGGTAGACAACATAGCGAGAAGATAAATATCTCTGTATACACATAGCAGTTCGAATACTCACTTTACTTATAGGACACTGTCCCTGCAACCTATTCCAATCAGGAAGGTCCGAGGTAAAGATGATTTCAATCGAGATCCTATACTGCAACAAGGGGAGCTGAAAATCATTCAGTATATTGTAATTATCAATTAGACAGTACAAGCATACCTTGGAATCGTTCTGCCAGCGAATTTCCTTCCTGTCGTCGCCCAGCGTGGAGGCAGTAAGCAAGAAGTGAGTACCGTATTGGGACTAAATCTTTTGCTGACAAAGCATAATTTCCATTTGCAGAAGTATTATGCTACCGATCACTTTCCTCCCATCCCTTCAAGTCCGGCCCTTCCGCGTCCCTTGGTACCGGAGTATACTGTCTTTCCATCGTCGGAGAGAGATTGACGGATCCGTGGAAACAAGCTCGCCGACCAACGCGCCATACCGCACATGCAGATTTACTCGTTACCTTTGATCTGGACGCGACCGCGGCGCGTTTGAGGTGGAAAAAGTCAGATGCTTACTACTTTGCTCCTCGGTGTACTTCTCTTGGGTAATGATATCGTTACTCATCATTATTATCATCAGCGTAAATCATTGTCCTTCTCACTCTGGTTTGTCTTTGCGATCGACCCAAGTCTTCAATCCTCACTTATAACCTACGTGCACCTAAGGATCCTTCACACCTTTGTGGTCGCGTGGCATTTGGAAATTGATGGCGACACTTTGTAGCTTTGAAGCTCTGGCCATCTCCAGCCCTGTACTGCCTTCTCGCTGCTCTCAAAATCCGGTAGAGTGTGCAGGTCTGATTGTCACAACCGATAACTGTGTTCTTTTTGTTGTACAAATACAATATTTTTTACGACCGCCGACCTGTTTCAGAGCGAGAAGTACGTAACATCACTTCTAGGTTTGACTTACCGGTTCCGGAACTGTTTCAAAGCGCCCTGGCCGTGTATCACTAGGAATTATAGAGTCATACGCCTCGAGCTCTGTAAATCTATTGCATCGCTGTTCATTTATTCCCTAAAAATATCATCATACTGTCCAGAACTTGGCATCCAGATACTCCGTGATAGTGCCAGTCAACTCGTTCGTAAAAAACGGAGTGATTTGGTCCCTCACTGATGCAACCTACCCAACGGGGTAACGTTGTTTTCCAATCGCTCTACTTACCATTGTACAATGTATTCGTCAATTGTAAGTAACCATATACCAACGATCGGCCGCCTGCTTCGGTTATCTTAGCGCGACTCGTGGCTGACTTACCCCGTATCTTTGCATTATCTTTCCCTCACTGGCTCAACCCTACCTCTATCGTTTTTTGAAATTTCCGTTAAGCCAGTATCTCACCTTCTTTAACGCCGATCCAATCTATATACTGACCCTTTCTTCCTTTGGAATACGGTCGTCAGGCCCTTCGGAGAGCAGACTCCGTTCACGCTTTACTATCATGATGCTCCGGCCTCGTGCACTCTACTTTGGCGGTCAGCGCCCGTTTGATGCGGCTAGCTACCCTTAGCGGTATGCCGTAGAGTGGTTCTGTGGCTGTAAGTCGATTTATATTGCTCATGTGCCCCCATGTGCTTGAAAGCTCAAACATCGGCACGGGCAGCGAATGCTGGTGAAACAAACTATCAGTACTGTATTCAAATAAGACAGCGAGCCAATACATATTATTTAAATATACACCTACTGGACTCATTCTGGTACTTTCCACGTCAGGAACAAGTACAACTCTTCACCATCAACTCGACTACAAGTACCAACAAAAAATTAATTCAAAACCCGCTACGAAGGCAAAGGTACTATAACAATCATATAGGATTTATATTCTTTTTTCGGAGGCCAACACTTTGTCCAGAATGCCTCTGGGGCGTGGTCGAGAATTGCGGGGATGAGTGATCGGCCCCCAAAAAAGTAATTTTGGCATGTGTTTCCTTGGGGCTTGTGATTTTCTGCTTTCATTCATAAAGACCACCACCATCGTTCAGTGAGTCTCTTTTTCTTTTCTTTCCCTCCCAATATTTCGTGCTCGCCACTGGGACGACATCACCTTCACCCTGGCGGAAGCGATTTTCTCCTTCTGTGGTCCGGGCTTCTTTCGCCGAGGTCGTATTACCGGGCGGCATTACAGGAAAGGGAATGGGCTTCATGGGCTGTATGGTATAGTTAGAGAGAAGTACGAGCAGAAGGAAGATGGACTAAAAAAGGTGCGTGCATCTTGCCTTGCGCGTTAAATTTGGACTGATTTTTCCGACAGAGTCAGCCTCGGGAGCATTAGGATCATAGTCCTGTACTATTTGTGCTGATAGGGCTAGAGTCGGCCAGAGATGAGGTCCAAACGGTGCTCTCTATTTTGGTGCGTCGTATCTTTCTCGAAAACGAAAGCCTGTCTGATTTTATACTCGCGAATATCCATCTAGTGCTCGCTGCTGTGTTCATTCACGTTCCAACCCTAGCATCCGGATACTACAATTCTCCGAGTAATCACGATTCAAACCTAGACAAGATCCATGTCAGTTCTTTATGGTGTTCTAATCCCTTGGTGACGGTTTCGTCCTTGGGTTTGCTTCCCGATCTTGGGTTGGCTCATCTACCGAATGGCATTCGTACTGCACGCCCAGATGGCAGGGAGACTGAAACGAATCCCCTTTGTGCCGGACAATCAGAGGACTTTGTTATGGGCGCGAATTATGTTTCCAACCGGGGAAGAGAGGAACGGCGCTTGAATACCAAGTTCGCATCGCCTCTAAGCAGAGGAAGATTTGAAACGATGGAAAGATAGATGGAGATGGATTGGAGTAGAGAAAGGATCTCCAAGTAGGTATCTTTTCTTCCTAAGAGAGCTAAGGCTTATTCCATGATAGATGCTTTGAGTGTCATCACCGCCGACTAACGTCAACTTTTCCCTCGGCTACGCCTCCTCGACTCCTTCCCGGTTTTGTTCTCGGGGATGAAGTCATCACAATAGCCCTTTTCATCATGCGCAAACCGTGTCATTGAACACATGCTCAAATTAAATGCCGCCTGCGAATTCCAATAATTAGTCTTCTTTTCGGACCCGATGAATAAGATCACATTACTGATTAAACAGAGCGAAGATGGTTTGGTGGTCCGGAAATATAATCGGCAATGTCAAGGATGATCAGAGAAGGGGATAGAGACATACCCCGCCGGAAATGTGTGTCCGCCCGATTTTTCAAACGGACTTACGACTCATTTATGACAGTTATTGTTTGGCTACTACTCTTAGGGTGATACCTACCATCCGCGCCATTACCGGCTTCAGCCAGTGGCCATATCATCTGGACATATCATGCGCACTGACGAGGTGCAGGTTATCGCTTAAACTAGCTTTGGAGAAGTTTTGGTCTTCAATTCAGACATTGGTATTTCTCACGCAGGGTCGGTTATGTGTCAGAAGAGTGGTTTGATTTACACTTGATGCAGATCGTGGACCGGGATTTTGGATGCACAATGCCCCGGGGTATTCAGGAGGACCATAGGTTACCACCAGAGTGGTTGATGCAGCATTTAGTGTGGACAGAGACTCGCGTCAATTAAACCTGGGGTACTGTTACACTTGCTCTACCACTTGCGAAGGTTGCATTTTATGAGGAGGTTGCATTTTTGGCCTACCCCGCATTTCCGGAGAATAGGTCAGCCTCCCGGGACGCCGTGGCTTGCCTCAACTTGGACAGGACATCGCAACCCTTGGCCATCACACGGGGCACATTCCGTAATGGCGTGAACATGCCGAAGCTACCTTCTAGTGCTTCCGTTCTAGACGTTGAGATGGACGACTTCTTCACCGCATTATCCATCAGCATCTATCGTAACCCTGAAGAACTATGAATACATTCGACGGCACCCGCGACTTTCCACTATCATGGACGCTGTCTTCCTCCAACGACAGATCGACATGGGCCAAGGTTACAGCATTCCCGTGCCTGGCGCTGCGTTAGATAGATGATCTTGCTATAGCGTCCTTCAACAACATGGCGGCTAAGTACTTCCGGTTGACTGCGTCTGGTCTGAGCTTGTTAGTTGGCGTTCCGGGCTGTATCATCCAGCGTGGAACTATAAAATGCATGCTGCACCAGGCAGTGTACTAGCATCTGACAGAGCCGTTACAAGCACTGTCTCTACGATCCTATGACTCAGCGACGTCGTAAATAAATCGTCAGACTTCGACTCGTATACAGCTAGTTGAATTGGAACTTCACCAGCGGCCTCTGCCGTTTTGGACATACCACAACGGGCCAGGATATGCCAGCTACACCTTTCTGGTGCCGGCTTGGCTATCGATGTGTTTAGGAAACCGGTTGTCGATTTTTACGTTGATGCCCACTTTAGGCCTATCGTTGACGCGATGGGCCTGGGTTGATCTATTCGA
This sequence comes from Desarmillaria ectypa, assembly GCA_030407005.1. Classification (NCBI taxonomy): domain Eukaryota; kingdom Fungi; phylum Basidiomycota; class Agaricomycetes; order Agaricales; family Physalacriaceae; genus Desarmillaria; species Desarmillaria ectypa. The sequence continues at coordinate 781,044 of JAUDYN010000010.1, forward strand.
CCTTCAAGGGGGTAGAAGTTGATATTCACGAGTTAGGGATGCAGACTTGGACGGTGAATATGATTACAGAATTCAACCATTAATATGGTGCTGGAGGCAGCTGGGCGGATCGTCGAGTCTGTACACATACTGACTTGATAGCGAGCAATTTCCACGGCCACTACAAGCCAGCTCTACATGAGCTTAGCTTGGAAATATTTGCAGAATTCTATGGGGATGAGCCTTCTAATTCTCTACAAGTCGCCGCTTATGCCGATGCTCCCTATGGAGAGTTCTGGGCCGCGCAGACGTATGGGAATGATGGATCGCTACAACTTGGTGCCACTTCTGTACATATTACCTGAAGAGGCCACACCCTTGTTCCCGCGGAGTCATTCATTGCTAGCAATTGTCTCGATGAAACGAGTATCCTTACTCTTTGAAGGTGCTTGGCAACCGTCAGTTCTCCTTAGGTGTTAGCCAATTTTGATCCATCAATAAATCCGCCAGCCAGAAGATCATGCCTTTCCAGGTATGCATACAAGACGTTCGTTTTTCAAAAACAGAACTGACTTGAACCACAGGTATGACCATGGGTCCGTTTGGCGCCAACATAGCTAGCTGATCGCAAGACAACATGGTTCAACATATGTACAGGATGGACCGAGTATCTTCGCTGGGTGCAGCACGTTGCAGCAGGGGGATCCTGTCGTTGACGCTGCATGCTTCAATTGCTTGGAGCCCGTTGCAAGTATAGGAATGACTTAGTTGGCATGTTCGATTCCGTTGGCCTACGGCGCAGATACGATTGGCTTCACACAGTTGATACAATTGAACAATTGATGGCAGTGGACAGCCAAGCGACAGCACCGAGTGGGATTGGTTATAGATTGATTGTCGTACCTGAGCTTCGAGCTGTGTCCCGCGGAGTGGTGGAAAAGCTGTAGGAGCTTGCTGATGGGGGTGTCGGCATCCTCTTAACCAGTTTGCCACCATCCTTTACTCTCGGGTAGGACGCCCAGGCAATTCAATTGAGCACGGAGCTATGGAATGGTATTGGTGGCGGAAGTGATTTCAATCTACAACACAAACGGCATTGACAAGCCTAGATATTCAACGATCTGACCTTTACTGCCAAACGATGCCGCCATTTATTTCATTCGTTGAATGATTGATGGAGAGGACGTCTATTTTGTGATGAATGCTCTTAGGGAATCGGTGGACGTGGTCATCTCCGTTCGAGCGCTGGGAGTCCCTGCGTTGTGTTTTCCTGAAACGGGATCTGTATCCCCCGCTATCTCTTCATTCAACTCCACTCGAACACTAGCTGCATTACGTTTAGAGCCCTCGGAGTCGCTTTTCGTTGTATTTGACGTAAGCGCATCCAACTGCGATTAATGAAGCCATTGGACAACTCCACCCTCTCTACAAGCCAGTCCCCCTATTTGATGCGGCGCCATACGCGGACATTTTTGGAACCTTTGCGATCTCTACCCGAGGTGTATCGATATAAGACGGTGGGATACGTTATATATCTGCCCAGTGACGCCTCAGTCTACGCCACAGGGTACTCTGATGTTAGACTTGTTGCGGATGCGAATGGCTTAATCATCGTGGAAGGGTCGAACACTGAGGTAGAGCAAGATCTGTCCAGATGGTCACAAGTTGCACCGGTGTATCCTGCAAACGCTCCGACGGCGTATGTTAATGGACGTGAAACATTTGCCGGATCAAGTCCCCAAGCTGGGCTGTACCCCCTAGATTCTACGAGCCAGATGAGGAGTTAGTTCGATGGTGGCATGGCTAGATTGTATGTGGTCAATGCGAACTTGTCGGCAGAGGTGGTTGTGGCAATTTATGAGAGTCTTCCTGCGCCTCCAGCGCCGTATCCGTTCAAGATGAGGAATGGTAGCGAAATCCTATTGCGGAGGAACTGCACATATCAAAGTCCAACTCATTTATGGTAGACTCTTCAGAGATCACCAACATCGTTCTCAACTCAACATGAATGCTCGAGGTCCCTGGCTCCTTTAAAACCAAGAGGACCATCAGGCTGCTAGAACTCCAGTCTCTTCATCACTGGCACAACAATTTTAATGTCTTCCATTCTTCTGGAATGGTGCTATATTCGGCGATATTTGATATTCCCTCTATCCTTCGAGGGAGCGCGGTTATCCTAGATTCGGGTCGCGTTGAGAATTTTGCTCGAGTATGCATCAATGACCAGCTGGTAGGTCCTGTTTGGTGACCGCCTTACTAATTCTAGGCCCAGCCGCATGGTCGGTGATGGGAGTGTTGCAGAGGAGAATGAGTATAATGGCATTACGCAGAATTTCGGTATATTGGAGATCCTGGAATGGTTTTAATGAGGAGAAAGAGTTGCTTTCACAGCCTGGCCTGCATATAATGCAGGCGAGCCGCTCTGGACTGCTCGGACTGGTGACGGTTGATGTTGTACAAAAACGGAACCCACGACCTTACGTGTCTCTTTCACCAATCTCAGAGTCATAAGGAATTTGCACCATGTGATCGCGAACCTTCTAAATCCCGGACCGATGGAAGTATGTCAATGTTATTATGATGACACAAAGAAGTTGGACTCAGCGACCCATATGTTTTTGAAGCGCCACCGGAAAATGATGGAAACTGTCTCTCACGAGGCCCGGGATTGGTCTGGTGGTGTTCTCTCTCGCTACGAACGGTCCGTCTTCCACCTCGGTATAAAGGGAGTCTTCTCTCAGGCGTATGACTCATCTCTACTAATTCGCATCTGGTATCAACAATCATGATACTCCTTGTGGGATTCATTTTGATTTCCATCGGCTCTGCACTCTCGCAGACTACAGTCAGTGTCAGCTCGACAGCAAGCCACCCGATTCCAACTACATTATGTGCGTGTGTAGTCATGGTTTCGTTTCCGCGTCGCTCTATTTTTGATACTCCACCGCCCTAGGGGGTCAAATGTATGAGGTAATTGCATCCAAATTCAACACTACATTCTGCTAAATGATAGCGATTCTAAAGGATATAAGCGTAAGAGCGGTTCCAACTTCTTCGTATTTCATTTTTCTAGAGACTAGTACCCATTATGTAGAACGTGAGTTCCATTTTTCATCAACATGTTTTATGAAGCCGATTCTTTAGAGCGGAGATGGAGGTCTTTATGCTGAATGTGAGCTTCACTCTCCTCTTATGTCATAAGTAGTTAGCGATTATTCAGTGCTACAAAATCGAGCCTTTCAACAAGTCACTGCCGGTAAGCTAATGATGCCATATCTGTGTCACTGAGATCTAGAGCTAAGTTTGTCATACCAGGAACCCCTGCCGCGCTTAAAGCATGGTATTCTGTCAACGGTGCCCTCCTTACTGTCGTCGCCGAAACCGAACCGGTATCTTCTGCCCTTCCTAACGCACTGAACGTGACCATTGCAAGCAGTACAACTGGGCCGACTGGATTCGGTAACACTGGCTACTTTGGTAAGGGATTCCCGCTCAATCGTGAACAGACTTCTTCTGATACGCCACTCCAGGCATGAAGATTACGGCCGGTAACACGTATAATGCTTCTTTCTACTACCGTTTCCTCGAAACTTCTGATTTCATTGGAGAATTGGATGCTAGCATCCAGACTTCTGATGGTGACATTTTGGCTTCTGCCTCCGTCTCGGTTTCCGGTGACCAGACAAGCTGGAAGCAAGTCTGCATCCCGCTCACCTCAAGTATAACCCCAGATACAACTGATAATGTCTTCGTCGTCACCACCGACGGCGTAGCAGCGTCAGGCTTGACAATCAATTTTGCAATGTTTTCTCTCTTTCCTCCTACTTTCAATAACAGGCCTAATGGAATGCGAATCGACATCGCTGAAGTAAGCGAGAATCGATTTCGAATATAATACAAGGAATCTTGTTCAAGGACGCCCCAGACTCTTCAAGCAATGAAGCCTTCCTTCTTCAGATTTCCCGGAGGCAACAATCTCGTATGTCGACTCAATATCACCTTGAAATCGTCTGATCGGATTTTCTAGGAGGTCTACATCCCTCATATTTCTGACGAAGTCCAGGGGCTGATTTTGTGCCTTCCCTAGGGTCAAAATACGGCCAGACGATGGGTCTGGAACGCTACCTTGGGACCTCTGGTCAATCGGCCAGGCCAGCCCTAGTAAGCCGGAGTTCGTGAGGAAATACTCCTGATTTTGTGTAGGTCGTTTGGGAGACTGGGGATATATTAACACAGAGTACGCTTTGGCTTGGTTTTTGGATGATCTGGACTCGATGACTGTTACATTTAGTGGTCTTGGACTATTGGAATACCTGTTGTGGTGCGAAGACTTGGAGATGGAGCCCATCATGGCTGTCTGGGCTGGTCAGTTGGGTTTCGCGTCGTGAAGAGAAGCACTAACTTCAGACAACAGGATATAGCCTTGGAGGCCAATCGATTGCAGGAGACGACCTGGAACCCTATATCCAAAGTGCAATTGACCAGGCTCGTCTTTCACTGTTTTCGATCTTCTGCTGATATTAATTCCGGTACACGCGGGTAGATAAATTTTGTCATCGGGGATCCAGCAACCAATGATCACGGACAGTACAAGCTAGACAGGACAAAGTACTCTAGGTAACCTTTCTCTACGCCGCAGCTGCGCGAAGGGCGGGGCTGGGCCACCCCGAACCGTTCAAATTGACTTACGTCGAGATTGGAAACGAAGTACGATCAAAGTTTTTTGCGTATTATGACCGCATTTAAAAAGGCTCGCAGGATTTTGTGACCGCAGCGGCCAGAACGTTAGCTGACTCTCGCGCATGTTGCATCTTACTGACATCAGGTTGACAGATACGGCCATCGATGGAACTCATACGTTACTGCACTGCAGAGCGAATTCCCAAACCTCCGTTCGGTTTTTTCCTTCATTGATGGGCCCAGGTACTTATGTGGGTTTGATTTTCAGATTTCATTGCGACAACAGACCCTTTCAATCCGATTCTAGACCCAACACCTACTGAATACGACGTACATGTTTATCAGAGTAGTAGTAAGTTCTGGGGCATACTTCCATTTCTGAAGTTACTAGGTGTATTTATGCTATAGGCCACTAACTCTTTGTGCAGGAAACGGTGACACAGTCTTCGCCGCTTCCTATGCTCCTCTTCTTCAAGTATGTGCCTCGCATTTTCGCACTGCTCCAGTCTGCTAATTATATAACAGCACAATAGCCAAGCTGACTGGGTACGCGTTTCACTTCGTGCACACATTACTCTAGTCCGATTTCTTCCCGTCCGTAGCATCCCAATCTAGTGGTTTTTGAGTGAGGATCAAGCATTTGTCTTTCCAGGTTAAAGACTAACGGTTCTTCAGCGCAGACCCAAGCGTCAGCTACTACGTCCAACAGGTAATAAATACTTGCCGCGATGCTATCAATCTCAGCTAACATCCAGTCAGCTTTTCAGCGTCTATCGGGGCGATGAATACATCCCTAGCACGCTTCCAGAAAGGAACGGTACCGTGTTTTGGAGTGTCGTCCGAAAGACGTCTGTCACTCCCAACGAGCTCATCATCAAGGCAAGCTAGCCGCTGCGTGCAACAGAAGTACGTCTCGATTGACTAGACAAACACTCTCTAGGTCATTAACAGAAACAACAACGCTACAAATATGACCTTTGAGCTGCCGTTCAGTGTATCAAACACAGAAGTAGCAACAGTGCTCACGGGCGAAAAGACATCTGCCAACACTCCTTCTGACCCTGATCTTGTTCTTCCTCAAACGTCCTCCATCCCAACCGGTTCTACTTTTGATTATTCTGCTCCTGCATTCAGTGTCAATGTTCTGGTTCTTAACATCGAGTAGCGTACACGCTTTTTTTTTTTACGGCGTTGACAATACACGCCCATACGTGCTGGAAACGTCTAGGAACCTTCTACAATGATCCCCAACTACAAGATTTACTGAGTGCGGGGGTCAAAGCTCACAGTAATCCAGGTTGGTATTCAAGTGTCGGACACACTACACCGATAATGAGCAGCTACAAGTTATATCGTACTAAAAGCTTTTCCAAGCGCAGTGGCCGCATCCGAAACTAACTTTGCTCCAATCTTGAGCACGCTAGAACTCTTGTTAGTAAGGGATTGACTCAGCGGTCCAAGAAGTTTTGACTTACCCTGTAGAAATGTGGTACATTGCGAACTGTCAGTAAGAACTTTGGCATTAGAGTCAAAGATATACGGACCGTCCATTGCCATAATTGGGTGTGGCGCGCCCTTGTACACTACTGTCTCCACCTCGACGCCGAGTTCTTTCAACTTTTCCCCATACTGAATACCCTCCTCCCTTAAGATATCTAATTCTGCAACAGCGATCCAAGCCTTAGGTAACCTTTCCAAGAGTTCCTTCGGCGCAAACGCAGGCGATGCGTCCCATTTCGTCCAGTCTCTGGGATCTGGAAGATAATTTAACTTGAACCAATTCATCCTTGCTGGAGTAAGCCATGCGGTATGCTCGTTCTCTTTCCAAAGAGTTTCGACGGATGCCGTATTATCGGTGACAGGAACGACGAGCAGTTGGAAGATAAGTGGAATGGGAGGCTGCATTTCTGCGGCCTTGAGGGCGAGGATGGTAGCGAGATTGCCGCCACTTGTTGAGGAGATATGAGCAGTATTCGGTGCATGGGAAGCAGGAGACACACCTGGAGGATCCACCGACGGCGATCCTAGTCGTGTCTATGTTGAGGTGATATTTCCCGTTCTCAGTCGCCCAGTACAGCGATTCTATAGCGTCTTCTACAGCAAGTGGATATTTCTCCTCTGGAGCAAGACGGTAGTTCACAGATATGACAACACATTTCGCATCTACGAGGAACGATTTAGCATCCCATCGGGATCACAACGTAGTACTCGGTCTACTAACGAACACACATGTTGGTGGCAAAAGAGTTTTCGCTATTGATGTTGCCGAATGTCCACCCACCTATTATATCTGTGATAAGGGTGCTTCGTGCGACTTATATTCTATTCTCACCTCCGTGGAAGTAAATAAGTAACGGCCATCCTGCTGTTGGGGCTTCTCCCTTGGGAGTGAAAGCCCGAAAATCGCAATATGTTAGTTTAAAGTCCTGAGTCTTACCGACGGGCAACAATGGTGAACCGCCAGGAACTGCAGGTGTGTTCCTCAAAGCAGGATCCCATGAGGGTAGTGTGTGCGGAGGCGTTATATTGATCAGGGTGCTGTTGTGAAACTCCAGATATTCTGGATCGAGACGGGGAATAATGGAAGGATGAAGTGGTTGCTTGGGTTCGGGCATAGTGTGGGATGAGAGCTGTAGTGCAAGAAGAGAGCGATTAGTACGATAAGTACTTATGATCGGGAGTGATCAGTGAGTGACTCTTGGCCGGTCCGTTGTTTCCGATGCCGGCAATCATGGAAGGGAAAATTGAGCCATGTTTATCTACCTTCAGTCGGACGGTTTACAGTGTTAAAGCCAAGCATAGTCCCTTGTTCAACTTGAGTCAGCACGGTTGTTATGGCGGCGTCAATCCATGAGGTATCATATCGTTCAAAAGGCAGAGGGCTTGATATTTGCCTCTCTGCTTCCAATAACCAAATATCTGGAAAAGCTAGTTGTTACATGTCGCAGCCGGTGCAAACCTATGAAAACGAAATGAAAAGTCCGAGCGCACACATCTAGTGTATACTCTATGGTATCGAAAACAGTCCATTGATCATGAAGGTCTTCAAGCATGACGATAATGACTACCAGCGATCTTTCTTCACGCCGACAACACCACCGGAGATCGTATCATCAGCGTGAAGCGTCGGCAGGAAATACGTTGATAGAGGCCTATCAAGCTCTCCGGCGCCCTTAAGGACATGAAGCGGAACCGGGAATTCGGGCAGCGGCGCTTTCTCCATATCTACGTCCTCACGGCGCTGGAAAACCTCCGGAGAAAAATTAAACGATGCTAGTACGGATTCAGCGTTCACTTAAACAGGTCGTATTAGGAACTGGTAAGTATAAAATGCGGAAGAACGTACAATACTGCGTCAGCCCTTGATCGAAGTTCCGTAGACAAACGATGCCTAGTATTATGCAGGCGACGATGACGATCATGTAAGAGACCGTGAAGCAGGCAAGGTTAGGCCACATGATAAATGTCCTAAGTAGAAGTTAGGTATTCATCTGAGACGTTCACGAAACGAGTAGGTTAAGTACCATCGGTAGACTTGAGAATCGAACATGAGGCTCCCACATAAGAGGAACAGGAAGCCGATAAAAATGAATGTGAACATCCATTTCTTTCTCTCGTACCGAACCGCGTACCATCCCTGTAAAAGGTCAGAGAGTATAAGAGCAGCGTGATGATATTTTACCAATATCATCCACGGGACAACCATCTGCAGGAAGTTGAGCAATGGAATGGGATCATCAATGGATAGGACACGTACGACAGTGTAGAATATGAAAGCTCCTTCATAAATTTTCGTATGTTCGGAGATATGCTTGATGTAAGTGTTGAATAATTGATCGATCCAAAGTCCCATTCCGGCGGGGAGGATATAGACCTCCAGCTGTAGACATGCTTGTATGGCCATGAAGAACTACGATCCGGATAAGTGGCACATCATAAACATCTACCAGATCTCCCCACCTTGTGAATTCTGAGGATGTGAGCTGGTGCGCCAACACATTTGTATGATTGCACAGCGTACACCTGCCACAGTCGTTAAGTAAAACACCACATGTGAAATTACAACAAACCCTAAGAACTGTCCATATCATGATAGCCAGGGCAGTGAAATTCAGCACAAGGTCGGGAATCTCCAGTGAGGACCGATTGCTGAAATATGTGGGGAAGAAGTCAACAGAACATGGTGTCCCGGGATCACTGAGAAGGGCCCTGTACACGCTCGACAGATGTTGCGTACGCCAAATCGCGTATGCGGACCATGCTGTCAGCAGTATCCTTGCACCGATCCCAGCGAGACTGAGATAGATCAGTAAATGAACACGAGGAACAAAAATAAATTACGTACAGATGCGGCACAGAGTCCTGCATCATTGCGAGGACGGAGATGCCAAAGAGCCAGAATTGCAAGAAGATAAAGGCTAGGTTTTCCCGGCGGAAATTGGACAAGCTGAAGGAGGGTTAAATGAGCGCGAAATGTTGAAACAGCGTGACATACTCTTGGGACGGTAAAAGTAAAGTCTGGACACAAGTTTTGCTCAAGTTTATGTTACCGCTTTCGCCCTCCATGCTGACAGAATATGTTGTGTCATCCGAAGCCTCGATGTGGAAGCCTGAACCTTCCAGACCAGCGCGCAAGACACGATTGTTCTCAGTGATCTGAAGAAAATGTGAGATTTAGTTCACGGATCTTTGGATGGCGCACGTTCTGGCCGCTATCAATGGACATAGCTAACGAAGGGTGATTGATTGTAAAGACATCCGAGCAAGAACTGTCGTTGTGAGGGAGGTAATTGCACATTCGTAGGGTCGAGCCTGCGAAGAACGCATGGTTCGCTGGAGGAATATTGGCGGCTACGGTAATATTTTTGAGTAGTGCATTGTATTGAGAGTCAACCGAGAAGAGTAAGGACTGGATGGTCCCCTGCGCAAAGCAGTGGAAGAAACCGAAGAGAAAGAATGTAGCGGTAATACGGTTGAGGGTAATACGGGCATACTAGTGTCGTTGCTCATCAGTATCACATTCTGCATTCGAGGGAAATAAGAGAACACACCAATGCTTCCAACTTCCATTTCAATGTCCTTCCCACCATAGCAAACGCCGCAATAAAGACAAAGGCTTGACTCGCAAGATGAAAATGACCGGATATTCGAACAACAGCCCAGTAGAAGAACGAAATTCGGAGAAAAGGCCTTGTATGCAGTCCCGCCGCGTTAAGGAATGACAAACGTAAGTGAAGGAAGAGAAAAGAAGGTAGAAGGGTAGAAGGAAGGAAGGAAGGAAGGGTGGCGTGACTTGACGTCTCCTTCTCTCACTCTTATCATCAATTCGTCAACATCTCAACAGCGGCTACACCGTTATGCAATGTTCTTTCCCATTAATGTAAGTAACGGGGCGCCAATCTACTAGTGGAAATCAATATCGGTCGTGATGCATCATTTCATTCAACCTTACCGTGAGAACACCACCACTATTTCAAGTCTTCGTATCCCTTTAGGACAACCAACAGGTCACGGTAGGTTATCTTCACACTCTGTTATAGTTCCTTTTCAGAGCTCCTAGCATCGATGAAGATGATGTTGGACTCGGTACACGCTCAAAGTATTGAGCGTTATCCTTGACAACCATCATTGCCTGCCCATATAATTTGCGGACTCGTCGGGGTAATTTAGGATTCAAACTTTGATTAAGATTCGTTCTCGTCGTCAAATGTCTAGGACCCATCTCTTTGGTTGTCTTCTCATTGGTGGGTATCTTTAAGATATCTTATATCCGAGCAAACACAAGGCGGGACACGCGTTACTTACTCCTTTTTCTTCATCCCATCAGAGCAGCTACATCACTATCGGTCCGCTGGACGCTGAAATCAGCTCCCGGATAGAGCAGCTGTCAAATTCGTGGTTCCGACGCTGCTATTTCGATATAGAGGGCAAATAACAAGAAGCATGGAATTCATAGGTTTCAATTAGAACAAAGATAGGCGCCTTGAGCTATCTGTTGTTCCGGGTAATCATTTTTCGATGTATCGTGGAACCCACTATTCGACGTCCATACGTTTGAATTTCTTTGAATGAACACGGCCTTAGTCAATGCGCAGACATGACGACGGAGGATCGGGCTTGAAGACTAAGGTGCTTTGCTATCTAAGTATCCGAAACCGGGTGAAAGAACGCTTAACAGTCGCATTTTGGTTGCGTTTTCTCTACTCTCAAGGTATCTTGTTGTCCTGTAGCCGGTTGTGAAGACGTCTTGATGTGTGGCAACCATCCAAAACATTGTATACGTGCGGAAATAACCAAAACGTAATTAAATACATACGAGATCCCAACGGCGATTGACTGTCAAATAGATTGAAGCTCTGAATCCAAAAAGTGGGGCAATTGTCATTTCTCCAGACGGGGGCAGTGCACCCGCATGTGTAGCTTAATGAGCGTCATGTATCTCGATCCCAACCACAGTTTTGGGTACTTCCGAAGACCGTCACACTAGGAAGTCAGTCAGAAATTATAATTACTTCTGGGCAGGTTTTTTTTCCTTTTTCTGCTCAAATAGGCTCTTTGTGCTACATGGAACGTAGCTCATGCAGCGCTTATTTCGACGGAAGGCCGTCTGGATGACACTCGACTCGAAAATGGGAGGTGTCTGTATATGATCCTCGCGTGCTGCCCTGCTATGATGACAAAATCATAAAAGGCCAGCCCTCGACAGCTTTGCCCCAATGTTATCTACCTGCGGTGGCCTATCGTGCAAAAACGTAAAATTTCGGGGGTCAACATCATCACAAATTTAACATATGATTGGGTACTTGTTTAATAGGAAAGTCCACATACCGGGTCCCCCAAGAGGTCTACATTTATCCTATTTACCGCCCGGTTTGAGGCGGCTGTGAATCTACCTGAATGGCTGCTGGATCTGGTGCGGGATGCTTGGCTCTAAGGTAGGGTTAATATTTCCTGGTCAAGTTAATAACACTTTATTTAACATCTAGCTGCGAGAGGGTACTTATTCACTATGTTATTATGAACTGATGTTAATAATATGCGAAAAAGGCATTTTTTAAAGAGTTAATAACAAATTGTTGGTTAAAATTCTGAAGCGCAGATCAACTAACCTTGTCTAATCTCTCTCAACATGTCTCTCAATACTGCTTACAAGTTTCAATACAATTTGCACATCTGACAACTCCTCACATGCTGGTGCAGCACCTACATCTGAGCAGGGTCGCAGAAGATTCGCTTTCGCGTGAATATTAGTTGTCTCCAAGTTTGAGCGTGTAGCTGAGTATGGTGAGGAGGGGAAAATTTTCTGTGCTTGGAGGTTGGCAGAATGTTACAGATCTAGAACACGTCGATGTATGTCGACCCCGACACCACCTCGAGAGACAAATTTTGCGGACACTGAATCTATCTCCTCCTTAGAATAATGCTTCACTGGTGTTGAGTGATCATTGATTACTCTTGTTGGGATTTTGCTGGAAAGTTCTAGAAGGAGCAATCCGGCATCATGCCGAGAGTCGATGAGTAAGCAAGAGAGTCGTAGAAAGTTATAGTACATTCTAGATTCTAGTGCGAAGTAGTATAAATATGAGCTCTGTAGGAGCCATAGAATAACAATTCCTTTACATCTGGCTTTACCAGCCTGGAGTCTACCCTGCGCAACACCCAGGATTCCAACAACTCTATTCATCTTTGACCCTCAAAGCTTGAAGTACTCCACTGTTGGATTTCGAGTTCGCGTACTGATTGGTCATCAGTCACGTGTGCGTACCGGTAAAATTTCGTAGTTTTTCCTCCGAGTCTTCGTTCGATTGGCGATGCATTTCGGACAACAGAGATCTTGGCAAGCAAGACAACTCGATTGACTACATACTCCACTACTCATGTACTACGTCGCTCTCGTATTCGTGTCGTGATCCCTCGTTTACTTCCACCCTGCTAGGAACTATCTTGACATCACGACGACAGTCACTTTGATGTGTATGGAGTCGGTTCCGAATTATTGACCCTTGACAGTGAGCAGACGTCAGTTCTCAACTCTTTGGCCATCTGGTGACTCATGTAGTCCTGTAGCTGGAGTAGGGACGTTTCAGTTCATGAAACATATCCAAGACGTTTTATATCACAATCACGAACCCAAGACAATCGAAAGTGCTACGAAAGTGCATCTGTTACAAATACGGCGCAGTACTGTATAGACGCATATATTACAGAAAGGTCTTCGGAGATGAACCAGCAAGTCAGTGGATACATAGAAGGATCCTAATGGTGACTGATTATCAGGTAGATCAGTACCATGTTAGGCTCGGAATCGAACAGATTCCTCTAAACACACGTGTGCATCACTGAGGATCATGTACCTCGAACTCTACCCTAGCGCTTTATGCAGTGGTGCTCCCAAAGACTTTACTCTATAGCACGTTGGTACGAGTCACAAGATGAACACCTATACTTTGATACGATTCAGGACAAATTTTGCGAAAGTTGAATTTCTGTCCTTCGTTTAAGAGCTTCCCAGCGCATTGTATTGAAGCGGTGACGTCCGGTTCTCGCCATACATCGTAGCCTATGGGGACCCAGACCCTTGGATGGCTGAATATTATGGACCGCAATGGCAGTCATGCAGGTAAGGGTTGTCAACAATTATGGAGCCTTTGACTAATTATTATTAGTTGTTCACGAGTAAACCTAGGGTCGGAGAACGTCACACGCATAGTATGGCAAAGACTTGGCCCGAAGAATGCCCATCGCTACTGATGAAAATGGCACGCGATGGGAACGTTGGTAGCCTGTGATCACCTTTTCGGGTGCTCGCGAATTCGCGTGATCATGACCAAAGTTTAGCCTCAGCTCAGTATTGGCTCAGCAATAATATTTTCGAGCCAAGTCAAAGCTGGATTAATAGTATAGCAGGTCGGTAAATCGGAGCCGGCTGTATCGTGGATGTCTTGTCGTCCCGGAATACAAAGACCGAGAAGCGAAATTCTGGGGTGGTGTTGGTCGCCCGGCTCTCACAGTTGCAGACATCTGACCCAAGAACTGAATGGATCAGGGTGGAAACGGAGTACAAAGTGCGAAAGCAAGCCAATCACATTAGGGGGATATGACGGGAATACGATCACGTGCGTGGATCTCGCAGTGATGCGTCATACTTCAGTCTTTCCTTCACAGCTGACTAACCACGGGATCGACCAAGATGGGCGATTTATATAGTGCAGACTGGCCCCACGACCACTTGTTTCCCACCCACTACCATCATGCCTTCCAAGCAAGTTTTCTCCACGCCCGACAACGCCCTTTACACTGATTCCAACGGCGCCCCCGTCTCCGAGCCTTATGCCTCACAGCGGGCAGGCATCAATGGTCCGCTGTTGCTCCAGGACTTCCACCACATCGACCTTCTCGCCCATTTTGACAGGGAACGTATTCCCGAGCGTGTCGTCCATGCTAAGGGAGCAGGCGCTCATGGATACTTTGAAGTCACTCACGATCTCTCCGATATCACGTCAAACAGTCTCTTGACATCGCCGGGCAAGAAGGTGCGCGCGACGATGCGCTTCAGTACTGTTGGTGGTGAGTCCGGAAGCGCCGACACTGCTCGCGACCCTCGAGGCTTTGCTATCAAGCTTCGCACTGAAGAGGGTAACTTGGACTGGGTCTTCAATAACACACCCGTCTTCTTCATTCGCGATCCCGCCAAGTTTCCGCACTTCATCCACACGCAGAAGAGGGACCCGCAGACCCATCTCAAGGACTCAGATATGTTCTGGGATTATCTTGGTCAGAACCCGGAGAGCATCCACCAAATCATGATTTTGTTCAGCGACCGTGGGACACCCGATGGTTTTCACAACATGCACGGGTATTCTGGTCACACATTCAAGTGGCTGAAGGCGGATGGTTCGTTTGTGTACACTCAAGTTCATTTCCGTGCCGATGGTGGTTTCAAGGCGAGTTCAGCTTTTCCACATATGCTTATATATCCTTACCTTTCACTTCAGACTCTTAACAATGCAACTGCCAGCGAGTTAGCTGGGTCTAACCCCGACTATGGTACTCAAAGTTTGTTCGAGGCCATCGAATCCGGCAAGTATCCCTCATGGACCGCATATGTCGTATGTTTGACCTGAATGCTCATTAACTTTCTCTTCTGACCGATGGTATTAGCAAACGATGACACCCGAGCAAGCTGAAAAGTTCCGCTACAACATTCTGGATCTCACCAAAGTTTGGCCCCACAAGGAATTCCCTCTTCGTCCGTTCGGGAAGATGGTGCTGAACGAAAATCCTCAAAACTACTTCGCAGAGATCGAACAGGTATGCCGGCTCTCAGTAGTAGTCATTCATTAGCTCATTCTAGCTCAGGCTGCGTTCTCTCCCTCGCATCTTATTCCTTATATCGAACCTTCTGCCGATCCAGTTCTCCAGTCACGCCTATTTTCTTACCCCGATACTCACCGGCACCGGCTCGGCACGAACTATCAACAGTTACCTGTAAACGCGCCCATCGTGCCGGTGGCGAATTTCCAGAGGGATGGGCCCCTGACTTTCGTCAGTCAGGGCGCAAGGCCTAACTATCAGAGCAGCATCAGCCCACTGAGCTACAAGGGTAGGAAGGCGACGCTTGACGGGAATGTCAGGGATCAGGAAAGGTTTGTTAAGCACGAGAACTTCATTGGGTCAGCTTATCGGGACTTGACTGAGATTAACGAATGTGAGTGCGAGACGCTTTTTCGGGACGTCTTTCTAACTTTGTGCTATCTGCAGTGGACTTCGAGCAACCCCGTGCGTTGTGGTCCAAAGTTTGGAATGACCAGCAACGCGAGGCATACGTGCAGAATGTTGCAGGACATTTCGGCACTGTCAAGAGTCCGCAGGTTAAGGCCAGACAACGTGAGTTTATCTTCACCGCATTTCTTATCCTTTTCTCATGCGAATATTCTGTAGTCTCTGTATGGGCGGCCGTCGATCAAGGCTTGTCTGACCGCATTGCCAAGGCAATTGGTCATCCGCCCGTCAAGCCTCTTGCCTGCAAGCCTGCACACGAAGCAGTCCAGTTCAAGCTTGGACTTGCGTCTAAACAGAGGTTGTAATTAAAAACGAGGAGGAAATTTGTACCATTAGAATACAACGTCGGTGTGTGCATTGTAAGACTACCAAGAAGTGTTCTATCTAGGGATGTAAAATGTTATAACAAGTTGTCAATCTGATGAACATGGTATAATGTAGGAAAGTTGGCCTCGGATCCGCTTGAAAAGGTCTAGGAGCGTAAATTTTCCATAGCTACACAGCACTAGCGTTGCCGAATACGGTTATGGTTGAGTCAGCGGTATTATGTAGGACTGGACAAAGTCGAATCAGCCCCCGAAAACCAAGTTCTCCCAGGAATCCCAGAAATGACAGCGCCCGCCGCCGCCGCAATTATCCCCCTACCACAGCCTAAATACATACCTGTGATAAAGTTAGATTATGGGCAGCAGTTGCAAAATGAGAAAAAATAAGTCGAAACTTGCTCATTCCCTTCGGCTGATGCGCGCACTGACGATCCAAAGTCAATCTGCGCTAATTTATGCGATATATGTGATAACGAGAAAAATGAAACAATTCTGTGCGGTGACAATAATGCTCATCCTTTTGCTTTTATCCGTCCAATCCCTGAAAAAAAAAAAGGAAAGAAAATCTAGGAAATATCTGTCTATACAGATCATTGCCTTGTGGCCAGTGCGGCTAGCAAAATGTCATAGTCGATTTTCGCCGCTAAGGGCGCGCATGAGCAAACTCCAAAGAGATGAAACGGCGGCTTACATTTCAAGATGGCCTCAACGAGTTGCTTCGCAAAGATAGGCTTCTCTTCCTGCATCCGTCCCAGCGCCTCCCGACTCAACTTCCATAGAACAACATCCCTCTCCACGACCATAGTCGCATTTCGTGGCATATTCGACAGAGCCGAGAGTTCACCCGCCACGGTTCCCGATACCATCGACTCCTCAATATGAGGTGGATGAGTGTAGGTCTCGTTGTCATGGGAAGAGCTCTCCAGACCCGTACTCGAACCCCAGGATTCAAATGCATATGAAGCTCGCAGAACGCCTTTTTCGATGATATACAACCCATCTGGTGGGTCATTTTGCCGCCACAAGACATGCCCCGCGGGGTGACATACGCGACTAAGGTAAGCAGGGAGCGGGCTGAGGTCGAGACTTGTGTACGACGACAGCGCACGGGACAGTGTGGGCAAAGGTTCGCGCAGAGGGTGATTGGGGAACTCATGTGGAAGCGTCAGATGCCCGCGATCACGTCCAGACGCGGCCTCTCGAGGAAGCCTCGGCGGAGTGCCTCCAAGAGAAAGCGAAGGAATTGAGGCTTGATCATGACCAGGTGGTGTCGAGGGGTAAAGCTCTACAAAAATGAGTGAATTTGGCCATTGGCACAACTGCGTGAGCGACATGAATCTTACCATTTGCAATTGTCCGGGAACCTGCGTCGTATAGATGCACGATCCTCGGGGAGCCAAGCATGCTAAGACCTAATCTACTCTCGCTGTAGTCCGCAACATCGGCATCTTGTCGACCAGGAAGTACTAAGTCATTTCGTGAGTCCAGCAAAACCTGGGACAAAGAAAACGCCGTACGAAACGGAACACCCCTAGCAACCTTTTGAGCCTTAAACCAGGCTTTCAGATACGCGTTTTCTGTCCCTAGTAAAGGGGTTAGCACTGTGTCCCAAGAGATGACGAATCGAATTCGACTTACATTCCATGGCATCCCCGAAAGTATCAAACACTTCCACCTTTGAACCTATACCGGCCTCCACGGCTCCCGGAGCATCCTCTGACTCCGCTTCGTCACCAAAGAAAACATCCAGCGCCTTTCCCACAGGTCCCTCTCCCCTTCTAACACCACACATTACTAAACACACACCTTTCCTACCCAGCATTCTCCGTACCCTTACGAGTCCCTCAATAGCACTCATGTCAACTCCGGCCACATGAGTAAGGTCTAGCACAAGGAAACGTATCCCCGGGGTTTCGACCCTGCCCCTTGTACTTCCATACCCATCACCCTTCTCGACAGCACCACCCAGCACTCTCCTCACGCCCTCTTCGACTTCCGTAACATTCCCAAAGAACATAAAACCACCTAGCCGCATGACACATGTCTGCTTTCCAGACACTTCCCTGATGTATGCTCGCTGCACACTTGGCCTTCTCACTGTTGACGGCGCGGTTGACCCGGTGTGTAAGGCGCGAATCACACTCAGTCGGGATGTTTGGATGACGAAGAAAAGGCCTGTCAGACAAGATTAGCCGAATTCGCCGCGAAACAAGAGAAGCTACGCACAGCACACAATAATGCCGAACAAAACCCCAATAACAAAGTCCCACACAGTCATACAAACCATAATACTAATAATAGTAATGTACTCGGACCTAAAGAACGTTGATGTGGTCAGGGATCGGAAAGGAAGTACACTGGACATTCAATTACCGGCTCACGCGTCCTCTCGTGTCCCATATTGCTTCCTTGACCAGATCGATGCCGAGCACGAATATCAATGATCCGACAACCATAACCGCTACGAGTCAGAGTTAGTAGCCTGATCTGGTGAGAAATCTTGAGACACCCACGAATGTATCCAACGAATCCTGTACCAATAGCCAGTAGAACGGCGGTAGCAGCTGCAAGAAGGAATCCAGCAATACGAGTGGTACCTCCGACACGATAAAATCTACCCAGAGTCCACAAGCAGTCACGGATTCTCACTGCGCAGGTACTCACAATAGCGTGTTCACGTAAACGAGATAGTTGGGCCTAAAAGGACCACAAATCAGCGAGGATTTTCCGAAAGAAAAAAACCAGGCGAACACAGTTCCTATTAACCCAGCAAAGAGGTTAGAATAACCGTGTGCAACAAGTTCTTTGTTAGTGTCGATGAAATCCTCATTAAGGGATATAGCTGTCCATTAAGGTTCAGCAAGCAGCCGAGCGAAATTCATCAATGACTCACACAGTGCGGGGACATTCAGAGGAGGATGTAAGATGTTAAAGAACAGGCTACACAAAAGTAAACAAACACGTGCACTTCGTCGCGTGATACCACTTACAGCGCAAATTGCGTCGGTAAGGTGTCCCATAGTGGCTTGAAACGTACTTGAGTGAAGTCTAGGACAAAGCTGAACGAGTATCTCGAAGCTGAGCGCAAATCGCACCTACCAAAATATCCATAAAACTTATACCATCCCTCATTGCCACTCTGTACATCAAAGACCCATCCGTTTTTTCTCAAGACATCCATGGGTATTCCCGCGGCCAAGACCACTACGTAGAAGATGACGGGGATCCCAATAAAGTCTGGTCACAGGAATGTCGTCAGGTCAATGTCCGGTCAGTCATCTGACGATGCGGCACGCACAACCGACAAAGACGCCCGAGCTTGCTTCTCCATCGCCACCTTTGTGCAGCTTCCCGTAAAGCCACATTCCCACTCGCAAGAAAATTGCGAGGAACAGAGGTATTCCCCATAAGATGATATTGTGTAAAGAGGTAAACATGTGAGGAAGCGGAGTGGACGTTGAGGTGGACGACAGGGAAAGAGAAACTTCGAGTCTGGACAAGATGATCGTAGGCAGATCTATATGTAGAAGCGCGTAAGAACGCACCCTGTTTCGACTAGAAAGGCACCAACGCCTCCAATACACCTGAACATGGGATCAGCACGGAAACGAAATATCCTTAGGTGGTTACGAAACATACCCAATGAGAATATGTCTCGGAAAAAAACCAATGAGGGTGCCGAGCTTCAGATATCCAAGTAGAAAAAAGGCAATGCCTGTCAATACCGAGCTCAACGCATAGGACACTAGCGTTGTTGCTAAGATTTCCGTGGGGGACTCAAGATCCGCCGAAATTGACAGTGCGATCATGTGAAAAAAGGGCTAGACGGAACATCGTCGATGGAGCAGGAGAAACGGGGCGAAGGCGACTTACCACCACTTCAATCATCATGCTGCCGTTGGCGCCTGGGAACTGACTTGCTCCAAGCGTATAGGTTAATTGAGCGGTCAATGTCGAAAGGAAAAACATGGATACGCCTATAGGTGCCATCTGGTACTCGTCAAAGACGCCTGAAGCTGGAAATATAATCATTCCATCTAAATATCGCGATGAGCAGGAGTAGAAATTGTATATGAAATACACGGACATGAGACACCGTCAAGGATGTTTAGAAGGCTCCCCAGAATGACGGCCGGAATGCTTTTGAGGGACGTCTGGACAGTTTCAAGCAGGTAAACAAGGACACGGGGTTTTCCTTGGGATATACGGCTAGGTGTTTTTGAAATTGAATTACGCAGAGATTGTGCAGCGTGGGGTAAAAGTGAGGTTGTCTCAGTGGGGGAAGAAGGAGGAGATGGGGTGTAGGTTAAGTCAACCTCGTCTTCATTGCTCGAAAGCTGAACCGTTTTCGCGCGAATGGACATTTGGGTATGAGCAACTGAAGGGACAGACGAGGGACCCGGCAGTAACCTTTATATATTTTTAAAAAAAGAATAAAACGTTAGCCGTGGTCTTGTGAGCAGCTTCTATTACTCTCACCCTGCGCGTGAAAGAGGTGACTCGCCACTGAGCGACATTATGACCTGAAGATTTGCGTACGCGCACGTTAGCAAGCAGATGATGGCGAATGAACGTAAGACTCGGCAGAATTCCGCTAGAGAAGGTACAGGAAGAAGTCTGCAAGGTGGCGCCGGTGAGCACGTTCGAAAGGCGAGAAATTGGCAGTACCTGTATACAAGATACCTAGAGACGCACCGCACTCATTCCCGGAAGAGTACGGTAATAGATAACTTATCTCTGCGACGAGTGAGATGGCGGGAATAACCTAAAAAGGGGTCCTCTTCAAGTTGTAGCCAAATCGATCATGATGTCATTCCGTATTTCACTCCTTTTAGGGAGTAGCGACCAAAACATTCTTCCTTGTCGAAATTTTGGTGCAAATAAGCCGTAGGATATTCTCCAATTCATACTTTAGCCAGGGAAGTGACTGGAAGAGAGATGATAAGAGTTGATAGCAAGTGTCCTGTTTGGGGACAAGAATGGCATGACAGATTGCGCAAATTGCAAATATCACGCAACCAGTCACACCGTCACGACTCTGTTCATTGCCGTTCACGATGTCGACGACTATCAACCTCTATCCGCTGTCCAACTTTACTTTCAGCACCAAGGAAGCACAGCCAGAGGAAGATCCGTCTGTCTCCGCGCGTCTGCAGCGACTACAGAACAACTATGAGGACTTTGGTATGCGCAGGACCGTCGAAGGCATCCTCGTCGTCCACGACCACGGCCACCCACATATACTCATGTTACAGATTGCTAATGCGTTTTTTAAACTGTAGGCTACCCTTCTTGTGTATTTGGCGTACTCTGACGCGCCATTAGACCAGGAGACTACCTCAAACCTGGCGAAGATGAAATCGATGGATTAAAGAGGCGCCTGGACGACCGCCTCGCGCCACCGACTGATTCTCTGCAGTTCAACGCGTCTCATGGAATTGATAATGAATGGGAGATAGGCGACTGTCTCGCGCAGTGGTGGAGACCGAATTTCGAAACATTCATGGTGAGTGTACTCAAACCTTCCTCCCAAGTGTCGTTGATTTTGTGCCAGTATCCATTTATTCCTGCGCATATAACGAAACCAAAGGAGTGCAAGAAACTTTTCCTCGTTCAGATGCCTGAGCGCAGTACGTTTGGTCATCCAATACCGACTTTTCTGTACTGAAAAATTACCCTTGCAGAGGTGCTCGCCGTTCCGAAGAACATGAAACTCCTCGCTATTCCACTTTTTGAACTATATGATAATGCTGCTAGGTGGGTGTTCTATCGGAGTGCATATAATGAGTCTCATCCTTCGCACAGGTACGGTCCTCAGCTTAGCGCCATCCCACATCTGTTATCGCGGTACAATTTCATCTACCAATGAGCCTCTGCGCTTCGTCCGCCGTTCCCTCCTTCGTTGCTTTGCCGCCGTAGCCCCATCTGTAAAAGTACTTCTCGTGTTGCTCTTCTGGTTTGTAGAGGTTTTTGTAATCTGGAAATTATCAGGAACCATGCTGCACTAATGACACTATACTTAGCCCTTGCATGAATTTTGAGAGCCCCGTCTTGCTAGGGAAGAGCACTTTTTCAGCGCTACAGATCGTCGCGGAGACTTTTGTCGAACTTATTGCAGTGGTGTTTTATCATTTCATGATGCCTACAAGTCCTAGGCACCAAGTGTTCTAGTATTTTCCCCATTACTCATCCTCATGCCTGACTTTGCGAAGGAACAAATCTATCGTCGAATTTTTAGCTCAGGCAGAAACTGTTTTCTTGCATGTAGTATGTTATCTTTTCCGTTCACGAATGGTCTTTTGCTGACCGCAGCGGCAAATAATAGCTTCCTTTCGATATGGGCCGCGAAGATCGAATGGTGGTTTGAGCACTGCCCAAGAGCTTCAGAACCGGATTGTCTTTGGCCATGCTCAAGCTCGGTTCCGGCCTTTGTCCACGGCGTCTTGGATACAGAGATAGTTACGCAGGCCATCTCACTCAGCAATTCACGTAAAAAAACATGTTCTTCGGCTTTTGACTTTCTTTTTGACCAGTCAAGGGGTCCGAATCGGGTGGCTGGTCTAAGCACGATCCCGATGCATTGTTCGCTCATCATGACTTAAAGTGCTACTGCCACCCAGAGTTTGTTGTTTGCCACGTGAGATATGACCATGGGTCCATTTAAAAGATGCGTCCTCCCGTCTCTATCGTTTTTCATCCCCTTCAGCCTGTGTTGAACGCAGACTTCCCTATACCCTCTTTTTACTGACATGGATTCTTCAAGTCTCTCCCTCTTCCCCAGGATCTGGAACATGTCCGTTCCCCACAGCTCTGCCAGGCCCGTTGCGACTACCCGCCGACGAAGCAACGCCATCGAGACGACGTTCCAATTCGACTCTACCAGCTCGGCAAGTAGTTCGCTCAAGTTTGACAGTCCAATCGCTGTGAGAGTTGCAGTCACTGCGTGAGTTCCCATCCTGCCTTGATTCTTATGAAGCTCACGGTCGTCGCTAGACCTCTCAACGAATCCACATCTACCGGATCCAGTGACGCGCCAATTCTGCCCAATGGCAAGGTTCTTCGACCGCCGCAACGACCTGTTGAGACGCCTCACACTTACTCGGATCTCGATAGCAGACAATTGGATTGCGATACTGCCTTCTGGAGGCCCCCTGATGCCACGACGACTATCACCATCATTGAGCACCATTCGACGCATGAGGACCACTCCCCACGCTCACGCTTACTCTCTGTGTCACCCATTCCCGAAGACGAAGTGCCACCGTCGCCTGAAAGCGTCTTCAACTCCGCCGGCGCGCGTGCGCTCGTGTCGAGCTTCAACCGCCACTCGCAAACGTTCGGATCACGAGTGTTCTACCCCATCGACCCGGCACACCAGATGGCGTCTCTTCTGAATCCGATAGAAGTCACCGGACGCCCCTCAACGCCTGTTCCCTTGGATGAGAACTCCGATGACGAAGACGATGTTCCTCCGTATCTGCTATCTTTGATGCCGCCTCGTCCTACAAACCCCACCGCCCATGTTGAGTTCGACGCTAATGAGTCTGATGATGAATACTTGGCCGATTTCGCCAGTCCTGGATCTCCTTCCGTGGCCGCTCCATCTTACGCGTATGTCGACAGTCCGGTATCCGACATCGGCGATGGCTCAGCAAGAGAAGAAGGCTGGGACGCTGATGACGAAGACGACGAAAGTTTAGCAGGGGAGCGCGACCTTGTTGTTGCTCGAGCCCTGAACTTCGATGCTCGCCCCGAATCTCCTCTGAAGTCGTTCTTGGACATGTCGGCTGAGGATTCGGACGAGGAAGATGAGGATGAATATCTTTCGTCTAACCGCAAAGCTCTCATTTTCGATAGTGACTTTACGGTTGACCAAGTCTATCGGGATCGACGTGCTCCTGATCTCATGGAGTCCGTGCTCGACAGGGCTGACAGGGCATCGCGAACTTCCCGAGTCCCATCGATCAGGCGGCAGCCAAAATCTGTCTCGCGCACAGACGAGCTGTTCGCTGTAATGCGGTTCCAGCAACAGCAGCCTCGCGAATCCGGACGCGACAGCCAAATTCTGCTCGATGACGTCTTCAATCCGGACGTCCAAGTGGATCTGTTCACTCACCCAGAACCTGAAAAACACCCGTACACCACTCAGGACTCGTATATTCTCCCAACGAATACCGCCACCCAGCAGTTCTACGCGTGTGAGAACCCGAGTCACTTCCCCCACCTCCAGTACGAACACTGCTGCACAATGTCTGTCCACCCGTACCAAAACCACACGTTCGCGCCATTACCACCGTCTCCATCGAAAAGCCAACCCCAGGTGTCGACTTCCTCGCTGCCCTCGTCGAGGAGGAGCACTCGGAGCACTGCAGGTCGGATTGTTCGCGGTCTCACGAAGAGCCTGCGCAGCGCTTTGGTGAAAGGTCCCAGCAACACTGGAGGCGGGGATGCTAAGGGGAAGAAGAGGATGAGGTCTCCTGATTTTGAGGTCCCAGCCGACTCCTCATCGACTTCTCTTCTCCCACCTTTTCGTCTCAAGAGATCAAAGAAGTTCTAAAATGTCGCCATGTTCTTTATGTCTTATATACGTGAACACGAGTTCTGGTAAGTATGTAAATAAGTCTGGTACCTAGTTTTCTTAGTTTCCGAGCCCTTTCTCTGTCATTTATATCTAACATTCCCTTTACATCACTCATTCAACCATGAATTCACCTACTCCTAATGTATATAGTTCTATGCGCCATGAAATTATGACTTCTTTGTCCTTTTTTAAAAAAAATACCTGATCGCGACAGATGACTTGCGCCACAGACGCGTCATGGTATCACGTGGTCGCTAGCACTGTTGGGTTTCGCTTTCATTGCGAAGCCGTCCTGGAAGATTCCTGAGAGCAACCGAACGGGCACCCCAGTTACTTAGCGTTTTTACCACCTTCTTTAAAGTTCAACGAAGATGCCTCTTCTGTGCGTTTTTCCTCTGTAATTCTGTCATTCCCTCATTTATCTACTTAGCAGCCCAGATACGACGCACGACTTGCTATTTCGTGACCTTGCGCCTCTCGACTTGTACAATTACTCCAAGGTCAATAGGGAAGCCTACCGATCCATTGCCTCCTTCCGTAAAAGAGCCTACATCCTCAACAAATACCTCCTCCCGTATTTCACCGAAGAGCAAAGCGCCGAATTCCGAGACCTGCAAGAGGAGCTTGGGATCTTGATATCTGGATCAACTGCGATTCAGTTTTTCGAGCGCGATGCTGGAGAGTACGAAGCCTCGGATTTGGACTTGTACGTCAACCACAGGCAGTGCTACAAGGTCGAGGCATTCCTGCTCCAGGCTGGGTACCACTTTCGGCCACGGAGATCCCAGCAGGAGAGTTTTGAGGCTAATGCTAGTCTCGTCGATCGCTTGATGCATTTCATTTTCTTCACGCCCACTTCGTCGTATGCCAACCCTGCTATTGCAGGGGTATTTGATTTCTACAACGCTGCCGATAAAAAGATCCAGCTGATCACTTCCAAGTACTCACCAGTTGACGTGATCCTACACTTTCATTCTAGTGAGTTCAGACAGCAGTTTCCACTCAGAACGTTCTCAATGAAATTTCGTAGCTTGTGTGATGAATTTTATCACATACTCCCACGCCTACTCATTGTACGCTAAGGCTACATTCGGTGAACGACGCTCTGTTCCAAGCCGGGCGAATAAGGCCCGCGATGTGGCGGCCCGAAAGAAATACCATGACCGGGGCTGGAGAACGGTCGGGGTAGCTCCAGACGATCCTGCCGTTGAGTTCCAAAATATCTTAAGACGAGTCGGGGATAAGTATTGTTGGGTCATCCCACTGGACCATCCTAGCGACAATAAAGGTCGAAGCAAAGAGGATGATCTTGTGGGCATTCATACTTGGAAAATGGACTTCTTCAAGAGCAGAGACCCTCTAATGACCTATCACATTTTATGCTCGCCGCATCTGGCTAGCAAGTATTGCGTCACGGAGGAAGTGACTAGTATGATATTCAAAACCCCGCTGGGATATGGGAATGACGAAGAGGATCGGCCGCATGATACTCATACTGCAATCTCATCGAGCGCTCCCAGTTGGTTGGTCATCGATATTTTGGTTCGCTCCATCTTTCTGACGATTTTTTGACAGGGATTATGACCTTCTGCAGCTATTAAAGAATCTGTTTGATGAACATTTCGTTCCTCCTAAGAAGGCCGGGGAATCTGAGGTTGGAGTGCGGATACAGGACCTCTTCATCTAGAGAAATACACCTCGCTGGTACGCGAAGTAGATGCAAAACAGCAATCAATCAGTTGATTTATCTACTATCTACTGTAATGAAGAGTGGATATTAAATCCTGCCAGCGCTTCGGTATGTATTGCAAGCAGCCTCTGCATTTCTTTTTCTGTACCTAGGATTTCGCTGAAATGATCGATTCAGACATTGGGTGGCCAGAGCGTGCGTGCCTTTCCCAGGCCGCCGCCGGTAACAAAAAGCATTGATGTTCTATAGAGCACTTCGAACCTTTCATCCCCCCCATTTTCCCCCTCAATCGCCATCACTCTTTCATTCGGCCAACGAGCATAACATTGCGGATTTTGACCTGGCCGAGCAGAGACCCGTTTGGATTTGAGCGACGAAGATGGGCTCGAATGTTCCCGCAAGAAACAATAAGCAGGCACAGTGAACTCCACATTGACTTTGAAGATCCTAGAATATCGAGGAAGCCCCGTCACTGAGAAATTTTAAAGGTCCAGAGTGTCGAAAAAGTCTCAGCTCATCCAGGATCGAACAAAGATCGATCTCGACGCGCTAGTACTTGATAGTAATGCAACCGAACTTTGTATCAGGGAAACCTAAGCACACGTCTGATACATTCATCGATATCTAATATCGATATCAATCAGGAATGATGATCGGGAAATATGCCAAGATTCCCCAGTCGGGGCAGATTCGGAATTAAGGATGCCGAAAGGAAATTGCCGTTCTGATGCAGGGTGGACAAATCTTATCTCTGACTTATCTTATCTTATCTTATCTTGGCGTGGGAAGTCAGAATTAATGTAACAAAACTTTGCTTGTTCACCAAGTACCGTTCCAAAATATTTCGAAGATGGGGCAGTTTGGTACTACAGCTGGACACGGATGACTACCAAGCTCCACTTTCCAGGATTATGACTTCTATGCCCCTAGAGGTTTGCTGAGCGCAGATGTCGTCAGCGAACCGGATTGGCCTATTTATATGTTTTCCCGTGCGACACCATATCGTACGAACTTGCAGGACACCGGTTTCCCAGATATTCAACTCTAGGAAAAGATTTCACTGAATGATATCGCTCAAGAACTTCCTATCCCCTCGTATGGCGACCTTGATACGACTAGTGCGACCATGGAATTGTCTCCCGGAGAATTTCTGTGGCGCAAACGAGAAGGCACCCATGCGCATCCGGCGTCGCGACATGCACATTGACGATGTTACCTCAGCCCTCAGACTGTACCATACCAGGGACCCATTGAAATGCCAGGGCACCTTCTCACAGCAGTATTTTCTCATGATGAAGCAATCCGCATCATATTTGGTGCCTTCTTGCGTGTCATAGGCACCAGTGGTCGTCTTGTTTCCTGATCTCCTCTAGGCTTCAGCGGCGTCTTCATGGTGTACGTCAACGTTTCCTGCAGTCTGGTCTCGGATTCAGAAGAAACAGATGCCGTCAAGGCCTTCCGAAGTCTGGCTTGCCTTACGCGCCCACGGGCTGGTATAGACCCATCGTGCTCCCAACAGATTCTTCGAGTTACCTGGAAGATTAGGAGAATATCTAAATAGTCCCACGTTTGCATGCTTCCTGGTTTGCTGATATCATGGTCCGCAAGTAAATCCGAAAGTCGCACGCAAATTGAAGCTGGAGGATCACGGACTCCTAGCTGATGCAAGGCAGCAGAAAGTCAATTCATATTACATACGTTACACTCGAGTCTTGCTTTTTTTCTCGAACAGTACACAAAAATAAAGCAAGGGCTTCATAGTTCTATGATAATAGCCGATACACTCACAAAGATCACACCGAGCTAATCCATTTTACGACGTCCGATGCCCACTCCTCGCCTTGACCCGTGCCGAGCGCAAAAGTGACGCTGATGTGATTATGGCCTGCAGCGACAAATTTGTCATATATCAGACCACGGGCTTTCAAAGCCGACTGGAAATTCTCCGAGGCATTGATTAGTGAATCAGGGTCTCGTTCCGCGATGCCCAATAGTAATCTAGGAAGAGAGGCTATCTTCTCCTCAGTGGCCGCCTGCAACAGACCCAGTGGTAGCTTTCCCCTTTGAGCGGGAGCGGGGCCGTAATACTGCTCCACCGCAATGGTCATGAACGAAGGCATCTCTTCAAAAGTATACGCCCCAGCGAACAACACTGCGCCCTTAATTTTGGGATGTAAAGTGGCCGAGTACAATTCGGGGGTGATGAGAACCGTGAACATGTTCATGGCTCCAGCAGAGTGGCCCATTACGAAGAGAGCGTCAAGATCGGGTTCGGTGACTCCACCGAATGCGAGCTTATCGGGGTTGTCAACGACCCATTGCATGGCATCGCGTACGTCCTGGGCTGCTCCGGGATGCTGGATGTCGGGGACGAGGCGGTAGTCGGGAATGATGGTTATGAAGCCCTGGTCTGTAAAGTACGATGCGAGGTTGGCATATGTGAGATCAGCTGGAGGGGGGAGGACACGAGCGCCGGTGTTGAAACCTCCTCCGTAGCAGAAGAATAGAAGAGGGCTCTTTGATGATGATGCAGGCGTAGTCGATGGGTAGTAGATATCAAGCTGATCACAAGAGGTGAGAATCGGAAATTCAGAAAATCTGGAGAGATCTACCTTATGTCTTTCCGTCGCACCATACTGGAATGTCCTCTTGCTCGTTCCCAGAATCTTCTCTCTCTTAGCCTCGAGGAGTGGTAAGAAGATACCCACAGCTGTCAAGATCACTGTCAGCCGCAGTAGAAAAGAAGCTAGAATTGAAACATACTAGGGAATAAGATCTCTGGAACGTCTGTCTGCTGGATTTCTGCTACTTTGTCCATGGTTGGAATAGTCTGTGGGACAGGACCAGGGCACCCCGGCACACTTTATACCGATGCATTGCCGAGATGATGGAAATTTTTTTTCCATAGGCCCATGAATTGTCAAAAAGTGTTTGAAGACTCGTTGAGCGGTAACAGAGCCTAATATCGTTTATCCAAGCGCCTTCTACCGTATAAGGCTATACGAGGCACTGTGATTCACGGAGTATCTAGTGGCGTTCACAGATCAGTAACGACAAGTCCCGAATAAACCGAAAAGGCGCTATTTTATCTTGGACACGGGCCGTCGCAGATGTGGATAAAGTCCACGTGCGGGCTCAACGCGGACTTCCGAATCCGTTGCCAGTCAGCCATCCTTGCCAAGCGGCCTTCTGGGTCAACTCCGGGTCACTAACAGCTGGCTTTCACCGAAAAAAAAAAAGGTTCCACCTTCTAGTATGTAAGCGAAATGATGGTATTACTCGGTCAGCACGATACTGAAAATGCCTTGGAAACGACAGCTGGTCTCCTTGGATTACTCTCGCACTAGTTCCCCTTTTGTCTGTCGAGAACGTACTTAACAACCCGTGTCTGCATCATATGTTGTCTTTGACGAACAAGCACATCATCACGTACTTCAAAGCACCGTGCACTTTCTTTGGCCGTTTCTAGACCGACAAAGCATGGCCAAAGCGCTGTCGAAGCTTCATCAAATTTTATCTAATTGCCAAAAACGTTGATGACGCGGACACGAACAAACTGTTTGTTTACCCGAGGCCGGCAGTTATAAGGTGGCGATATTTGGAACTAGATGTTTTCAGCCTCACCCATTCATGGCTGATACCATGGAGGTCCTAATCCCTTCTTATCTAACGCATTCCCCATCTCAATCTCCCGATGTTACTGTTGTCCTCAAGTCTCCCGGTTCTGATCACCAGGTAGTCCTTCCAGGTTTAGCGCCAGATTCCCGTGGTTATGTTCATATACAAGTCGAGTAAGTTTTCAATTTTGCTTATACTTTTCTACCTAACATTCCCTCTGTCAAGGTGCTTGTTCAACCTTCCTCCTTCCGTTGATGATACACCGTGTCAAAAACTGGAATCAGCCTCACAGGGTTTCTCATTTGCAGGGATGTTTTCATGGGCAACCGAAGGGTTGAAAAACAGACTCCTCGTGTTTGGCAACGCTGGCCCACCTGTCCGCAGCAGAATGCCATTTGAACCATGTACAACAACGCCACAGCCACGATACACCGGTCCCCATGGAGGCCCTGTGATTTACGCAAACAACCGCACGGGCTTCTTTTCAGCATCTCCTCCTCCAGTACAAGAGCTTCCCCCCTCGCCATCAGTACAACGGATCCCACCATCGATAAAAGATGTGGCGTCCACCATCTCACTCTCGTCCTCGGCCGCCGCTGCTAACTCAATTCCCTTCATTTATCGTGACGGGGAGGTATTTGTTCCACGTCATGATGATCCATCAGTGGAAGACCATGAACGCCGCCACGAGCTCGAAAATATCCTACATCCTCTGCTTCCCCCACCTACACCGGAAAAGGCCACGCGAGAATCTGCTGCGCCGGCACCAGTCCAATGGTTGGAGTCCAGGCATGCATCGTGGTCCGAATCCCTCGGCTCGCGGGAAGATGTCCTTGCAAACAACGTAGCACCAGGGTCGCCACAACCACAACCACAACCACAACTGACACCTGCAACCCTTCCTGCCCAGGCACCTGCACCTCCTCCCGTCGAGGCTCCGACACCAGTTGTCGTGGCCCCATCCTCAACTTTGACGCGACGGAGGGGAGATAACGAGGACGAGTCGGATCCAGAAGAGGAAGAGAGACCGAGGTCGAGGAGGCGAACCCAATAGCCCCTCTGGCGTTTGATTTGCTGCATTGTTTGGGGTTCATCTTTATTTTCATCATATCATCAGCATCAGCATCGGCATTACACAACACAACTGCACATTTATTTTCAAGTCAATTGTCTAGCCCTTACAGAATTCAACAGTAGCATCGTCGCAGTCACGCGGCATCACTTTTTACCAAACAAAAAAAAACGCGTCAAGTCGCGTGCGCGTCTGTTCGGTTGATCCGCCCGACTCCGGGTCGGAACTATATCTTCAACGGGTTCGGTTTTAAGGCGGGATTTCTGAACTTCTTAATCTCCGTCTCTGGCAAGAATACACTCTGCAAGAGGTGCGATGAATGGTGAAAGCCAGATCGAGTCAATGAGAAACACATGGAGAACAATGCTATATGAGCTGAACCTCCATAGCACCCGTCTGAAAATACAAGCGCTCTCGTCAGAGGAAGATCATGAACCACGTCGGCAGGATACCATCATGTATGTCACTTGCTCGAGGAGTAGATGGATCATCACTCCAAGAAGCTGACTTCATATTCGAGCTGGACCAGCACATCACACCATTCGCTTCAAAGAAGGATTTGTATCCCATTTCCTCTTTTTCATAGAGCTGCTCGAGAATATTGAACAGTGAGATGAAAAACTTCACGGGGAAGACCTTCGGATTCTGAGACGTAAAACAGTATGGATGATGTCACACAAGATTCCTTTGGCTTATAGCTTCGAGAACGATCGTAGCATTTTGAGTGAAGGATCTGAAGACGGATTTTACTAACCGTGATGCGCGTCTGTGGTGGCACTAGTGTTCTGACCTGCAGAGCGATGAATCCGGGGGCGATAAACCTCGGGTCTCAGACAAGGCCGGTTCCTGGGCGCCGTATATACCCCTACAAGAGCAAGTCACACCTCTATTCCTTTTCGCCAGCGGCATGTCCCCCAGCAGCATCGTGACCAAGCTCCCACCGGAAATCATCGAACACATCATCTTTTCCCTATGGTCCCTCGACCTCACCACCACCGAACGTATCCACCTCATCACCTCCTCCGTCCTTGTGAATCACGCATGGGCCGAGCTCTTCCTGCGCGCATCCTGGCGTGACGTATCCATACCGACTCTACCCTTCGTCATGCACTACCGCCGTTTGCTCTGCGGAGAAGTAGATATCACTCGGATTCTCAATTTGGATCCCGGTCTGCCAAGTGTCTTGTGTCGGAGTATAACATTCGATACGTCGAAGCGAAACTTAGGAGGAGGAGGAGATCCGATGGCAGGCGCACGGGCTAGCTTGGGCTTGTTCTTCCTTGGGCATCGAGAGATCGTTCCGAATTTGCGGTGGATAACGTTTCGGGATGGTACAGACGTGAAGAGAGTTGCTTTTCGGTGGGCAACATCCCCAGAAATACGGCGGTGGAAACATGAAGAGATGGCGAAATGAGCGGTATATTTCTAATAGGAGTCTCCATTTATACAGCTGGGAGACGTCAGCAGCCTTTCGCAACGGAGGAGGTCAATTTTGAAACCTTTTACCTTCTCGATCCGGAATAGACTGTCCACAGCATCTAGCTCTTCAAGGGACACATGAATCCGCCTTGAACCACGGGAGCTCCTTGGCAATGAGGTAAGGCGCCTTTGTAAGACGACTAGTGAGGGGAGACCAAAAGGGACCTGTTCCTGCCGACCGGTGGATGGACAAGCAACATCGCAGGCATCGATAACCTCCGAGATTACGGCAAAGTGGACGTCATCAGGGCGTCGGTAGAGACAGGTTCTAGTAACATGTGTTCAAATCCGGGAGCAAGGGGCCAAAGGTGCAATACCGGTCACCTGCCAGTTTAATTGACGAACTTGTCGTCGACTCCATAACATCCTCCAGGATGATACGATATCCTGGTACTGGTGGTGATGACACCTTTAACTCCGGTTTTGACTTTGTGAAACGGTTGGCTTTCTTACCTTTAGTCGTAGAGAGAATTAATGTCCCTAATCCGAGATAAGGTCTTACATTCTGCACGATTCTGGAAGAACTTCAGATTCCATTGTCATCCAATTGATACATGTAATGATACAAATCACCTATTCATGCTTCGTCGGCGTAAAGCTACTTGGATAACTCGGGCGTCGCCTGCATTACAGCTGCCATTCCAGTAGCCCCATACCTCGCTCCGGGAATATCACTCTCTTCCGCGAGCTTACGAATAGCAGCAATCTCCTCTTGGCTGAGCTTAACCTTAGTCGCTCCCAGGTTTTCTTCCAGATACTAGGGCAAAGGTGAGTGTAAAACAATTGGATATGACTACACAAATACCTTGATCTTCTTCGTCCCAGGAATAACGACAAAGTCGTCACCTTGTGCAAGGATCCATGCGAGAGTGACTTGACCAGGCGTAGCGTTATGCTTGGACGCAATGACCTTCAAATGATCAACAAGGTCAAGAATCTTGGGGAAGTTCTCCTTGGAATACCTGTGGAAACTTCATCACGATTGCGCTCTAAAAAGAAGGCAAACTCAAGGACGCACTTGGGAATAGTCTTCCGGAAATCTCCTTCTTCAAAGTCGTCGGGAGATGTGTATTGACCAGTGATAAGGCCCCTAGCCAATGGAGAATACGCGACGACAGTGATACCCAGCTCTCTGGCCGTTTGCAAAATCGCGAATTTCGGGTCTTCGATGTCGAGAACGAGGGGAGAAAACTCAAACTGAATAGCAGAGATTGGATGGATGGCATGTGCTCTACGAAGGTCCTTGGCTGTGCACTCCGACAAGCCGAGATACTTCACCTTGCCCTCCCTGGCAGAGCGTTTCAGCGTTGATACGAGTGTGAAACAATCTAAAGACTATGAACGTACTTAACGAGCTCAGCCATTGCGGCAACGGTATGCTAAAGGATAGTCAAATTGATGTCATGGGGAATAAAAGGTTGGACTAACTTCAATCGGTACGTTACGATCGGGTCTATCCAATGGTCGGTAAGAGGCACCACTACAACTCCGCTTCAATGGATCACTTACCGGTGCTGATAGTAAAGGTCGATGTAGTCGACCCCAAAGCGTTCAAGGGATTTCGCGCATTGCTGTTTAACGTATTCGGGATCGCCCCGACCTCCATTCTGGGTAATGCCGAACTTGGAAGTGAGGAAAATCTCGTTTCGTTTACCCGTCCGCTTGAACCTGAGTATATGCATGTTAATTGCACAGTCCATTTTGCAAACGTGAATGCTGACATACCATTTTCCAATGAGAAGTTCAGAGTCCCCGTAAACGTCGGCAGAGTCCCAGTGCTTGCAACCTTTTTCATATGCAGCATCTAGAATCTGTACTGCGTGTCAACAAGCGTCCGTATTTGTGAGAAGAGAGCTGGCCTTGAAACGCTCCTCATCGGAGTCCACTGCCCCGTAGAAGTCGCTGAGACCCATGGCACCAAAGCCGATGGGGTTAATCGAAGCGTCGCCGATTTTCCTCGGAGGTAAAGACATAATGGTAGTTGGGAAGAACGAGCATATTCTGCTTAGTAGTCTGCTTTATATGCTGACAAAATGCATGACAAAGCTACCCGAATAGTCTCTGAACCCACATCATGGATGATGTCGACGAGAGTGGGTGTGCACCTGCCTTGCCCTTTTAGGACAAGATGACAAAAAGTAAAATTATTTAGGCCATGACATCGATGCAAAAAGGGCCTCACTGGGAATTGAACCCAGGACCTCCTCGACCCAAACGAGGAATCATGCTACTAGACCATAAGGCCATTACAATAGGTGGTATATTTAGTTTTAGAATCTATTCCATGTAACCATACGAGTAAGACCTTTAGCTCAGTTTCAACTTCAACTCAATCCAATCGATACGAAGGATTGTCTTCGATGCCAGGGGGGTTACTTTGAATGCACTTTTGTAAAGAAAACTAAGGAGGAGGTAAAGATGCTGGTTACTGGGGATACCTCAATTGCACATCTCGGTACTGGGCCGCAAGGCAAGAATGAAGCAAAACACATTGCTTCGCGGTATCTCATCTCTAAACCCGTTTCTGTAGGTCCCGTTGGGAGGAACGTGTTCACAGACAGTCAGTTCAATTGAATTCGTGATGTTGCCTTCCTCAATCCGATCCTTGTAAGACATTCATCGTCACTCTCAAAAACGGCACCGAGGCGATCATCAAGCTGAAGGATACCGAACTCGATTTGTCTCATATGGCTCTCGCTTATAGTATTCTTGGGAATGTTGCTCCTGAAGTTCATTCTGGAAGAGGACAAAAAACGAATTTTGCGTATGTTGGCCCGTTCATTCTCGGAACTCCATGGGTCATTTCGAAAACATCGCATAAGGATATCGCGTTGATCTCTGCTGACCTCGCACGCATCCTCACGAAGTACTCGCTGGATTCTGTTGGTGTCAGCCGCCACATCAAGTCTCGCTTTGAAACAATTCCTCGGAAAAACTCCCTCCCGTTAATTACACCTGCTGCACTTCTGGAACCGGCTAGAATCAGTGAATTGAATTTGCTGCTGCTCTCACTCTACCACCCAGATCCCAGCATCAGACACGTTATCTTAATAACATGTGTCTTCTGTCTGCTTTCTGATACGTGCACAAAGACAATCCTGAATGACGAGACCAACATCGCATCCATCGTCAATTAGGAAGGTGCCCCTCTGCTGTATTTGGGCATGGATGCATGGCGTAAACATGATTGTTGTGCTTGTGCCATTCCTGCTCAGGAATATGAGTTGTTCTCTGTTTCTGAGGCTTTTTGGATAGGTCTCGCTGAATCTTTCCCTTATCCCTCGTCTCACCGTGCGCTAGTCACTGCAAAATGCAAACAGGACTTGTCTTTAGAACATCTGATGCACCTTGGGAAACTTATGACGATCTGGGGCGTATGGTCTCAGTGTATGACTGTCTGGAAGATACTTTTACAGGCATTGCTACTTCTCAAGGAATGAAGAATAATAAAAGCAACCCGAAATTAAATTTCTGTGGTCGGCCACCGTCATGCCAAGAGCAGAAAGCACAGAAAATCTCGCCAAGTACGGCCGGGTGGTCAGGAGGGCAGCGATGTAGAGGATGTTGACGGGCACCGCGATCCTTTCTCACTGTCTTAAATAAAGAAATTAGGTTCGGCGTGTTCTAGCTTCTGTTCAGTACGCCGTATGAGCCATGACATGCCATACCTGGCACGAGCAAGGTGCTCTTTGGTGTTAAGGTTTACAAGAAGGTGATACTGAGGCGAGTGAGCGACATCTTTAAAAGTAGAACAGAAGGAACTGACCATCTGATTTCAGTCAATACGTGCGCTTACCCAAGTTCAAACAAGACGACCCCACTGGGGTACATTAACCTAGGTAACTGATAATCCAAAAGAGAGTAAACCCACCTAGGATGGCGGGGCAATACCGTACGATCTCTCGAAAAACTCATCCAGCCATCTGAAGAAGACTTGCTTATCTTCCGGCGAAAGATTTGACCAATCGATCTCCGGTTCAGCAGAAGCAGACCGATATGACGGTGCCGGAGATCCTCGAGGAGGCAACGAGGGAACGCTGGACGATGATGAACCCGTTGGAGTACTGTGAATAGGCGGTCGTGTTAAGCGCTTGATAGGCGGTGGTGGCGTTCCTCGCCCTGGGGCCTGTGAAGGTGGAGATATCGACGAACGAGAAGGTAGAGCAGATATCGATGGGCGAGCTGAAATACTAGTACGTGGAGCAAGTGGCGGTGGAGGAGGTTGCTTATTATATGGGTCCCAATTCGTTTTCTTAAGAGGTACACTGGTTTCTCTGTCAATACCCAGCCCGAAGATAAGAATTGCAGTCATACCTAGAGTGCCTATCCCGTGTATTTTGTATTTTGGTTACACTAGCATCCTTGACCTTTGATGCCCTTTCCTTCAACTCGGCAACTGTAAAACGTCGGCCGTAGGTCAGAGGTCGAGAAAAGGGACTGACATGATGGCATGATAAGTAGTTCCTCGCGAACGTGGAATGACAACGACTGAAGTGGGGATTAGTGGCTGTGCTATTGTTTGAATTTCACGGTTTGCACAAATTTGGCCGCTTTGACGCTCACCACCACCGTCTTCAGCGATCCGGAAACAATCTCCACTACTCGCTCATTATCCCAAGTTCCACAGCGTCCGACTCGGATGTTTTCTAATTTAATTGCATTAGTGAGAGCTTACCCTCTGTAATACGAGCTATTTCTAAGCAACTTAGGGCCAAACATCAGCCGCTCTGCCCAAATATTTAAGCAAGGGCGACATTGAAGACCAGCATCATCATGAGGGCCCTCACAACTGCACCAGAAAGGACTGCTCTTGTCGTCGAGCTGCCGATTCCAGACCCTGGTCCTACTGAAATAAGGTATGCTGGCTCTCAAAATCTTATCAATATTATAGCCTCATGAGGTATACAAGGTCAAGGTTCACTCTGTTGCACTCAACCCAGTTGACGCGCTCTACGTTGCGCATCCTGCTGACAAAGTGTTTGGTCGCGTCGTGGGCAGCGATATTGCCGGTATCGTCGACAAAGTTGGATCAGAAGCCGCCTAGTGGCGTGTAGGTGACAGAGTGGCTGGACTTTCCAAGGAGGTATGCAGCACCTCAGCATATATGCACCTTGTTCATAAGTTTTAACTCTCTTCAGCGACGTCCGGCAATGTTCGGCCTGCGGGTTTCGCAGAATACGCTATCCTCGAAGCAGATTTAGCTATTCGTATCCCCAGTTCCATCTCTTACGACCAAGCTGCAACGCTACCTCTAGGTTCCTTAACCGCCGCACAAGTAATACTACTCTTTTCTTCTATATAATCATTGCAAACTGACCTCGATGAAACAGGCTCTATTTATTCGTCTCAGAATCAATGCACCATACCCAAGCCCTTTATCGTTTCCTCCTGAAGCAGTCTCTTTCCCTGCGATCCTGATTTACTCTGCAGCAACGTCTACTGGTCTCTATGCCATCGAGTTGATCAAGCTATTGCATTCTGCGGGTAGGCAGACCTATCGTATCTTTGCTACAGCTAGCCCAAAGAACCACGCCAAGCTGCTTTCACTTGGTGTCGAATCTGTATTTGATTACCATTCTCCTACATGGATCGACGACGTTCGAAACGTTTCTGGCGGAATCACGCATGCCTTTGACTGCATATCAGAGGACGATACGACTGCACACACATCCCAGACGTTTAGGGAAGGGGGTGGAACGATCGCCGTCATTCGAAAGGCGGCATGGAACAAAGATGGCATTCGAGCAGGTGTCACGCCCCTGTATAGTGCTGCGTGGTCAGGTCTTGGTCATGAGGTTCTCTATAATGAGGAGATTCTCCCAGAATCTCGTGAATGGCGGGCGTTCACTGTCGCTTTCTTTTCTTTCTTGGGGAAAGATGGGCAGAAATTGCCTATCCAACCGAACCCTGTTCGCGTTATGCCGGGTGGACTGGAGAGTATGGTTGCGGAAGGTTTCGCTCTTTTGGTATCCAGCAAGGTTGCAGATAGAGGAAAGAACGCTGTTAAAAGTAGTTCAAAGCCCTGGATGAGGCCTATTTCTGGGGAGAAGCTGGTTTATCATCTCATATCATAAGACGCCCAGGGTATAGACTTTCTTTCAGACTTCGTCGACGGTTACCTCCTCTTGTGCGCAACATCAGCACATACTTTTTGCAAATAACTTTCGGATGACTATCTTCTGACTCTACCTTGCGTCTAAAACATCAGCTTAATCGTCGTTGAATTGTCTGGTTGCCCAACTGAAAAAGTCAGCGAACTTTTCCCAGTTATACCCTTCAAAATTCGAAAGCAGCCGACTCCGCCTAAAACACCACGTGCGTTATCAGATTGCAGCCTCACTTCTACCGCCGCCTCGTCAGCCCTTCTCGTTGCTTGGATTCTTCATTTCGTCTCGTTTTCGAACTCGGTAATTTTCGATCTCATGGCTAGCACAGACGTCAGCAGCTATTGTGGTTCCCACGACTGTGGTGGTACCCCTCTGGCTCCTGACTGTGGTGGTACCCGCAACGGTGATGACTCATTTCATTATCGTGCAGCTGTAACCCCAAGTGGCGCAGATCCTAAGTCATGTTCCGATAATTGTTGCGCTGAAAAGCCTCCGGATTCGAGTGAGCAAACTGAAGCGCCTGCTCAAGGGGATGAACAATTATGCTCGTGTTGTTTGGGTGACGATATTGATGAGAAACCGACGATTGTCGCCAGAGGAGGCTCGATTGAATTGCAAGGTTTACCGACTCGTGCTAGTAAGTTGTCGATTTAGATCGTTATAATCTGCCTAGTGTGCTGACTGCTGCTGTATAAAAGCTCGAGGACGTCGGTGCTGCGGAGCCGCATGTTGCACGAGCCCAATAAGAAGAGGAAGACGGTCCAAACTTTTGTGGAAAGCTAAAAGAGTGCCGTGTTGCACTGGAATTGACCGAGAGCATCTTAATTTTGCTTCCATCGACAACACGTCACCCGACGAGCAAGATGGGAAGGAAAGGGTTCTCACTCTCATGGTCATTGGAATGGATTGCCCGGCGTGTTCTCCAAGAGTTGAACGAGCACTGAAAAGCCTCGGGGTGATGGACGTAAAGGTACATAACGATTCCAGCGCGAGTAATGACTCCACTGACAGCGAACACAGGTGGACTTTGTCAGCGCTCGAGCAAGCTGTAGCTACATCAGTGGCTCTATCGATCCCGAGACTATCCGACGCAAGGTGGAAAATGCTACCGGGTTTATTTGTACTATCGCAAGCTTGCGAAATGGCCAACGTACCCTCCGCATTTCTTTCACTAGTGCTGTCCCCACCTTGGACACTCTCCAGGCTGTTTTTGGGTCTGAACAAGAGATTTTGCGGGTCTCTCGCACAGATGTTCGCTTCACAATTGAATCTGCGGCGCGTTACCCATCTGCGGGTGCTATCCATACCGTTCTGCTTGAACAAGGATGGACGGTGACACCGGTTAACGAAGACGATGGCGAGGCGGCTATAGACGAGGCAGCGGCGCTTGACCTTCGTCGCTCGACCTGGCGCTTCTTCTTATCTGCAATTTTTACCATTCCGATCCTAGTCTTAGCATGGTCTGGTGGCTTCGAGAGTCACTTCGCCGTTCGTGGTGGTATCGCTCTCTGCCTCGCGTCCCTCGTCCAGATATTTTGTGCTGGTCACATCACCCTCGCCGCAGGACGCGCGGCTATCATCGACCATCGTCTAGATGCCGACGTTTTGATTTCATTGTCTTCCCTCTCTGCATTTCTTTATTCCATCGTCAGCTACGGATATAATGTTGCGAAGCATCGTGTCGATCTCGATAGCTTCTTTGAAACAAGCACCTTGCTCATCACGCTGATCCTACTCGGCCGTCTTGTTTCGGTCTGCGCGCGGAATGCAGCCAGACGAAGTTCTGTTGGTCTCACGCCACCCGCCGTTGAAGTTGCACATTGGGTAGATCCCAAAGTCGATGATAGCATCCGAGACGTTCACACAGCATTGCTAGAAGTGGATGACACGGTCATTGTTCATGCGGGTGAAACTATTCCTAGTGATGGTATTGTCTCCGCCAACATGTCAGATATCGACGAGTCATTGATTACTGGGGAGACCATTCCTATAACCAAAGGCCCAGGAGCTCCGGTTCTTGCAGGAACAACAGTCCTCGGTCCGCAGTCATTATACATCCGTTTATCGAAAGCCGTACAAGACAACTCACTCGCTGAGTTACGCCGTTTAACTGCTGAAGCGCGCTCCTCTCGGGCTCCTATTCAAGATACAGCGGATAGGATTGCACGGCGCATTATCCCCATTGTACTGACTGTTTCGGCAGTCGCGTTCCTTGTGTGGACGCTAGTCATCAAGTATGCGAGACGCGAGACCTCAGGCAAAGGAGTTGCAGATGGTCTCTCCTACGCTGTTGCAGTATTAGCCTTATCATGTCCATGTGCCCTCACTTTATGTGTTCCTCTCGTCGTTCTCTACGCACGGAACGCATCGCAGAAGCCACCGTTTTCGCTTCTCTTTAAATCGTCTGCTGCTCTCCAGCATGCGCGTACCGTTACCCATGTTATCTTTGACAAGACGGGAACCTTGACAACGGGAAAGATGAGAGTAGTCGACTCAGTTTTTGACAAAAACAGTGGAATATGGATCGCAGGGGAGGGCGATGGGCTGATCAAGGCTCTCGTAGCTGGGTCAGAGCACCCTGTCTCGGCTGCTGTGGCCCGATATCTGGCTTTGGGAGCTGATTCAGTCGGTAAGCTCGATAGCATAGAAACCGTGGTGGGAAAGGGCATCCAAGCCAACTGGAATGGCTCCATTGTTCGCGGAGGAAGCATTGACTGGTGTGCGGTGCAAGATGTCGATTGCGTAGTCAACATGTTAGATGCAGGAAAGAGCGTCTTCGCTGTAACGGTTGACCATGTCTTCCTTGCCGCCTTCGGATTGGAAGATGACCTTCGACCTGAGAGCACTGAGGTTGTGTCGTCTCTGGTAGCACAGGGAATCACAGTGTCCATTCTCAGTGGAGACCACCAGAAGGCTGTAGACGGAGTGTGTCGTCGGCTTGGAGTCGAGGGAGTCAAGGCAAAGGGAAACTGCCTACCGGAAGACAAACGAGATATTGTTCGTATGACTTCGTGGAGCGCGTCCTGTGGTCAGGACGATGTCGAGTCTGGACATGAGCATGGCGAGAATCACGCGCATGCGCATGCTCATCCCCATGGAACCCCGCAGCAAAAGAATGTTGTGGTGTTCGTAGGAGATGGGAGTAATGACACAGCAGCTCTCGCCCAAGCAGATATTGGCGTATCCCTGGTTTCGGGAACAGCTATAGCTATCAACTCAGCGGACGTTGTTATCCTTTCTGGTGGTTTGAAGGGCGTGCTGCAGACTATCACGGTATCCCGTCTAACCTGGCGGCGTATTGTGCTGAGCCTCGCTTGGGCGCTATCGTACAACGTCCTGGCTGTGCTCTTTGGCTCCGGGCTTCTTGTTGAGGTCCGTGTGCAACCGCAATGGGCTGGATTGGGTGAATTCGCATCTCTTGTGCCAGTACTGGCGATTGCCCAGTCATGCCGTTTTTTCAAGTGAAAACAACATGAATGATGCTGAAACGAAGGGAAAGAAGAATCTCCAGGAGAGAGAATTGTGTATTTATTATCTGACCACGGGTTTTCGATGATCAGTATGTGCGTAGTGTGTTCCTTTTCGCCGATTAAAGTACAGTGCTATACGTGATATTTATATGCAGAGCCGGTGTATTCTCCCTACGGAGATACGTATGATAGCTGAGAACTTTGCCTCGGTGGCTAGTAAGTGACTGCCGCGAACGGGTCCGGGAGCAATACCCGAGTGCCTCAATTTTCTCTTTATAAAAAACCGTTTCCAACCCAAATTCACGGTACAGCTCGTGAGTTTCGTATTAAAGTCGAAATAAAGCATTATACTGAGTTTATACGTTGTTTCCTCAGTCTGGAAAGT
Organism: Desarmillaria ectypa; assembly: GCA_030407005.1. Taxonomy (NCBI): domain Eukaryota; kingdom Fungi; phylum Basidiomycota; class Agaricomycetes; order Agaricales; family Physalacriaceae; genus Desarmillaria; species Desarmillaria ectypa. The sequence goes on from JAUDYN010000010.1 coordinate 823,213, forward strand.
CGCTGAGAAGTCTTGGATTACGAGGATATGCCACGTGCAGTACCAAGCCTTATCTGATACTATCACTGATACCCAGCAACCCACTGCTAGTGCCCTCCGTCTCTGATTTTTCGTTTAGTATTTTTTAGTTTAAAAGAATAGAGATTTCCTATCATCACTATGGCTAACAGTGATATCGACAGTTTCTGTGGTCTCCCTGACTGCGGTATTCGCAGAAACGAAGAGTCTTGCGATTCGCGTGTGTTGAAGACGCGCTCAGCCGCATGCGGCAATCCGGCAATCGGAGCAACGTTGAAGCACGCGAACCTTCGCGCACCTTCTCCTTGACTCGATCGCCTGTCTGCTCACTCAGCAATGAGTCAGACATGGACACTAGTAGATAATAGTATATTCTAGAAGTACCCACCTTGTAGTATATATACCAGGCAGACCAGCCCACCATTAATATAGATCAATATTCTCCCCCACCTCTCTCACACAGTCAAGTCTCATAGTTTACCACTGCACTCATAACCTCCATTTCACACTCTTTTACAAGAGGTTATGGGCCCCGGCCCTAACTAAGGCCAAATCTCAGTTGCTCTGCACTGATAGCTGCTGTGCTGACAGTTGCTGCACTGCGCAGCCTCTTGGATTCAGAGATACCACTTAACCAGCCATGCTCCTGATCAGGTGACAATATTGATGATAAGCCAGTGATAGTGTCCAAAGTAGAGTCAATTGCACTACAAATGCTGTCAATTCAAAGCAGTAAGTTTTCACTCTAGATCTTCAGGACTTCATTGTATACTGACTCAGCTACAGAAACTTCCAGTCATGAGTCTTGTTGCAATACTCCTTGCTACAAAAGTCTAGTCAGAAGGGGGAGACACTCCAGATTTTTATGGAAGAAAAAAAGAGTACCCTGCTATAGTGAAGCTGATGAGCAGCATGCCAGACAGACCAACATCCCCGATCCATCACTGGAGGGTCAGGATGGACAGGAAAAGGTTCTAACTCTCATGATTATTGGGATGGATTTCCCTGCTTGTTCTCTCAGAGTTGAAAGAGCCTTAAAAAATCTAGGTGTTGAGGACATCAAGGTATACAGTTCTCTGTGGATGTGCATCTATATCTAACATTGCATGTGAGGTTAACTTTCTCAGTGCTTGTGTGAGCTATAGCTACATCAGTGGCTCTACTGATTCCAAGATCATTTGGCACAAGGTGGAAAATGTACCATTGCAAGCTTGGAAAATGGTCAGTGCATCCTTTGTATTTCCTTTACAAGAGTTGGTGCCCCTATCTTAGAGACCCTTCAGAATATTCTCAGCTGTGAACAGGAGATATTGAAGCTCTCTAAAACTGACTTTTGCTTTACAATTCATTCTTCTGCATGCTACTTGACTGCATGTGAATTTTGCATAGCCTTGCTTGACAAGGGGTAAGTAGTGTCTCCTGTCAATGAAGATGATAATGAGGCTGCTATCAATAAAGCAGCCACAATTGATTTTCATTGCTTCATCTTATGCTTCATTCTTTCCACAGTCCTTACCATTCCAGTCCTGGTACTTGCATGTTCTGATGGTCGTGACAGCCAGTTCACTCTTCATGGTGGGGCCTTGCATCATTAATTCAAATATTTTATGCTGGACATATCATCATTGTAGCTGAACATATGGTCATTCTTTATCATCACTTGGACACTGACATGTTAATTACTCTATCTTCCCTCTGTTATGATTTTTCCATTATCTTATCTCATCCAGTCATATTATTGACACATCCTATCTAATCAGTCCTCATCTTACACTGTCTTCACTTCATATCAATGCATTTCACCAACAACCACCCCAGTTCACCATGATTGTCACCCTCATTTGCTCCTATTGGATCATAATCACCCAACTTCCTCAAGGTTTTCTCATGAACCTTGCCATTTCATCTATTAATAATGCCATATTTTCAGTATATAAGCAGAGTAGTTTTCACCTTTGTACTCTATCTTTTGACTAAATTACATCCATATACCTTCTACTGCACTACACCAAAGACTTAGCTTAATCTCATTAATGGGTGATTGTCTAAATGCGAGACAGCCCAGAGAATATAGCTTATGTCCCAAGTCACATGTTAGACAGGGCCATAACACCCTCTCTGCATTTTTCTATTACATTGTCAGCTACAGATACAATATTGCCAACCATCACATTGATCTCAACAGCTTTTTTGAGACAAGCATCATACTTATCATGCTTATCATTTGATCTCTGTCTACATGTGAAACACTGCTAGTGTTATGGCCCTGTCTAACATGTGACTTGGGACATAAGCTATATTCTCTGGGCTGTCTTGCATTTAGACAATCACCCATTAATGAGATTAAGCTAAGTCTTTGGTGTAGTGCAGTAGAAGGTATATGGATGTAATTTAGTCAAAAGATAGAGTACAAAGGTGAAAACTACTCTGCTTATATACTGAAAGTATGGCATTTATTAATAGATAAAACAGTATAGTCCATGAGAGAATAGCATGTAGGTTGGATGGATCATGGATGAATAAGAGTGAATGGGGGTATGAATTGATGAAACTAGGGTGGTTGTTGGTGAATATGTTGATACTAACTGAGATAAGATGTGTGGTGTCATAGATATAACAAAATAAGATGGAAAAATCATAACATTACCCCCTTGTTAAAGTAGTCATCCTGACTGCTAAGGTTCTTCTTCAGGGGTGTCAAGTTGTGATAAGACTTGATTGATCCAGTACTAGTCAATCAAGTTTTTCCATACTGTTTCATTTGGGTTGATGATCCATTTTCGATATCCATCCTTGCATTGAGCAAGATATGTGACATCTCCATCATCAGAATATTTGTGGTCTAGTATCTTGTTCACTTCCTTGTCTTTGGTTACAATTTTTGAAATGTATAAGGCACAGTTTACACTAGCCTTATATTCTTTGATCACTTCTGTAGCATTTGATATTTCTGTTTCTCAGATCCAAGAGTTGTGTTCTCTGGTCCACCCTTTCCACTTGACTAGGTAGTCTGTGACTTCCCTAGATGGTTGTCCTCATTTGGAATGTACTCAATGGGTGTGCAAGTCCAAGACTTCTTCAATTTCATATTCTTCCTGGCTGTTGACAAGGTCAGGAGGAGGAGGTGGCAGTTGTTGTTAGTTTGAGAAAGAGGGTGCAACATATGGAGTCAGTAGTTTTTCATTGAATCAGGGATGAATCTTCCAGTGGGGTGGCAGTTTTAGCTTGTATACTGCCATGCCTGATTTTTCGATGATTTTGAATAGTCCTGTTTGTTTATCATCAAGCTTCTTCTTTGGTTGTGGAAGATGGAGGTTGGCAGTGTCGAGTCAGACCTTATCACCAATCTGGTACTTTTGAGGAATCTGCTTTCATTTATTATATTGCACCTTCATTTGCGCTGCTGCCTTTTTCAAGGCATCATGGACTTCCTTGTGAACTTTGGCCATTGTCTCTGTGAATTCCATGGCCATGGGATTTGCAAAGTTGGTCTTTTGGATAGACTCTGGAATAAGTCAGGAATTTCATCCATATAGAATCATGAATGGACTTTTGCCAGTGGCAGAATGAACTCTGTTGTTATGAGCGAATTCTGCAAGAGGTAGCCATGCAACTCAGTCTGTTTGGCGATGATTGACAAAGATGTGGAGGTACTTTTCAATCTCTTGATTGACTCTTTCCATCTGTCCATCAGTCTGTGGATGATACATGGTGGATGCATTTTGCATGATGTTCAGCATTTGGTACAGTTCCTTCATGAAGGAGGACATGAATTGAGGTCCTCAATCTGAAATGACTACTTGAGGCATTCCATGTTTCACATAGATGTGGTTTTGGAGCATAAGGGCCCATCCTTCTGTGGATAGTTCTTCATTGCATGGAATGAGAATGATGTTTTTGGAAAAGTGATCTACAATAACCAATAAAGCATCAAAGCCTTCTGATTCCAGAAGACCTATAACCATATCTACTGAGATATGAGTCCAGGGGATGTCTGGGATTGCATTGGGATTAAGAGGAGCGGCTTTTCCTTGCATATCACTCTTTGTTCTTTGGCAGATTTCACACCCTTTGATGTAAGATTCGATGTCTTTCTTCATTTTTGGCCACCAATATTCCCATAGGATGAGTTCCTTAGTTTTGGCAATTCCTGGATGTCTGGCAGTGATATGATCATGATATTGCACAATGATCTCACCACATAGGGATATGTCTTGGAGAATGTAGATATGCTCATCATACCACAATACTTCATTTTCCTGAGTGATTCCTCATTCATAGTTCAGGGATTTTTCAATTCCTTGATTCCATTGTTCTTTTTGTCGAGTTGCATCTCTTATATGCATGACTTGTTCCTCAGTTGTGGGCAGTATTAATGCCCAGAAATGTTCAGAGGAGAGAACAATCACATCTTGATTGTCTTCTTTTCCCTGGTCATGATTGTCTCTTTGACTGAGGAGATCAGCCTTGTTAGTGATTCCTGCTTTGTGTTGAAGGACAAAGTGGTATTCTGCTAATTTGGTGACCCACCAAGCTTGTCGGTGATATGCCATCTATGCATTCACACTTAGATTTTGCGATTTTGTAACAATACTATTGCACATCTATCCTATACTAGTAATACATAGAGGACTATAGCTGAGGCTTTGAGCTGATAGTTAAAAGCAGTAAGCAACTGGTAGAGCCAGGACTTAGATGCAACACCATTAGTGGGTTAAATCTACCAGCTGGCCAGACTAGTAACTCGAATGCTAGCAGGACTAAGTGAAATACAGCCACTAGCAAATGAAGGATGCTACTAGCACACAAAAACCAGGAGCAGAGTACACAGATCTCATGAAGTTCTGTCACTAGCAGCCCAGACTGGGCATAAACACCTAAGTCAGGATAACTAGTCACATGGCAATCTTGAAACAGGACTTAGAAATAAATTAGGAATAGATTAACCTTGAGCCCAGATCCGACTATTTTGATATAGATCTCTTATGATCGATGCTAGTGGAGCCAGACTGCACCCTCAATCATGATCGGATAGCTGTTACAGGCACTAATATCCGGATATCCATATAACCATGTTACTAGGGCATGTAGTTGTGCCAAGGGTGTGGAAAGACCAACTGTGGAGTCTCTAGACCGAATATTTGAAAAGAAAACAGACTAGACCGACTATGGTGTGATTATTCACCATTATTCATGACTAGCCAAGAAATCCTTACCAATATACCCTATACCCAGATGATATTTATAGTTTTGCCTCAGTAGTATATAAGTAGTGGGATGGGCACTCATGCAAACCAGGCAAGCCATCCCTGCAGTTGAGCCCTCACTGGTAGTAACTGGTGTCCCCAATTAAAGGCTTTTGTGCTTAACCTCGATGAAGTGATTAATAGTCGCTAAGTCACCCATAGAATTGCATTGAATTGAAGTCCCTTAGAGTCACTGTTGTGTCCTGAGAAGGTCCGGAGTGTTTTGAAGTTAGTTCAAGCAAAGTTCTCAGAGTTATAGTATTATTCTTAGGCCAAGAGCACCACTAGTTAGCCAAGAGCGCGACTAGTCAAGTGTTTATCACTTGTAGGAAGCAGTATAGGGCCAAGAGTGCCACCAGTCTAAAGCAGTTTCAGTCAGAATGAGTGCAGTAGCTCAAACCAAGTCACTCTTATCCAAGTGTGTCTTACCCACCCCACTAGTACGAGTAGTACTTTGTATAAACTCACTAGTAATGAATAAAACATCTTTAAGACAATTGTACTTGATTATTGAAGTCTGCAGAGTGCTTCCATCATACTCGAAACTGCCCGAATTCAATATTGGTGATTAAGTGTAGAGTAGTAAGAGGTTTAGTGTGATTGGTGTTCATTGCCATTCCCTAATTCTTTTGTCACTTGCTGTTACCAAGCACATCAACAGGTTGTCAAAATTTTCTTTCCTGTACAGGGGGCAAGTTGGATATCCACCAAGAAGTCCCAACCAGAACTCTTGGTGCCTCAGATATACCAAATCAGTTTGTGAAGTTCATAGAGCTGCTTGCAAGTGAAGCTCTCTTCAGTGTTCAAGCTCTGAATGAGCTCATTGGTTATCTCTCCAAGTCATTTGGGATGAACCCAAGTGGAGAGAATGGCTTTAGCAACTGCTAAGTTCTTGGTGGCATGAATCACCCATAGAGTCCAATCGACTCCAAAAGGTTGGTACCACATGTGATTGTGTACCCCTTGTTAGGCAGGATTTCGGGTGTTGGGTTTTTGGCTTTGGACTGTTTTACTTGCCATAGTAGGAAAGCTGTGTCATCCTCTTTATCAGGTACTTTGATGATGGTGATGTTTCTACTGCTGTGCCCCCTTTTTATCACCTGGGTGCTAGTGGCTTCCCCCTGTTCTTCAGCTTGAGTTGCTTTCAGAACTCAAACTATCTTGGGAGGAGATAGGACTTGGCTTGCTGCTTCTGAGGTTCTGCTACTACCTATTCCAGTAGAGTTGGCTGTGGTGCCAGGTGCAAATCTTATCAGCATTGTGGTCAGCTCCACCACTAGGTTTCTCCTGACTGAACCAGATAGTGTGTGGCCCCAATCCTGGCCTTGGTGAGAGGCACTGTCCTGGTCCCCCACTGACCCTGGTGAGGTTGTTGGACTTGTCTCCTTGCTTGAGGGGAGCACGGTGATGTGCTTGGTAATGGCGAGTGACAAAAGAATTAGGGAATGGCAATGAACACCAATCACACTAAACCTCTTACTACTCTACACTTAATCACCAATATTGAATTCGGGCGGTTTCGAGTACGATGGAAGCACTCTGCAGACTTCAATAATCAAGTACAATTGTCTTTAAGACGTTTTATTCGTTACTAGTGAGTTTATACAAAGTACTACTCGTACTAGTGGGGTGGGTAAGACACAATTAGATAAGAGTGACTTGGTTTGAGCTACTGCGCTCGTTCTGACTGAAACTGCTTCAGGCTGGTGGCGCTCTTGGCCCTATACTGCTTCCTACAAGTGATAAACACTTGACCAGTCGCACTCTTGGCTGACTAGTGGCGCTCTTGGCCTAAGAATAAACTGATGGCACTCTTGGCCCTATACTGCTTCCTACAAGTGATAAACACTTGACTAGCCGCACTCTTGGCTAACTAGTGGCACTCTTGGCCTAAGAATAAACTATAACTCCGAGAACTTTGCTTGAACTAACTTCAAAACACTCCGGACCTTTGCAGGACACAACAGTGACTCTAATGGACTTCAATTCAATGCAATTCTATGGGTGACTTAGCGACTATTAATCACTTCGTCGAGGTCAAGCACAAAAGCCTTTAATTGGGGACACCAGTTACTACCAGTGAGGGCTCAACTGCGGGGATGGCTTGCCTGCTTTGCACGAGCACCCATCCCACTACTTATATACTACTGAGGCAAAACTATAAATATCATCTGGGTATAGGGTATATTGGTAAGGATTTCTTGGCTAGTCACGAATAATGGTGAATAATCATACAATAGTCAGTCTAGTCTGTTTTCTTTTCAAATATTCAGTCTAGAGACTCCACAGTTGGTCTTTCCGCACCCTTGGCACAACTACATGCCCTAGTAACGCGGTTATATGGATATCCGGATATTGGTGCCTGTAACAGCTATCCGATCATGATCGAGGGTGCAGTCCGGCTCCACTAGCATCGATCATAAGAGATCTATATCAAAATAGTCGGATCTGGGCTCAAGGTTAATCCATTCCTAATTTATTTCTAAGTCCTGTTTCAAGATTGCCATGTGACTAGTTATCCTGACTTAGGCGTTTATGCCCAGTCTGGGCTGCTAGTGACAGAACTTCACGAGATCTGTGTACTCTGCTCCTGGTTTTTGTGTGCTAGTAGCATCCTTCGTTTGCTAGTGGCTGTATTTCACTTAGTCCTGCTAGCATTCGAGTTACTAGTCTGGCCGGCTGGTAGATTTAACCCACTAATGGTGTTGCATCTAAGTCCTGGCTCTACCAGTTGCTTACTGCTTTTAACTATCAGCTCGAAGCCTCAGCTATAGTCCTCTATGTATCACTAGTATAGGATAGATGTGCAATAGTATTGTTACAAAATCGCAAAATCTAGGTGTGAATGCATAGACGGCATATCAACGGAGGCATTCAGACTTCTGGAAGGTCTGAGAATGTTCTGCCTACTAGCCTCAGTCTGCAGTTTTACCCACATATCTGGTGAGTTTCACTGTGCTAGCTCAGTGGACTTTGTGGCAGTGCCAGCACCACCTAGCAAATCCTGCACCTTGTCAGGGGCTTGGGAGTTACTATAGATTACAGTATCAGCTTCTTCTAGAAGTGTGACATATCTGTTCTTTTTCGATTCTTAGTCAGTCTTCAGTCTTGGAGTCTGTGAAACTATGTGATATGTATTGTTCATCATAGATAATTGTCTAGATGCATGTATATTAGTCCAACCTGCAGAGACTGAGGACTCACCTTTAGGAGACATGGTCAAGCAAGAGAAATCAAACCCTTGTTGACCTAATCTTTTGCCTCCTCAATTTTAGTCATAGGTGGCACCACTTTGTTAGTGGGCCCTACTGACCGAATGTTCTTGAAGTCCTTTCTCTTAGGACAATCCTTGCTCATGTGACCCTTTTCATCACAGTGGAAGCATCTTCCTTCTGCTCATCATCAATCAATCTCCATTGGCTTACCCACCCCTCCATATGTCATCCACTGACCAGTCCTGGCATCCCAAATCACCCCTATGTTAGCCATCAGCTTTGGAGCTGAGTAACTTGTCACCCCAGTAGTGGCTTTGCCACTGGGGTGTTGTTGTTGGGTGTTGGGGTGGGAGTCCTTCTTCTGCCCATCCCAGGGCATGCTGGTGGTCTGGTCGAAGACCCACTTGCATTGGCATTCCTCATACATTTGTGAGATCCGCTCTTTCCACTCTAGATATGAATGTGGGATGTTGATGCCCATATTGAAGATGAAAGTCATATAGGAGCTTAGTACTCCTAGACAAATGGCCTTCATCATAGCACCATGCTCATGCTCATCAGTTCATCAGCTCACCAATTTGGCCTCTTCTTCCAGCTTCTGGAAGTAATGGGAGGTGGGCTGCATTCCCATTTGGAGGTCAAACATTTGCTTCTTATGAACTTCCTCAATGGTGGGGTCTCAGAATTGATATGAGATCAGATCAACAAAGTCATCCCAAGTGGGATATTGGAAGTGGGCAGCAGTTCCATTGTAGGAATCACCCACCCAGAATTTGGGTCTCTTGTAGACCCACCAGTCCTTGGCAGCCTCTTCAAAGTGAGAGGTCATGAATAAAACCAGATGCAATGGTACCTGGAAATAATGCTGGAACACTTTGAAGTAGATGATACAATTGCCCACAAAGTGTTCAATGTCATCATGGTCCCCTTTGAATGGGAGAGAGGCCTTGACGAGGACAGGTTTTATGCCCAGATATGGGGCATTATTGAGAGTGTTCCCAATGGGATTGAGGATTGGGTTGGATGGGCCTCTTCTAGGGAACGGTCTTGGGATCGAGAAATGATCTGGCCTTGGACCCAGGTAGCCTCTAGGTGGCTCAGTGGGTCTGCCCCTGTCTGGCTCCTTCCCCTTGTCATTGTCGCAGAGGTAGTCCATCATCCTCTTCTTGGTGGATTCCTCCCTTGTGAGTTCTTCGCGCATTTCTGCAATGCACTTTTCTTTCTTGGCTAGTGCAGTTTTTGTTGCTTGCCAGAGTTTCACTGTTGTGGCTGTAGTATTTGATGGCTCTGCAGGGACATTGTCAGCTTTCATGTCTTCTCCTGCATCTGTGAAGAGAAGACTACCACCCTGGTAGGGGTGATAGCCAGGGAGTCAGGCAGGGGTCATGGGTTTGTGACCAGGGTGTTAGGGGGGTAGTCAGGATAATTTATGTATTGGGGCTGGGAGTAGCCCAGCCCATCATAGTGTCCATACCTGTATCTAGCTCCTTCAAATGTTGATATTGGGTCCATTCTCCTCTCTTTTGGTGAGCTCTAATCGTCATAACTGTTGAAGGGAGTTACTCAACTCCCATTGTTCCTCTGCCATCCTTGGGTGTAGCCCTGGTATCATATCGCTGATAGTGAGGTGATAAAGTTCCTGGTTCCTGTTGGCATATATCTGGGCCTGAATTGTGGTATTGGGGTTCAGACCTCATATTGGTTCACCCCGGTTAAGGGTAAGCTACTTGTCCATGTTAGAATTGCACTTGGGCCAGGCCATTCTGGCTTCAACATTGGCTTGCCTGAGGTCCCAGGTGATGGATGTAATAGGACTGAGGATTTCTTGGTCGATAGCTGCAAGGGCAGGCCAATTTGACTTGTCCCATCAGGATTGAAGGGACTGTCAGGGGTGAGAGGGAGGCGAGTAAGCAGGACGAACTTGGTTTCAGAGTTTGAGTCTCTACTGGAGTCTGAGAAAGAGAGTTCAATGATGGGGAGCGAGGATGAGAAGTCTGAGTTCCCTCTAGGCCAAGGGTCTCTTTCTCAAGCCCAGGGTCCATAAGAGTGGTTTCGATCCACATCAGGATCATTGGAGTGTAAGGCCCTGAGGTAGGGCTGAGTGAGAGTTGGAGAGTGGGGGTAAGAGGGTAGGGAGTATGGGGGCAGGGGGTCATTGTTCTGAGCCCAAATGTTCCATGCATATTCCTTGGCCTCAGTGGTGGCAGGTCATTCCAGCCAGTAGGTTGCAGGAATTATTTCTGTGGAATTCTGATTGGTGTCCTTGGAGGAGGACAAAGCTGTTGAGGAGGCCCTGAAGCTGACCTGAGGGCAGGATAATGGAGCTGCCTGCCTCTCTTATTCCCAGTCTGACAGAGGGTATCCTCCTGGGAAGGACATGTTTGAGGTGTAGAGGGGGATGGGGAGGAAGTTGTGGTCAGCGGGATCACCTTTCTTGGTGAAGAAGGATATGTGCTTCTTCTTTATATGCTAGTATTAGAAGAGCTGTGAGGATTATAAGAATTGCAGCGCTGCTGATTGTGGCACCAAGAGTGATTGTTCATTGGTTTTCATTGTTTTTGGGCATAGGTTGGTTGCATCTTTATGGCTGGTGTAGAAGATACAGGAGGATACCTTTCAACTAGTGTTATGGCCCTGTCTAACATGTGACTTGGGATGTAAGCTTCTCTCTGGGCTGTCTCACATTTGGACAATCACTGTTACGATTTTTCCATTATCTTATCTTATCTGAGTCATACCCATGACTCATCCATCTAATCTATTCACGAATCTGACTTGTATCCAGCTACTCACCAGCTACTACCCTAATTCTCACCATCTGTCACCCCAGATGCTTTCTATTGGTTGTATGATCCTCCCAGACCACCATACTTCAACACCATTTATGTATGGACTCTAGCATTTCATCTATATATAACGCCATAGAAATAGTATATAAACAGAGTAAACTACATAGTTGTACTCTATCTCTTGACTAAATTCAAATCATATACTCCTTACTCACACTACACTAAAGACTGAAAGCTTCTATCTCTCAACTTGGGTAACTGTTCGAATGCATAACAGCCCAGAGGGATCAGCTGATGTCCCAAGTCATGTGCCCAAGGTGGTGCCTAACATTAGTCAAGAGATTCCCTTGCTTCTTCAATGCTAGCCATAGAGAAGCACTTCTTCATGCCTGAAGAAGAAAATAACTGACAAGAACCCAGAACCATCTCCCTTGGTGTCGCTATTAGCAGTGCCATTCTATTAACCTTTTTTATGGTCCTCACCGTTTTACTATACGAAGAAGAAATTTGAGCCTTGCTCCAGCAAAGGCAGGCTTGACAACCCCAACCCCAACCCCAACCCCCTCGACACCCAGACCATGTCATTCCCTGGGAGTTACCCCCTGCCTGACTGGGAGAACGAGAGGTGGTACCACTTGTCCACCCCCATGCCCAGTTCACAATTGCCTCCTCCTCTGAGGGGAGCACCGATGTTGAGAGGCCCCTGACTCCTGGGCCCTTCTCTGCCTGCACACATAATGCACAGGCAGTTCTACTCTGGTATGGGATGGAACAACCCACCGCCGCTGTCACAGCGGCCCAGGAATATGCGTGGGACATTCAGACTGTGCTCGATGACCCCCGCCCCCTTACACCGGCCCTCCCCCTCGTCTCCCAACCCCTGCCCTCTGCCAGCAACACTGGAGGGTACGATCTTGATCCCCATCACCAGACAGCAACAACGGGTCCTACCACAGACCCTGAAACCCCGACAATCCCACAATGGATCATAACCACCCCTATGGTCTCTGAGGCCATGAAACCTGGCCCTAAGGAGGGTCAATCTCCACCTCCTCACTCCCCATCATTGAAATCTCCAATGACGAGTCTGACAGAGAGTACGACGCCCCAACCCTGGCCCCTCCCCATGCCCCTGATGTCCCCTTCAACCCGAATGGAGGGGACTTCATCTGGCCTGACCTCTCTGAGGTTGACTGAAGAATCTTTGGTCCCTTCTGGACTGCTGCGTGGGAGGTTCAACATTGAGATGTTGAAGCCCGAGACCTCTGGGACAAGCCCAGACTGGAGATGGATGAGTGGTTGGCCCTCAACCAAGGGGACCCCATTTGAGGCCCCAATCGAGCTGCCACCATCAATGCCTGGATTCGCACCAACCATGACCGGAGCATTTTCCACCCCTCCACTAGGGATTTATTTCCAGGGCTTTGAGCCTGGGATCCAGAGGAGCAGAGGGAGTTGGAGCAAACCCTCCAACACTTATGGAGGCTGAAGGTGGCAAGAGAGGAGTGATTGGGGGCAAAGGCCCCAGTACAATACGTTAACCTACGATACAGATTATTATGGCAGGCTGGACTATCACTAGCCCCAGTATGAAATATATCCAGATCATCCCCCAGATACCCTGGTCATGAACCCACGACCACTTCCCAACTCACCCCTGCACTATCAGGTGCGTCACCAAGGTTACCACCCCTATCAGGGTGGTAGTCTTCTCTTCATAGGAGTGGGAGAAGACATGGAAGCAGAAGGAGCCCCTGCAGGAAATGCCACTGCAGGGGCATCAAGAACCCCTGCCACAGCAGAAGAAATCCATCAGCAGACGAAAACTGCACTGATGGAAAAGGAAAGGCGCATTGCGGAAATGCATGAGGAGCTCGACCAGGAAGAATCTGCCTGCAAGATGATGACAGATTACCTCCATGATCAAGAGAAAGGGAAGGAGCCAGAGAGGGGAAGACCATTGGGTGAGCCACCAAGAGGCTATCTGAGTCCATAGCCAGATTGTTATTCAATCCCAAGACTGCCCCCTGGCAAGGGTCCTCCTGACCCTATTCCTAACCCTGTCGGGAATGCCGCCACTGATGCCCCATACTTGGGCATCAAGCCAACTCTTGTCAAGGTCCCTTCCCCATTCAAGGGGGACCACGACAATATTGAATGCTTCATAGGCAATTGCATTGCCTATTTCAAAGTGTTCCAACACTACTTCCAGGTGCTGTCACATCTGGTACTATTCACGACGTCCCACTTCGAGGGCACCACCAAGGACTGGTGGGTCTACAAGAGACCTAAATACTGGGTTGGCGACTCATACGATGGGACTGCTGCCCATTTCAGATACCCCAACTGGGCCAACTTCATCAACCTAGTCACACAACAATTCCGGGATCCCGCTATTGAGGAGATCCATGAGAAGCAGATGTTTGATCTCCACATGGGAGTGCAGCCCGCCTCCCACTATTTCCAGAAGCTTGAGGAAGAAGCCAAGCTAGCAGGCCAAAGGACTGATGAAGCCAAGCACAGGGCCATGGTAAAGGCGGTATGACTAGGAGTCTCTAGTTCGTATACCACCTTCATCTCTAACATAGGCATCAACATCCCGTGCTCATACCCCGAATGGAAGGAATGCATCCTGAGGATGTATGAAGAGAGACAGCAGAAGTGGGTCTTTGACCAGACCACTAGTATGCCTCAGGATAGCCAGAAGCAGGGTCCACATCCCCAACAACAGCAGCCCAGCAGCAAGAATACCGCTGGGGTGACAAGTTCCTCAGCCCCAAAGCCGACTGCTGGCAGCAGTACCAGTCATGATGCCAGGACTGGTCAGTGGATGACATACAGAGGGGCAGAGAAGCCCATGGACTTAGACTGGCAACAAGCCAAGGGGCGCTGCTTCAGGTGCAACAAGAAAGGTCACCTGAGCAAGAATTGCCCTATGAGAAAAGAGAAGAATGTTGTGAGATCCCTGGGGCCCACTGACAAAGTTGTGCCGGTTACGTCCAGGATTGAGGAGGTAAAAGACTAGGTCAACAAGGGTTCGATTCCCCTTGCTCGACCAAGTCTAAAGGTGAGTCCTCAGTTTCCATGGGTCAGACTGACTATTATGATAACAGACTATTACATACAAAAAACAATATACTCATCATGACTTCACAGACCCCAAAGCCGAAGATGAAACAAGAATCAACAAACAAAAACAGGTATGTCATCCTTTTAGAAGACGCTGACACAAGTATCTGTAGTGACAATTCCCGAACCCCCGACGAGGTCGAGCGGCGGGACTTGCCAGGTGGTGCTGGTGCTGCCATGAAGTCCAATGAGCATAGCTCACTGGATACGCTGCTGAGCAATCAGCGACAGGTGGAGACTAGTAGACAGGACTCCCTCAGGCCTCCCAGAAGTCTGAACGTCCTAGCATCCTCCTCGAGCAGAGGAACAAGTCCACCAACCTTGCCAGGGTCAGCAGGGGACCAGGATAGCACCTCTAACTAAGGCCAGAACTGAAACCCCAGACTACCCAGTCCAGGAGGAAGACAACCTGATGAGGCTGAGTACCCAAACAGACTGGGTAGCCTAAGGATCAATGCCAAAAGGAAGGAAGTCGCTAGTGTCCAGGCAATAGAAAGGGGGCAGTTGTACCCAAACAATGGGTGCGATGGTAGCACTAGCTGGGAGTCAATGACCAAGGAAATTCAAACTCCATCGAAAGTGGTGCCGGCCAAAGAACACAGGAGTACTGACCAGGGATATGAAGGCAAGCTGGCCAACAAATTCCCATCAGCAGCTGTACTCTGCCAGGGGATATCCCATGCTTGGGAACCCGCTAGCACCCAGGCGGTAAAAAGGGGGCATTTCAGTAGAACTACCATCATCGAAGTACCCAATGAAGAAGATGACTGTTATGCACCGACTTGGGCACGTGACTTGGGACAGTCAGCTGATTCTCTCTGGGCCGTTACGCGTTCAAACGATCACCCAATTGAGAGAACTACGCTAATAGTCTTTAGTGTAGTGCGAGTAAGAGGTTTATAGTTGTTAATTAAAACAAGAGATAGAGTACAATGGTCTAATGTACTCTGTTTATATAGTATTTCTACGGCGTTATATTTAGATGAAACGCTACAGTCCATGCACAAATGGTGTCGAAAGAGGGTGATCCGGGAGGATCATAGAACCAATGGTAATTGTCTGGGGTGACAGACGGTGAGAACGAGGGTGGTATTCGGCAAATAGCTGGATACGAGTCGGTTTCTGGGCTAGATTAGATGGATGAGTCATGGATATGACTCGGATAAGATAAGATAACGGAAAAATCATAACAATGACATGGCTTTTCAACTCTGGCAATCTAACCAATCCAAAGCCAGTACCCCGATAAGCAAAGACTTCTGAACACAAGGGGAAGTACTGACTCAAAGCCTTCCGAATGCACAGGGAAGCACAGAACCCAATGCCTATCTTAACAAGAGGGTATCAGAAACTTCCGAATGTATGGGGAAGTACAGAACACTGGAAGTTCCTCAATGTACTGAGGGATAAGACAAGACTTCCAAATGTATGGGGAAGCAGGATGATCACCAATGGTACAGACCATTCAGGATTGATTGGACTCTGCATGCCGTTTGCAGCTCCAAGAATTTGGCAGTCACCAAAGCAGTTCTCTCCATTTGGGTTCATCCCAAATGTCTTGGAGAGATAGATGATGAGCTCATTCAGAGCTTGAGAACAGGAGGGAGCCTTGCCTGAGAACAGCTCTATGAACTACATGAACTGATCTGCTATATCCGCAGTACCAAAAGCTCAGAATGAGACTTCTTGGTGGATATCCAGATTTCCCCATGTACTGGGAAACAGACATTGACAACCCATGCATTGTTGGATAGTGGCTGCACTGGCAGCTCTATCAATCAAACCTATGTCCAACAACACTGGCTGGACACAAGAAAGGCTGCTGCCCCAATACCAGTCTATAATGCCGATGGAATGCGCAACAAGGCAGGGGATGTCACAGAATTCATGGAACTCCGAATGACCATTGGAGACCACAGTGAACGAATTGACCTTATGGTCACTGACTTGGGCTCCAAGACTATGTACTTGGATCATGACTGGCTTAAACGCCACAATCCTTTTGTTAACTGGAAGGCGGGAACCTTGACATTCGGATGATGTCATTGTGTTCAAAATCGCTTCACTCTGCCAGATGCAGATGAAGAAGATTGATGAGATGAAGAGCTGGAAGAAGACGAAGGTATTCTTGCCATCAATATGCAAGAGGAAATCATCCTTTGCGCTGTCCATCATGTGAATGAATTGGCAGTGGCCACAAACACAGAAAAACTGAAACAGATGTTTGAGGAGCTCATACCTCCTCAGTATCAGAGCTTTAGAGACTTATTCTCAAAAGAAAGCTTTGACAACCTACCTGAAAGAAGACCCTGGGACCACACAATCGAGCTGGTCCCCAATGCGAAATCAACTCTAGACTGTAAAGTCTACCCGCTCAACAGAAACGAGCAAGAACAGCTGGACAAGTTCTTGGATGAGAACTTAGACTCAGGACGAATCCGTCCCTCAAAATCCCCATTTGCATCCCCTTTCTTCTTTGTCAAGAAAAAGGATGGTTCACTACGACCGGTTCAGGATTATCGAAAACTGAATGAAATGATGATTAAAAATCATTATCCCCTTCCACTAATCTCCAAACTCATTGACAAACTATGAG
The DNA here is from genome assembly GCA_030407005.1 of Desarmillaria ectypa. NCBI lineage: Eukaryota > Fungi > Basidiomycota > Agaricomycetes > Agaricales > Physalacriaceae > Desarmillaria > Desarmillaria ectypa. Next base: position 840,206 of record JAUDYN010000010.1, read on the forward strand.
GAGCCAAGTATTTCTCCAAACTGGATGTTCATTGGGGATACAACAATGTCCACATCAGAGATGGAGACGAAGAAAAAGCTGCTTTCAGGACTACTAACCAGGGACTCTTCAAGCCAACAGTCATATTCTTCGGGCTCATGAATTCACCAGCCACATTCCAGTGGATGATGAACAACATATTCAAGGATTTGATCACCAGAGGAAAAGTCACCATTTACCTCGATGATATTCTCATATTTACAAAATCCTTGACTGAACACTGAGAAATAGTATGACAAGTTCTCCAACATCTTTGAGAAAACAAACTATTCCTCAAAGCCGAGAAATGTGAGTTCGAAGTACTCGAAACTGAATACCTAGGGGTCATCATCAGCGAAGATGCCATTCGCATGGACCCAGTCAAAATTGCAGGCATAGCAGAATGGCCCACTCCAATGAAGAAAAAGGAACTGCAATCGTTCTTAGGATTCACAAACTTCTACCAGAAGTTTATCTGTGACTACTCCAAAATTGTACATCCCCTTACCCAGTTAACCAGAAAGGTAGACTGGATGTGGGGATCTGAACAAGAACAAGCATTTAGACAACTCAAGAAGTTGATGATGACAAACATAGTTCTTACGATTCCCTCAGATGATGGAAAGTTCTGAGTAGAAGCTGATGCTAGTGACAGTGCCATCAGTGCCGTTCTGAGTCAAGAACAGAATGGGAAATGGAGACCCATCACCTTCATGTCAAAAGCACTCATGGTCACGGAGCGTAACTATGAAATCTATGACAAGGAATTGCTAGCAATCATGCTAGCCCTAGAAGAATAGTGCCATTATCTCATGGGTGCCAAAGAGACCATTGAGATCTGGACTGACCACCAAAATCTCCAATACTTCTGGAAACCCCAGAAGTTAAACCACCAACAAGCTTGGTGGGTCACCGAATTAGCAGAATACCACTTTGTCCTTCAACACAAAGCTGGAACCATGAACAAGAAGGCTGATCTTCTCAGTAGATGAGATGATCACGATCAGGGAAAGGAAGACAATCAAGATGTTGTCATCCTTTCACCAGAACATTTCCAGGCATTGATACTGCCTACAACCGAAGAATGGACCACACGTATAAGAGACGCAACAAGACAAAAGGACCAGTGGGACCAAGGGATCGAGAAACCCCTCAACCACGAGCAGGGAATCATCCAGAAGGACGAACTCCTGTGGTATGATGGATGAGTCTATATTCCCAATGACTCTATACTACACAGTGAGATCATTTCTCAATATCATGATCACATCACCACCGGACACCCAGGAATCACCAAGACCAAAGAACTCATTCTTCGTGAGTATTGGTGGCCAAAAATGAAAAGAGACATTGAGTTCTACATCAAAGGATGTGAGACTTGTCAAAGAATGAAAAGTGACATGCAGGCCAAGGCTGCACCTCTTCATCCCAATGCCATACCCAACACTCCATGGATGCACATTTCAGTCAACATGGTTACTGGACTCCCAGAGTCAGAAGGATTTGATGCTCTACTCATCATTGTAGACCGATTCTCCAAGAATATCCTCCTCATTCCATGCAATGAGGAGTTATCCGCTGAAGGATGCACCTTAATGCTTTGCAATCATGTATATGCAAAACATGGGATGCCACAGGTGGTCATATCAGACCGAGGACCACAATTCGTCTCAGCATTCATAAAGAAACTTTACCAAATGCTGGACATTACACAGAATGCCTCAATAGCATATCATCCTCAGACTGATGGACAGACAGAGAGGGTCAACCAGGAGGTTGAAAAATATCTCTGCATCTTTGTCAACCATTGACAGACTGACTGGGTAGCATGGCTACCACTCGCCAAATTCGCCCACAATAACTGAGTACACTCGGCTACGGGCAAAAGTCCTTTCATGGTCCTATACAGACGGAATCCATGACTCATTCCTGAGTCCATTCAGAAAACCAGCTTTGCGAATCCTGCAGCTGTCGACTTTACAGAAACTATGGCCAAGGTCCATAAAAAAGTCCATGACACCTTGGAAAAGGCAGTGGCACAAATGAAAGTGCAATATGACAAAAGGAAACAGTCACCATGACAATACCAAGTCGGTGATAAGGTGTGGCTCGACACCGCCAACCTTCATCTTCCGAGACCCAAAAAGAAGCTTGATGACAAACGAACGGGACCATTTGAGATCGTTGAAAAGTCAGGGGCAGCAGCATACAAACTGAAACTGCCACCCCACTGGAAGATTCACCTCCAGTTCAATGAGAAACTGTTGACTCCGTACATTGCACCTTCATTCCCAAATCAAGAACAGCTGCTGCCTCCTCCTCTGGACCTCGTTGACAGTCAAGAAGAATATGAAATTGAAGAAGTTTTGGATTTGCACACAAGAAAGGTATACTTCAAAAGAGGACAACCATCCAGAGAAGTCACGGATTACTTGGTCAAGTGAAAAGGGTGGACCTGGGAACACAATTCATGGGTCCAAGAAAACGAGATGACAAATGCATTGGAAGCAATCCAAGAGTACCAGGCCAGCATAAACTGCACCATATACACTCCAAAAATCACAACCAAGGACAAAGTAGTGGTCAAGATACTGGACCACGAATACTCAGAACACAGCGACATAGCCTACCTCACCAAAAGAAAAGATGGATATACCAAGTGGATGGTTAATCCAGATGAAGAAATATGGAAGAAACTGATTGATCAGTACTGGATCAGTCAAATCGCAACACAGTTCAACACCCCTATAGAAGAGCCTTAGCAGTCAGGATAACTGCTTTAACAAGGGGGTAATGTTATGATTTTTCCATTATCTTATCTTATCTGAATCATACTCATGACTCATCCATCTAATCTATCCACGAATCTGACTCGTATCCAGCTACTCACCAGCTACTACCCTAATTCTCACCATCTGTCACCCCAGATGCTTTCTATTGGTTGTATGATCCTCCCAGACCACCATACTTCAACACCATTTATGTATGGACTCTAGCATTTCATCTATATATAACGCCATAGAAATAGTATATAAACAGAGTAAACTACATAGTTGTACTCTATCTCTTGACTAAATTCAAATCATATACTCCTTACTCACACTACACTAAAGACTGAAAGCTTCTATCTCTCAACTTGGGTAACTGTTCGAACATGTAACAGCCCAGAGGGATCAGCTGATGTCCCAAGTCATGTGCCCAAGGCGGTGCCTAACAATCACCCTTTAAGTAGAGAGGTGGGCTCAGTCTTTGGTGCAGTGTAGTAGAAGGTATATGAATGCAATTTAGTCAAAAGATAGAGTACAAAGGTGGAAACTACTCTACTTATATACTGAAAGTATGGTATTTATTAATAGATGAAACAGTATAGTTCATGAGAGAACAGTGTGTAGGTCAGATGGATTATGGATGAATAAGAGTGAATGGGAGCATGAATTGATGAAACTAGGGTGGTCATCAGTGAATACGTTGATACTAACTGAGATAAGATATGTGGTGTTATGGATATAATGAAATAAGATGGAAAAATCATAACAGCTAGATGAAGTTCAATTGGCCTTATGCCTCCCCCTGTTGAGGTTTCTCATTAGTTTGATCCCAAAGCTGCCAAGGGTGTCCAAAACATTCATACTGCTTTATTAGATATGAGTGATACTATTGTTGTCTACACTGGTGAAATTATTTCAAGTGATAGTGTTGTCTCTGCCAACATGTCAGATATCAAGAGATATTGATTACTGGGGAGGCTGTCCCTATAATCAAAGGACCGGGAGCTTCAGTCCTTGCAGGAACCACAGTTCTTGGTCCACAGTCACTGTATGTCTGCTTGTCAAAAACTGTTCAAGACAATTCCTTAGCAGAACTGCACCACCTCACTATAGAGGCATGTTCATCTCAAGCCCATATCCAGGACACAGCTGATTGGATTGCACAATGAATCATCTCCATTATACTCAGTGTCACTTCCATTGTGTTCCTCATGTGGGCACTGGTCCTCCCATACTATACATGTATTGCATCCCAAAAGCCACCATTCTTGCTGATCTTCAGATCATCTGCTGCTCTACAACATGCATGTTATTATCAACAAGACAGGTGTAATAGGCCAGCTACAAGCCTGGTCTCTTTCTCCATTTCATACCCTGTTGTCACTCCACTTGTTTCACTGTTCCTGCCTTATTTGATATTGTCTATTTGATATTAGTTAGTAGTATAAAAGAGCTATGTACCACTGTAGTAGCTCAGGTTTTTTTGCAATTAACCAGCCTTTACACCTATCATTATTTGTATCAAGCTCCTTGTGAGAGCCCATGACTTTCACCATCCTCTCATATTTTTGACAGCTCCATTGGCTGTTTCTCTGCTTATTTCTATATCTATCTCTCAACTACATCTGCACTTTTTCCTCTAAACACTTCTATCTCTCTCTTTCTGTTGTATCTCTGGAAAACCTATGGCTTAATTATTTGAGGCCACTCTGATTTTGACACCTGAACCCTCTGTCTATTTACTGGGGTGTCTCATTATGCTTTGCACAGCTGCTGCAACACTATTGCAATAGGGCAGGTCTCACCAAGAGCAGAGAGTCTCTTGTCTGAGTTATCTGGTGAGCTATCATCAGCTGTTCATCATACTAAAATTCAGGCAAAACACAGCACTGTGAGTGCTCAGGACTCTGATCCTGGTCTGGCTGCAAGCCATGTTCCAGCATCTGGAAAAGCCATGCTGAGAAACTCCCTCTCATATATGTATATGTGGAGGAGGAGAAGTCATACCCTTCTGACTCAGAGGATAATGATAATATCAGTCTCCAAGGGAATCTGACTGCTGCAAATATTTCAAAGAAGAATTTATATTGTAGTAATATAGAAGATGAAAATGAATTTGATACATCTAGCACTAGTATGGAATCTGAGAAAGCATCAAGTAAGACAGGTACTGAGAAACCTCCCTCTGCCCAACCAGCAAGGCTAGTAAGGCTTTGCTGTACTCAGAGCTTAGATGACCTGAGTAGGCATACAGTTCACTTTAAGGAATAACATGAAACAAGAAAGCTTACCAAGGAGCAAGCTTTTACAGTTAGAGCTGCAGAGCATAATCTGACAGCTAAACAGCATGAAATCCTGGTAAAACATCAGGATAGGATCACTTGAGAACAGATTCAAAACCAACCTGAGACCCATAATGCAACACCAGACCCCAGTTTCTATGTTACAAAGGGAAAATTCATTGACTATAATCAGGAGATTGATGATTTGGAATTGGATATTGAGGCTCAACATGAGACACTCAATAACTAGAACCAAGTTCATAATGAGGTACAGGAATCACTTGATGGTGACTTGGATGAACCTGAAATGGAGACACATCATGATGATGAATTCATGGCCATCAGAAAATCTTTGAAGCAGACCAAGGATTCTGGCAAGTCTAAGGCTTTATGAACTGAGAAACTAATTGGTAGAACTGGCCAATATGATATTCTCAACATTGGAGAAACTTCAGATGAAGACTTTGACAATCCTGAACCCGAAAAACATCAGAAAAGGCCTAAGAAATCAAAGAAAAGGATTTCAAAGAAGAAGAATGTTTATGATCTTGAGCCATTGGCCAGTGCATTTGATCATCAAATGAAAGAAGTCATTCAGGACAAATCTAAGGCATCCTCCAGTAGCTATCAGGAGTGAAGACATAGCTCTACTTGTCTGACAGACCAGCTTCTTGGCAAATGTTCTACAAGTTGGTAAATCCAAGAAGAAGCATTCAGAAAAGAAGAAAGTTTCACCAGAATGAAAATGAAAGCTTAACAAAAAGAAGAATGAGAAATGGAAATACTGGTGACAGACTAGCTCTTCTGATTCAGAGCCTTCAAGCTCTGATTCTGACTACTCATTCTCTTCTCCATCAGACAGTGATCCATCAGAGTCAGATGTGAGCTTATCAGGCCCTAGTAATAGATTATTATTAGATCCAGACTCTTTAGAATCATCAGATTTATCTCACCATAGTCATCACCATCACTATCATAGAAGGCATGGACCTTATCATTGACATGACCATAGTCATAAAAGAAATAAATGAGGTCAGAAAAGGCTAATTCAGCCAATTCCTCCAACTCCATATGATGGTACTGCAGATGGTGAGAAATTTCACTGCTTTACAATAGAAATGACTCAGTTCTGCAAAGAAGGTCAGGTGTCTTGAGATGAACAAGTATTCTTGGCATCACATTACCTGAAAGAAAAAGCCCTCTCATACTTCATTCAGAAGGTTTCCAAGAATCATGCAGAATGGACTCTATTGACATTCTTATGTGGGATGTTCAATGCTTATTTTCCTCTGAATTATCATAGTCAACAATATGATAAAATAAAGAGATATTATTAAAATGATCATACTGTTTTGGAATATGTTTATGAGCTTGAAACTTTATATGGACTTGTTGGAGTTACTAGCAAACATAAACATGTCATCAAACTTTGGGATGGGTTTCAAAAAGAGATGCAACAAGAACTTCACCAGGCAAAACTGAATAAGGAAGTTCATAGTTGGCATTGCATTGTTGAAGAAGCTGAACTTATTGAGATGGCTGATCTTGAGGCTGCACCCTGCATAAAGAAAAAGAAGCCATCACAAAAAGGTAACAATAGCTATAGTAATAGAAATAATGGAACCTTATTAAAGAAGAATAAGCATAATAATAATAATAAAAGCTATTCTCACTATAAGAATGAACTCTGAAATAGTGGATCTGCACCATTAGGTCATTTTACAGGTCATAACCAGGCATCATCATCATTCAAAGGAGGCTCAAGCAATAAGCCTCACAATGCTGGACATAATAGAGAAGGTGGAAAGCCTTCAACATTATCCAGATCTGGCAAGATGTTGGACAGTAAGAAAGCAGAATTAATAGCTGCTAATAAATGTTTCAATTGTGAGAAAGTTGGACATATGGCTCAGAACTGTCCTCGTAATGATACAGTCAAGTCCAATAATAAGAAAGGACCATCAGGATTCTCAGCACATAGCATGCATTATGAATTAGCTGATGAAAACCTTCAGAATCTTGTTAAAACTACAGAAATGGTGGATCATATCTCAATTGGAATGATGTTCATGTCTAATGAGGAAGATGGTCAGTCACAGCCCAAGCATTCATCTAATGAAGACATTCCAGACCTTGAATCTATTTTAGAAACAGATAATTTGGAAAGTTCTGATTATGAATTGGATAGGGAGTGGGTATTATGAGCACTTGGAGAACTCTATACCTCACCTGATGTGTCTGAAAATAAGGCTGAATCTTCAGTGGCAAGCTCTGATACTTTGAATAAATCAGAATTGAATGATCTAGAAGCCTTTATTAGTGATTTTGAAAGTATAAAATGCAATGAGACCTTACCAGTTCCTGGAATTGAGAATTTTAGCCTTCCATGATCTGAAAAAGATGCACATTCCAAGGACTGCAATGGTGAATCATTGTACTGCTAGGCAGATAATGCAAAGGAAGTCTTTGAGTATCCAGAAACAGGATATTCAGACTTTATTTTGTATCATGTAATAAATCCTCACTGGTGTCCTAATAGCATTGGTGATTTCTATCAATATGCAGCTGAGATAAGCCTAAACTATGATGCACTATATCTAGGAGATCAGCTTCATTGGAGAGCAGTGAGCTCTTATCGCTTTGATGTGTTTTGTCTAAACAATAATATATTTACTATTATGGATACTGAATCAGAACATGGTGAACTCACAATTTTGGCATCTCTACTTCGAAATCTGAAGTTCTGAATTAGTGCTTAGTATGCAAAGCAATGTGCAAGACTGCTTGCACTGTCATTTGATTCTGCAAAGTGGTTTAGCAAGTCCTCAGAACTTGGAGATGCTTTTATTCAAGGATTACACTTTACTCTGAGCCATGGCATCAGTAATTACCCCAACTTGAAGGAATTAGGCTTTAATGAGAGCCAAGTTTCACCCTATAATTGGTTCAGCATAATCTAAAAAGTTCAATCAGACAAGCTTATAATTATAGACCAGTCTAACCTTACAATACTTCAAATTGATGCTATAAGACTTGAAAACCTATACTTTGATGCTATCAGATAGTTATTGAAGAACTTAAAGGCATTTCTGGCTATGCAATATGAGTCACTTCTTTTTGATGAGCTTCATTTTGAAAAACTAAAGCATGCTGAAGCTACCAAAATCAGATCTGAGCAATGGTGACTTCAAAGAATAGAAAATGTACTGTTATGATTTTTCCATTATCTAATCCTATCTGAGTCATATCCATGACTCATCCATCTTATCAACCATCGATTCTGACTCATATCCAACCACTCACCAACTGGTACCCTCATTCTCACCATCTGTCACCCCAGACATTCTCTATTGGACCAATGATCCTTCCAGACCATTCTCCTTCAACACCATTCAAGCATGGACTTTACTGTTTCAGCTATATATATCACCATAAAAACAGTATATAAGTAGAGTAAAACCCACCATTGTACTCTATCTTTTGACTAAACTTAATCTATATACCTCTTACTCTCACACACTAAAGACTATGCTTAATCCTCTAACTGGGTAATTGTTCAAATGTGTAACAGCCCAAAGAGGATAGCTGACATCCCAAGTCATGTGATTAAGTCAGTCTCTAACATTAGTTGAAAGATTTTCCTACACTTCTTTTAATGCTAGCCATAAAGAAGCATCTCCTCATGACCAACAAGGAGAACCAACAAGAACCTCGAACAGTTTCTCTTGGCGTTGCAATTGGCAGCACCATCCTTTTGACTTTTTTCATGGTCCTCGCCGTTCTAATCTACAAAGAAGAAATCCATGCCCTCCTTCACCAAAGGCACACCCAACGACTCCGACTATGACTCTGACCTTCTCAGCACCCAGAGAATGTCCTTCCCCAGGAGCTACCCCCCGCCTGACTGGGACAATGAGAGGCAATACCACTCATCCATCCCCGAGCCTGCTTTGCAATTGTGTCCTCCTCCAAGGGGATGACTGATGATGAGAGGCCCCCAACTCCAGGGCCCTCCTTCACCTGCATCCATAATGCACAGGCAGTTTTACTCAGGTACCAGATGGAATGACCCACCCCCACCCCAGCCCAGGAATATGCATGGGACATTCAGTCTCAGATCGATGATGCCCTGCCCCCATACTCCAGTCCTCCCTCTTGTCCCGCAACCCCTGCCCTCTGTCCCCACAACTGGCAGATACCACCTCGATTCTGCTCCCCCTCCTCCGACAGCGACAATGGGTCCTACCATGGACCCCAACACTCCAATGATCCCAGCATGGATCGAAACCACCCATATGGGCCCTAGGCCCATGAAAACAATTGGCCCCAAGGAGGAACCAATTCCACTTCCTCCCTCCCCATCATCGAGATCTCTGATGAGTCCAATGGGGAACTTGACACCCTGACCCCAGCCACTCCCTCTGCCCCCAACAATCCCTTCAACCCAAATGGGAGGGATTACATCTGGCCAGACCTCTCTGAAGTCGATTGGAGGTTATTTGGCCCCTTCTGGACTGCCGCCTGGGAAATTTGATGAAGGGACATAGAAGCAAGAGACCTCTGGGATGAGCCCAGACCTGAAATGGATGAGTGGCTGGCACTCAACCAAGGAGACCCCATTTGGGGCCCAGATGCAGCCACCATTGTTTGCACCTGGATAGGTGCAAACCGGGACTGAAACATATTCTGCCCCTCAGCCAGGGATAGATTTCCAGGGCTTCGAGCCCAAGACAAGAATGAGCAGAGGGAGCTGGAATGCTCCCTACAACACTTATGGTGACTGGAGGTCACAAGAGAGGAGTAGATGGGGCCAGGGGCCCCAATACAATACATTTACCTATGATACAGGTTACTATGGTGGGCTGGGATATCACCAGCCTCAATATGAAATGATTCTGGATTATTCCCCAGACACTCCAGTTGCAAACTCATGACCATTACCTGACTCGCCTCTGCATCATTGGGCATGTCACTAAGGCTACCACCCCTATCAGAGTGGCAGTCTTCTCTTTGCAGGGGTGGGAGAAGACATCGAAACCGAAAATGCCCCTGTAGGAACCACCACTGCAGGGACGTCAAGGACTCCTGCCATGGCAGAAGAAATTCAGCAGCAGACAAAAACCACACTGGCTGAAAAGGAGAAGCACATCATGGAGATGCACAAAGAGCTTGAGAGGGAGGAGTCTGCCTGGAGGATGATGGCAGATTATCTCCGCAATCAAGACAAGGGGAAGGAGCCCAACAGGGGCAGACCCTTGGAGCTGCCAAGAGGCCACCCGAGTCCCAGGCCAGATTGTTATTCAATCCCAAAACCACCTCCCGGCAAGGGTCCTCCTGACCTCATTCTCAATCCCATCAGAAATGCCACCACCAATGCCCCATATTTGGGCATCAAACTGACTCTCGTCAAGGTCCCTTCTCCGTTCAAGGAGGACCATGATGACATCGAACACTTCATAGACAATTGTATCACCTATTTTGAAGTGTTTCGACACTATTTCCAGGTGCTATCACACCTGATCCTGTTTGTGACTTCCCACTTTGAGAGAGCCACCAAAGACTGGTGGGTCTACAAGAGACCTGAATTCTGGGTTGGTGATGCCTACAATGGTACCGCTGCCCACTTCTGTTATCCTGACTGGACTGACTTCATCGACATAGTCTCACGACAATTCCAAGACCCTGCTATTGAGGAGATCCATGAAAAATGGATGTTCAACCTTCGAATGGGAGTGCAGCCCACCTCTCATTACTTCCAGAAGTTGGAAGAAAAAGCCAAGCTAGTGGGCTGATGAACCAATGAGGCAGAGCATGGCACTATGGTAAAGGTGGTACAATTAGGAGTTCCAAGCTCCTATACCACCTTCATCTCTAACATGGGCATCAATATCCTGTGCTCATACCCAGAATGGAAGGAGCATATCTTGCACATGTACAAGGAAAGACAGTGGAAATGGGTCTTCGATCAGACCACTAGTACACCCCAGGACAGACAGAGGAAGGATTCCCATCCCCAACAACAACAGCAGCCCAGCAGCAAAGCCGCCGCTGGGGTGACAAGTTCCTCAGCTCCAAAGCCGACTGCCAACACAGGAGTGAGTCGGGATGCTGGAACTGGTCAGTGGACAACATACAGAGGGGCAGGGAAGCCCATGGACATCAATCAGTGAAGGGCCAAGGGCAGATGCTTCAGATGTGATGAGAAAGGTCACCTGAGTAAGGATTGCCCTAGAAGAAAAGAGTTGAGGGATGTTTGATCCTTGGGGCCCACTAATGAAGTGGTGCCGGTCACAACCAATATCGAAGAGGTAAAAGACTAGGTCGACAAGGGTTTGATTCCCCTTGCTTGACCAAGTCTCAAGAAGGTAAGTCCTCGGTTTCCGTGGGTCAGACTAATTACTATAAACACAGACAATTTCCGGAAAATATGAATAAATATTCTATGACTTCACAGACCCCGAAGCCAAAGACCCTTCAAGAATTGAACACAAACAGGTATGTCACTCTCCTTAAAGAAGCTGACACAATAATCTATAGTGAATCTCAAGCCTCCGACGAGGTGTGGGACTTGCCAGGTGGTGCTGACACCACCATGAAGTCCAACAAGCTCAGCTCACTGGATACACTGCTGAGTGATCAGCGATGGGCAGAGGGTAGTAGGCAGGACTCCTTCAGGCCTCCCAGAAGTCCGAATGCCTCAGTATCCTCCTCAAGTGGAGGGACAAGTCCAACAACCTTGCCAGGGTCAGCAGGAGACTAGGAGAGCATCTCTAACCAAGGCCAGGAGCAGGGCCATGTGCTAGCTGGACCAGTGAGAGACCAGCCAGTAGTGCAGCTGATGGCAATGCTGATGAGATTTGCCCCAGCTGCAAAAGCTCAGTACTCTGCTGCAATGGCTAGTAGAAGCAGAACCTTGAATGCCTCAAGCCGAAACCAGACTCCTCCTGAGGCCTGGCAAGTTCCTGAGCAAACTACAGCTGAAGAACAGGGGGAAGCCACTAGCGCCCAGGTGGTAAAGAGGGGGCATGCCAGTAGAACCACCATCATCGAAGTACCCGATGAGAAAGATGACACTGCCTTTAGGTTATGGCAAACCAGCCAGTCCAAAGCCAGTACCCCAATACTCAAAGTCTTGCCTGAAAGGGAAGCACTGAATCCAAAGCCTTGCCCAACCAGGAAGCACCAAACTCAAAGCCTTGCCCAATTGGGAAGCACCAAACCCGAAATCCTGCCTAACAAGGGGGTACTGAACCTTGAAGTCCTGCCCAAAAGGAAGGCACATGATCACCAATGGTACAGACCATTCAGGATTGACTGGACTCTGCATGCAGTTTGCAGCTCCAAGAACTTGGCAGCCACCAAAGCCATTCTTTTCATTTGGGTTCATCCCAAGTGACTTGGAGAGATAACTGATGAGCTTGTTCAAAGCTTAAGAACCGAAGAGAGCCTTGCACATGAGCAGCTCTATGAACTTCATGAACTGATCCATTATATCCACAGAACCAAGAGCTCAGGATGAGACTTTTTGGTGGATATCCAGCTCTCTCCTTGTATGGGGAAGCAGATATTAACAACCTGAGCATTGTTGGATAGTGGCTGCACAGGCAGTTCTATCAACTGAACATATGTCCAACAATATCGGTTGGACACCCAAAAAGCTGCTGCCCTGATTCCAGTCTACAATGCAGATGGAACTTGCAATAAGGCAGGCAATGTAACCAAATTTGTGGAACTCTGAATGACTATTGGAGACCACAGCAAACAAATTGACCTTGCAGTCACTGACCTTGGTTCCAAAACTGTGTACTTGGGCCATGACTGGCTTAAATGCCACAACCCTTTCGTCAACTGGAAAGCCAGAACCATAACATTTGGAAGATGTCATTGCATAAAAAATCATTTCATGCTTCCCGACCCAGATGAAGAAGACTAATAGGATGAAGAGTTGGAAGAAGGCGAAAGTATTCTTGCAGTCAACATGCAGAAAGAAATCATTCTTCGAGTGGTCCACCACACAAATAAACTGGCAGCAGCAGCAAATGCTGAGAAACTGAAACAGACCTTCAAGGAGCTCGTGCCTCCTCAGTACCAAAGTTTTTGAGATTTATTCTCAAAAGAAAGCTTTGACGACTTACCCAAATGAAGACCCCGGGACCATGCCATCAAACTGGTTCCTAATGCCAAATCCACATTAGAGTGCAAAGTCTATCTGCTCAATCAAAATGAGCAAGAACAACTTGACAAGTTCCTCGATGAGAACTTAGACTCTGAATGAATTCATTCCTCAAAATCCCCATTCACCTCTCCCTTCTTCTTTGTCAAGAAAAAGGATGGCTCTCTATGGCCTGTTCAGGATTATCACAAACTGAACAAAATGACGATTAAAAATCATTATCCCCTTCCATTGATCTCTGAACTTATCAACAAATTACATGGAGCAAAGTATTTCTCCAAGCTGGACATTCAGTGGGAATACAACAATGTCCACATCAGGCATGGAGATAAAGAAAAAGCCATGTTCAGGACTAACTGGGGACTCTTTGAGCCAACGGTTATATTCTTTGGCCTTACAAACTCACCAGCCATGTTTCAGTGGATGATGAATGACATCTTCAAGGATTTAATCACTGGAGAAAAAGTTACTATTTACCTCGATGACATCCTTATTTTCACCAAATCCCTATCTGAACACCGAATCATCGTTCGGCAAGTACTACAATGGCTCTGAGAGAACAAGTTGTTCCTCAAAGCAGAGAAATGAGAGTTCGAGGTATTAGAAACCGAATACCTTAGGGTCATCATCAGCAAAGATGCTATTTGCATGGACCCAGTCAAGATTGCAGGAATCGTGGAATGGCTGACTCTCACAAAGAAAAAAGAACTTCAGTTGTTCTTAGGATTCACAAACTTTTACTGAAAGTTCATTTGCAATTACTCCAAAATCGTACATCCCCTTACCCAGTTAACTGGAAAGGTAGATTGGATGTGGGGATCAGACCAGGAACAGGTGTTCTCCCAACTCAAGAAGTTGATGACGATGAATGTAGTTCTAATGATCCACTCAGATGATGGAAAGTTCCAAGTAGAGGCTGACACCAGTGATGGAGCCATCAGTGCTGTTCTGAGTCAAGAACAGAATGGCAAATGGAGACCAGTTGCCTTCATGTCAAAAGCATTGACAGTCACCAAACACAACTACAAAATTTATGACAAAGAGTTGTTAGTGATCATGCTCGCCTTGGAAGAATGGCATCATTACCTCATGGGCACAAAAGAGACTATTGAAATCTGGACAGATCATCAAAATCTCCAGTACTTCCAGAAGCCCCAGAAATTGAACCAATGACAAGCATGATGGGTTATGGAATTGGCCAAATACCACTTTATCCTGCAACATAAAGCTGGAACCACCAACAAAAAGGCAGACCTTCTTAGCAGACAAGACAATCACAATCAAGGAAAGGAAGACAACCAAGACATAGTTGTCCTTTCCCCTGAACATTTCCAGACACTAATATTGCCCACCACTGAAGAACGAACCACACGTATAAGAGACGCAACATGACAAAAAACTCAATGGGACCAGGGGATTGAGAAGTCCCTTAACCATGAATGAGGAATTACCCAAGAAGATGAAATCTTGTGGTACAATGGACGAGTCTACATTCCTCAGGACCCCTCATTATGCAGTGAGATCATTTCCCAATATCATGACCATATCACTGTGGGACATCCAGGAATTGCCAAGACTCAGGAACTCATTCTCCAAGAATACTGGTGGCCGAAAATGAAAAGAGATGTTGAAGCTTACATCAAGGGATGTGAGACTTGTCAATGAATGAAGAGTGATATGCAGGCCAAAGCTGCACCTCTTCATCCCAATGTGATCCCTGACACTCCATGGACACATATTTCTGTCAACATGGTCACTGGCTTACCAGAATCAGAAGGCTTTGATGCCTTACTCATCATCGTAGATTGGTTCTCAAAGAACATAATCCTTGTTCCATGTAATGAGGAATTATCCACTGAGTGATGGGCATTGATGCTCTGCAACCATGTATATGCAAAACATGGAATGCTGCAGGTGGTCATATTGGACTGAGGACCCCAATTCGTATCTGCATTCATGAAGGAACTCTATCAAATGCTGAACATTACCCAGAATGCCTCAATGGCATATCATCCCCAAATGGATGGACAGACAGAGAGAGTCAACTAGGAGGTTGAAAAGTATCTCCATATCTTTGTCAATCATTGACAGATGGACTGGGTAGCATGGCTACCCCTCGCCAAATTCGCCCACAATAACTGAACTCATTCGGCCATGGGCAAGAGCCCTTTCATGGTCCTATATGGATGCCATCCTCAACTCATTCCTGATTCAATCCAGAAAACCAGTTTCGTGAATCCTGCAGCTGTCAATTTCACCAAAACAATGGCCAAGGTTCATAAAGAAGTACATGATGCTTTGGAAAAAGCAGTGGTGCAAATGAAGGCGCAATATGACAAGCAAAAACAGTCACCATGATGATGTGCTTGGTAACAGCAAGTGACAAAAGAATTAGGGAATGGCAATGAACACCAATCACACTAAACCTCTTACTACTCTACACTTAATCACCAATATTGAATTCAGGTGGTTTCAAGTACGATGGAAGCACTCTGCAGACTTCAATAATCAAGTACAATTGTCTTAAAGACATTTTATTCGTTACTAGTGAGTTTATACAAAGTACTACTCGTACTAGTGAGGTGGGTAAGACACAATTGGATAAGAGTGACTTGGTTTGAGCTACTGCGCTTGTTCTGACTGAAACTGCTTCAGACTGGTGGTGCTCTTGGCCCTATACTGCTTCCTACAAGTGATAAACACTTGACCAGTCGCACTCTTGGCTAACTAGTGGCACTCTTGGCCTAAGAATAAACTATAACTCCGAGAACTTTGCTTGAACTAACTTCAAAACACTCCGGACCTTTGCAGAACACAACAGTGACTCTAATGGACTTCAATTCAATGCAATTCTATGGGTGACTTAGCGACTATTAATCACTTCATCGAGGTTAAGCACAAAAGCCTTTAATTGGGGACACCAGTTACTACCAGTGAGGGCTCAACTGCGGGGATGGCTTGCCTGCTTTGCATGAGCGCCCATCCCACTACTTATATACTACTGAGGCAAAACTATAAATATCATCTGGGTATAGGGTATATTGGTAAGGATTTCTTGGCTAGTCATGAATAATGGTGAATAATCACACCATAGTCGGTCTAGTCTGTTTTCTTTTCAAATATTCGGTCTAGAGACTCCACAGTTGGTCTTTCCACACCCTTGGCACAACTACATGCCCTAGTAACACGGTTATATGGATATCCGGATATTGGTGCCTGTAACAGCTATCCGATCATGATTGAGGGTGCAGTCCAGCTCCACTAGCATTGATCATAAGAGATCTATATCAAAATAGTCGGATCTGGGCTCAAGGTTAATCCATTCCTAATTTATTTCTAAGTCCTGTTTCAAGATTGCCATGTGACTAGTTATCCTGACTTAGGTGTTTATGCCCAGTAGGACTTAGATGCAACACTATTAGAGGGTTAAATCTACCAGCCATCCAGACTAGTAACTCGAATGCTAGCAGGACTAAGTGAAATACAGCCACTAGCAAATGAAGGATGCTACTAGCACACCAAAACCAGGAGCAGAGTACACAGATCTCGTCAAATTCTGTCACTAGCAGCCCAGACTGGGCATAAATGCTTAAGTCAGGATAACTAGTCACATGGCAATCTTGAAACAGGACTTAGAAATAAATTAGGAATGGATTAACCTTGAGCCCAGATCCGACTATTTTGATATAGATCTCTTATGATCAATGCTAGTGGAGCTGGACTGCACCCTCAATCATGATCGGATAGCTGTTACAGGCACCAATATCCGGATATCCATATAACCGTGTTACTAGGGCATGTAGTTGTGCCAAGGGTGTGGAAAGACCAACTGTGGAGTCTCTAGACCGAATATTTGAAAAGAAAACAGACTAGACCGACTATGGTGTGATTATTCACCATTATTCATGACTAGCCAAGAAATCCTTACCAATATACCCTATACCCAGATGATATTTATAGTTTTGCCTCAGTAGTATATAAGTAGTGGGATGGGCGCTCATGCAAAGCAGGCAAGCCATCCCCGCAGTTGAGCCCTCACTGGTAGTAACTGGTGTCCCCAATTAAAGGCTTTTGTGCTTAACCTCGATGAAGTGATTAATAGTCGCTAAGTCACCCATAGAATTGCATTGAATTGAAGTCCATTAGAGTCACTGTTGTGTTCTGCAAAGGTCCGGAGTGTTTTGAAGTTAGTTCAAGCAAAGTTCTCGGAGTTATAGTTTATTCTTAGGCCAAGAGTGCCACTAGTTAGCCAAGAGTGCGACTGGTCAAGTGTTTATCACTTGTAGGAAGCAGTATAGGGCCAAGAGCACCACCAGTCTGAAGCAGTTTCAGTCAGAACAAGCGCAGTAGCTCAAACCAAGTCACTCTTATCCAATTGTGTCTTACCCACCTCACTAGTACGAGTAGTACTTTGTATAAACTCACTAGTAACGAATAAAATGTCTTTAAGACAATTGTACTTGATTATTGAAGTCTGCAGAGTGCTTCCATCGTACTTGAAACCACCTGAATTCAATATTGGTGATTAAGTGTAGAGTAGTAAGAGGTTTAGTGTGATTGGTGTTCATTGCCATTCTCTAATTCTTTTGTCACTAGCTGTTACCAAGCACATCAGCATATCAATGGGAATACCAAATCAGTGATAAGGTCTGGCTTGACACTGCCAATCTTCATCTTCCTTGACCCAAGAAGAAACTTGACAACAAATGAATGGGACTGTTCGAAATCATCGAGAAGACAGGTGCAGCAGCATACAAGTTGAAACTGCTGCCTCACTGGAAGATTCATCCCCGTTTTAATGAGAAACTGTTGACTCCCTACATCACACCCTCATTCCCTAATCAGCAGCAACTGCTGCCTTCTCTCCCAGACCTCATTGATGGTCAAGAGGAATATAAAATCGAAGAAGTTTTGGACTCATGCACTCAGAAGGTATGCTCAAAAAGAGGACAACTGTCTAGAGAAGTCACAGACTATCTAGTCAAATGGAAAGGGTGGACCCATGAACACAACTCATGGGTTTGAGAAAACAAGATGACAAACACATTGGAAGCAATCCAAGAGTACCAGGCCAGTGTTAACCATGCCATATACACTCCAAAAATCGTAACCAAAAGCAAGATAGTGGTCAAGATCTTAGACCATGAATACTTGGAATACGGCAATGTAGCCTACCTTGCTGAGTGAAAGGATGGATATACCAAATGGATTGTCAATCCAGACAAGAAATTATAGAAAAAGTTGATTGATCAGTACTGGATCAGTCAAATCAAAACACAGTTTGATGCCCCCGAAGAAGAGCCTTAGCAGTCAGGACAACTGCTTTAACAAGGGGGTAATGTTACAATTTTTCCATTATCTAATCCTATCTGAGTCATATCCATGACTCATCCATCTTATCAACTATCGATTCTGACTCATATCCAACCACTCACCAACTGGTACCCTCATTCTCACCATCTGTCACCCCAGACATTCTCTATTGGACCAATGATCCTTCCAGACCATTCTCCTTTAACACTGTTCAAGCATGGACTTTACTATTTCAGCTATATATATCACCATAAAAACAGTATATAAGTAGAGTAAAACCCATCATTGTACTCTATCTTTTGACTAAACTTAATCCATATACCTCTTACTCTCACACACTAAAGACTATGCTTAATCCTCTAACTGGGTAATTGTTCGAACATGTAACAGCCCAAAGAGGATAGCTGACATCCCAAGTCACATGATTAAGTTGGTCCCTAACATGTACTTGCTGAAGCTCTTAAAGCCAAGCTTCATGAGAGCCAACCATACTCAGGGGATACCTCAAAATCTCATGATCATCTTCACTTCACAGTGTGAGAGTCTAAAGAAGATCACATACTTCAGTTCATTGACCATGACTGAGGATTAGGAGGAGAATTATCTATCTCATAGATATTAGACCTATGATTCAGTCCAGGAGAGTTCTGGGGAAGGCAACTGGCTATGTTTGACCATATACCAGCCCTTCAGAATATGGATTACTCTCAGATGGGGCATCCACTAGCCACTGTTGCTTGAAAATCATTGACTAAGCATATTCTGTTTATCAAGGAATCCAAGAATATGGAAGAGGATGTTCTATATATCATTTACCCTCACCTAAGAAAGCCCTCACAAAAGTACATCATTGAGGATATTCATTGTGAGTTTAAAACATCAGTACCAATCAAATATCTGACCAATCTAAACTTCAATCTCCTAAATTAGTATCAGATGAAGCTTGATGAAGCCTATGAAAATCTTCTACAATATCTGAAAAGCCCTGTTGAATATGAGTTTCTTACTCACTTGTTCTTGCAGTCTATGAAAATGAACCCATTTGAGAAAGAACTTGACTCAATGGTTGCAGCAGCTGATAGCTACTTGCACTTGATGAATAGCAATCTGCATTGGGAAGAATGAAATGGCTACACTCATATTATGAGAATAGCAGGAGTCCAAATCAAGCCAAGGTCAAGTGTTTATCACTTGTAGGAAGCAGTATAGGGCCAAGAGCACCACCAGTCTGAAGCAGTTTCAGTCAGAACAAGCGCAGTAGCTCAAACCAAGTCACTCTTATCCAATTGTGTCTTACCCACCTCACTAGTATGAGTAGTACTTTGTATAAACTCACTAGTAATGAATAAAATGTCTTTAAGACAATTGTACTTGATTATTGAAGTCTGCAGAGTGCTTCCATCATACTCGAAACCGCCCAAATTCAATATTGGTGATTAAGTGTAGAGTAGTAAGAGGTTTAGTGTGATTGGTGTTCATTGCCATTCCCTAATTCTTTTGTCACTTGCCGTTACCAAGCACATCACCATGGTGACTGTTTTTGCTTGTCATATTGCGCCTTCATTTGCACCACTGCTTTTTCCAAAGCATCATGTACTTCTTTATGAACCTTGGCCATTGTTTTGGTGAAATTGACAGCTGCAGGATTCACGAAACTGGTTTTCTGGATTGAATCAGGAATGAGTTGAGGATGGCATCCATATAGGACCATGAAAGGGCTCTTGCCCATGGCCGAATGAGTTCAGTTATTGTGGGTGAATTCAGTGAGGGGTAGCCATGCTACCCTATACCCTGCTATCCAGTGAAATGTCTCAGTTATCAAGGACATTAGCTGTGTGGTGCCATGATCTCTGGTCATTGTCATTGATATTAATGAAAAGCCATGCTGAGCCTTAGTTGATATAGGCTCACTGGGAGATTTTATGTCTACTCAATTAGCAGATCAGTTAAGGGTATTCAATGTTAGGACCCTATTTACACATGATCTTTAGATCAAATGCTAACTCCTGGGCTGTCTCACATTCAGACAATCATCCATAGTAGGAGAGCAGTGAAGATCTGAGGATGAGTGTAAGAGGTATATTGATTAAGTTTAGTTGGAAGATGAAGAATATACATGAAAAGTACACTACTTATATACTGAAACCTGGAGGCTAATAATAGTATCCTCCATGTATATGTCATACATGAACCATGTGTCTGTTGCACTACCATAGTCAGATGGTTGAATTAGGGTGACAGCATGAGTAAATCGATGGTGTGATTGATGAGTGAGTGATATTCAATAGATGAGAAGTAATAAGATGCAGATAAGATAGGAAAAATAGAAAAATCATAACATTCAAGACATATCTTCCATCACCAATCCTCTTGCATCTTACAGTCAAAGGATCTCATTCAAAGATTCTCTGTGAGACAAAGATTCAATTCAAGTACTAGAGCATCAAGTCAGAATATTACTTTGACATTGCAAACCTCTCTGGCTATGATTTGGTCCTTGAAACCCTATGGTTGTACCAGTATAATGTTTATGTTGGCTTTAATTCATCATCTATTGAGATTGAAAGTAACATGACATTGCCTATGGTGGGTGATAATGTTAGCCAGATTCAGTCTCAAGCTATAATGGCTAGTGAGGATGCACTTGAGCAAGTTTGCACAGAGCTTCATGAGTATATAGCCCCCATCTGCAAAATAGCTTTAGAAACACCATTATCACCACTACAGGCCATCAACCATATGATTCCATTGATTGATGAGCACAAGATATATCTCTGAATGCCATTTAGATGCCCTGAGGCTTTCACTCACAATAGGACCAAAAATGAAGAGATTACCTGTCTTCAGGTAGGTGAAAACTTACTACTGCAGGGAATTCAGTACCAATGTTGCTGATTTCAAAAGTAGGGAAGCAAAAACACTTACTCTGAACTGTCATCAACTTGCAATCACACAATGCTAACACTTGCAAAGTATTAGCACCTCTCCCAAGTATTGAAGAGATCTTATGTCATATTGCAAAATGCAAATACTAAAGCATTATTGATAGCAAGGATGCCTATAAGCAAATCTGAATCATTCCTGAGCATGTCAATAGGACTACTGTCACAACTCCTGATGAAAATATAGTTAGTCTCATTCTATAATAGAGTGACTGCAATGCATCTGCAACTTACCAGGCACTGATAAACTATATCTTCTCACCCTACATCAATGTCTTTATGGAGGTTTACCTAGACAATGTTATTATCTATTCAGACACAGTCAAGGATCACATTAAGCATGTTAAATGTATTATTGATATGTTGAAGTAAGAGCAATTATACTTGAGTGTCTCAAAACTTAACTTTTTATTAAAAGAAATGAAAGTACTAGGTTATATTATTGATGATAATAGAATATGTATGGATCCTGATAAGATAGACTCTATAATCAACTGGAAGACTCCTACATCAAAAGGATTATTGTCAGGATTTCTTGAAAGTATAGGATATCTTGCAGATGACTTATCTCACATCCATGGTCCCATGGGAATCCTTCATACTCTCACAGGCTCAATGGTCCCATTCTGTTAGTCCTACACTGAATAGTAAGCTTTTGATGAGATCAAGGAAATTGTTGAGCATCACTATAATCATAGCCAAGTACTATTAGTCACCAAATCATAAACCTGTCTGGATAGTCATGGATGCAAGCTCTGCCAGCATTGCAGGATATATTGCATAAAGTAATAAATGGCAGAAGGCCAAGATTGCAGCTTTCTATTCTACAAAGCTCAGTTCAGCACAATAGAATTATGTGGTTCATGAACTAGAAATGCTAGCAGGTCTTGAAATGATGCTATGCCACTGGAATGTCCTACAGGGTATTTATTTTATATGGATAACAGATCATAAGAGATTAATTCACCTTATAAAGCAAAAAGACTTAATAGGAAGACAAGCACATTGGTTAGAAAAGATAAGCATGTTCGATTTTAAAATACAATACATACCTGATAAAACCAATATCCTCTCAGATGCCCTCTCACATATATACACCAATGATGCCCCTGGTACTGTTCATGCATACTCTGAATACACTGTTTATGATGATAATGTCAGTATAGATCACCTAAACAATCATGGAATCACCATACCATTACTTGCAGGCTTAGAAGCCTTTGCAGCATGTACAACCCATACCAGAGCACTCCCAAAACAATCCAATGCAGATACAGATCATCTAAAAACATTGTTTGAGTTTGCAAAGAGGATAAAAGGTCATGTACATGTTGTTGGCCCTAGATATGTATAGGAGGGTGGGAGTATCGAAAATTTGGCTTCATCATCATCCAGTACATATTGCAATAGCCCTAAACTCGTTAATGAACCCAAAATGTGGTCAGAAAGCAGTGGAAATGATAATAAACAGCAGAAAAAGCTCACCATCAAAATCTCTGCAAGATCAAGCTATAGCTTCAAGGATACAAGCCAGAACTTATCCAAACAACCTGCCAGAGCTTTAGAAGACATGTATAGAGGTTCCAAGAGCAAGGACTTGTCACACAGAAGTTGGGATAGTAGTAGATCTAAAGAGACTGATGCCCAAAGTGCTGGCAAAGCAAGATCACATGATCAGGAAAAAGTTGGCACTGACTTAGACTTGACTGGGGCAACATTGCTCAATGTTATCCCCTCACTCAATGGCCTCAACTTTGAAAAGACAATACAGCACTAGTATTCTAATGATCCTCTCTTCAAGAAAATAATGGAAAACCCAGCCCACTTTGCTAACTTTGAGTGGAACCAGAATATTGGCCTTCTCTACCTAAAGGATAATGACCAACTTCTCTGCATATCTTGTACTCTCATAAATGGTTATACAGCTCAAGAAATTATTATTTCAGAAGCTCATTCAATTTTAGCTTATCTTAGTGCAAGCAAAATATTGGATTATCTTTGCCAGAATGTATGGTAGAAGGATATGGTTTTGGATGTCAAATCATATTGTGAGTCATGTCATACTTGCAAAATGAGCAAGCCTAATAACCAGAAGTCTTATGGCCTACTGCACCCTCTCAAGGTTCCATCCTATCTCTAGGAAGCTATTGATATTGACTTTATGGGACTATTACTAGATTCAAAAAATCACAATAGAACTTTTGACTTGATAACTATTATTATTGACCTATTTACTTCAATAGTATACCTTGTTCCATATTATACAACTTACTCTGCTCACCAAGTGGCTGAACTGATATTCGAGCATGTCTATAAGCATTATGGAATGCCTTGATAGATTATAAGTGATCATGACTCTCTGTTCACTAGTGTCTTTTAGAAAAGGCTGCATGAGCTTACAGGTACCCAGCTGAATATGTCCAGTGCATATCACCCTCAGAGTGATGGGGCTACTGAACAGGCTAATCATACTATTACTCAGATATTATAGCAATGCATAGATTCCACTCAAAAGGATTGAGTATCAAAATTACCAGCTATTGAATTTGCCCTTAACTGTGCCCAGTTGGAAACTACTGGCTATGCTCCATTCATGCTCAACACAGGACAGATGCCTCACTCAATGATATGAAACTTGAACATAAAGAATGAGTATCTCTCAGTCCATACCTTTGTTCAATTGCGATATCTAGCTATTATATCAGCTCATGATGCAATTCTTGAGACTCAAGTCAAGCAAACTCAGATCACAAATAGGAAGCAGTATTTTGAGCCCTTCTATGAAGATGATTTAGTATATGTATCTACTCAGAATTTGAAGTTTGCTAAAGATCTAGCTTGCAAAGAAATTCCAAAATATATTGGCCCTTACAAGATATCAAGAGACTTTGGAAATCATTTATTCCATGTGGAGCTACCTTCAAGCTTTATTCAGAGAGGAGTACACCCAGTTTTTCACTCTTCCTTGCTTTAGCTACATGTTTCTAATAATGATCATAGATTTCCAGAATGTCTTGACACCCAGATACAAGAGACTCCAGAGACAGACCCTCAATGAAAAATTAAATGGATCTTATCACATCATGATGCTAAGGATCAAGCAGTGTTTAAAGTAAAATGGACTACTGGTGATATTATGTGAATGCTGTTTGACTAGCTTGTAGGGCTTGGCAGTCTCACTGACTATCTTAATCTGTTGGGATATACATCTATTGGTAATCTACCAAGGGGTTGAGCATCACTACCACTCAATCCAGAACAGTATGGAATTTCCATGGGGAGTATCTCATTTGATTTGGATGATCATGTGAGGGTAGAAAAGGGTACATCTGTTGTGATTTTTCCTTCACTTGTGCACCCTCTCTCTCATTATTCTCCACTATGCTATTCTCCCTCCAGATCCATCACCTCTCTATTTCCCTCAGCTATGCCTATTGACCATGCTAAATCTCATGGTAAGAAGAGTCACAAACTCCCTGCTTATCTTCACTCTCTAATCACTACTGCTTCAGTGCCAATTTCAAAGGCCTTCACTATTTACAAGAATTGCAAGTGGTTTGACATTCATAAAGCCCCAAGCTCAGGTGCCTTTAGAGGCCTCATCACAAAGGTTCATACTATACACATGCTCAAGTGTGTTAAACACAACCATCTTCTTCATAATGTGCATGCCAAAGATGGGATTTTAGAGTGCAGACAGATTTGCTCAGAGCCCATTGCCTATAGTGTTATTGCTGCATTCTTCAATGCAGGTCCCCAGCCTGAAAAGTTTATCAAGTGGGTCAAGCCCAGTCCCACTAATCCCAATGGAACTAATTCCTACACTCTATCAAATCTCCTTACCCTATCCTCTACTAGTAAAGAGCTTCATGTTGACATGAAGTTCCTCTTTGATCCTTGCAAGCTCATCATTCCTGGCTATATTGTTATACCTGAGTGGGAATACAACAAAACTCATTTTCTTGGCCATCAGATATTATTCTAGCATGAAACTGCCAAAGAAAGGGCTATCCAGCATCACCTTGATAAAAAAGCTGTATTGATGTGGGATGAAGAATCTGAAGGGTGCTACACTTCTATAGCAGACTCAGAGGATAGATTTCTGTCAGATAATCTCCCTAAGTTCATTGAAGGCAGCACTGAATCAATAGATGCAGATGAAGACCCAGATCCAGATCATGGGAAGACTACTCTTGAAGAACAGGATGGCTTACTCTACTACTATGAAATGGAGGGTGACAAAACTGATGCGAATAGAGACACCACCATGAATAATGCCAACAAGTAACTTTGTAATGTCTTTTATTTTGTCTATCATTTCATTGATTTCTGTTGATCACACTCATTTATTTCTTTTACTCTACCTACAATGTCCAACTTCATTGGCCAGAAGGGCATATGTAATGAGCCAGCTACAGGCCTGGTCCCTTTCTCTATTTTATACCCTGTCATCACTCCACTTGCTCTACCATTTGCACCTTATTTGATATTGTCTATTTGATATTAGTTAGTAGTATAAAAGAGCTATGTACCACTGTAGTAGCTTGGGTTTTTTGTAATTAACCAGCCTTTACACCTGTCACTATTTGCATCAAGCTCCTTGTGAGAGCCCATGACTTTCACCACCCTCAACAGGGACCCTGACAATGAGGAAGATGAGAGTAATTGAAGCAGTTTTTAACAAAGATAATGGTACAGGGGTTGCTGAAAGACTGATCAAGGCTCTAGTTGCAGGATCAGAACATCCTGTTTCAGCCACTATAGCCAGATACTTGGCTGCAGGAAGTGCTTTATCAGAGGATCTTGACAATGTAAAGACCATTGTGAGGAAGAGCATACAAGCCAACTGGAATGGCACTATAGTTCATGGAGGAAGTGTTAGCTGGTGTATGATGCATGATGTTGATTGCATAGGCAATATGCTGGATGCCAAGAAGAGCATCTTCACTGTTACAATTGACGAAGCATTACCAATATCCATCTCCAGACAATTTGTCAGCTCATCCAATGCCAGCCAAAGGTGTGACTCTTGTTGCCAAACTTTCCTGGCCAAAAGTGTTGGAATCCTGGGTGTTGCGCAGAGTAGACTCCAGGCTGGTAAAGCCAGATGTAAAGGAATTGTTATTCTATGGCTCCTACAGAGCTCATATTTACACTACTTTGCACTAGAATCTAGAATGTACTACAACTTTCTACAACTCTCTTGCTTACTCATCGACTCTCGGCATGATGCCGGATTGCTTCTTCTAGAACTTTCCAGCAAAATCCCAACAAAAAGTGGTAGCAGAAGTAAAAGTTACCGCGGCCAGCTGCCTCCTGCAAACGGTCGCGGTCGCGGGTGTCCACGATGAGCAAGGATGTTTCAGTCTGTACGATCTTTTTTGACTCTCATGTGTTACGTGCATTCACCGCAGTTAAAGGACACTAGTAGTCACCTTTGAGAATAAAGACGAGGCCATCGTACAACTCCGAGACTGCAAAATCGATTTATCCAAAGTCGCACTTTCACGCAGTCTGCTGGGCCCTGTCGTACCCGATCTTCAGTCTGAAAAAAAATCAAAATGTTGCCTTTGCCTATGTAGCTACTCTCACCCCGGACACTATTTGGGACAGTTGAAGTATCGGGTGATGAGGAGCCGAGCATTTGTGCGGAGATTGCTCAACTTCTGACGCATTGTTCCTTGGGATTGAGCAGTACTGCTGTTGTCGGTGGTTACATTGTGCCTCGTCTGCAGAAAATACTAGAAATGGAGTGTTTTTCTGATGCTTCAGAACCACGCCGCTTAGAAAGATTGCTGGACCCTGACATAGTTGCTGAGCTGAAATCACTGCCATGATCTCTATGTCACATAGATGTGAATCATCGTAACGTGAGCCCTCGCTTCAAGTACGTGTTTCACTGCGTTTCTCACGTTCTCGTAGATCCTCGTGGATAAGTAACGAGAAGCATATTATGGTCTGATCGACTAGGTACGTGCGAATCTGCTTCCCTTTGCAATGAATGCATGGTGCATCCGTTCCCTGTCGGTTCCGACAACAGGTGGAAAGTATTTGCCGAATGAATGCACGATACCCATGGCTGAAGCCTTCTGGAGGGCTTTCATCGGCGGTCTCCCGCCTTCCCACAGGTCGCCAGCGCACAAACACTCCGTGTTCACCATCATGCAAGGTGGCCTGTTCGTTCCTTCTAAATCATTTTTGTTGAATGATTTAGAAGGAACGAAAGGTTGTATACTAGGCGACCATGCAAAGAGAGTCGGTCTAGCTGACGACGGCTTTCTTGACGTGAATATAGAGAACGTTGGGTAGCTAAGAGCGTCTTTAGTGATCATTCACCATTGGCATCCCAGAACCGAAGGCAAAGTTCACTAAATAGAGAAGAAGATGGGAGATCCTTTGAATGTATTCAGCATCCCATTGCTCGATATATGCTCGTTTCGTCGTGTCGTTCTCAGTACAGAGACCGAGTCATAGTATATGACGAGACACAACCCAAGGGCGCTGTGAGCCATTATTCATTGACAACGATCCGAGTCTCGGTGTCATCTCCCAGGCATCGGACGCAGATAATGTTCGGTCTCGGTTGTATAGTCGTAGCCTTGAGAGTCACTAGCTCGGGCAGTCCGGGATTCAGGGGAAACATTGTGGTTATAATGGTGATGGTGAGAACGAACGATGCCGGTGAGAACTTTAAACGAAAAAACCTCGTGTTCATGGGCGAACGCCTAATGGCGCTAAAATGGCGATGAAAAGGTCTTCAATATCATTCTCTGCTCGATGTTTGAAGGTTTGGGCTAGTATCACTTTTAATACGCAGGTATGGATTGAGATTAAGACCCCACCGCAAAGTGACACAAGAAGATGATGGTTCGGAGGCAAAAAGAATAGGAACGCCAAAATCGATCATCTCTTAGTTACATGTACAAGCCTTACTACTACACATAGAATATAAAAATTGTTAGTCCACGACCACCATTCAATCCACTTTCAAAGGCGTCGTGCGGAGGTAAGGCTACAGAAACGGAATGTCAGATCACCAGTCACCCTACGAACGGATGAAGAACATACATAGTGGACCGTGTGCTCAGGGAACAACGTTTTCGCCTCTTCATTGCTGACACTAGCATGAACGATAACATCGTCACCCTTGTTCCAGTTAACTGGGGTGGCAATACGGTGCTTATCACCCAGCTGGATGGCATCAATAACACGTATGATTTCGTCCTAAGAACACGATACATCAGATACAAGTATGAACGACGGACAGACGTGAAACGTACAAAGTTACGTCCGGCAACAGCGGGGTAAGATATGGTCAGGCGGATGACCTTTTTGGGATCGATGATGAAAACTGTACGAATCTGCATTCATTGTGCCGTTGGTACAGGAGACGCGTCGGACATGCAAGTGGCGACGTACAGTGAATGGTAGTCCCTTTGCGTCTCTGTTTGTGACATCCTGATAATCCAGCATATCATACAAGTAAGAGATTTTGCGATCAGCATCGGCAATCTGAGCGACATCACTTTAGTACAGAAAGCACTGAGTTGGAATCAATACAATACTCACAATGGGGTATTCAACGTGGGTAGGACCCGTCGTCTTGCCACCATATTCTTCAATGTCTTTAACCCACTGGTAGTGTTCCTCGAGACCGTTCGCAGAGATACCGATAACCTTGACGTTGCGCTTAGCAAAGTCAGGTGCGCGCCGAGCAACTTCACCGAGCTCAGTCGTGCAGACAGGGGTGAAATCTCCTGGGTGGGAGAAAAGGACGCCCTGCAGACATGTTAGTCTCGGTATTGACAAAAGGTGACAAGTACATACCCAAGAGTCGCCCAACCATTCGTGGAACTTGATTTTTCCCAGCGTCGTCTCTGCCTCGAAATCGGGGGCGATGCTGCCAAGTCGGAGGGTTTGATGCTGGTCGGCCATTGGTAGTCAATGAATATCAGTGTTTGCAGGACTAGGGGCGAGTTATATATTATCCCATCTCATCATAATGACGTGATTTCGACATTGACTGATTCAGATTCGTATATCGCACTTTGGTGTGAATATAAACCGGTAAATATAACACCACTTGCCGAAAATGGGCCGTTCCTCATTTGCTGGTGTGCGGGTTCTGGCCAAAATGTAGTTCAATCATCAACAAGTGATGGACTCCAAATGAGGTAAGACTTGCCAAGAATGATCGGTTAATAATGAAAACTTCTATTTGCGGGGGTCTGGAGGATCGATATATGTAAAAAAAAAAGAAGTTCATTTTCCACTGTCAGGTTCGGTACATCTAGAAGTGTAACGGCATTTACTTGTTGACAGGACTAAGTCTCATCATTCAAATAGATGTGCCTCGGGCCAGAAACAAATGAATGAGCTGCGAGGCATCTGAGCACGGCTGTTCTGACCAGCTGACAGATGTACCATCCACACATAGACAATCCTGCCAGCGGTATACTCGATCGAACTAGGGTCGGCGATTAGGCGGAGGGACCTCAAATGGACGCTGAAGCGGCATATATGGAGTGAACTGAGGTCGATGTGACGACGGCAGGGAAGGAGGAGCCATATATCGAGGATAACTGGGAGGAGGATACGGAAGACAACCATGAGGGCGTGCTGGAAGATGCGCGTTCTGCTTCCCCTTGTTGCTGTTCGACGGCTGTGTCTGCAACTGGGCCTTCTTCTGCCGCTTATTGGAAGATTCGACCTCATCATCCTGCTGTTTCCGTTTCTTCGCTTCCAAGTACTGTGGAAGCGAAGGCTCTCTTCGGAAACGGAGGAGCTCGATAACATTTTCGTTGGCTGCCTTACAGCACACCGCGACTTTCGCGTCGGATTGATTGCGATACTGCGTGGGCACCGAGAACTCTCGAAGATCTCGCTGGCCTTTAGTCGGAGACAAGTTGACTGTTAGTGTACACGACCATGCTGTGACATATCGAATAAATTGACTGGTCTGTATCTGAGAAAAGAAAATGCTCACCATCCCGTTGATTCTTGCACTCAAATGTGGGCTGCTCGCCGTTGGAAATCTGACACTCCTTGATCAATTTCGGCAGAAAGGAATCTTTGATTCTCTTCATCTCTTGCGTAGTCCGGTTGACCCCTTTCGCTACCTCCTTCAACCACTCCCCGACACCCTGGGACATAGCCATCAAGGTTACGGCCGTCTTCGCTTCGCCTCGTTTGTGAAAGCGGGCATCAACGATATATGACCTGCATTCTTTAGGATTCGGACGGTCAATTCGGAGGAGATAACCTGACACTAGCAATAGAATAAGCACACGGAAAGACCCAAAGAATTAAAAAAACCTACGACTATTCTCCATGAACGGCAGGTATTCAGCTTGTAGCTGACTACCGCGCGTCGACTGGACAGTCTGATTGAGCCAACCCACTGCTTGAACTTCTGACACGTTTTGCTTTGCCAATAAAGGTTCAGGAAGCGGGCGAGGAAGCAAGTCATAGAATTCTTGAAGGGTCATCCGTCCAACCGAGGGAGCCACGGGGAATGAAGCTTCCCCAATGAATTTCAGAGCACCTTCTGCAATTGCTACTCCTGCGCACGCAGCCTTAGCTTCGGTGAAGTCCCTATATAGCGTGGCGGTGGAGTATACACGGAATGAATGCGACGTCGCAAGAATTCGGAGGGCAGCACCGTGACCTGAAAGACAAGATCAGCGATACGACAAGAAACGCTTGTACTGACTTACCCTCTCCGTCCTTGGCAGCAACATCATACCACTTGACCAAGAGTTTGCTCTCCTCGCACCAGTCTTCTATGGCCTTGACTCCCGGGTCCTTTTCAAGGATCCCCTCATCCACTTTTCCCTCGTTCTCCAACAGAGCGAGATGCCCAGAGACCTTCGGCTCTCCTTCAGCGATAAATTTGAGTGCGTCGTGCTCGATAGCCCTCTCGCACACCTGGGCTTTTGCTCCCGTCTTTCGAGTAAACGTGGCGTCTGATTGGTAGCTTCTCATCGAGCCATTCGGACGTCTTATTGTGAGGATACACTGCTTATCTACCAAGGACAGTCAAAGATGAGATAAAGAGGCAAAGTAGTTGACGCACTTGCATCCGTTTCTTCGTTGAGATATTCAAACTTGAGCGCCCCCGTGCTCCCAAAGACCTTTTGGCATGTCTCATGGAGGGTCCGATTCGCATTTGCTGGTGTCTGTTCTTCACTCACAGCAGGCTTATCTGCCGTAGAAAAATGAAGAATTGTGTACGAGGCATCGGGGACATCTGGCAGTGGCTTGTATGGCAAGGCCTCGAATGCTTCAAATGAAAGGCCTCCGATGGCGGCGAGATTCTGAGAAACAACGTCCAGAACGTCAAGGATGCCCATCGAGAGATTCCATCAAGATGGATAGACGTTACATAAAGATGTCTGCCATTTTTGAATTATTTGATGATTTTCCACCAAAGAAGAAATCATTAGCAAAAAAAAACCCTTCCTTGCTCTGAATATTGATACAAGGATACTCCTATGGAGAGTAGTAATGATATAAAATCTTTCCTCCTCAATATCAATACGCATTAATCCCCACCAGGTATGTAAAGTGCATCGAGTGCCTAATGCTATGATTCTTCCAGATCCCTGAGTGTTGTCGCCACAAAACCGGTTCCTGCAGCTGCAACAACTAATCAATGAATTAATGACCGCGCAAAGATCCAGAATTACCTTTTCCATACGATCCATCCTGCTAGTGGTCCATCAGAACACTTGCACTCACAAGTCAAGCTAAACCACGCACCAACTGATCATCAGAGCCATGAGCCCGTGAAAACTCAATCGTCCGCTCTCTCAAACTAAGGTTCGAGGTTTCCACGTCGTCAACTACCCGGCTGCGAACGACGGGGAATCGACCCTGCGAAGGAGTACTAGCACTGTTGAACACAAGACTCTCGGTCGTGGCGCTATTGAGCTGCTCACGGAGGCCGGGTCGAGTGTTTAAGCTACAATGAACAACGTTGAGCACGGTGTTGCAGGAGGTACAACTCGAAGAACTCACATGGCCACTATATAAAGTGCGACGTTGAGCCAAGAAAAGACAACAAAACGAACTAGAGGACGTACGCATGGTGATAACATATACCTTGCTTATACTCAGGTGTGCAGGCATCCTAACGCTCAGTGTAACTATCAAGCAGTTGGGATGAAAAATGCCAACGCACCAGTGCAAATTCGTCTGTTCCACACTATACATAATCAGCGTCAGAGTCTGTGTGACGGTCACCAGCGCTCCCCGGTTGATGATGTATGTGAGCATTTTTTGGATTACATTGTTTGTTCTAAAAGTTCATTTCGGGGTGAGTCACGCGTCTAAAGATTATGCAGCACTTACCGAGGGATCCCTCCCCGACTCCGAGATAGATTCCAAGATAAGGCGATTGTGATAAGGATATCTGCAAGGGCCGCTGAGCCATTGAAAGCTGTGATCTTTTCCTGTGGGATGATTAGAAGATGCACGTACGGGGTAGTTAGGCTTACCACTCCGTCATTTTTACTAAGCCCCATGAAACTGCCGTCTTGAATTTGGGCGACGACAAAAGCTAAACAGGGAATTCAGAACGTTCTCAAGTCAAAGTATTCTTATAGCACTTACCAGTACACGAACCTGGATGAAGTAGGAGGATTAAAGATGCGCGGAAAAATTGGACATTTGCTCACCAAAACTTCCCAGCGCCAAAACAGTCTGAAAGTTTTATATGAGGGGAAGTAGTCTATCAATATAAACCGACTTACAATTACAGCAGGAACGAGCCAATTTTCGGAATTGACTAAGAGATCTGAGTGAGCTCCGTCTCGGGCCACTCAGTTATCACAACTCACGTTTATATATTCTGACAACAAAGAACAGTTCCACGCTGCAATAATGCACCATTCAACATCTCGTGTTAGCAGAGCGGCCAGAACACTCACATCAAAACAACGACAGCGGTCATCATTGTCTCTGCGTCGAATGGACTAACCAAGAGTCATCAAACGTGTACACGAACATTCTATCCGCTACTCACTAGATGATAATCTGCATCTGATCCGTATTCCCAAAGTTATCAATCTAGGACGCCCCCATTAGCACGCTTTACAAGAACGCCAAAATTAGGTCCCTCACAAGATAGTGATGCAAAATCTGCGTGTTAACACCAACCAAAGCAGCGTCCATGGCTCTAAATACCATAAAGTTCAAGAAAAACAAAGCAAAGATTTGGACCAAGCCGCGCACACTAGAAACGCTACCTATAAAAGCCATCGACGCTCGGCAGGACGCTCATATTTCGCTAGACATGAAGGACTCACAAGTGAACGCATAAGCCATCCATCTGTATTCGCGTTGAGGTAATTCCAGGCCTGGACGATCGTTATACCAAAGAGTCTGTCGAGTCTCGGGTTAGTCAACGGAAGAGAATGGGATCCCCTGTACTGACGCAGTTGAAAGAGCGTATCCTGAAAAGAAAGCAGCGTGATCCCACTACCGATGTCATGGACTGAAAGGATACTCACCATAATACAACCCATCGGCCACCGCAGAGACGTCTATACTAACGTGCCCAATGGGACATGCGCTTGACGTTGACATATGTAACAAGAGCAAAGGGGAAACGGACATTCCGACTGCGTTTATATACTCGACCGCACGTCATTCAGAAATTTCCCGCGCACGTTACGGCGAAACGGGAACCACCAATACAAGGTGGAACACTCATTCTCCGTGTGGCTATATTCGCACTTAAATGCCGGGTGTACCGAGGTACACTCTGGAATGTTCATGCTTCTGAGATCTAGAGGGAAACGTTACGGCTGCCGGGATAGGTGAGAGTCCGTTCTATCGGAGCCGGTCCTTATGTTGAATCCCGAGATCTTAGTAAAATTAGAACCGCGTTAGTACAATTCTACCGCCCACTTCTACCAAATGAATCATAGATGTACCAGAGAGAATAGGCCCTCATGAAGGGGGAAGTCCGTCTGCAGCTGTATGTCCCGAAAAATACTCCACCTTCTTGGTGTTGTTCTATAGACCTATGATCATGGGGGGGCAAGCTCGACAGTAGAGTAGAAATCTTTTACCTCGTTCTCACTTGGCATGCATAGCCAACATTGGCTTTCACTAATCAACGCTGCCCTCGGACTACCTTCATCCATCGTCAGCTGACCGTCGCTAAGAATCCAAGGACTAATGCTTACCCGTTCCGATGAATGATAACCCACCATACTATTGACATCATCATACCGCCCACTGTCAAGTTGGCCCTCAAGAACCGATTCAACTCTCAAGGCTTCGTAATCGTCCCGATCCCGTTTCACCGTTCTGATCTCCCTTTACTACGAGCAGCATGTAAAGACGTCGTGGAGCGTAAGCGGGGCGGGCCTTGGGTGTTCCACCGAACGATTGGAGAGTAGCCCCCGCCGTATGATGCAGATAATGATGACCCTTGGTCCAAATTTTGTATGCAATATATATGGCCAATTGATTTATAGACCAAGGTTCTAGACTATTTGGCCTTGAAAATGAGGTGCAAGGCAAAAGCTCGCACTTTGCACGAACCGTTTCGCGGTTAAATATCCAGAGTCCGATTGTCCTACCGATTCGGGCTCGGCTGCTTGTGGGTCAGTGAGTACGACTAACGCGGTCGTGCCCTGCTCGAGCAGGCGGCCTTGAGTCAGTATTGAAAAGAGTAAGGTGAGAACATGTACGAAGAGCAGGAAGCGAAGCTCGATCAGGCCGACTGCTTTGTGCTGAAGCTGACAAAGACCATACCGAGTGCGCATACAACGATTTCCGAGGCGCAAAGTCGCCAAAGAGAGACATGAAATGGGAGGGAAAGATATTTATTCCGGTTGTAGACGGGTGAGGGTGAGGGTGAGGGTGATGTCCTTTTTCTTACCGATTTTGCGAAAATAATGTAAGTCAATTAAATCCGGCAGCTCGGCACAATGCCATAGACAGAAATACCTTCACGTTCCAAATCTCGAAACTGCATGGCTCAGATCACAACAAATTCGTCGGTTTCAATATTCAAATTCATGTCCCCCACGCTATCCTCAACGTTGTAATGTCAACAAGGTCCTTTGACAAAAACTGACCGGCTATTCTCCCATTATCTGAGGGATGCCATAAGGCCGAAAGGAGAGCAGTCCGCAGTTGATGATTGATTTTGTGACATTCATCCTGGGCATGCTCGACCATGATGCACGATGAACCAGATCGTGTCGTATACCAACATAAAGATATTCCGTTCATCATGTGCGGTCAGAGTGTTGATGCCAAAACTGGCATTTGTGTGATGGCATTCACAGAATTCCTCCTGCTCGTACAGGAGGACAAAGTGTGTAATGATCCTGAACCGCAGCTTATTGCAGGAGCAATTCCAGCCTTCTATCAAAACAACCTAGGCCGTGCTCGTTCTCGCCAACCTCCACTCGCTTCCAAAGTCTTCCCCCGGAATCACGATGATGGGCGCTGTTCCCATCTTCTATTGCATCCCGGTCACTGCAGAGCTTGTTAGGTGAATCGAAACTGCTACATACCCACCTCAGGCCACAATTGTGCAGAGGTTCGTCCCACCTATCCCTAATCCAGCGTTGAACATGGCATATAGTCAGGTAACTCTTGAGAACCGCTGCACTGTCATGCAGCCTGAGTGCTTTGAAGCGTTTCAAGATTTTGTAGTGAGTTTTCTATCTAACTGCGAAAGGCCACATACTAGTATTTGCGTTTCAGAACGCGGACTGATGGGCAACCCTTGACGTTATCTGTCAAGTTTATCTGAATATGTGTATTACAGCTTTGCTTTCAGCTCGATTATCGGTCTCAGCGACGTGCTATATGCTCCTCATTTTTACCTTGAAATACATGCCCTTCCGTAGCGCATGTTTGTCCCAAACTCACTCAGAATCACATATTCTATCTCTGTTATGACTCCATGTAAGTGACGGGAATTTTATACAACAATAATGCCTTTGTCATCTCATTCTCAGCAGAGCTTCTTAGTTCTGAGCATCAATCGAGCACAAAAGCTCGTCAACATTGATGTAAACACAGATAATCTAGGCCAGTCCTTTAGCAGAAAGAACAAGAGTTTGAAGACTAACACATACCGACATACAAAGACTCCCATCGATGCGCCCATCGTAAGTGGCGCAGCTTGGTGTATTGGTATTTCCTCTCCCTATCGAAAGCCTCGTAGAACCTAAAGGTGGTACGGTTATGCCGCAATTTCTGTGGCCTATTTTACAAGACATCGTCCAAAAATGAGGATTAGCTATTTGGGGGTAATGAAGTGGTAGTCCAAGCACCGTGTATTGGTAGAGGAGGAAGAAGATGCGCACCCCTTCCCAACACACCCCGCCGCACTTCAGTCAAATAAATGATGGACCGAGAGGACGCGTTGGGAAAGCACCACAGCAGGCTGACTGGCCGGTGCCGGTGAGTAAACAGGGAAAGTTGGCACGACTCGAAAGAGTATGCTGTAGTGTATCCGAAATATGCCTTGCTAAATACCAACCGATAATTAGACCTTCGAAGAGGCAAACAGATGATAGAGAATGTGATTCGCTCAGGTTATGAGGACATACAAATAGTGGAATTCTTGAAAAAACTTCAGCGACAGCTGCGATCTTGAACATGCTGAAGGCAAATCTTTGCAAAGATGAATATTTTAGGAAATGCAAACAAGAGATAGAGCATAGATGCACTTATAACGCATTGCCTCTGCTGGCCACAGGGTCTTCTTGAAATGATCATATAAGGCCATCGTGGTTTTGGGGTCGCTTCGCTTGTCATCGTCGATCCTGGTGATCAAGTTAACGTGTAACAAACGATGCAAGAATGCTGCCTGCAAGATGTTCTGTAGGCGTCATTACACTTCAAAAGACGTGAAAAGCCATTATCCGACACGGGAGGAAACACATTGAAAACTTGTTCAAGGATAGCTATTGGAGGCGTGGCACAGGGACGCGACTTATAAAAAAGCAATGCCAACAAGATCATCAAGTCCCCGAGATGGTTCCTATGTCTAATTCACAATATTCGATATTTTCAAAAATAAAATTTGAATCCTCTCGCCTACGTATTACAAAGATCGTGAAAATCGTGGGGAAACTTCAAGACATGTATGATATCTTGAACCTGGCCGCCAGCCCGTCGGCCACCTCAGAGACGTCTACCAAGGTACACCCTGGATTTTCCAAGCTTCTGAGATCTAGAGGGAAAAATTACGGCTGTCGGGATAAGTGAGAGTCCGTTCTATCGGAGCCGGTCCTTATGTTGCTTCTCCGGGAACTTGGTGGTGTGAAATTGGAACCGCGTTGGTGCAATTCTACTGCTAACTTCTAAGAATGTTCTTGGATGTACCAGGGAGAACAGGCCGTCATAGAAGGGGAATCTGTCTGTAGCTATATGTCCCGAGAATGCTCCACCTTCTTGGTGTTGTTCTATAGACTTATGCATAGCCAACACTGGCTTGAAGTCATCCCGACTATCTTCATCCCTCATCAGCTGATCGTGACTAAGAATTCAAAAATTGATGCTTACCCGAAGATATTGAATGATACCCTATCATGCTATAACACCACCATTATCATGTCAGCCCTCAAGAACCAATTCACCTCTCAAGGCTTCGCAATCGTCCCTGATCTCATTTCGCCGTCTGATTTCCCTTTACTACGAGCGGCGTGTGACGACGTCGTGGAGCGGACGCGGAGCGGACGTTGGACGCTCCGCCGAACAGTTGGGAAGCAGTTCCCACCGTATGACGCAGATAATGACGACTCCTGGGGTGTGCAGATGCTCATGCACCCCGAACTGGGCCATCCTATCTTTGCACAGTGGTATACATCCGATGCTCTGACCAGTGTGGTGAAGGAACTGCTAGACTGCGAAGAAGAGGACCTGCAGATGGGTGAGTGAGGTAGATAACGTTTTGATGGTACTGATACCGCGCGCGCACGATAGAGCTATTCAACCTCTTGATAAATCCCATCTCGCATGATTTTGCTCTGAGATGGCATAGGGATGACGTGAAGGGAGATGCCAGCCTTGAAGAGGAAAGGGCGGCGTTGGCTCTTTGGAACCATGGGGTACGACACCGAGACTCTGTACCGGATAGCTCACCGTTGTTCGGCTGTTTAGATCCAATGGAACACGTAGGCTCTGATCGTCCTCGAAAACGAATTGTCTCACGATTCATACTGAAAGAGCACTGTACGAAGACGCTTGCCTTTACGTTGTTCCAGGTTCGCACACCGTTCCACGAACTCCCGAACAGCGAAAGCACTCTACTATGATGGATGCACCTGCAAATCCGCTCGACATGCCCGGTGCCGTCGCTGTGATATTGAAACGTAAGTTCTCGCCGTTGCTAGACAACGAAGACTCACCGCTGTAGCGGGAGACACCGTCTTCTACAATAACAATATCCTCCATCTCGGTACCTACAGCCCCAAAGTCAAACGCGCGACACTTCACGCCTCTATGGGCGATGTCCGCGGTGGGTCCGTACGTGCTCGTAACGTTCTTCAACACGGGTTGAGGTGGATGCAAGAGCATACCTTTCGTGATGGTTTGAACGATAAGGGAAAGGCGATGCTTGACCGGCTGATTGAAATGCAGAAGAAGAATGAGGGTATTACGATTGGATATTCTTTGGGTAACTAAACCGACCGCAGGCGTCGTCTCCAAAACTCATAGCATGTACAACAGACGATAATCCTACACATGTGTAAGAAATAAGTAAATGGCGTTAAATAGGAGAATCAGAGAAAA
Source organism: Desarmillaria ectypa (assembly GCA_030407005.1). Lineage (NCBI taxonomy): Eukaryota > Fungi > Basidiomycota > Agaricomycetes > Agaricales > Physalacriaceae > Desarmillaria > Desarmillaria ectypa. The sequence goes on from JAUDYN010000010.1 coordinate 879,474, forward strand.
AATACAGTAACTTTGTCTAAGCAAAGCATCGTCCAAAAAGATACTATCATGCCGTTGCAGCAGTGGTATCCACAGTCTCTGCCTCTGCAGAATCGGGGCCTTCGACAGGTTCCGGAGAGCCATCAGCGTCGGCATCCGAGGTTTCATCAAGTCCTGAGCTTGGAGCAGCAGGCTCTGTATCATCAAATTAGCGAGTGTTCGCAACGGAAATCAATGTTACTCACCCGGTTTGGTATCCTCCCCAACGGGAATCTCTTCGTTTTCTGTGTCGAAGAATGATAAGCAAGAGTACAGGCCGATATGCGATCACGGACCTTTATTTGAGCTACCATAGCTTGAAGAAGCCTTGCTCTCCTCATCATCAGCCTCTTGTTTCTTCACAGGGGAGGATCTAGCCCCCCCTTCCAGCCCTCTCTCACCCTCTGCAGCCTGCCCTACGACATCTCCAGGCCTTGTTCGTCTGATCCTAGGAACGACAACACCATCGAACTGAGATGAACGGCTATTGGGAGCTGAGGTCCTCTTTCTTGGTGCTTTTGCTTTGATGGGAGTCTTTGCTGCCGCTTTTGCCTTCACCGCCTTGGGTTTGGCCGAAATTTTCTCAGTTGGTTTGGTCTTCCTACTACTGCGACGAGGTGACTCCTCAAGAGCGGTATTGGCACGTGTACGACGAGGAGTAGATGCAGGTTCAGCGTCTGATGGACGGGGGCGTTTGGCGCGAGGTTTGGGAGGGCTCTCTGGTGCAACTTCTGCCGCATCACTCTTGCGTTTACGAGGGCGGGCTGTTGTTGGTTCAGTGACTTGTGAATCCTTGATTTTTGACAGGGCTTTATCAACTGCAAAAAGAGGTGAACAAGACGGGCAAAGACTGGAGGCGACGAGTCCTACGGCCAAGTTCGTGTATAAGTTGCAGGTGGGAAAGTATGGTTTCGCGCTTTCCGACATATCCTATGCCGATGTCACGACAGATGGCGCGCAGCGTCTCTGCTTTGAGGGAATCCCAGGGGAATTTGGCGGATTTGGACATGATGGTTGCAGACAACAGACAATTAGATGGCGAGGAAGAGATACAAGGTCACTTTACGTCATATTTGTTTTAGTACGAACTCATCCAAACTTGGTATGAGTGATTATTGTTCGTTTTCTTACCCTGACCCCAACTGTTGCCGTCTGCTGTCATTGCCCTGAGTGCACCGTGCACGTATCCTGTGTATTCTATCTAAGGACGACGGTCAAGGAGCATTTTGTCGAGGTGCATCAGAGGGTAGAAGAGTGAGTAGTGAGCCAGCTCTGTATTAGCGCCTGTCGCTGACCATGGTGCATATTAGCGCTAATGACTGCCCGCGATACTGTGAACCAGTCCTTCGTTACCCTATGGAATGCCTTCAAGGCAGCCGTGGGCCGCCTCGACAAATCTCTGTCGCCCAAGGACACCTTCGCTCGCCTCCAAAAACACAAATTTACGTTCTCCGACAGCATCTACATCTTCCATGCTGTCCTGGCCGCCTTTTGGTTATCATTCATTCCTAGCCTCATTCTCAAGTTTCTCATACCCATCGCCTTTGCTATCATGCTTTTGATACCACTCACCTGCCAATTTTTCCTTCCCGCAATACCGGTCTTTACCTGGATTCTCACCTTTTTTGCGTCAACATTTATTCCGAACGAGTGGAGGCCCAACATTTCTGTCGTTCTTCTGCCCACTCTTGAGTCAGTTTTGTTCGGCGCAAATATTTCCGACATCCTGACACGGTTTACTCATCCGGTGCTTGACATCATCGCATGGATACCGTACGGCGTCGGACACTTTTCCATTCCCTTCTTCGTTGCAGCATTCCTTTGGCTTTTCAGAGCCAAGGAGGCCCTCCATTTCTGGTCAAGGGCATTCGGGTACATGATGCTCGTCGGGGTCCTTATCCAGATCATCTTTCCTTGTGCCGCGCCGTGGTACGAGCTAATCTACGGCCTGACTCCGGCCAACTATGGCATGAAGGGATCACCAGGCGGACTCATTCGCATAGACCACATGTTCCACGGTAGCGGGTACACCATATCCTTCTCTAACGCGCCCGTCATCTTTGGCGCCTTTCCCTCCCTCCACGCCGGTGGCGCAACAATGGAAGCGTTAGTCGTGTCTCATTTCTTCCCCCAAACCACCCGTTTCGCTTGGTTCTATGCCGGCGTGCTGTATTGGGCTACCATGTATCTGACGCACCACTATCTTATTGATGTCGTAGTTGGTGCCTGCCTCGCCACTGTCACCTTCTACCTATTCCTCCCTGACAATCTCAAGGGCCCAGGAGCAGTCGCTAGTCCAGGAGAACTCACAAGTTACGGACAGAGGTCCAAGTACGATATATATGATCTCGAGACACCGCGCAGAACCGCAACAGGAGATGTCATGGCAGACGCAGCTGCAGATTTCGATCTTAGTGAGAGCTCGCATGCTTCGGACGATGAGGAAATGGACATTACGTATCGGTCACCGCTCCCTGGAGCTACACCTACGAGTGCAGCTCCTTTTATCATAAATAAGGGTGCTGGGACAGTGGAGGTGGGCCGGAAGAAGGGCCATCGGCATACGGCTAGTATTGCCACTCTTATAAGAAGCGATGAGAGAGGCGGGGAGGATGGCTGGAGTTCGATAGGTGGCAATGGCTTTGTGATCCCACCTACACCAACGCGCGGGGCGAGGGACTAGGTCTGTTTGTTCTATATATCTCCTACAGAACTTTTTATACAGTTGAGGTAATGCTCTAATGCACTTGTTTGTTTATTCCACTCTTCACCCTTTATGTCGATGTTACAGGGTTCTGACAGATAGACCGCCGGAAGTCTGGTAATTTCTTGGGCTAGTTCTTTAAGTGCCTTCGCTTTGAAGAGTTCGCTGTTGGCTGTCTGGAAACTCTTATCTGTACATGGAGGGTATAACGGACGAAAGTATGGCTTCTTGCTTACACACTCCAGCATGCTTCCGACCAGTATTGCTTTTAGGAGATTGGATGAGACTTACACGCAGTATAGGTATCACTGCTGGGGTCATCTACTTTTTGGGACCTAAAAATGTCGTGACTTTCGATTGTCTTCTCACACCCGTAAAACAGGACCTAAAAACGTAATGAAAAAGCCTTGTTTTCTGTGAAGTTTTTATGCGCCCGAAGGAGCATGTTTTTAACAAAGAGAGAGCAGTTTTCATCGTTCAGAACAATGGAAACCACTTTTTCGATCTGTTTTCCGTACTGTTTTTCATATTCTAAAAGAGGACAAAAAAGGATGTTTTTTTTCTTGTTTTTAGGAGATCCTTTTTCCTGTCGAAAGATCCCATAGACAGTCACGACATTGTTAGGTACGCTTCCTCGAACCTAAAAACATACCGGCCCCAGCAGCGTATATTGATTGATGCCGTAACTGAGCTTGAGTCACTGTAAGAATATCGCACCTTCATCCTGGTAGTGTGTCAGTCGTGGAATATGTCCTAACCCATGATGCCACCCATAAGGAAACGTGACAACTGATATATAGTGGGTGCTTTATCGCATGGAAGGATCGAACTCTAAGTCTCTAACGTTCTGAACAAAGGTTGCGTTGAACGTCAGGCTTCCGTTCGTGATGTATACCACTGGGACTGTAAAGAAGCCACTATAGTAGGTCCATGGGAAGATGTGTCATAACCGGGTCCTGTTGTCTACTTCGTCTCGTAAGCGGGCGGAGGACCAAAGAAGGAAGGATCAGCATTCCCCGTCGCGTCAATGAACGGTTCAATTATAATTGGAGAAATTTTTTCTCTTTCATATCTAAAGCTTCATTGCTCGTGGTCTCCAACAAGAATGTCTTCGCCGCTTGCGAATAATGATTTTACCCTTCGGTGGCATTGGTGAGAAACTCATTATTCATCTCGTACGTCCGCTTATCGTTCTTTCGAAAGATCTTTTGTGTGCCGGACGAACAGACGATGACGAAGACACGGCTGGTGAGTCTTCTCAATTTCAACAGTAGATCCGACAGTTCGCTCAATACAACAATTGAACATGCCTAGATTGGAATTGTGGGAGTGTTATATTTGACTTGACTGACTCATGTCGATGGGTTCGCGGGGCGAATGTGTGAGAATTGTTTGGTAATGCGGCAATAGGTCAGGATATATAGAAGAGGAGAGGCAGTAAGTATTATGTCTTACCAACTACCACAATGGCTCTAACTCTCAGAAAGATTGGCGGCGCCTTGATCAATCCCATCGGCTTTGGTGCCATGGGTCTCAGCGACTTCTACGGGGCAGTGGACTCCGATGAGGAGCGTTTCAAGGCCAGCTCTCTTCCCACAAATACGGACGCTTGTTGACACGCAGTACAGATTCTAGATGCTGCATATGAAAAAGGTTGCAAGCACTGGGACTCTGCCGACGTTTACGGGGACTCTGAACTTCTCATTGGAAAATGGTATGTCAGCATTCACGTTTGCAAAATGGACTGTGCAATTAACATGCATATACTCAGGTTCAAGCGGACGGGTAAACGAAACGAGATTTTCCTCACTTCCAAGTTCGGCATTACCCAGAATGGAGGTCGGGGCGATCCCGAATACGTTAAACAGCAATGCGCGAAATCCCTTGAACGCTTTGGGGTCGACTACATCGACCTTTACTATCAGCACCGGTAAGTGATCCATTGAAGCGGAGTTGTAGTAGTGCCTCTTACCGACCATTGGATAGACCCGATCGTAACGTACCGATTGAAGTCGGTCTAACCTTTAATTCCCCATGACATCAATTTGACTATCCTTTAGCATACCGTTGCCGCAATGGCTGAGCTCGTTAAGTACGTTCATAGTCTTTAGATTGTTTCACACTCGTATTAACGCTGAAACGCTCTGCCAGGGAGGGCAAGGTGAAGTATCTCGGCTTGTCGGAGTGCACAGCCAAGGACCTTCGTAGAGCACATGCCATCCATCCAATCTCTGCTATTCAGTTTGAGTTTTCTCCCCTCGTTCTCGACATCGAAGACCCGAAATTCGCGATTTTGCAAACGGCCAGAGAGCTGGGTATCACTGTCGTCGCGTATTCTCCATTGGCTAGGGGTCTTATCACTGGCCAATACACGTCTCTCGACGACTTTGAAGAAGGAGATTTCCGGAAGACTATTCCCAAGTGCGTCCTTGAGTTTGCCTTCTTTTTAGAGCGCAATCGTGATGAAGTTTCCACAGGTATTCCAAGGAGAACTTCCCCAAGATTCTTGACCTTGTTGATCATTTGAAGGTCATTGCGTCCAAGCATAACGCTACGCCTGGTCAAGTCACTCTCGCATGGATCCTTGCACAAGGCGACGACTTTGTCGTTATTCCTGGGACGAAGAAGATCAAGGTATTTGTGTAGTCATATCCAATTGTTTTACACTCACCTTTGCCCTAGTATCTGGAAGAAAACCTCGGGGCGGCTAAGGTTAAGCTCAGCCAAGAGGAGATTGCTGCTATTCGTAAACTCGCGGAGGAAAGCGATATTCCTGGAACAAGATATTCGGCAGCAGGGATGGCATCTGTGTTGCAGGCAACGCCCGAGTTATCCAAGTACCAACATCACTCATGAGACTGACGTTTGTACCAATACATGCTTTTAATCGATGACAATAACGCTTCTGGACCAGGCACTCTGGTCTGAATCTACGCTATACGCCTGTATCTTATTACTTGGTGACCGAGCATGTTCAAGTAAGTGTGTGTTCGCTAGCAAGATTGGGTGTAACCTACGATCAATTTTTAAGCGTGTGCTTCGAGTTGGGTAAAGCGTTTACAAAAGTATGAGAACAACTAAATAAAGGAATGATGCGCCGTGACACATAATCCACTTGCTATCAATGTCTATTTTGACTTTCAGTCCCTTATAGCTTAACTTTTCAAACTGGGAACTCCGGACCGGCATCCGCTACGACCCGGCTGTTGCCACATGGTAAAAAAGCTTATACTTATGCAGAATGAAATTCGACGACATCGTCGACTTTGCTTTTTACTCACTCGATCCACGAAGACTTCGCGCAAATATTTACCAGAATTCAACTATTCCCAAACGACACTTTCTAAATAGCTTTGCGAATTCGGGCCATTTGCCTCTCAACTGCTCTCGAGGTAATGAACTAGTATGGATGGGCCGGGACCCTCTCCGCTGTGTGCTTCTGTGGGCGAGGTTCTGGGACATGTGCAATCGTGAAGGCATATCCCGACGCATCGGCGGCAATGCTTGAAATATGCACCGTTTGCTGAGATCATATTAACATGAATTTGTAGAGTATGTAAATTCGAGTATGTCCTGCTGTCGGTTTCGAATCATCACAAGCTAATTGTCATTACCTACTCAGAGCCATGCCAGTGACGACGCGGCGTTTGAGTAGATGACGCGTAATCGTACTCTCTGATCGGTCAACGTCATATCTATCCAGGTCATGGTCCTCGATGGCCTCAATATCAGAGGAATTACAATTTGAAATTCTATGCTATGATATAGGCTGTTCATCTGCGAAGCCCAATTTCAGGACCTAGAACTCACCCCGGTATTTCTCCAATTCAGCGGACCGGGAGCTTTGCTAAAATCACGATGGGGATTTGCGTCATGGGGAAAACACGATATACAAACTGATGCTGGTGGAGACAAAGTTGCCACTCTCTGATGGGCGCTGGTCGTGTGCCTTGGGGTACGTACAAGTGCGAACCTGATATAAAGCTGTACAACGTACGGTGCTCTGTTTCCATGATCCTCTTTCTGCACATCTACATCACTGCCACTTTTCACCACTTTTCATCCTCCATTGCTCCCTGGGGAATGCCCTCCGGCGTGGGGAAGAGCCTGGTAAGTATTCACTCAGCATTTACCGTTTTATTCACGCATCTATCACTGCAGAATGTCGACCACGGTTCCACACTACTTTCCCAAATTTCTGCAGAACTTCTGGACATTGAACGTGTACGCGCACGGATCATGGCTCGACTTCCTCGAGTTACCATAGTGACTTCTTGACAGTGACCCTCATTCTTGCAACTCAGCGCCTGTGCACAGATATGATGTATATGCAAACGAACTCTCGGAGGTTGATTCGGATGGCTTCGAGTCCAACGTATCCGTATTTCAAGACCTGATTCGGGAAGAACTATATCCCGGGACCCAACGCGCGCTTGCTGATGCAGAGGCGTGTTTCTCCAAGCTGCAATGTCGAGCCGAAGAAATCCTCGCAGAAATTATCCGCGCTGTTCGCTTGCCTGAGCTAGAAAGTGACTGCTCTCGGCGGTCCATTCCACTTGATCCATTGAAATCCTGTCTCCTTATCAAATACCTCGTCTTCCTGCGCTTCAGGAACAGTCCTCAGTACTCTGAAATTGTCCATCGGATTCCATACGATTCTGGAACAATGCATAGATTGGACGTTGCGCCGTACGGATATCTATTCACCCAAGTGCGATGTAGAACCTTCTTCAAATCCATTGCAAGGTTTCTTGGTGTCGATTCGAATATGAAGCCCACTATTTGGGAAGTCAATGACACGCCTATCAGTCAAGACGTTATCGAAAACGCTATTGACACCTATTGCTGGGATGTTGCTGAAGGGTCCGAGATCTTCGTTGGTGTTACAGCTGACGAGAACGTCAAATTTCTATTGTCAGACGCGTGCTATGGCTCACTAGATGAAAGCTTTGGACTTGAAGCTGGGGAGGAAAATGTGTAAGCCCAGCTCATGCGTTTATGTTTAGTATACCCTTCTCATTGATGATTTAGCAGCGATCTGTGTGGTTTCTTCTTTCCTATCCTTCCCTCTGTCGCTTTGTATATCCTTGGAAAAAGTGCCAAATCCCTGCATCCACGTACTACCACAATCATTCTTGACCACGAGTCCGAGATCGACGTTCACCTTCGCAACGCCATGATTCTCTCTGCCGTACCGCGTATGAACCACTTGTCATCTTCACCAAAGCTATATTTCTCTTCCCTCTCCTCTGTCGTGCGCTCAATATCGTCGTACGACGAATTTCGATGCAGATGGATTCCTGAACTCTTCGTGGACTACATTCCGCTGAAGCAACGATGCCGACAAAAGTTTCTGCAAGAGACTGTTACTAAGATGCTTGTGGTCAAGGGCGATGTTGCTGTCACTGACCTGACAGACGATGTGACGATGATAGGCAAAGATGCGGTAGCATGTAGTGCTTTCAGCGATGTATGGAAAGGGAAGTGGTGGGATCGAGTGGAGAGGAAGGAAAGGGCCGTGGCAGTCAAGTTTTTACGGCGGGTGATGGTGCAGAATGTGAAGGAGAAGCTGTTGAAAAGGCTGCAAGCAGAAGTGCTGACTTGGCATCATCTATGCCATAGGAATGTGTCGCAGTTGTATGGGATTGTGCAGAGTGAGACGAGTGTTGGAATGGTTTCAGCGTGGTGCGGCTACGGAACCATCAGACATTACTTGAAGAGCGTCAATCCGAAGGCGGATCGAATGAAACTAGTAGCTTCTTTTTTCTTCTCACAAGCGTTCGTTAACAGCCACATATAGATGCATCAGATCGCGGCTGGTGTCACCTATCTTCACGATTTTAAGCCTGCCATTATCCATGGTGACCTCAAAGGGGCGAGTATCTTATAGCCATCTTGTTTTTTTCTGTCTCATTTCACCGATTATAGGGCAATATCTTAATTGACCACCTAGGCTACGCGATTATCTCCGATTTCGGTTTGAGCAAGGTCATGTCAGACTTCTCGGCTTCTTCGTTCTTTGCGGGCTCGATGCAGTGGATGGCGCCGGAGACTGTTCGGGCTCTCGTTGATGATAGGTCAGAGGCTAACATACCGCAGGTCACGACTGCGAGTGATGTATATGCTTTTGGCTCGGTCTGTCTGGAGGTTAGTTTCATGTGTTTATGAAAGTCATTGACTGTGATGTTGCGCGCCTTGTAGGTCATGACCGATGCTCTACCCTATCCACGTCGAAAGCATGATCCAGGAGTGATGTTTGATATAATGGCAGGGGTGAAGCCGTCAAGGGGATCGAGTATGCCTGATTGCAAAGCGTTGAGGGTGTTGTTAAATATGTGTTGGAACGGGGCGCCTACTTTGAGGCCCAAGATGGGGGATGTGCTGGAATATTTAACGATACTGAATGCTGAAGCAGGTCAATGAGATATTTTTATATATAAAAATTAAAAGCCATTTGTATCGTACCTGCATGTTATACCACTATTTGAAATTCTGGAGTAAAGAACAGATAGCCCAGCCACGGTAATGTATCTTGAATTTTTTAATCTGGTCGTTCCAGGAAGAAACTGATACAATTTTGGGCGTTCTTTGACGATGAAAGCTGCTTTTTGTCCATTGAAATGTACACTGAGGGGGTGTTTTAAAGGCCTCAGACTCGATTCCAGTGAACCTGAATGGCTCTCGGTCGAAAGATGAGCTCTCACGTAGTCTGCCCGTAATTTTGACATTGCATCTCTATGAGGAGATTCTTCTAAGTCGTTTTGTCTGGAAGCTGTAGCCTATTCCCCATTGAGTCAGTTCAGGGAGTGGTACCTGATCGATTTTGAATTCCGTGCACCGTGATATCAAAGCACCCCTTCATGATGAGATAACCGACTTTACCGCGTCCAGTAAATAATGTGGAACCATGCTTCCATCCAGAAAGCATGGTAGGCTTCTATATACTCTCCTACGGCTGCTGTTCGTCATATGAAAGACTTACGAATTGTTCGCGGAGGGAAGTTGGAACGGACAAGGATTTCATAAACGAAACGATGACATAGGCGAATTCAGACAGCTTTCTCTACGGATACGTATAAGGGAATATTGAAGGGTAAAATTACTACTGCAAAATATCAGACGACAGTTAAAGGTGCAGCTTCTCTGCAAAGAATAAACAAAACTGGGAATACGAATCAAATCATGAACGTATTTCAGTATCCATCCTTATCAGACATATCAACACCTCACCCATCTTGGGCCTCAACGCAGGTTGTTGTCTCCAGCAAGCATCCAACAGCATACTAAACGCCTCAGAATCAGGCATTGACGCGCCGCTGGATGGCTTGATCCCTCTCATTATATCAAGCATTACACCAGGGTCATGCTTCCGACATGGGTAGGGCAGAGCACTGGTTACAATCTATCCGGCGCGCAACGTATAGGTCGGTGACTTTTGAAAGCAAAATGGAAGATACGAAACGAACCTCCAGACAGACCGAGCCGAAAGCGTACACATCACTCGCAGTGGTGACCCACGGCACCTTGGCCTCTGACTCGTCTTCGACAAGGGCCAGAATCATCTCCGGTGCCATCCACCGCATTGACCCTGCAAAGAACGAAGAACATGCTATCCCAGTTGAAGTTGAGAAGTCTGACATGACTTTGCTCAGACCGAAATCAGTGATGATGGCGTAGCCTTGATGGTCAATCAAGATATTTCCCTGGCATTAAGAGGAAGATATGTTGAAAGGGAAAAAGATAAGGCAAGCAACCTACCCCTTTCAGATCACCGTGAACAATGGGAGGCCTGAAATCATGAAGATAGGTTACGCCGGATGCGATTTGACTCATCTACATTCAGCCGTTAACAGAAATCTATAGTAAGAACTGAGGAGAGAGCCTACCAGTTTTATCCGATTCACCTTTGGATTCACGCTCTTCAGATAATGCTTGATAGTCCCGTGCTCACACCACGCTGAAACCATTCCAACACTCATCTCGGTCTGCACGATCCCATACAACTGCGACACATTCCTATGGCATAGATGATGCCAAGTCAGCACTTCTGCTTGCAGCCTTTTCAACAGCTTCTCCTTCACATTCTGCACCATCACCCGCCGTAAAAACTTGACTGCCACGGCCCTTTCCTTCCTCTCCACTCGATCCCACCACTTCCCTTTCCATACATCGCTGAAAGCACTACATGCTACCGCATCTTTGCCTATCATCGTCACATCGTCTGTCAGGTCAGTGACAGCAACATCGCCCTTGACCACAAGCATCTTAGTAACAGTCTCTTGCAGAAACTTTTGTCGGCATCGTTGCTTCAGCGGAATGTAGTCCACGAAGAGTTCAGGAATCCATCTGCATCGAAATTCGTCGTACGACGATATTGAGCGCACGACAGAGGAGAGGGAAGAGAAATATAGCTTTGGTGAAGATGACAAGTGGTTCATACGCGGTACGGCAGAGAGAATCATGGCGTTGCGAAGGTGAACGTCGATCTCGGACTCTTGGTCGAGAGCAATTTCGGCGGGACGCAAATGCGAGGATCTGGTTATTGTACCGAGGATGTATACAGCAACAGTTGGGAGGATAGGAAAGAAAAAGTCGCGTTCTTCGCTGCAATACTATTGAGTAAAGTACATTGCTGAGGCACGGAACAGACCTACACATTGTCATCTCCGATCTTCAGTCCAAAGCTCTCATCCAAAGTCCCATAGCACCCATCTGGCAACAGGAACTCGACTTTCTCATCGGACGTGACACCGATAATGATGTCTGAACCATCAGCAACATTCCAACAATACATTTTAATGGCTTCTTCAATGACATCTGCACGCACATTCGGCACCTGGCACCTGCTTTGCCTGAACGGATCTTCAAGGTCCCAAGTGGTCAGCCTCTTGTTTGAGTGGGAACCAAGAAATTTAGCAATGGACTTGAGGAAGACCATGCACCGAATTTGGGAAAACAGGTGGCCGAACAGGGTGAGGTCTAGTTTCCCTTTTGTCTCAGAATCATAGAACAGGCGATGTACAATTTCAGAATACTTAGGACAATTCCTGAAACGAAGAAAGACGAGGTATTTGATGAGAAGGGTAATTGAAGAGGATTCAATCGGGATAGATTTGCACCCAACAGGTTGAAATTTCGGGAGATTAATAGCATGGATGACGTCACTGAGAATTTCTTCGGCCTGATATTGCAGCTTCAAGAAAGACATTTCTGCCTCGAACAATGCCCGTTGGGTGCCTGGCCACAGTTCCCCCTGTATCAGGTCTTGGAAAACTGATATGCCGGGCTTGACGACGTCGGGGCGTACTTCCAAGAGTTTGTTCGTGTGCACATCATATTCGTGTACACGCCTAGACACAAGGCTGCCATAAAAAACTTGAAAAAACGGGCAACTAGACCACGACGTGGCACATACGCGTTAGACAACCAAAATTCTGCAAAAAATTGGGACAGTAATGTGGAACCGTAACCGACATTTCCAGCAGCTTGAATATAGCTAGAAGAAAAGTGTAATGTCTTCGTCACCAGAAGGTATGTCCTGAAGGGTAAGCGAGGGAGGGATAACGGGAGACACGCTACAATCCACGCTAGAAGAAGACATCAAGAATAAGGCAGTGTTCTGCAGGTCCAGATCAAGGCGCCCATCATAAAGTGGAAACGATGCTCCACGGACGTCATGTCGTACATCCAACCCATGACACGACAGCAGTAGCCAGCAGAACGAACTGAATTCAGAGATTCAAACAGTCGATTCTATGATGAAATTTCACGTGATAATATGAACCGTGGGAGTATCCACATTTTGTCAACTCAGAACGACTATGAACAGGGATGCACCGACACTCCTGTCATGCCTGAGCTTCCCCACAATGGAAATGCATAGTGGCATCGAAAGAAATTCCTTATACAGTTTCCATCCAGTCAGAAACAGAATTCTCCTCGCCAAAATCTGATTTCCAACAGAAGGAAACATGTCTAAAGAAATTTTGTGAGTTCCGCGAACCATTTCCATGATATTTCCTTTAGGCTGACATTATTAGAGGTCAGGAGTGTGAATCAAAGACATAATACTGAGGAAGAGGTATGACAGCCGCTGTGGTATTTTGAACTGTATCCTGGTACAATACTTATAAGACCTTTGTCGAAATATGCGAGTGTTCGAGCATTCCAGCATTCCAGCATGCTGAGTAAGAAATCGATTGGATAGAAACTACTAGAATAGATAGAGTTCAAAGTTATAAACTTGTAAAGTACTCCTTAAACACGGTTGCTCTTATATGCTATTCCACCCCAAGTTCAGGATCGGAATCCTGTGACAGTATAGAAAATAGGTACAGACACCTTAAGACTGACAACGCACCTCAATTGAACCGACTTCGGTTGATATCATCACACGTACATTGGGGCAAAACGGTAGTCATAACTAATTGTACATGGAGTGTAATAGATACGTAGTAGATATAGGAATGATCTAGAATGAAATTTACGCTCACTTGCAAGCAGTGGGAACGGCATAACCCTATAATTCAATCGACCATCCATCAGTAACATCCTTCGCAAAAGGAGAAAACGACTCACATTCGTTCTAAGTCCTCCACCCCAAGGAGTCTTGTTGACGACCTTCGAATCCACGCCAAGCCCGCGCTCCGCAAAGGCATTCCACAGTGTGCAAAAGTTTTCTCCCCCAGTAAGCTGCTCATCAGCTTGGATAATCGCATCACGAGCTTCGAAGAAGCCTGGTCGGCAGGGTTGCAGTTTCATTCCGTTGATGACGAGCCTAATCACAGAAGTATATAAGATCACCACGAAGAGTAGCGAGAAAAGGGAAAACATACTGGATACTCAATGAGTTACCATGCTTGGGCACCAAAGGCTTCTTTCCGGCACGGGGTCGGTAGAACTCGCCCTCGGGGATGGTGCCATCAGCCAAGGGTGCAGGAGGGAACAAGTCATCGCTGAACCCATGCACGGCAATAAGACGCTGCTCGACGACCCAGAGCATCTGAGCCCAGACTTCACCAATGGCATGGACTCCCCAGTAGCCGGGCTTGTCCAAAGTCTGGTAGGTTGATGGGTTGACGGTATCGTTCTACGAAAGCATATTAGATTAACGAGGAGAGGGCGCTGCAAGTACGACTTACGAGAGAGTAAGGATAGTTCCTAATACCCTGTTCGCGGTTTGCGGCCCATGCACCCATAGGGAAGTCAGAGTAGTTGCTCGTGCTTCGAATGGTGGTAGCCAAGAAGTCTGTGTGCCACAATTAACAATGAGGCAAGGATGAGGGCAATAGCGTTGCTTACCTCCCCATCCCTCACCCATCCCACCACTCTCACCCCAGCCCAAACACGATGAGCTCGCAGGTCCACCAGTCAACCGAGTGCTCAAACCATGACTCAACTCATGGATGACGATGCCCGCTTCCATATCACCATCTCTGTAAGGCAAAGCAGTATTCCACAAGTACATCCTCATGCGTCCGTTACGGCCATCAGGCGGGGTCATAAAGTTGGCATTGTTATATCCAGAACCATCCTGGGCATTGGCAACGACAGCGTCATTCTCCTCACCTCCACGACCAAAGTTGTGCTGTTGGAAGTTACCAGACACCTCATCGAATCCATACCTAATGATGTGAGTCAGCGAGAAGAAGCTAGAGGGGAAAACATACGTGCCTGTAGTAGAAGTCGTGTACGAGGTTGGTAGTGTAGAACAGTTGAGTGACAGTGGCATTAATATAACCATACGCTTCGTCTTGCGCGTCGACCTTGTCGGTGGCCTTTGGGGCATATCTGTAGTCAAAGACTTTGTCGACACCCGCGTTGGGACGATAGTTGTCGATGAAGGAGTTTTGTCCTTCCCAGTTCTCCTGTGCAAAGACCTACGGACCCCTCAGCTATTGCAGTTCATCTATATCAGAGTACAACTTACGTTGTTACCCCAGGTTGTTGTGGTGTTCCTCCAGAAGTGCTTGCTATTGTGTTTGACGCCTTTGAGAGACGGGTCGTTGGCGTAAGGAATTGCATGCCAACCCACGGGGGATGCCAAAATGTCGAAGTTCTCCTTCGCGAAGATACGTTGACCTTCCTGAGGATCATTCGTACCCCAGCCGAAGACATTGTAGGTAGCCGGTTCGACGGAGGGTTCCGGAGTAGGAATAGGGGCATCTGACGCCCAATCGACGACGGAGATGATACGGTGAGGGGAGGTAGCGGAAACGGCGGCATCATACCAGTTGTCTTGCATCTCAACTTCGAACTAAGGGCTGTATAAGTTGCAATTACGACGAAGCAGGATTGTCACTTACCCTCCAAACCAGGTTGAGGTCGGTACTGTCACCCTTCTTGTTGGGTACTTGAATATAGGTCAAGCTCGACCTCACGGGGTTGACGGTATCCGGAACGTTGTCGATAGACATGACGACAGGTTCGTCGGGAGTAACAAAGTGATCTTCCTGAGAGACAGACATCTTCGCAAGGTACTCGTCATAGTTGGCAAGAATGTCATTGACCATCTTGTCATCAGGGGTTGCCGCCAGCATGAACTGGAGAAGAGCGGGTCGAACATCAGCGAAGTCGACCGCGGGCGAAGAGGCCATGTCATAAGGAAGATGCGTAGCACGGCAGTTGGAGGTGTGTATATGTGCCAGGGGTCCAAAGAATGAGCGGAATTTAGGGTGAGATTCCCAAGAACCGAATTCCTCCATGACAGTCTGTCCGTACTGACCCAGGAAGGAATCAAGACGACCCTTCATCTCAACCTCAAGTTCCTCGCAGTATTCTCGGTGGGGGTGACGAATGTCTTCGAGGTCCGGATTGGAGAAAGCCTGAGGAATAGGTCCTTTGTAGAACTAGAGGCAAGTTAGGCAAAGTTCAAGACTAGGAAAGCACAGAACTCACCGAGTTACCGTATGATATCACCAAACCATCCTTGATATTAATGTTCATATCACCATCAACAACCTCTAGGCCGTTAACAATCTGGCGAACGTAGACATGGGTAATGCCGGTATTCTTGTCAGTATAGGAATCCTTCCGAATTCTATAAGAACTGGTATCTGACAGCTGGTTGCCAAGGATATCCTCTATGAAGAGCTTCGCGACCTCAAGAGGGTCCTCTACGAGAGCTGATGGAAGGAAACCATTCGTGGTAATCTGATAAGGACTGGAATGATACACCGCATGAGGATGAACAGGACCGAATCCCAACGACTTTCGTAGTCTTGCTGGGCTCGAGTGACTCGAGTGGGCTACCACTAGGGCAGCTAGCGATGCGATGACTAAACAACGCATTGAGAAAGAGGGGAGAGAAAGTTGGATATTGTAGCAGGTCGCAAGAGGGGCAATATATAGGCAAAAGGGAGATGGTGGTGGTTGAAGTTCAAGAGAGCTTGCGTATGCAACACTACCCAAAGGGGTGAGATAAGGACACGTTCGGATCGCGTGCCGATAATGTCACATTTTGACATTTCCTTCTTCGGCGCGGTCACGACGTTTTTGAGTCTTCCTTGATTTACGTGACGGCCATTCTAACGTTACTTGAGCTGAAGTATCCAGTTTCATTACATTATGCTTATCGACCTTTGCACTGAGCTTTACCTAGTTGACGCTGACCGGGCTTTCGGCCATGCTATTTCTCGCCACCTCATTGAAACCTCGTTCTGATAAGGTTTCCCCAATATTTTGTTCGATGGTCAAGAAAAACGTTGTCGAAAGTCCCCGCCTGCCTCACCTTCGATCCGAAAGGAGGCTTCGGAGCTTGGAATGATCCTTATGTCGAGGCAGGTGGAACGACACTGCTGTATCGAAGTCAAGGCAAATTTTGACGCTTTCATTTATATTTGCCGAAGAGCCTCCAGTACTTAGAGCAAGGACCGCAATTAACCTTCCTATCCTTTATCGGCGCTTCAACGAGGAACTGCTGCACAGCATGGATTCTCGGAATCTGCAAACACCCCATATGACAGTGACATCGGGGATAGGCGCCTTGGCAGTCGTCCTCAATGATATCACCGGCTTTTCTGGATGCTTTGATCGCCGTGGAGACAACCATGCGTTCTGGTACGGAGCGCCAATGACAGGGAGGAGTAGTGAAAGCAGTTGTTATAATCAATTTATATAAGTTCGGCGCGGATACAATCAAACAAATCAGGAATTCTAAGCCGAAACTAGCCACGAAATTACAGCCAACACAATTGTTTTCTATACTCGTGAGGTAGCTCAGCCCATCTATAGTGAAGAGGAAAGAAGTTATCCTTAGCCTGTATACTGACACAAGTATAGTCGCCACCAGTCAGCTAAACTGCCTCCGTCGCTTGAAGCTTGAGCTTGAAGGTTTGTATTTGAACCCTGAGATGATTCCTCGCAAACACCGGCTCGAATTTGAGCCAGCATCGTGACCTTCTGGGATCAAGGTAACCGGAGTTCCCACTTGCATGTTCAGAAGGAACTAATATGCAAGCAGTTAAAGAGGATAATACCCACTTGTTCAAAGCCATTATTTATGGGGAAGCCTCGGTCGTAAAACCGAACGAAGATCGCGTTGCAGTTCATCGAGTATCTACACCCAGGATCATGTCGCTGTCCAAGAAAAAAAGTATCGCGAGACAATCCCTGCAGTACCCTGAGGCTGATCGGCTTCATTGGTGGTCAAGATCGATATCGCAGAGCAGACACTCATTCAAAGTATTGCTAGAGGACACTTCAGATTTCGCCATCATAAAAGTAAATGAGTTTAGAGTGTAAGAAATGCAAGGATATTGGTTGGCTCGATATCAGAGGAAATTCAGTAAGTGAGGTCGAACAGATCAACAACGAAGAGTTGATAACTCGGATCATACTCATTTTCGCTGGTTACACTCTAACGCCCACCACCCCGTTGTAACACAATGGATGTACCCGTGAATTCTCCTTCAGAAGGTCCTTTCTTCAACGACAAGGCTCTCAAACTGGTGACACGGATGTCGATATCAAGCCCATTACTAGACCGTCATCGTCGTCTGTCGCACTCAGAACGACCCCTCCTCTTTCTCATCCTGGGCGCACCGACAGCCTTCCGCCGAAACCGGAGGTCCCGACGCATGTTACTGGTGAAGAGGCCTCACTTCCCTCGCCTGTTTCCCCCGGTCCAAAAGTAAAATCTAGGACGCCGACCCTGCGTCCGGGTGAAGCCATTGCAGGACGGCCAAAATCGCCTGAAATTGGAAGGCCGTTGAACGTCACGGATGCGCTGAACTACGTGGATGCAGTGCACGTCCAGTTCCAAGACAAGCCAGAGGTTTACAATCGCTTTTTTTGGAGATTATGAGGGGTTTCAAAGGCCAAATGTACGTCGTAATATCTTTTAATTCTGGCATTCTCACTCAATTTGTTCCTTCAGCATTGATACTCCCGGCGTCATGCAACTGATATCACGACTATTCTATGGGAACCTTACGCTCATCAAAGGATTTAACACGTTTCTCACAGTTGGGTATCGCATAGACGTATCTCCGAATACAATCTTACTACTTCGCAGGGAACGACGGCAGAAAGCACCAACAATTTTGGAATTGCCAGAATACAGCCAGCCCGCGACGTTCCGGGGTTTGGCCCTAACCTCTCATCCACTTCCGTACCCTCCCCCGCGTCTTGTATTGCCTCCGCTCGGCTCTCATTCGACGAGCGTTCGTCGCCGTTACCGTGACCCTCTGTTGAACGCACCGCCCAAACGGATGCTCAGGCGCAAACTGGTCAAACCTGCTGATGAAGACGAAGGGGATAAGGTGGGTCTACACCTGTTTCGCTAGAATTTGCGCATCTATAGCAAAAGCAGGCTATTTTAGACGTACTTTCAATGCACAAACGTAAATCAGAACCGGGGCATGACGTGAAAATCAGTATAAACAGCGTAGTGAAGCAAGTCACTGAGGCGCTTTCCAAATCAGATATACACGATCAACTACTGAGTTTATCAGTCGAGGAAGCACAGTGCAATTTGGACTTCCTTCAGGATGTATGTCGGAACTCAGATCTTTCGAGCTTTTTATAGATGATCCAACATTGACTAGCTTCTAGATGTATCAAGTCTACCAATGATATCCAAGCGCACCTTTCTCAAAACCTCTCTTAAGTTCACAGTTGCGTACCTCGGCGTCTTATGCTTAGAGGCTTCAGAAAGGCGGGAAATTATCCGTTCGCTCTAGGACATTTCGGTGAGCTGTGGAGAGAAGTCGAAGGAATGGAGGTGGCTATCAAACAAGCGAGGATATTCACAAGTGACGATGATATCAAGAAAGTTCTGCGGGTAGGTTGTTATCGAATTATCCGTCACGACTCAAATCAGGATAACTTTCTTTTATAGCAAGTGAGGTGGGAGGCCATCATCTGGAGGCACTGCGATCATCCTAATGTCCTACCTTTCTATGACATTTATCGCGATTCTGTTCCATCGCAATACTTCCGAAACAATAGCCTCAATATGGCAGCCGGGCTTGGCCTACCACTGTGTTCAGCTCGGCTTGAGCCTTAGCTTGCACATCGGGGTAAAGTATAAAGGCTGGAATTGCTGCAAGGTCCGTCGACACCGTCTGTTTGATAGAGTCATTTAGACTAAGACTAGTATTGTATAAAAAGGAAGTCTTACAATATCAGCCCCCGCTATCATGAATAGTGCGACTGTCAGATTCCACGGTGTATCGAACGATATAATTTAGAAACGAGCCAGCGAAGGCCATTCCAGCCAAGTTTTTAAGATTTCGAGGTCGGTCTCGGAGTTGGAAATCCCAGCCTCTTTCATCTTTTCCAGATTCTCAGAGACGAATGACGGCGATACAGTACCGTTGACCTGATACTTCCGAGTTACAACGTCATCTTCATCGTTATAAATCAAAGACTTACGAGTTGTTCTGACCTAAATTTAAACGGTATCTCTTTCACATCTTCGACACACTGTATCTAGTCCCCTGCAATCCTCATGAATTGGGTACTAGGAAACCAACCTTGAAACATCATGATACCATGAGTATTGGAAATATAAAATAGTGAGAGGCCTTATGCGGGAGATATTTCAGGCTGGGGGGGATATAGTCAACCAAAACTGATCTTACATTTGCGGTCGAATGCTTTCCATACCACAATCCTCCAAGTCTACAAATGAGTCACCACTTGATGATGATGATGAAATCCCCGATATCGTATCCATAAACGCTGTTCATGATGGTTGAACCGGAGTGGCTGGAAGAGTACACCGTTAATAGGAAACAAAATCCACTAAATACGCCTAGCTCACTGGCGAACGTGGTGTTCAAACTCATCGGGAGATTTGAGAAATTGCTGGAGCATGACAGACGTCGCCTTCATTTGCGTGGGGTAGTATGCTGAAACCGCACAGAGTTGGAAGTATCGATGGAATATTCGGCGATGTACTCTACGAAGACCAAGAAAGGTTAAGCAACGAGCGATATTCCTGACCCGATAATTTCAACATAGCAAGATCTGTGAGTTTAGATGTTGTCAAGATTCGGCGGCGGGTATCACAGAAATATGAGCATACCTGGTCGCTCGGAATAGTTGATAGCCTTTCGAATAGATCCATTGCCGCTTGTGCTGAATTAACAATGATGGTTGGACTTGCGGGAGTATCTAGATACATAGGTGAGCCAAGAGTACTTGGGGGTTAAGTCCAGGAGGTTGCCCAAAAGTGGTAATCCTTTAGGGCCAGGAGGCTGTGGAGGACATCTACGGGTACGTGAACTACGTGAACGGAAATAATGTAACAAGACGGCAAGTGCAAGAAACCTAGAATTAAAGTCGATTTCATTATGAAGATGGTTAGTAGGATGGAACACGGTGTTCAACTTCTCTCCACGCTTCTTAAGTAGTCGAAACTCAGATTGAGAAGCTAAGGGTAAATTAAGAAGCACGGAAACTTGAACGGAACATACCCTCTCTCATACGATACGATAAGCGATACCTAAGTGCTGCGTACTCGAATGGAAGTAATGGGCATATACTTAGTATACTTAGTACTTGACATGGGCGAAATGACATCCGACTTCCAACGCTTCCGGCAGAATGGCATCGATGTAAGGTAGATGTGTTCATGTGAACGGTCGGCGAACAGATAGGAGCTGAGCTCGAGTAATCATACTGTCTAGCGCTACTTGAGTCTTGGCTTAAACCTCAAGGTAATGAAGAGAAGATGGAATCGTCAAATAGCTGTCGACACGGTCTACCTCGTAGACACCATGAGACTGACGTTCGGGGACAGCTTTGAAGGGTCGCCGTATCTGTGTCTGCTAAGAACTCACAGATAGGCTCCGACGACACCGGCAACCAGTAGAGGCCAGATCAGCTGCATTCTCCAGAATACGTCTAGGACGTGTACATAATAATTTGTTTCGTAATTTCCAGCAGGTCTATCTGAACTGAAGCAACACCTACACTGGTTAAGTCTGAAGTGTATTGGGCGTCTAGTGCCGTCTTTACAGCGTCTTGCTCCGCGTAAAGTCTTAAGGCGAAACCAGGCAATCGACAGCAGCGCGATTAATGAAAAAAAAAAAAAAAAAGTGCGGCTTAGTAAAACTAAGATGCAGTCAAAACTTTATATAGCTTGACACGCTGGTGGAATATCAACTGCATATTTTAATGATAGTCGAATCAGAATTGCTGGAAGAACTGGTTTCCAGTTGTGAAACGGAGCGCCGAGATCACGATACACTACTCTTTAGGAGCTGCTTGACTAATATCAGCAAAGTGATCGAATAATTAGTCCTCCTGTGTGTCGGAAACAGTGAATGACGACCCGCAATATTTGTGGTGGTCCGTAGAAACCTGGCTGAGTGAATTTAATGGTACTATCGGGAACAGAGAATGAGCAATTGCCGGTATCAGCAATATCAATATACGCGTTGGTTGGGTAGATATATACCAATATACGACTTAGACACGAACATCCTTACCGGTGATTGATCTTGATTGATACAACTGTTCTCATTTTTTTCCCGTTGTGATTGAACTGAGGCATCCGATTCGTTTAGGAACGAATCACAGAGATGCTTCGTAGCGTTACATAGACAAGTGCACCATAAATCTGAGAGAGGGTAGAGAGAGCTAGAAGCACTCTTTTCGGGACTCCGTCAGTTTGTGTATTGATCATGCAGCGGAAAAAGACGGGTAAAAATGCGGGGTAGGGAATAGCCGCCGCGGCCGGCATCGGGGTTTCCACCAATCACAGCTGGTCCTTTTGCTCTTATTCTAGATCCTTGCGCATCGTCGTCGACGTTGTCGAGATGCTTAACCTTCATAGTAAGGTTGCTCATGTTGCACGCGACATGAAGCGCCTGGCCGCAGGCATGGCCACCGTGGCGCCAAGAATTGGCGCCACCAAGGTGCCCATGTCGTTGCTCGAAAAGGGCGCATATATCAACTACCAGCGCATCGAGGATAACTTGGCCATTGTACGCGAAAGGTGATTTTTCTCTCTTTCAACGTACAGGTACGGGCTGACCTCAGTGTCGCAGACTTGGACGACCACTGACGCTGTCAGAGAAAATCCTGTACGGTCATTTGGATGACCCCCATGGTCAGGATATCGAGAGGGGCGTGAGCTACCTCAAGCTGAGGCCAGATGTACGTCGCTTTCGTGTCATTATGAGCTTTTTATCGATATTCTGTCCAGCGTGTCGCCTGCCAGGATGCCACGGCGCAGGTATGTCTTCCGTTATTCTGTCGGAACAGAACGTCTTGACGAGTTTTTCGTTTTAGATGGCTCTTCTACAATTTATGTCTGCTGGGATGGATACAGCTGCAGTTCCTACTACCGTCCACTGCGACCATCTCATTGAGGCCCAGGTCGGCGGTGTCAAGGATCTTGCGCGCGCAATCAGCATTAACAAGGAGGTGTACGACTTCTTGGCGACCGCTACTGCCAAGGTGCGTCTCTCTGCATATATTTTTTCCAACACGTATCTTACCCGAGTGCACAGTATGGTCTTGGTTTCTGGAAACCCGGCTCTGGTATCATCCATCAAATCATTCTGGAAAACTACGCTTTCCCTGGTGGATTGATGATTGGCACTGACTCACATACACCCAATGCTGGTGGTCTCGGTATGATTGCCTGCGGTGTTGGGGGTGCTGATGCGGTTGACGTTATGGCTGGCATTCCCTGGGAATTGAAGTGTCCCAAAGTCATCGGTATAAACCTCACAGGGAAGATTGGCGGATGGACAACTCCCAAGGGTAGGTTTCGCAGTTCATCTTACCATATATGTGCCTTATTTTTGTCACAGACGTCATTCTCAAGGTTGCTGGTATTCTTACGGTTAAGGGTGGTACTGGTGCTATCGTTGAATATAGAGGCCCTGGCTTAGAATCTCTTTCTTGCACGGGTATGGCCACGATCTGTAACATGGGTGCGGAAATTGGTGCAACCACGTCCATGTTCCCCTTCAACAGTCGGATGTCGGATTATCTGAATGCTACCAAGCGGTCGGACATTGCGAAATATGCAGCTCAGTTTGCCTACAACTTGAAGGCTGATGAAGGTGCTGAATATGATCAGGTCATTGACATTGTAAGCCCCACTTTTTTTGCATTGCCATCAACTTTCCCTCACTAGAAACACAGAACCTATCAGAACTCGAGCCCCATATTAACGGTCCTTTCACCCCCGATCTCGCTACTCCTCTTTCGCAATTCGCCTCCGAGGTCAAGAAGAACGGCTGGCCAGACGAGCTCAAAGTCGGTCTTATCGGTTCTTGCACCAATTCTTCGTATGAGGATATGTCACGTTCTGCTTCCATTGCCAATGAAGCTGCCAGCCACGGTCTCACAACCAAGAGCAAGTTCACGATTACTCCTGGTTCGGAACAGGTTCGTGCTACGATTGAACGCGATGGTCAGATCAAGGCCTTCGAGGATGTTGGCGGAGTTGTTCTCGCGAACGCTTGCGGACCCTGTATTGGACAATGGGACAGGAAGGACGTTCCCAAGGGTACACCCAACTCCAGTAAGCTTTGTGTTTTTCCTTACTACGCCTGACTGAGCCCTGAGATAGTCATAACCTCCTACAACCGAAACTTCACGGGCCGTAATGATGCTAACCCTGCTACCCATGCCTTTGTTGCATCGCCTGATATCGTTACTGCTATGGTTTTCGCTGGCTCGCTTTCCTTCAACCCCACTACTGACACACTCATCGGATCTGATGGAAAGCCCTTCAAGTTCTCAGACCCCTCTGGAAACGAGCTCCCTCCACGTGGATATGACCCAGGACAAGATACCTTCCAGCCTCCTCCCGCCGACCGTGCTAGCGTTAGTGTAGCCGTTGACCCCAAGAGCGACCGTCTCCAGCTATTGCAACCCTTCCAACCTTGGGATGGAAAGACTCCTTCTGACCTCCCTATCCTGATTAAAGTCAAGGGTAAATGCAGTAAGTACCATATCCCATTAGGCAAGCGTACAACCGCTCAAGGACTGATCAGCAACCGACCACATCAGTGCTGGTGGACCATGGCTCAAGTACCGTGGACATCTCCAGAATATCTCTCGTGCGTTCATTTTTTTCATTTTCTACAGAACGACCTAATGGTGCTACTCAGAAAATTGTCTGATTGGCGCCATCAACTCTGAGAACGGCGAGGCGAACAAGGTGAAGAACCAGATCACCGGTGAATGGGATGGTGTTCCCCAAGTCGGCGCGTATTATCGTGATCACGGCATCAAGTGGGTGGTTGTCGGCGACCACAACTACGGTGAAGGTTCCTCCCGTGAACACGCTGCTCTCGAGCCTCGGTATCTCGGCGGCCTTGCCATCATCGTGCGGTCGTTTGCTCGTATCCACGAGACCAACTTGAAGAAACAAGGCATGTTGGCTCTGACGTTTGCGAACCCTGAAGATTATGAGAAGGTCAAGCCGAGTGACAAGGTTGATATCCTTGGATTAGATACCTTTGCGCCTGGGAAGAACCTGACGCTCGTGTTGAAGCATGAGGATGGAAGCCAGGAGGTCGGTGTCCATCACCTGAAATGTCGGTCATTGATGCTCACTTTTGCATCGCTAGGAAATACCCCTCGCCCACTCTTTCAATGAGGGACAGATCGCTTGGTTCAAGGCTGGCTCTGCTCTTAACTTGGTATGTAGACATTTAGTGTTGCAGGACGTTCCTGATTTCCTCTGCAGATGGCGGCCAAGGCTAAGGGCCTGTAGATATCTTCTTAATATTATCACTTTTACTTTGCAAAGCAAATACATTCAAAATGAGCCAGACTGAGTTCAAGGGATCATACATGCACTTACGCGTACGGTCCTGGATAGGCATCGGTGTGGGTCATTCTTTAGTATTTTAAGGTTGACCTGGCCACATTCGTACCCAGAATAGTCTTACTGACAATGAAATATTGGTTTTTGGTATGGTCACAGGCCAAGTCCGTACCCAAAACCCACATTCAAATAAATGTCAATGTAAATTATGTATTGCTTCAAGTTGCGCCGCTTTTTGCCTGACCCAAAATAGCTGCTTACCAGGAGTGAGCGAGCAAATTAGAAAACTAGACTGATTGGCCACCTCTGCTGATACAACTCAAGTAAATGAGGATTTCATGACAAGATGCCGGGCCGTGATACCGGGAAGACACGCGTGGGTAGGGTGTGGGAGCCTCATGGTGGGTAGAAGGCCTCTTAAAGGCTTTCAGCGGAGCTCCCTCTGCTGAAACGGTCTCACAGCACTATTGGTAGCAACTAAATAGTAATGCACAAACTACAACTCGTCGAAGGCACGTACGATATTTCGCTGTCTCCAACTTATCGGTCATAACCTAACAGTTGCTGGAGACGAGCGTCTGGCCGCAAAGCGCACCCCTTTGCACAAACATTTACTCGACTTTTTGACTCCGAGATTTACTAAAGAAGCGGATGCCGATCCGACTCGTAGTAAGGGCCGTATAACGAGTATACCACCACCTACAAGGAACTTGAAGCTGCGGCGGCGCCAAAAGCATTCCTTGACATGTACTCCTGCCACTTCTGACTCTGATTACCTCTTTTCTCCCATTTCCCCATCGACGTCTCTACCTCCCTCTCTGCCCCCTACACCATCACCTCAAACTCATCAGCCACATCTAGGGATATTGCCTGATATTACGGCGATGTACACGACTACAAGTCATTTCCCCATGACTAACGCGGGCACAGAGCAAACGAGGCCATCCCCTCTCCGAGTCCTTACTCGTGAAGAACTTAGGACAGACCTGGATCCACCGGAGCCAGCAAGGAGAAGCGTCGTTGTTGAAGAGGAAGAAGATGGGGGGTCATCGATGCTGTTCCAATATCCTGGTCCTCTACCAAGCCCACCTTACAGGACACCGATCAACGGATCCACCCTGCGATTCCTACATAGTTCCGACGCACCATCGCCTGTATCAGCGGAATCCGCTCACGCAGGAGTTGTCAATGTACCTGTCTACCCTATTCCCAGGACACTGTTAAAACAGGGTGACACATTTCCAAGCACATACTCGACACCTAGTCAAGACAGACTTTGCGGTGAAGATGGTGAGGAAGAGGTCCTGTATCCTCGAAGAAATCCTGCCGATACACTGTGTATCGGCAACTATACACATCGTGTTCCGTCGCCCTACAGCCCAAGTGACGACCGCCGTTATGGTCGTGAGATCAGTTGGATTGTTTCCCCAGGTCAGTGTAGCTCTTGCGTGGTTCATTTCCAGAGACCGGTGCTCATCTCATCTAATTCCAGAAATCCCCATGCCAATTGACGACGACATAGACCGAGAGGAGAATGATGAACCGGACTTTGAAGATCACCCGCCATCAAGTATTTCTGGATCAAATTTGCAGCAGAACGCATATAATTCATCCTCCAGCGCGTCGTTATATTCACAAAATACGAACAAATCTTTGAGTGTATATACTAGACTCAGTACCGAGGACATAATCGAACATCAAACGTCTGATGCAGCCTTGCGATACCATGCTCACAATAAGCTTTCTTCCCCGCCGTCTCCTTCCGGAGATGGCGCATCAAATAAAGCCTCTTTTATTACGCAAGACAATAAGATAGTGACCGACCACGAAGAACTATTTAGCAGTGGATCGGGAAGTGCTCTTTTTGGTAAACCATCACCGATCCTCCCCACTGCTTCTGCGTCTCCTCAGAAAGTGTTGGAATCCTGGGTGTTGCGCAGGGTAGACTCCAGGCTGGTAAAGCCAGATGTAAAGGAATTATTATTCTATGGCTCCTACAGAGCTCATATTTATACTACTTCGCACTAGAATCTAGAATGTACTACAACTTTCTACGACTCTCGTGCTTACTCATTGACTCTCGGCATGATGCCGGATTGCTCCTTCTAGAACTTTCCGGCAAAATCCCAACAGAAAGTTTCGTCCAGAATAGGATACACAGACAGTATCTCTGTATCGCTTGCAGATGCCTTGAAGGATGAGGTGAGATTCTATTCACATATCTTTATATTAGTTACCCATAGGAACAGACTATTGTAAATGCCCTTCTAGATGCATGCAGACGAGAACCGGGACCTTGGCATATTCTCGATGTTACCACAGACAAAATAGCAAAGCAGGTCGTGACAGCGCTATCCAAATCAAATATGCAAGGCCAGCTATCAGATTTAACTGTTAAGCAAACGCAATCCACTTTGGACTTTCTTCAGGATGTAGGAACTGTTTTCTCTAGAAAATTTGATCAATAACTCAGCATTGGTTAGCTTCTAGATGTACCGGGTCTTCCATTGTCATACAAATGTACATTTCTGAAGACTTCTCTCAAATTGTCGCGCATGTATGACTGCGTACCTCGGTGCCTCATACTCAAAGGATTCAAAAAGACAGGCGATTATCCGTTTGCTCGAGGACATTTTGGTGACTTGTTCAGAGGCTCGATCGCAGGAATGGAAGTTGCTGTCAAACAAGCAAGAATATTTACAAGTGATAGTAATATCGAGAAGGTCCTGCGGGTTTGTTGCCTCATTATCTCGCGAATCAAAGGATCATTGTAACGTTTCTTTTATAGAGAATAAGACGAGAGGCCATTATCTGGGGGCAGTGCGATCACCCCAATGTCCTACCTTTCTACGGCATTTACCGCTGCACTGTTCCTCTTTACTACTGCCTCGTGTCGCCATTCATGGTCAATGGACCTCTTCGTCAATATCTGAGCCACATTGATAATCCTAATCGGCACAGACTCGTAAGAATTGTGTTATTCACTGCTTCTTTGATATCTGATAAACAAGTAGGCCCTAGACATTACGCGTGGTATGAGCTACCTACATAAACTATCCATAGTTCATGGCGACCTCAAAGGAGTGCGTTCCAGAGTATTTCCTCTAGATATCCACCGCGCTTAACCAAGATAAGGATAACATCCTGATTACCGATGGACATAGAGCAATTATTGCGGATTTCGGTATATCCTTTGTGATGGGTGTTACAACCTTCGGAACATCATCATCATCACGGAAGGGTGGCACCGTGAAATGGCAAGCTCCAGAGATCCTCAACGGTAGTCCCAACAGCTTTTCAGCCGATATATATTCACTGACATGTGTGTATTTTGAGGTATATGTTTCTCTTCATACCCGCTGATTGATCTCTGACCCCCTATAAGGTATTCGATGGGTCAATACCTTGGAGCGACCTAACTGACGGAGCCGTTATCATGAATGTCAGTGTCCATAAGAGGCATCCTCCACCCCCGAAATACCTGGCGGTGACTAAATTTGCTGATTTGTGGTGGGAACTTATGGTACAATGTTGGGCTCACGAACCTTCGGATCGACCAACTCTCCAATATCTCGCGGAGTCTCTCGATGCGACAGACGATACCCTACCTCCGACGACGAAATGGGACAAGTCTGTTTTGACGCGACTTCGTGATCCTCTGCTCCAAGGCAAATTAGTTATACCCTCTGGCTTACCGCCATTCTTGAATATCGAGGGTGTTTCATCCTTATCTGATCCAGGTCCGCTCGGAGTTGATAGATCGGAGTGAAGCCGGTCTTCGCATCTTTGGAGTTTCGAAATAGAATGTGGTATATGATATATGGTCCATGTATCTATCCCACCCTCGCCCTGCAGGTACCTATATGTGACTCTTAGCCTTCGTCGTATATACTAGTCGATCCTCCCTGTAAGCTCTGTACTGCTATCTTCCTTTTGCTCCGTTCTCCTCTAATGTATGTCCAAACATTACAGTTCAAGTGTATCACCATTACCCCATTAATACAGCATACACAATGTCAATGTAACTTGAAGGGCTTGTAGATGGGCGACATTTACTCTAATTATACCTTTTTTTCCTTCTTCCTCCACCGAATAACCAACCGGCAATACAAACTAACCTATCGAGGACGTTCATGCAGCGAACAACCAAGATTGCGTACGTTCCGCGCGCTGGCCTGTTCTTAGAAGCTTTGCTTTATACATGTTTCAAGTGATTGACCAACAGTAAATGTATCATACTGCTCTTTTGCGAGCTTTGCGTTGTATTATGATGAGCCATCCGAATGTGTTCTAGCCAAGAAGCCCAATGGCACGATGTCATTTGACCTAGATTCATTATTCACTCGAGATCGAAGATTGCCGCTAACTAGGTCTTCACCTTCGCAACCACATGATAGATACTTATGGACGAGTTCATCTTCTTCTCTGCAAGATTCTAGGTACTAGGATCGTCTCGTTAGTATATTCTACCGTTTAGATATCGCCCGCAGTCCCATAAAGTTTTGAAATAAGCATACAGTTGTTACATTCCATATACCCTTAAATTACTTCATGCTACCGTCTTTGCCACAGTTTCTAGCGCTGCTTGGAAATCGGCAATGATATCTGAAATAGCTTCAATACCGACAGAAACCTGGACAGAAGGTTAGGAAGAAGAATGGGCGGCGTTAAGCGTAAACTTACCCGAATTAGATCGGGAGTAACACCAGAGTCTTTCTGCTCCTCTTCGTTCAACTGAGCATGCGTCGTCGTAGCAGGATGAATAACCAGTGTTTTAGCATCACCTATCGCCGATGTGATAAGAATCCAACGTCAAAATCCATGCTTTCTTACCACTTACCAACGTTGGCCAATTGACTAGCTAACTTGAGGTTATCAACGAGCGTGCTTCCTGCAACGGCACCTCCCTTAACCCCAAAGCTTAGCATTCCACCGAAGGTGTCGGGCCGAAGAAGCTGCCTGGCCAGAGTATGCGATTCGTGCGACTCGAGACCGAGATACGATACCCATGTAACCTGTGGCTGCTTCTCCAACCACTTGGCCAATGTCAAAGCATTTTCGCTGTGGCGCTGCCCACGAAGACTTAGCGTCTCCAAGCCCTGCAAGATAAGGAATGCGCCGAAGGGATTCAGGGCTGGGCCGACGTCTCGCAGATACTTAAAGGCACGAGAATCAGAATGATATTCAGGGTCACGTAGGAAGAGAACTCACTTCTGTTCGGACTTTGACTGCGAAAGAGACCGGTCCGAAAGCGTCCCAGAACACGAGACCGTGATATCCCTCAGACGGGGAAGTGAATCCGGGGAATTTGCCGGACTTCTTCCAATCGAACTTACCTGTTCGGTATGTGAGACGGAACCGTATAGTGTCGACAAAAAGAAAAAATACGAACCGGCATCAATAATGACACCCCCGATGGTCGTTCCATGGCCGCCAATCCATTTCGTAGCACTATGGACGACAATGTCGGCGCCGAAATCGATGGGACGCACTAAATATCCGCCCATGCCAAAGGTGTTGTCCACAATCAACGGAATGCCATGCTCATGGGCAATCTGGGCGAGGGCAGGGATATCGAGGACAGTGTATTTAGGGTTGGTGATGCTCTCGATGTAAATTGCTTTAGTTTTGTCGTCAATTACGGCGGCGAAGGATTTCGGGTCACTGTCTGTGACGAACTTCACACCGATACCGAACTTCTTGAACGTCACTGTAGAAGTGCATAAGATACAAGTAACAGCTAGAACTGACCGATTTCCTTCATACCTTTGAATTGGTTGTACGTCTGTTCGAAGTTTAAGCAGTTGTTCTGATAAGCTAGCGAGCAGACTTACTCCGCCATAGAGGTAGGAACTAGAAACGATATTGTCTCCAGCGTCAGCGATGGCCGAAATGGCCAGAAATTGAGCGGCTTGACCAGAAGCGGTCGCTACAGCGGCAGCGCCACCTTCGAGGGCAGCTATACGATCTTCGAAAACGGACTACGTCGAACCTGAGACATGTAACGTAAAAGAAGGTCTTCTATATCACTCACCACCGTAGGGTTACCGATCCGAGAGTAGATGTTCCCATTGGCCCTGCAAACCCGCGTATCACTCAGTACACAATCATCTGCGATCATTCAAAATCCATACCTCAAGTTGAAGAGATCAGCTCCATGCTAAATGACCGTGAGCAAGACGATATTTATTGATGGAAACCGGCGACGTACAGCAGAGTTGTCGAACACGAAACTCGTGGTTGCATAAATTGGTACAGCTCTCGCGTTGGTCGCGGTGTCCGGCTTCTGTCCACCGTGCAGCTGGATAGTGTCAAATTCGGGCTCCCTGTTCGAAAAAGCATCTCAGATATTGATCCAAAGATTCTAGGAAAACACGAGAATTACTTGTAGAATGGGTTGGCCATCGTTGAATTGAGAGATTTGGGATATCGATAACGAGCACTTGAGCGGAGGCTATATCCCTTTTAAATGCGATTTTCGCTATGATTGCGTGCTTCGTGAGTAACCCGTCCAGAACGGCTGCCCTTGAAATGCACCCGTATGGCGTCATTGTACGCTAATTTGACCTAAGATTCCGAACTCATGATTCGACTGAATGTAAAGAATTCATCAAACTGAAAAATATAGTCTCAGATAATGAGACCAACGTGGCTGCTTCCATGTTGCCAAGAGAAGAGAAGATTAGACAGGAGGTCAACTGCATATTCAGTGGCAGTGGTGGAGCGAAGAAAGGGATCGGCTCTATCGGCCGGCAGGGAAACTAGCGAACATGGACCTCCAAGATACAACAAAGGAGGTCTAGGATGTGATGGTTCTGAAAAGGCACACTATGCACATGTTGAATGACAAGTACATACTCTACTTCTCTGAGAAATTCTTCATTCGTTTTCGTTCATGATCACTCACGCTGCCTTCACTTGACAAAACGACACAGCACCGACACTAGGGACGCAAGTTCACCCAGTCCTGCCCATTGTGGCTCTATGCGGACCTCGACAAGCAGTCCAGATCCAAATAATATCGCCAGAACGTTGTACGACAGCCCAGGCGAGGCTTAGTAGAATACGCCTCCATGTCATGTGCGACACTATGATAGTCTGGAGAAGTCCCTTGAGGCCACCGGAAAGTCTCACGACATCTGCCGAATTAATGGCTATAGTTGTGCCCGACACCAGGGACACATCAATATCAGCTTGGGCGAGTATCATTGCTTCCGTCACCCACGAAGACTACGATGTTCCTTTGTCGTAACCGTTCCTGCGTACGCGTACGGTTATTACCACCATCATTCCCAAACTCTGCATCGTCCTGGGCACACGATGCACTCCACGAAGTCATGCGCACAATGTCACGCTTGTCTTCAGGTAAGCAGCTTCCCTTCGCCTGAACACCTTTGACTCCGAGCTGGGGGCATACGCCGTCGACAGCCTTCTGATGATTATCACTGAGGTTGGACACTAGTATCCCTCGCGCCACCAGAGAGGACGCGACATCGGTGCTCTCGGGTTGAAGGTCATTCTCCAGTCCGAAAGCTGCGAGGAAGACGTCGTCAATCGTAACAGCGAAGACGCTCTTCCCGGTGTCCAGCATGTTGCCTACGCAATCAACATCTTGTATCGCACACCAGCTAACGCTTCCTCCACGAACGATGTTGGCTTGTATGCCCTTCCCCACAACGGTCTGTACATCGTCAAGATCCTCCGATAAAGCACTTCCCGCAGCCAAGTATCTGGCTATAGCGGCTGAAACAGGATGTTCTGATCCCGCAACCAGAGCCTTGATCAGTCCTTCAGAAACCCCCGTACCATCATCTTTGTTAAAAACTGCTTCGACTACTCTCATCTTCCCCGTCGTCAAGGTCCCTGTCTTGTCGATAATAACATGCGTTGCTATACGTGCATGTTGTAGAGCAGCGGATGATCTGAAGATCAGCGAGAATGGCGGCTTTTGGGATGCAATCCGTGCATAGAGAATGACAAGAGGAACACATAAGGTGAGGGCGCATGGACATGACAAAGCTAATACCGCAACGGCGTAGGAGAGATCATCTGCGACTGCTTTGCCTGAGGACTCGTGCCTCCCATACTTGATGACCAGCGCCCACACGAGGAACGCGATGGAAGCGACACCGAGTACAATGGGGATGATTCGTTGTGCAATCCTATCAGCTGTGTCCTGGATACGGGCTCGAGATGAACGCGCCTCTGTAGTGAGGGGACGCAATTCTTCCAGGGAATTGTCTTGAACAGTCTCTGACAAGCGGACACATAGTGATTGTGAACCAAGAACTGTGGTTCCTGCAAGGACTGAAGCTCCCGGTCCTTTGATTATAGGGACGGCCTCCCCAGTAATAATGACCCGTCGATATCTGACATGTTGGCGGAGACAATACCATCAATTGGAACAGTTTCGCCAGCGTGGACGACAACGGTATCACCCACGTCTAGTAAAGCGGTATGAATGTCTCGGACGCCCTCGACAGCTCTGGGATCAAACCAATGGGAAACCTCAACAGGGGGAGGCGTAAGGCCAGTTGAACTTCGTCTAGCAGTGTTCCGCACGTAGACAGAGATCAGACGACTAAGGATAAGCGTAATGAGTAGGGCGCCTGTCTCGAAGAAGCTATCGAGATCAACGCGATGATTCGCAACGTTGTATCCGTAGCTGACAACGGAATAGAGAAACGCAGAGAGGGAAGATAGAGAGTAATCAACACGTCAGCGTCCAAGTGATGATAAAGAATTACCGCGTGTCCAGCTACGACGATGATATATCCAGCACAAAATATTTGAATTAACGACGCAAAACCCCACCACGAAGAGTGAACTAGCTGCCGCGACCATCAGTCCATGCAAAAATCAGGACTGGAATGGTAAGAACTGTGGAAAGGACGAAGCGAGATCGAGCGACGAAAATCAAGCGTGGCTGCTTCATCGATAGCGGCCTCATCATCGTCTTCATTGACAGGAGACACTACCCACCCTTGGTCAAGCAGAGCAGCGTGAATTTCGCACGCAGTCGGGTAGCGTGCAGAAGAATGAATTGTGAAGCGAAAGTCGGTTTTAGAGAGCTTCAATATCTCCTGTTCACAGCCGAGAAGGTCTCTAAGGTAGGGGCACCAACTTTTGTAAAGGAAACGCGAAGGGTGCGCTGACCGTTTCGCAAGCTTGCAATGGGACAAGGAAACCCGGTAGCGCTTTCTACCTTGCGCCGAATGGCCTCGGGATCGGTGGAGCCGCTGACGTAGCTACAGCACCGAGGAAGTCAACCTCGCATGCAATGTTAGATATAGATGCACATCCACAGAGAACTGTGTACCTTGATGTCCCCAACACCTAGAATTTTCAAGGCTCTTTCGACTCTGGGAGAACAAACAGGGCAATCCATCCCAGTAATCATGAGAGTTAGAACCTTTTCCTGTCCATCCTGACCCTCCGGTGACGAATCGGCGATGTTGGTCTGTCTGGCACGCTGCTCGTCGGCTCCACTGCAGCAGGGTACTCTTTTTTTCTTCCATAGAAATCTGGAGCGTCTCCCCCTTCTGACTGGACTGCCGCAACACGACTCGCGACCGGAAGTTTCTGTAGCCGAGTCAGTGTACAATGAAGTCCCGAAGATCTGGAGTGAAAACTTACTGCTTCGAATTGACAGCGTTTGCAGCGCAATCGACTCTACTTTGGACGTCGCCACCGGCTTATCATCGATATTGTCGTCACCCGAACAGCAGGAACATGGCTGATCGGCCTCTTGGGCTGGCTGGTTAAGCGGTATTTCCGGTTCCAAGAGGTTGTGCAGCGCAGCAACTGTCAGCACAGCAGTTGTCAGCGCAGAGCGACTGAGATTCGGCCTTACTTGGGGTCGAAGCCGCTGCACGCGAACCACAAGACTCTTCGTTCCTGCGAATACCACAGTCAGGGGGACCGCAGCAACTGTCGACATCACTGTTAGCTAGCGATTATAAGAAATTTCTATTCTTTCAAACTGTAAAGATACTAAACGAAAAACCAGAGATGGAGGGCACTATCAGTGGTTACTGGGTATCAGTGATAGTATCAGATGTGCCACGTCCTCGTAATCCAGGACTTCTCAGAAACTTTCCAGACTGAGGAAACAACGTATAAACTCAGTATAATGCTTTATTTCGACTTTTAATATGAAACTCACGAGCTGTAGCGTGAATTCGGGTTGGAAACGTTTTTTATAAAGAGAAAGTTGAGGCACTCGGGTCGTCCTCCTGGACCCGTTCGCGGCAGTTAACGGAGGCAGAGTTCTCGGATACACCGGTTGCACACAAATATTACGTATAGCACTGTACTTTAATCGGCGAAAAGGAACACGGTATGCATATACTGATCGTCGAAGAATCGTGGTCAGATAATAAATACACAATTCTCTCTCCTGGAAATTCTTCTTTCGTTTCGTTTCAGCATCATTCATGTTGTTTTCACTTGAAAAAACGGCATGACTGGGCAATCGCCAGTACTGGCACAAGAGATGCGAATTCACCCAATCCAGCCCATTGCGGTTGCACACGGACCTCAACAAGAAGCCCGGAGCCAAAGAGCACAGCCAGGACGTTGTACGATAGCGCCCAAGCGAGGCTCAGCACAATACGCCGCCAGGTTAGACGGGATACTGTGATAGTCTGCAGCACGCCCTTCAAACCACCAGAAAGGATAACAACGTCCGCTGAGTTGATAGCTATAGCTGTTCCCGAAACCAGGGATACGCCAATATTTGCTTGGGCGAGAGCTGCTGTGTCATTACTCCCATCTCCTACGAACACCACAACATTCTTTTGCTGCGGGGTTCCATGGGGATGAGCATGCGCATGCGCGTGATTCTCGCCATGCTCATGTCCAGACTCGACATCGTCCTGACCACAGGACGCGCTCCACGAAGTCATACGAACAATATCTCGTTTGTCTTCCGGTAGGCAGTTTCCCTTTGCCTTGACTCCCTCGACTCCAAGCCGACGACACACTCCGTCTACAGCCTTCTGGTGGTCTCCACTGAGAATGGACACTGTGATTCCCTGTGCTACCAGAGACGACACAACCTCAGTGCTCTCAGGTCGAAGGTCATCTTCCAATCCGAAGGCGGCAAGGAAGACATGGTCAACCGTTACAGCGAAGACGCTCTTTCCTGCATCCAGCATGTTGACTACGCAATCGACATCTTGCACCGCACACCAGTCAATGCTTCCTCCGCGAACAATGGAGCCATTCCAGTTGGCTTGGATGCCCTTTCCCACCACGGTTTCTATGCTATCGAGCTTACCGACTGAATCAGCTCCCAAAGCCAGGTGTCGGGCCACAGCAGCCGAGACAGGGTGCTCTGACCCAGCTACGAGAGCCTTGATCAGCCCATCGCCCTCCCCTGCGATCCATATTCCACTGTTTTTGTCAAAAACTGAGTCGACTACTCTCATCTTTCCCGTTGTCAAGGTTCCCGTCTTGTCAAAGATAACATGGGTAACGGTACGCGCATGCTGGAGAGCAGCAGACGATTTAAAGAGAAGCGAAAACGGTGGCTTCTGCGATGCGTTCCGTGCGTAGAGAACGACGAGAGGAACACATAAAGTGAGGGCACATGGACATGATAAGGCTAATACTGCAACAGCGTAGGAGAGACCATCTGCAACTCCTTTGCCTGAGGTCTCGCGTCTCGCATACTTGATGACTAGCGTCCACACAAGGAACGCGACTGCCGAAACAGTCAGTACAATGGGGATAATGCGCCGTGCAATCATATCCGCTGTATCTTGAATAGGAGCCCGAGAGGAGCGCGCTTCAGCAGTTAAACGGCGTAACTCAGCGAGTGAGTTGTCTTGTACGGCTTTCGATAAACGGATGTATAATGACTGCGGACTGAGGACTGTTGTTCCTGCAAGAACCGGAGCTCCTGGGCCTTTGGTTATAGGAATGGTCTCCCCAGTAATCAATGACTCGTCGATATCTGACATGTTGGCGGAGACAATACCATCACTAGGAATAGTTTCACCCGCATGAACAATGACCGTGTCATCCACTTCTAGCAATGCTGTGTGAACGTCTCGGATGCTATCATCGACTTTGGGATCTACCCAATGTGCAACTTCAACGGCGGGTGGCGTGAGACCAACAGAACTTCGTCTGGCTGCATTCCGCGCGCAGACCGAAACAAGACGGCCGAGTAGGATCAGCGTGATGAGCAAGGTGCTTGTTTCAAAGAAGCTATCGAGATCGACACGATGCTTCGCAACATTATATCCGTAGCTGACGATGGAATAAAGAAATGCAGAGAGGGAAGACAATGAAATCAAAACGTCGGCATCTAGACGATGGTCGATGATAGCCGCGCGTCCTGCGGCGAGGGTGATGTGACCAGCACAAAATATCTGGACGAGGGACGCGAGGCAGAGAGCGATACCACCACGAACGGCGAAGTGACTCTCGAAGCCACCAGACCATGCTAAGACTAGGATCGGAATGGTAAAAATTGCAGATAAGAAGAAGCGCCAGGTCGAGCGACGAAGGTCAAGCGCCGCTGCCTCGTCTATAGCCGCCTCGCCATCGTCTTCGTTAACCGGTGTCACCGTCCATCCTTGTTCAAGCAGAACGGTATGGATAGCACCCGCAGATGGGTAACGCGCCGCAGATTCAATTGTGAAGCGAACATCTGTGCGAGAGACCCGCAAAATCTCTTGTTCAGACCCAAAAACAGCCTGGAGAGTGTCCAAGGTGGGGACAGCACTAGTGAAAGAAATGCGGAGGGTACGTTGGCCATTTCGCAAGCTTGCGATAGTACAAATAAACCCGGTAGCATTTTCCACCTTGCGTCGGATAGTCTCGGGATCGATAGAGCCACTGATGTAGCTACAGCTTGCTCGAGCGCTGACAAAGTCCACCTGTGTTCGCTGTCAATGGAGTCATTACTCGCGCTGGAATCGTTATGTACCTTTACGTCCATCACCCCGAGGCCTTTCAGCGCTCGTTCAACTCTTGGAGAACACGCCGGGCAATCCATTCCAATGACCATGAGAGTGAGAACCCTTTCCTTCCCATCTTGCTCGTCGGGTGACGTGTTGTCGATGGAAGCAAAATTAAGATGCTCTCGGTCAATTCCAGTGCAACACGGCACTCTTTTAGCTTTCCACAAAAGTTTGGACCGTCTTCCTCTTCTTATTGGGCTCGTGCAACATGCGGCTCCGCAGCACCGACGTCCTCGAGCTTTTATACAGCAGCAGTCAGCACACTAGGCAGATTATAACGATCTAAATCGACAACTTACTAGCACGAGTCGGTAAACCTTGCAATTCAATCGAGCCTCCTCTGGCGACAATCGTCGGTTTCTCATCAATATCGTCACCCAAACAACACGAGCATAATTGTTCATCCCCTTGAGCAGGCGCTTCAGTTTGCTCACTCGAATCCGGAGGCTTTTCAGCGCAACAATTATCGGAACATGACTTAGGATCTGCGCCACTTGGGGTTACAGCTGCACGATAATGAAATGAGTCATCACCGTTGCGGGTACCACCACAGTCAGGAGCCAGAGGGGTACCACCACAGTCGTGGGAACCACAATAGCTGCTGACGTCTGTGCTAGCCATGAGATCGAAAATTACCGAGTTCGAAAACGAGACGAAATGAAGAATCCAAGCAACGAGAAGGGCTGACGAGGCGGCGGTAGAAGTGAGGCTGCAATCTGATAACGCACGTGGTGTTTTAGGCGGAGTCGGCTGCTTTCGAATTTTGAAGGGTATAACTGGGAAAAGTTCGCTGACTTTTTCAGTTGGGCAACCAGACAATTCAACGACGATTAAGCTGATGTTTTAGACGCAAGGTAGAGTCAGAAGAATAGTCATCCGAAAGTTATTTGCAAAAAGTATGTGCTGATGTTGCGCACAAGAGGAGGTAACCGTCGACGAAGTCTGAAAGAAAGTCTATACCCTGGGCGTCTTATGATATGAGATGATAAACCAGCTTCTCCCCAGAAATAGGCTTCATCCAGGGCTTTGAACTACTTTCAACAGCGTTCTTTCCTCTATCTGCAACCTTGCTGGATCCCAAAAGAGCGAAACCTTCCGCAACCATACTCTCCAGTCCACCCGGCATAACGCGAACAGGGTTCGGCTGGATAGGCAATTTCTGCCCATCTTTCCCCAAGAAAGAAAAGAAAGCGACAGTGAACGCCCGCCATTCACGAGATTCCGGGAGAATCTCCTCATTATAGAGAATCTCATGACCAAGACCTGACCACGCAGCACTATACAGAGGCGTGACACCTGCTCGAATGCCATCTTTGTTCCATGCCGCCTTTCGAATGACGGCGATCATTCCACCCCCTTCCCTAAACGTCTGGGATGTGTGTGCAGTCGTATCGTCCTCTGATATACAGTCAAAGGCATGCGTGATTCCGCCAGAAACGTCTCGAACGTCGTCGATCCATGTAGGAGAATGGTAATCAAATACAGCTTCGACACCAAGTGAAAGCAGCTTAGCATGGTTCTTTGGGCTAGCTGTAGCAAAGATACGATAGGTCTGCCTACCCGCAGAATGCAATAGCTTGATCAACTCGATGGCATAGAGACCAATAGACGTTGCTGCAGAGTAAATCAGGATCGTAGGGAAAGAGACTGCTTCAGGAGGAAACGATAAAGGGCTTGGGAATGGTGCATTGATTCTGAGACGAATAAATAGAGCCTGTTTCATCGAGGTCAGTTTGCAATGATTATATAGAAGAAAAGAGTAGTATTACTTGTGCGGCGGTTAAGGAACCTAGAGGTAGCGTTGCAGCTTGGTCGTAAGAGATGGAACTGGGGATACAAATAGCTAAATCTGCTTCGAGGATAGCGTATTCTGCGAAACCCCCAGGTCGAACATTGCCGGACGTCGCTGAAGAGAGTTAAAACTTATGAACAAGGTGCATATATGCTGAGGTGCTGCATACCTCCTTGGAGAAGTCCAGCCACTCTGTCACCTACACGCCACTGGGCGGCTTCTGATCCAACTTTGTCGACGATACCGGCAATATCGCTGCCCACGACGCGACCAAACACTTTGTCAACAGGATGCGCAACGTAGAGCGCGTCAACTGGGTTGAGTGCAACAGAGTGAACCTTGACCCTGTATACCTCATGAGGCTATAATATTGATAAGATCTTGAGAGCCAGCATACCTTATTTCGGTAGGACCAGGTTCTGGAATCGGCAGCTCGACGACAAGAGCGGTCCTTTCCGGTGCAGTTGTGAGGGCCCTCATGATGACGCAGGCCTTCAATATCGCCCTTGCTTCAATATTTGGGCGAAGCGGCTGATATTTAGCCCTAAGTTGCTTAGAAATAGCTCGTATTACATAGGGTAAGCGCTCACTAATGCAGTTAAATTAGAAATATCCTGTGAAACTTGAGATAATGAGCGAGTATTGAACCATTGGAGGTTTCTGGATCGCCACATATGACTCCTGAAATGGAAGAAAAGAGAAACATAGAAATGATAGCAAGAAGACGGTGGTGGTGAACGTCAAAGCGGCTAATTTTGTGCAAACCGTGAAATTCAAACAATAGCACAGCCACCAATCCCCACTTCAGTCGTTGTCATTCCACGTTCGCGAGGAACTACTTATCATGCCATCATGTCAGTCCCTTTTCTCGACCTCTGACCTACGGCCGACGTTTTACAGTTGCCGAGTTGAAGGAAAGGGCATCAAAGGTCAAGGATGCTAGTGTAACCAAAATACAGAATACACGGGATAGGCACTCTAGGTATGACTGCACTTCTTATCTTTCGGCTGGGTATTGACAGAGAAACCAGTGTACCTCTCAAGAAAACGAATTGGGACCCATATAATAAGCAACCTCCTCCACCGCCACCTGCTCCACGTACTAGTATTTCAGCTCGCCCATCGATATCTCCTCCACCTTCTCGTTCGTCGATATCTCCACCTTCACAGGCCCCAGGGCGAGGAACGCCACCACCACCTATCAAGCGCTTAACACGACCGCCTATTCACAGTACTCCAACGGGTTCATCATCGTCCAGCGTTCCCTCGTTGCCTCCTCGAGGATCTCCGGCACCGTCATATCGGTCTGCTTCTGCTGAACCGGAGATTGATTGGTCAAATCTTTCGCCGGAAGATAAGCAAGTCTTCTTCAGATGGCTGGATGAGTTTTTCGAGAGATCGTACGGTATTTCCCCGCCATCCTAGGTGGGTTTACTTTCTCTTTTGGATTATCAGTTACCTAGGTTAATGTACCCCAGTGGGGTCGTCTTGTTTGAACTTGGGTAAGCGCGCGTATTGACTGAAATCAGATGGTCAGTTCCTTCTGTTCTACATTTAAAGATGTCGCTCACTCGCCTCAGTATCACCTTCTTGTAAACCTTTAATGAATATACCTTAACACCAAAGAGCACCTTGCTCGTGCCAGGTATGGCATGTCATGGCTCATACGGCGTACTGAACAGAAGCTAGAACACGCCGAACCTGATTTCTTTATTTAAGACAGTGAGAAAGGATCACGGTGCCCGTCAACATCCTCTACATCGCTGCCCTCTTGACCACCCGGCCGTACTTGGCGAGATTTTCTGTGCTTTCTGCTCTTGGCATGAAGGTGTCCGGCCTCAGAGAAATTCATTTCCTCTCCTCGCGCTAAAACTGCTGACGCTATCGGGCCGGTGGCGCTCCTAATAGAAGTCAGTAACAGATAAGTACATGACTGACCATCACGAAGTTACGCGACATGGGACTGACCGTGCGTCTTGTCGGCAGTCAACGTCATCGCTCCTATAAAACATCCATAGAGAGCAATAAATAAACATAGCTTGTCTTGCTACTACTACAATGTCGCCTGTACTTGAACGAAAGATTGGTAACACATCCGTACCCGCCATTGGCTTTGGGGCAATGGGAATCAGTGTCGGGTACGGTACCGTCGAACCAGACGAAGAGCGATTCAAGGTATCTACTCCATCCAATATTCGTTCCATAGGCCTTCATTACATTCATAGGTGCTAGACGCTGCATTCGAAGCGGGATGCACGTTCTGGGATACCGCCGATGTGTATTTCGATTCAGAGGACCTCATCGGGAAATGGTATGAAGTAGCTTCGTCGATCTCGAGTTTTTTAATTCTGAGCGGACACATGTAGGTTCAAACGTAATCCTGGAAAACGCGATTCTATTTTCCTTGCCACGAAATTCGGATGCACCATGCAAGGTACTCATGGTGACCCTGACTACGTCAAGCAACAGTGCCACAAGTCGCTGAAGAGGCTCGGTGTGGATTACATCGACTTGTACTACCAGCACCGGTAGGTAATTTCCTGGCCGATTGGAAACGGCTTATCAATGAATTACAGGGTCGATCCTAACACTCCCATCGAGAAGACAGTAGAGGCCATGGCCGAACTTGTCAAGTAAGTTTGTCCTTTTTAATAGAGTTCGCTAATCCTCATGATCGACATAGAGAAGGAAAAGTCAAGTATCTCGGTCTCTCAGACTGTACCGCGTCTGGTCTCCGTCGCGCACACGCAATCCACCCCATATCTGCCCTCCAAATTGAATATTCTCCCTTCATTCTTGACGTCGAAAACCCACCCCTCGAGCTCATCCAAACTGCTCGCGAGCTCGGAGTCAAGATCGTCGCCTACTCTCCGCTCGGCCATGGACTTCTCACAGGCCAAATCCGCTCTCGAGACGACCTGGAACCGACTGATTTCCGCTTGACGGTGCCCAAGTTCAAAGCAGAGAACTTTCCCAAAATTCTGTCGCTTGTAGACAGGATCGGTGATGTAGCGAAGAAGCACAATGCGACGTCAGGACAGGCTGCACTCGCTTGGATTCTGGCGCAGGGGGAGGATTTCTTCGTCATTCCTGGTACGAAGAAGATCAAGGTTAGTTTCATCTTTGTTCACTGGTAGTGTTACGGCTCATTATTCGACACGATTAGTACCTGAAAGAAAACCTTGGTGCTGGGTCGCTCAAACTGACACCAGAAGAGACCGCGGAGATCCGACAGATTGCTGAAGAAACAGAGATTCCGGGAGAACGATATGGTCCGGGATTCATTGAGCTGACATACGTCGAGAGCCCGGCATTGAAGTGACCCTGTGGGCTTCTGCAGACAAAGGACTTCTGTATTACTCCTCGACGATCGCGTCTTTAACTTATACCTCTTATCCAAGATTTCCTATTCAACCAAGCAGGCTATCCTCCATCCACTTCTAACGTAGCAACGATCGGATCGAGGCCGTTGTTATTCAAGAGGAGGAGGAAGTGAACGCACCTGTACCTATCGAAGAATGGATTCCACAGCTCCAATCACCCACCTGTGTCTTTGATGATCTTCTCACCGACCTCGAATCCTGTCAAGTTACTTTGGTAGAGTACATTCGGGCCGGCGGTAACGGCATAATTCAAGACGACAAGAGTGATATCCGAGGCCGAAGGAGAGTCTGAAGTCGAGGGTGTCTCTGGTCAGTCTTTTCTCTTTAGAAGGGTACCTTATAATGAACGTCATTCCAGCCGTGGCAAGGGGAAGGTTATTGAGTTATGGCAAAACAAAATTGGCGGTCATGTTATGATCTCTGACAAAATCGAATCACTCGTCAGCGAGGAGAGGTACAAGGTCGTCCAGTCTTTCCAGCCTCTACCAGGAAACTGAATATCATCGACTGCTTTAGTCACAACTGCTGTCTTTTCCACGTGTGGAATGGGAATCATCGTCTTTTGTATTGCGACGATTTTGTCACTGCCTAGACATTTATCAATGTGTACCTCGGGGTCATTCCAGAACAATCAGCGACAGGTACTCCAAAGTTTGTTCATCCCCGTTGTTGAGTCTAATTACATAGGCGAGAGTGACCCCAAGTCCCGGGTGGTATCTGATGTCGTTCTGGTCCTCTTAGTCCTGATTACTGTCGCTACTATGCGGTATATTCTCCACCGGATAAACCTGAAGTCATTTATGCGCGAAGTAAAGTCAGGTGGGTCATGCATGCTGATATTTCGAACCTTCACTGACCCGGGAATGGTCAGACAAAATTGCAAGAGCCGACATACCTTACAATCGGTCGGATGTCTTTGATGCCTCCACTTCTGATGTCAACATCCCCTTGACTCCAAGGACTGCTAGACACGCTGAACGCGGCGAGCTGTACCCGTTCTTTCAACCGTACCAGTACGGCTCACACATTGGTGCTTGGCCTACCAGTGTCATTTATGCACCGACGCCCAAAACTCCGAACTACGAATATAAGCCAACCAACAACTACGGCTACTCAAAATCTTTGGAATATCTGGACGATGCTTCCTCTTCTGGACATTCGTCTCACACTCACACCGTGTCAAGACCGAGTGTTGACGACGTGAGTTGGGAGACTGGTCGGTATGGACCGCCTGGGATATCGACGCTGCCGACTAATACGTCCCGGCATCACCAATCCTCTCCCCAGATAGTACCGCAGGATATGCATCTACCTGTATCTCTTCACCTGCCTTCACCTCACGAGGTGCGACATACTGCCGCTGGAAGGAAGCATCAGAAGCATCCACTGTCATGGACATCCCTGGTGGATCTGATGCACGTTGGGTGCGGTTATCGCCTCCACCAGGATACACGACGACTGCACAATGACGATGATAGATATTGT
Organism: Desarmillaria ectypa; assembly: GCA_030407005.1. NCBI lineage: Eukaryota > Fungi > Basidiomycota > Agaricomycetes > Agaricales > Physalacriaceae > Desarmillaria > Desarmillaria ectypa. Next base: position 924,073 of record JAUDYN010000010.1, read on the forward strand.
ACATAGCTTTTATTTACTGGTTGTACTCTATACCTCTAGGTTTATTTATGTCTCTTGCTCTCATTATTATTACTGGACCTGTCCACTGTAAAGGTCCAGCGACATATGCGTGGCTTTAGCCTGAGACCCTCAAGGATACAGAGAGACGAGTTCTTTTCATTCCATCCGTGCTGATCAGAACAAACGAGTCGATTGTTAAGCGCTGAGCCACCATGAGGCAGCAGTGCTCCTGCCTTTGTCCTACGTAGTTCAAGCCGGCCTTGAGACCCGCGTGCGAATCAGTGGCAGTGAGGCGACGTTGAGGCGCTGCAAGTTAAGGATTTCAGCGCCAGGGAAGAAATTGAATACTTGGGTATATGTACCCTCATGAACATTCCTAACCAGATGATAGACGAAAAAGACATGAAGGCGCAGGTTGCCGACAAGAATACAACATTCACTCCTGTGGCTCCAGCGCCAAGAATCCTGTGCGCGGTTGTAAATCCGACGGTCCGATGGATCAGGCTAAGACACAGCCGATGAAACTAGAATAAGAGAAATATACAGCAAGGACAATAACGAATGGGGCCGGTAGTGATGGTCTCAAGGAGAGCAACGCCGCAGGACTGCACTGCAATTATTTCTTGCCTCTTACAGTCACTGGCGATACACTCCCTCCGCTATAGCTCGACATTCACCCGGAAACAGAGTTCTCACCTTCATACAAGCGTTCTCGGACAAACGGTGGCCAGCATCTTTGACAGAGAATCCCAGCAAATCAATTAACTGTACACATGGACCCATCTAATAGTGCTGCGCAGTACGACGAGCACCCACGACACCGATACCCTCAAGAAGAACCTTGGAATAATAGCCCTGCTCCCAGTCCACATCCTTACCCGCCAGCTCCTTCACAGGCACCATACATCTCAGCGAATTCATCTGTCACGTTTGTAAATGGCGATCTCCCTAATAACGGCAACAGGGTACCGCGGGACATTACACGGACGCCGAGTCCCACGCCTAGCGAGGCGAAGGAGTTGAAGACTGGCGTGCTCAGCTGGGAGGTCGTAGGAAAGTGGCGATTCTGGATTCGAAGAGAATGGTTATGTGCGTTGCCATCTTTCATCAAAGATTCATTTCTTACGATGAGTTTAGGGTATTATGTCGCGCTGGTCATTATCCTCGTCCTGACAGCTCTCATGACGCTGTACCACAAACAAATTGTTGATTGGCTTACGCCTGTTACACGCTGGTTACACGAGTGCGTGTTTTTTTCCCCTGCGCTCCGTTCACGTTTTGACATTTTCTGTTAGTCTAAAATTTGGGTGGCTCGTTCCTATTGGAATACTATTTGTTATTTCATTTCCTCCTGTAATTCACCTTGCGCTATCATATTGTTCACTACTCATATACCCACCTAGCTTTTCGGCCACGAAATTGTCGCCATACTCTGCGGTCTCGTCTGGGGTCTATGGATTGGATTCGGCATCGTTGCTGCAGGGACATTCATTGGTGAAGTTGGCAATTTCTAGTATGTGGACTTTACTTCGTGTGTCTACCGCCACCCACCTCGTTTCAGCGCCTTCAAGTACTGCTGTCGTGCTCGTGGCGAGAAACTCGAACGCACAAAGATTACATATGCCTGTCTGGCAAAGGTCGTTCGAGATGGCGGTTTCAAGATCGCTTTGATAGCGCGTCTGAGTGCAATTCCAGGACATTGCAAGTTCCTCCTCGTTTCTGCTACTGCCCTTTGCTAACGTCCTTGTTCAGTCACAACTGCTATCTTTTCCACATGTGGAATGGGAATCATCGTCTTTTGTATTGCGGCGATTTTGTCGCTACCTAAACAGTTTATCGCTGTGTACCTGGGGGTCATTTTGGAACAATCATCGACAGGTGCTCCAAAGTTTGTTCTTCTATCGTTGTTGTGTCTAACCAAGTCTAGGCACGACTGATACGAAATCCCGGATAATATCTGATGTCGTTCTGGCCATCACAGTCCTGATCACCATCGCCGCTATGTGGTATATTTACCACCAGATGGATAAGGTGAAACCCGAAGTCATTTATGCACGAAGGAAAGCCAGGTGGGTTACGCATACCGATATTCTGAAGCTTCACTGACCTGGAAACGATCAGACAAGCGAAACTAGCACGAGCCAACCTTCCCTACAACCAGTCGGACGTCTTTGACGCCTCCACCTCTGATGTCAACATCCCCTTGACTCCAAGGGCTGCCAGACACGCCGAACGCGGCGAGTTATACCCATTCTCCCAATCGTACCAGCACGGCTCGTACACTGGTGCTGGGCCTACCAGTGTCATTTATGCACCGACGCCCAAAACTCCGAACTACGAATATAAGCCAACTAACAACTACGGCTACTCAAAATCTTCAGAATATCTGGACGATGCTTCTTCTTCTGGACATTCGTCTCACACTCACACCGTGTCAAGACCGAGTGTTGACGACGTGAGTTGGGAGACTGGTCGGTATGGACCGCCTGGGATATCGACGCTGCCGACTGATACGTCCCGGCATCACCAATCCTCTCCCCAGGTAGCACCGCAGGATGTGCATCTACCTGTGTCTCCTCACCTGCCTTCGCCTTACGAGGTGCGACATGTGGGAGAGCCCACAGGGACGTCATATCACACTGCGGTAGCGTCAGAAGCATCTACTGTCATGGATATCCCTGGTGAATTCGATGCGAGTCGGGTGCGGTCACCGCCTCCGCCGAGTTATACGACAACTGCACGATGACGATGGTGGATGTAATATTGTACATATTGTACCTACTGGTTGGACTTTATACCCCTGGTTTCATTTGTGTCTCTTACCCTCGTTACTATTATCGGACCTGTCCACTGTAAATGTACAGCGACATATACATGGTTTTCATGTACTTATCTAAATAATAAAGGAAGAAAGTCGGGAAATGAGGCTCTGGGAAAGTGCGTGATTATAACGCATCAAGGATATAGTACGGTACGCCACCAAATAATGTACAGTCGAAGAATGCTGGTAAGGGATACACAGAGAGAAACAGAATCAGTCAATTAATCCTCCTACAAACTCCTTCACCAATGGTTCCCAGCAAGCGCGATCCACTTGCATGTGCTCACCATCGCAGGTAGTTAATACCACCCCGCCTCGTTCATCTAGAGCCTTCAGCCCTATCCAGTCTTCTCGATACAGAGACTGCAATTTCATAGGAATGATGTTCTTGTCTCTGGACGACGACAAGACATCTTGTCCTGGTCCCATGTCATCTGGAGGTGCCTCACTAGCAAACCAAGAACTCTCTTTCGGGACGACGGTCCTGTCCTGCAGGAACATGACGAGAACGAGCGAATTGAGAGAGGCTAAGTTGTGAGCGTAGGTTTGGTTTCGGGGCTGAACGTCCGGTGGGAGTTCGTTGTTGATGGTCGTCAGGAAATGATTGGCAGAGAGATACATTGGGAGGTTATTGGGATCTCGGAAATATTGGGCCTATGCATAGGTGAGTTTGGTAAAGAGGCGTACTGATGCCATATCATACCTGGACGAGATTTTCCTGAGCCCATTTGCTGTAGACTGCGCTTTTCGTAGCACGCCTGGCAACCTGACACAGGAGGTCCCAAGCACCGCATATCGGAATATCTGATATCCCCATGTGCTGTGAGCCAAATGTTATGAGATTGTTGACCGGTGGGTCGTTGTACTGCTCCACATAAGCCCGTAGGAACTGCCCGCCTTGGGAAAAGCCAATCGCATCAAATCCGCCTGTCAACTCGGGAATACCTCGTAATTGGTTGGAGACAAGCTCAATTTGGGCATTCACGTTGCCGTACTGCCTACCCAGTCTGATTAATGGCGCGACGGAAGAGAAAAGTATTAGTTGCGCACAAAGCCGGCTTTGCGGTCATTGTCCTGAAGTTCGTCGATGTAGATTGAGTGTATGAATATTCCTGGGTGAACGTCTTCAATCATGGATGCAAATTGCACCATCCCAGGAGAAGAATATGAGTCGCCTGTATGCTGGTGTCAGGTATGCTTAAAAGGCATGGGGCTAGTGAGTGGCAAACCTAGGCCATGCCAAAGAACCAATGGTCGCGGTGAGCTATGTGTCGTTTGCGGCGGGTAGTAAAGCGCAGAAAGCAGTGGTGCAGCGAGGAGTGGTAGCTTCATGGTGACGGCCCAGGTGAGTGACAGACAGGCACATGATCAAACACGCCCAGAAATGGAAGGCCTCCGACGTCATCCTCGACGATGAACTCGCCCACTCGAACATCGAGCAGACTGGTGTACAGAGGCAGCCTGGCGCTTCCTGACTCCCACGTAACCCTCGATGGCATCGCCTTCTCTGCCATGCTCACCGCACAGACGACCTTGCTACAAAACCCCCTCGCCTTGGCCCTGGAATCACTTCGTGGCATTGCAATACGCTTCGTCGCCGTCATCAGCCTCGCTGATGTCTACTATGACGTCAATGCAGCACCAAGAATTGTGCTAGATATACATCCTCAGGCTGTTCTTTCCACAGTCTACTTTCAGAACATTTTCTGCCTCCGACCGGAGCAAACCCATTTGATAGGCGTTCAGGTCGCGCTTGGGGATACGGACGCGACGGATATCGTTATTTACGCGTCTTCAATAGAGAATAATACATTGCAGCTACTAGCTGCACGGATAACACCGCCACCAGTGGTATTGCCCCGCCCTGATGATCCCACTCCCCGCAAGCCACCACCACTCTTGTATGCTAAGGGTAGAGACCTTTTCCCACCAAAGCCACAGTTCAAGGTCCCTGCAATACCAGCGAAGACTCTGAAGAGGAAACCGTCTCAGGTGGAGCCGGAGGTTGGGCCGACGATAGAGAGGAATAACAAAGATGTTCGTGTTTTTGTTTTTGTTTCTTTTCTTTGGGTATCTAACATTCGATAGACTGTCAAAGGAATCGTCAGTAGAAGCATTCCAACACATCTCCTTCCCAAGACACATCCAGAGTACAAGGAGGTCTTCAACTGGATATATCGTGGGGTATGCTTCGCTATGGTGATTAGGTGCTCTGCTTCGAGTCTGAACATCAGCTGAGCCCCATTCTAAGCGTGCCAATATTAAATTGAAACCAGTAAACGAAGAAACCGCAAGCCGTCTAGCCAGAGTTCATGTTGGCATGTATGTTCAAGGCGCTGATGGGCGAAGGGGACCAACGTGACAACGGCTCTAATTTTTATTATTTGTATGATCAGGTGGGTGGCCCTCCCTTTTCCTTAAATTGTGTCTGAACATCATGTAGTCACTGTAGCATATTATTCTAAACTATTTCAATTCTGATCTGAAGCGTTGGGCGACGAGTTCTGTCAAGGTTTCGGAACCGCAGGCTTCTGCACTTCCAGATGCTACACCGAATGCGGTGCAATATCACTCACCCTGACTGCCTTCTGTCCCTGACCAGATGGGTCTTTACTGTGAATTCTTTCACCGATGACAAGTTGATAGATACACGCCGCATTTTATGGCATTTACTGGTCCGACACGAAGGATCACGTTAGCCGTGGAGGCAATCCTTGAACTTCCAAATGACTTCCATGTCACTGCATCTGTAACATCCTTGACCGAGATTCCTTATCTTTGGTTAGGTCTTGTCGAAGGATCAGAGCTGACGGACGCAACAGTCAATCCCACAGCTTTCTGTCGACGTAGAAGATTAACGGAACATTCTCCTTAGTTGAAACATGATCAAGATGTTCGGATACCCTCGTTATATCAACTACACCGTATGCATCTTCTTTGTGTTCTCTCTGACCCAAGGTAGTGCAACAATGCCAGAGTTGCACGCCCAGAAAGGGCTGCCTATACAGGCTAGTATCCCGTCAGCGACTGCCCTCACGTTGACGGCTCCCACTCCAGCCGATTCACCAAGCATACCCCTCCCGACATCTGCATCTCCTACCGTGCTATGTACTGTTGCTCCCTTGCTGGAAAAAGTTCCTCCAGCCACTCTGACAACAGGAAATACTCCTTCGCCATCGGAAACACTGGCTCCTACACAGACGATCATATCCCAGCCTCAGCTGAGTATCTCTGCTTCTACACAAACCAAACCATCAGCCCCTACAGCAGCGACTGATAATAAGCCATCTTCGACCTCATTGCAGTCAACCCCTCCATCTCCTGATGCCAAATATGCACCCACGAAACTGACTCATATCCCTGAAAATCCAGCTTCCGCTACGACGAAGCCCTCTGCTCCTTCAGCGATTTCTACCGCCGCGCCTGCCCTCATCGCAGACGTAGCTATTGTTGAACCTACATTAACGAACACGACGCTCCAGGACCGTGGCCCCACTTCCACGAAACCATCAGAAACGACTGCACCGACTGTCCCGAGACCAGCAGCTAGTACCACCCCGACTGAAATCTCTGCATCTATCCTACAAACGAATAATGCGCGTCCTAGTAATATAGACACTTCGAACCTACTTCGGATCCGACATGAACGCGCCAACAGACCCCTTCCCCCCATACCAGAGCTCGACTGGATCGTTCCTTACGAGCCTACTAAGGTAAGTTACTTCTTTGGATACTGATCCAATCCACTCATTTAGACAGATACATGTAAAAACAGTAGAGGAACGAGTGCTACCTACGGTTATAGCGGCAGAGGAAGAGAGGAAGAAGTACGCGCAACGCGCAATGATGAAGGGATACGCCATGAATGTTGCTATCGGTAAGCCATCTCCTCAAGGAAAATTACAATGAGATGACAGGGCACTGTATAGGCGTACAGCTTCTTGTCGGCTCTCTAACTACTGCCATATCAGCACTTGTTACCGGACGCGAGGTGAGAGCTTACTCCGTACTTGAGTACAGTGACCGAAGGCTCTTTTGATCTTAGATTACGATCGTGCTGCCCGTCCTCCGTATATTCTCGTCATCCTATTTTCCCGAATTTAAGTCTCAATCACAATTTCCTAGGGGCTATATCAACGCTTACAGCAGCATTCCTCACCAGAACCCGAGGGTCGAACGAACCGGAGCGATCCCTAATGGTGGCGAAGGACCTCGAGCAGTTCATCCAGGAATGCAAGGCGTTGCTAGTAGACTGTGGGTCGAGTACGGAGGACGTTCATAAGAGAGAGGTGTAAACACTGAGGAACAGATTCGAGGAGATTTTGAGGGGTGCGGATGTGTAGGTGAGCCTTTATTTTGCAGTAGTGCCATGTCTGATGTTGTGAATGGACTGTGCAGGGAGTAAAAACGATAACCAGTGTAAATTCGTGGTCCTCGTATAGTATCAACGGATGCAACGACGTAATAGTACTTGAGCACGTAGTAGAAATAATGAAGTAGAGGGTCTGACAGCTGGTCAACGGGACGTCTATGTCTGAACAGGCGCCATTCAGGAGACGCTATTCAATGCATAAAACGAGGTAAATTTTAATTATAGGATAGGAAGGAAGGAAATCATCGTTGCTCCTGAACAGAAACATAACGACGTCCGTACCGCAGCTAGCTACGAAGTGTACTACATTGATGTTGGTGATACCCGGGGGATGACTAACGGCTACAAGACCGACTTGACCTTGGGGAAATCCGGACTGCATTCAGCCTCAACAGTTGAGTACCAACTAAGGTTGCGTACGATAGACTGTGTCGGAGATTGTGCTCTGACCTTGTTAGGAAAAACAAAAAATAATCTAGCTGATAAGATAACATATATACCCGATGTATCCTTATTAGGCATCCGATAAGCGGCCTTACCAAGTAGGTAATGGCAGAGAATGGATGAGGAACATTAGATCTGACTCTCGGTTAGTAAGGCTTTATTATCGGCCTAAATTGCCTTTCGGTGCCTTACATTGCTTTAAAAGGAGAGTGCAGAATCTCCGACATTGGGGCTGTTTCGGACCTGTATTTGACCTGTCAAGCATGTCATTGCACTGTGCACACTAACTAGGGTTGCGGGACGAAACCCTAAAGGGAGGGTAAAAATCTAAAAAAAGCAAGGGCGAAAGGGCTTGACTGGGAATTGAACCCAGGACCTCCTCGATATGATTTATACTAATGGCAGTATACCCTAACAAGGAATCATACTACTAGACCATCAAGCCGATGACGTAGTGGACTTCTATTAGGTACTGTATTTTTGCGTTAACAAACCGAAACATACGACTAACGACACTCGAACGCGGCGTTCTGAAGAGCGACGTACAGTCTCTGTACGTGTCATAGGATTGAGTTGGAAAGACAGGAACACCTTGTTTATGTCTTTGGTAAAAGTTGTCTGGATCGATCGGTTGGTCATCGATCATCCTTTATAGCGTGCACAATTAGTTATACAATTTCTTTGATTCATCAGGAAAAAAAAAACTGAAGGCAACAAGTAGCCAGAATGTGCTGCAAACCAAAACTTACGCATCGCGATCCATTTGCACATGCCGACCACCCATAGTAGTATCTATCATTGTACATCTTGGGTATAGGATACCAAAAGCAAATTTTGAGCACTGAGCACGGAAGAAAATTGATAATATTAAGAGTGAAGCTGAAGTAGGAAGTTATCCAGTCAAAAAGTCGTCCTACCTAGAGCGGTTGTTCCGGTGCGTGGTCGAGGTTTTTGAGCTGGTGATAGCAGGGAAGACTATGATAGTATCGGTTAAATACTGTAAATGAGAATTCTTCCGGTATACAATACATCGTGAAAGCCGAAGGGGCATTTCGCTTTATCCAATTTAGAATTGACCTCTGAAATCGATATTTATTACCTCTGCCAGATGATCAAAGACGACGAGGAACAATAATGGTACAGCATCAATTAGAGAGTAGGTTACGGTCATTTCTTTAAAGGTGTATTGGGTTTCGTTGCTTTTGGCCTGGAAAATAAGCCCTTCGCGTCACTTGTTTTGGATGCGACGCTTGCTTTAGAAGTGCTAAGTTTCAGCGAGCTGCTGGGCTTGGGCTTTCCATCTTTCAAGGAATTTGTCTTTGACGCCTTCGACGTGGCACCGAATTTGGTGGTTTCGCTTGTAGAAAGCTTGGTGGGCTTCGGAGGGGCTGTCTTGAGAGCGTTGCTGGACTCGGCAGTGTCATTAGGCGTCGACGCGCCACCAGCGGGGGGTGCACCGCTCGACTTCGTCGCGTCGCTGGATCCAGACGCGTCGACATTGGACTCGCCGATTCGACCAAAACCCAGGCCGGCAATATCGCCATGCATGATCTCTTCGTCACTGATATTCTCCAGTCGAGCCAGCTCTCTGCGAAGATATGTCACCACATCGAGCATGAGGTCGGGATATTTGACGTATTTATCCGCCTCGGAGGGCGCATAATCGTGGACGCCAGACCCATCATCCCGGTGCGCTTCCTTCTCGAAGTCAATTCTCTCAATGTTTTCCACTAAGCCTCCGACGAGGTTGACAGTGCGACGGTACAGAGCAGGAGCATCGGGGTTCTTGGGATCTGGAAACACGATGCCTGCTGCTCCACGAGCACCAAGCAGGTTCCGCCATACAGCCGCCGCCAACTGCATGTCGCCCTTAACTAGGGCGTAGTCGAGAGACATCCACATCCCTGCCCATTGCTCCTTGAAGATCTTCATCTGCCGAGATACCAATCGCTCCGGTGCAGCTCTGCGCCGTATGACCTTGCCGTCGGGTCCGGTAGTAGGTGCATTGGGATTGGTGTAGAAAGACGACTCGAAGGTGTAGGGTTCTGTAGGCTTTGAAGGAGGCTGCAGCACGGCACGAATCCGGTCTTCAATGTCAAGGAAAAAGTGGTCTACGAGACCCTGCACGTATTGCTTTCCGTGGGGAGATGGAAGGGCACGGAAACGGACAGCAAGCATCCATGTATGAAGGTTGGTGACAGTGAACCACGACTGGAATGTTGGCGGCAAATCACATTCTGAGAAAAAATCAATACGTTTGCAAACTAAAAGAAAATACTGAGACATGCCTTTCTGCCAGAATGCGATCTCTGCATCTGGCGCAGCTGCGCACAGCTTCGCATACAACGGAAACGTCCTTCTTCCCGCCAATTGCTTCGGAGTCCCGTACCCCAGCAAATTAACAATTTTCATGAACCACCAGCGCGCCGTCGGTGAGGACTCGACTTTTCGTGTCAGCCAGCTTTTCTGGTGCTCCAAATTTATATCACCAGAAGAAGGTTGGGATTTTGGAGGGCTGGACGATGACGACGACGCGTCTCGTAGCGTTTCGTTCCTTTTGGTTGATATATAGCGTGCATTTCGGTAGAGAAGTCGTCTACATGTGCATAAATGTTGGAGAAGATACCGCTGGTGATAGTGGTTCATTTCCGAGGGACGATGTGGCAAAGTCCGGGCCGCGGTGGTAGTTCAAACAGAAGGGATGAATCCAGTGAATGGCTTCATACAAGTCAAGTCGCCAGGGTCGTCAGACTGGAAAGGAAAAGACGAAGACGAGCTCGTTATAAATATGTACTTTAAGGTTAGATGGATAGATGTGGCCTTATGGTCTAGTAGCATGATTCCTCGTTTGGGTCGATTTTCGAGGAGGTCCTGGGTTCAATTCCCAGTGAGGCCCTTTTTGTTCTCTCAACACTTGAAAATATTCTATGATCAGGTGTAAGAGGCACCTGTGAACTTCGCAGTTCGACGGGTGTTGATGCATCCATATAGCGATGAACATCGACACGATCTTGGATTGGATTACTTCCAATTTCCCACTAGACTTCAACAGTTTCAATTTCTACCCTTGTTCAGTGCTCTGAATTCGATGCTTTTGGTATCCTATCTCCAGGATTTACAACAATACATACAACGTAGTCATGAACACAAACCGAAAATATTCTGATACTGCGAAAGTGACTGACATCGATCCTCATGGAGGAAAACTTTACCAAAAACATAACCATGGTAAGTATCCCTGTCTTACACCAAGACTGTGCGTCGTTGCTCTGAATGGCACGTTCCACTGGAAAACTGTCACGGTTTGTCCATGTCAGGAACTTTGTTGACGCAAATTATAGAACCAACAGGCTCGATTCACGAAAGAAAAAAATACATAACATTAAATTCCATTCCACGAGCCAGGAAGGCTTCGCCACCTGCATTCATCTTCATAGCAGCTACTGCGACATGGCTTTTACGTGAATAGGGGCGTCGGAAACATATCCATCCGTGCAGGCAAAATGTGACTCGGCCCGTAGCTTTCGACCCCATTCCTGAACCGATCGAGATAAAATCAGGCTTCTCCGCATTCCGGCACAGATGCATTTCTCGTTCTTCCTGCATCATGGCGTGACGTAGCGTTTTGTTTGAAAGGCTCGCAGATTTCTCTTCAAATCGGAATTTCGGCCGCCCTTGTTCCCGGATCCTTTAAACCTGAGGATCGTGCGACCTTTCCTCCCCCCAGAACATCATCCACATCTCATCATGTCGAACACTGTATTGATAACGGAGCAGCCGGTTGGCTGGGTGGCTGAGTACGTGGAATGATTGAATGTTCTGGCCCCGGCTGATTGTGGCACGGTATCGTTGCTCTCTGGCGCTCGACCCTCAGGCACCAGATGTCAGCCTCATCGTTGCAGACATCGTGGAACCCAAGCCTCCTCCCCAAGGAGCTAAAGCTGTTACTATCAAGGCTGATTACGAATCCTGATGAGATCGAGAAATGAGATCGAGAAATTATATCAGACAGACAGAGTTGGGTACTCTAGATCCCGTCTACTGTCTGCACGGTATCATGTCCCGTCGGTCAGAAGACAATTTTGATCTTGATTTGAAGGTGCATGTGCTCTCGGTGTTGACATTTGACATTTGACTCTGTGCTGACTTGAGACGTCCAGGTGAACATCGACTCAGTATGATTGATGCTCCAAGTTGCCCGCAAATACGGCGCCGGCAGGTCTGCTCCTGTAAAATTCATTTTCACTTCATCTCTTGCTGTCAATGGTAGCATCCTGGTATGCGGATTATAAGGACATAACCTTCTGTTGCTCATATGAATTTCTAGCCTGATGTTGTGCCACCTGATATGATCGCAACACCCAAGGGTGCTTATGGTATGGGCAAGTTAACTTCAGAACTTCTTGTCAACGAGTTTCCAAGATATTTGACCCCCCAGAAATACCGATCCGTCACAACAGTGAATGAAAAGGAAGGCATATTACAATTTACAACAACAACGTGATAATGTCCATCAAGCACTTTCCTGCAAGTCATCTAACACTTCGTTAAGGCTGGAACTAATGCTCAGAACAGGCGCTTCGCCCTTGTCTCTCATCTTCGACATTGCTTCCTCAGCGTCATCACTGAAGCGGTAATTGATGATTGAATACCCAGAAGAAGCTAAGTCTGATAATACTCACAAATTCGAGAAAACTTTGGTCATAGATGATGAGGTCTTCAGCCCATAGCAAATGGCTGAGCGTCGTGGCGACCCAAAAGAAGATGACCTTGTAGTGTTCCCGTATCCATGGCCTAGGCCACCTTGTCCTTGAGACTGCGACGAGTAGTTGGTCCGGGACTGCAGTGTTGGGTAACGTAACGGCGACTGTGTGTAGCGACCCGGGGAGTAACTACCTTGTGGCAGCTCTGTCGATCTCCTAGGAGATGTCCGAGGTACAGCTTGCTCATGCGAAGGTCGATGAGCCGGGTGACCATGAAAGCCTGGCACACAGTCATACATCCACCATTCAATCAGTTCGTCCCAGCTACTCTTCTTCACATATCGCGGGTTGTTGAAATGGATTATCTGACGTTCACATTCTGTCCTTGAGAAAGAGTCAGAACCTTCAGGATGAATCTCGCAGCAAAAATATCAACCAGCTTGGGTAGACACCCGGACAACGGCCACGGCTGACAACGTATACCGTTGCGCCCGCATCCAGCCTTTCACGTAGGCTCTGAGGGTAAAAAAGAGGCGTGCAAGGTGGACAGCCAAGGTCGAGGGAATCGAAACGTTCTAAGATCGAGTCCACCATCGCCAAGGAACTACGTGGAGGGAGGGGGGTAGGGCAATGGGGCTGGAAAGCGAAAGACAGATCAAGGAAATATGAATCTGTCTCTGCTCCCGTGCATGAAGTGGATAGGTTTCGTGATCATTCAATTGGACCTGACATCAAGCGGCGCTTACCTTCAACGTTAGTATAGAGCAGGGTATCGGAGATAAATGTGTCGACCGGGGCTCGACCGTCAAGAACTAGCATTCTTTTTCAGACAGCTTAAACTATTTATATAGCCCGTATGGATCCACCACCCCATGGTCAGCACCATCGATAGATAGATCGGTGAAAGGCCACCAAGGGAGTAATCATGGGATACTCAGCAAGCTTAGGGTTAGGGTTCCCTTGACTCATGCATCTACCACATCAACGGATCTCATCAAAACGACGACAGCGACGACCGTCATGCTGATTCATGGCACCCCTTGCGTCGTCAGGAAGCTGCTCTTCTGACTACTTTTCCGAAGACGACCCTTCGTTTCTCCAGGCGCTAGGAGAAACGGTACTTCCAGGAGACACCGAGCAGAAATCGTCGAACAGCGGTGGGTCAGAGTTTGACGATAATTACGAAGTGCCGCCGTTGTCGCAGGCTTGCCTAAGGAGTCGATACGTAACATCTTCGGACGACGAGCAGGGAGGCGAAGGAGATAACCCGTTCGAACCCCCGCCGCTTACACAGCCTTGTCTGAAACGCAAGTATGACGATGACTCCTTATCTGATATCGACGAAGGCTCAGGACCCTCGACAAAGACCTCGCATAAGAAGCGCCGTCGCCCCGAGCAGGGCGACGATATGATATATGGACCGTCACATTTTGGAGATTTTGGGGAATACATGCACAGGAAACGAGCAAAGCTGCAGATTCAGAACTCAGAGTTTGAATCCAATGATGGTGGCATCTTCAAGGGATTGGTGATCTACGTGAGTGACCAAACTGCTACCTACTTCCTTTGCTGAGCGGAAGCTAGATCAATGGGTGGACGCAGCCGTCTGTGCAGGAACTCCGGCAATTGATTGTCAAACATGGTGGAGTTTTCCAGCCATATCTTGACAAGAAAGCTATTGTGTATGTCCATAGTATGATTTTCTGTGCGTCGTAGCTTACTGTCGTCGTAGAACACATGTCTTGACATGTTCTCTTACCCCTGCCAAGCTTCACGAATTCAAGAATATGAAGGTTGTACGACCGGACTGGATAGTGAAGAGTGTAGAACAAGGAATTCTCCTTCCTTGGCAAGATTATGTGTTCTCTGCGTCCGAACGATTGGATGGTACCCAAGGGCCAAAGACAAATCAACAGCTGCTTCAGATGGTCTCGCGGCCTCTTTCTACTTCATCTAAACCTGCGGAAAATACTTCCACGTCCAACCTTCCCCATTATGCATCCCACACATCCAACTCTCTGGCTGAGCGCGCTATGGCTCAACCAAGATGGCGAAATGCACATACATCCGTCGCATCAGATTTCATCGAAGGCTACTATAAGAACTCGCGACTTCATCACCTGTCCACCTGGAAAGCAGAACTCAAGAATCTCGTAAAAGAGGCTCAGGAACGTGCAGAAACTGGTAACAACGCCACGAGAGTAGGCTTGGAAGAAGATCCTGGGATGACCGGTGGTGTAAGCATGCGGGGCGCCGAGTTTGTCATGAGATCTCCTTCAAAGAAAGGCAAAGGGAGGGCCGAGCTGGAGGAACGAGTCATCATGCATTGTGATTTTGACTGTTTCTTTGTCTCTGCCGGGTTGATAAACCGCCCACAGCTCCGAGGGAAACCTGTGGTCGTTTGTCATTCTCAAGGCGAACAAGGCGGTGGTTCTAGCACCAGTGAAATTGCGAGCTGTAGCTATGAAGCGCGGGATTTTGGTATCAAGAATGGGATGAGCTTACAACAAGCACGCAAACTATGCCCGACGATCATCACAATCCCTTATGAATTTGAACTGTAAGATCAATATACATGTGTGAGTATCACTGCTCATTTTTAGCAGGTACAAGCAGTTTTCTTTGCGATTCTACACCGTCTTGATGTCTCATGCTGATGACCTTCAAGCGGTATCAGTGGACGAAGCTTTGATCGACGTGACGAGCACCGTCAATCGCTTGAGGGCTAAGGCAAAGGGTATAGTTGACCCAGCAAAGGAGCTTGCAGAGACCATTCGCGCTGAAGTGAAAAAGTCCACTAAATGCGAAATCAGTATCGGGATTTCACACAACATACTGCTCGCCCGACTTGCTACCCGGCAAGCAAAACCCGCAGGATCTTACCACCTCCTACAAGACGATGTTGCGGAGTTCGTGGCTCCGCTGGATATATCTTCTCTCCACGGATTTGGCTCTTCAGCCAAGCAGAAAGTTGCTGACAAACTTGGCGTTAGCACCCTAGGTGAATTAGCGACCAAAAGCAAGGTCATGTTATGCGATGTGCTGGGAAAGGGTACCGGGGAAACGCTCTATAATGCCATTCGAGGCGTGGACGATAGGAAGCTGGAGTCCGACAAGGCCAGGAAATCAGTGTCATGCGAGATCAACTATGGCATCCGATTTGAGAATAACGAACAGGCAGCAACATTTATCCACCAGATGGCTGTGGAGGTGACGAAGCGGCTTAATGATGCCAAACTGTTGGGTCGTTCAATAACCCTCAAACTGATGAAACGGGACCCCCATGCCCCTGTAGAACCTCCCAAAGTAGGCTTCATATTCTTACTAGTGAAAATGTTTATCAATGCTTTTCTCAGTTTCTCGGGCATGGCACTTGCGACGTCTTCAACAAACAAGGGCCTCTTGCGGACCCGTCCGGTCGTGCGACCAATGATGAGAATGTCATCAGTGACCACGCTTGGCGAATGTTAAAGTCGTTCAACTTCGATCCGAAGGAGCTACGCGGAATTGGTATCCAGATTCAGAAGCTCGAGTCGAAGGATACTGTCATCAATCCAGGACAAAAAACTTTACCCTTTCTAGTTGAGAGCAACCCCAAGAAAGATGTGTCTCGCCCCGTCGAACAGCCACCTTCAGCAGTGGAACCTACAACGCAGGGGATCAGACCCTCCGCCCCATCCTGGGACCTGCCTTCATTCTCTCAGGTAGACAAGTCGGTTTATGATGCTCTTCCAGAAGACGTCCGAGGCGAGCTGGACCAGGAATACAAGCGCCGTTCTGAGTCTCCATTTGTCCCACCGCCGCCCAACCGATATCCTACCGCGTATGTGCCTTTGCTCAGCTCCCGCGCTAAATCTGTCCCAGCGCCTTCATTCTTCCCTCAACTGAAAAGGATGCCCAACGTCAACGTTAAGCGTATTACCCAACAGCTCGCTTCTCGCAATCGCCCTGTTTACTCTTCCAATAAGAAATCTAGCTTCTTCGGAAAGCGTATGGGTATGGGGACGACGGCGAAGTTCCGCATGACGGATGACGATTTGCGGAAGTTCGACATTGACCCAGAGGTGTTTTTCGCGTTGCCGAAAAATGTGCAGAGAGAACAGCTAACGAGGGCGAGGCTGTTGAAGCAGGAAGGAGGGATACCTGAAGTCTCTGACGAGCATAAAAGTCTCAGGCCGCGCAAGAGGCTATATTCACTCGATGGTATTTATCGTGCACCTCCGCCGCAGGCAAAGTATCCGGACGTGCCTGTTTTAAGACAACGCGGAAAAGAGAAGGGTGAAAAACTCAGTTTCACAGAGGCAGATGATATACAGAACATCATTGAAGCCTGGGTGACGCGGTTCACTAAACGTCCTCCAAACACGAAGGACGTGGAGTTCTTCTCCAAGTTTTTGGTACGGAGTGTGGACTGTGATACAGTGTCGGGTGTAGGCGTTGAGAAGGCCATCGCGATTGTCAAGTGGTGGCTTGTACTGCTGAGGAGAAATTGGCGGGATTTTGAACATGAGACGTTTGAACCTCATGAACATGATTCAGAAGAGACGCGTACTAGGAGGGTTGTAGCAGAAGCGTGGTGGAAGACTTTCAGGGATGTCAAGGAGGAGATGGATGTTGTCGCGCGAAGGAAATTTGGTGGGAAGTTGTCGTTGAGGTAAACCTGAATTTACTTATATCTAAGTTACGCGTCGTTTATCATGTTGTACGAGTACTTTTATTCAGAGGTCTACTAAACTTTGTTCCAGTCATTATGTTGTGCTACTCGATAACGATACTGACGGGCACTGATACCACGGGCGCGGGCTACTCGACGGGCATAAAAGGCACGCATCGCCAAACGTCCCTTCTCTCCTTCCGTTACCGCATTCCTTGCCCCCATCCGCCATCCTCGTTGCCGCCTTCGTAGTTGGACCAGCTCTTCACGCACAGACAACCTATATTCGGGCTTCATTGCGTTATTTTTTACCAATGTTCCGAGATTCAAGCTAAGGCCGCCCTATATTTGGTATCGCTACACGCTTGTCAACGTTAGCAAGTGTTATGGCCCATTTAATTGCGCATCCATAGTCCAGGGGCTCTAGTGAGGTACCGTTCTCAGGTTCAAGCGGTGCAAGAGCGCGTTAAGCGAAGAGATACGTCAGATCCCTTACAAAGTCGAGAACATACATGGAATAATGATGCCTCCGCAGAGAGGTGGTCCGGTGCCTTAATGCCAAGTGTGAAAGTAGGGGATTGAGAGGAGCGAATTTTGGATGTCGGACGGGTTTTCCAGTACGTACTAATGGAGGACAGTAGACCATGACCTTGGTATATTCGACCTTTCTTCGGGAAAACTCTGGCGAGATAGCGACAAAATCAGAAAAGCTCCAAAGTTGCCGCTACCTTCCGTCATGTTTCGCATGATCCTTGACACCTATTCAGTATTCACAGCAACCTCAGGTCATAAAAAACTACTTCGGTTCAACGGTTTTTTTCCAACACATCAAGGATCCAGTAGTGGCTACACAGAACTATCAGTCGGGTATTAGGCATTGAGTGAACCACGAATTTACGCTACTGTCACCTGACGGAGTAGAACGTGGAGCTACTTTGTAACGGCTTCGCAGCCTTGGGGATGGGGAGGGAGCCGTAAGGTCAGCTGCAGGAGAAGGAAGGTTTGGTTTTGCTGCTGGGAATGATATCAACTTCAAGGACAGATGGTTTCCCGAGCAACTGTCCCCTCATGTGTATAAATACACCTTTGTGCGCGGTTGAGTACGAGAATCGGACCACGAAACGAGGGTTAAATGCGTATTTAGGGCACTGACCTTGTTGTCAAACTCATAGATCATCAGGTATGCATAGTAATGCCACCAATCATACATTACATGAGCATTGAGACAGATACTGATGCGAGAGCATACCACATCCATTAGAACCAGAATAGATAGGTGATCCGTGACCAAAGGAGATGTCGAGTACATGAGCCGTAAGCACTGGGACGCATGATTTGGGGAGGGTGGCAAAATCGCTTCGTGTCCCCAGTGGTAGGATAATTCGGGAGAGATAGTTTTGCAGAAGAGAAGGAAAGAACTAGATCAAGAAGGAGATGCTGCGGACATCTTGATTGCAAGCCAGAACGACAAAGATCTTGAACTTATTTAGAGTAGCGAAAACGGGCTCTCAAGTTACCAACGCAAAGTCGAACACAGCCAGTTCCAAGGCGGGTTTTCAAGTCAAGTGACCTCAAAAACAGGAGCGCAGCGTCCTACTTTAGCCGCGGGGAGACCGGTGAGGTTGCATGTGGGTATCGGCTAGATTGGTGATCACAGTCTCTTTCATTCATTAAGTAATAATCGATGGCCCATAGACTCCATATGGACGCCACGAAAGTACTGACAGTTTGCCACAAAGCATTTCTGATCAACCCAGCCAATCATTAATGATTGATCACCCGTATACCCTGTGTTCTGGTTCAGGTACAAGTGCGGGTGCGAGGTTGCGTATTTACTCAATTCAACGCTTAGGAGTCTAGGCGATCCGACACTCGTAAACGGTCGCCAAAGGTTTCCAAGGGCCAACATTCGGAGCCTACAGTCGATGGGTATTACTTGATCGTACCTTTTCCATGCGTTCAGGACAGTCTAAACTTGTACTTGTCATTTCGTACGGTCCACAGAAGAAGTAACCATGATGATTTAGTTTCTGAGCGTCAGTATTTGTTGTCCACTTCAACTCCGTTTTCTCTCAAGAAATAATCTGACAGGGCTATGGAGACTGGGCCAGAGTTTGAAGTTCGTTGGACACATACCTGAAAGACAATCCGTGACCACTGTCAAGAGATAAGGAGTCATTTAAATAGGACTAGACTAGCGTTAAGGCTGTCCGACCTCGGAGGGGCATATGTCCTGCGGTGTGCGGTGATTCCGGCTCCGCTGCGATATCATGTATGAGTGATTGAGTGTATCCCTATTCTCATGCATACGAGGCTGGAATAGCCCATATTAAAACCTGCCGATAATCTTCATACTTAGTACCAAGTGGGTTCATCAGGACTGCGTGATATCGGTGTACGTTGCTGGGAAAGTGCGAAGATCGACGTCGTGCGAACAAGCGAGGTCGACGGTAAAAAAAAAAAAATCTCCCCGTATGCGTCGTAGAAGCTGAGAAGGAAATATTTTAATTGATGCGGAGCGGGTAATCACCGACAGCCGGATACAAATCGGAACCATGTGGACCGTATGGACCTCTTCAAAAGCTAGTAAAAAAGTGATGTGGTCCTTATCGCTCCTTTTAATATTTCATCTGTGCCTCCTTCGGCGGTAAATTCACCTTCCTTTCTACCCTATCCTTTATCCAGGATGGTTCACTTCTTGGACCTCCTCAACGCCCAGGCAAGTTTGTTGCTCCACTGCTATATTTCAAAATTCACTGTTGCCTAGGTCGCGGATTCATTCGTTGGACGATGGTTCAAGCTAGAGGGATCAGGACATCCCAAAGAACGTGTTGGTTCACGATTTACAGTATGTTTTCATGCTCTTATATTTCTTTGTGCGACTTTAATATACATACTTTACAGACTGAGATCCGAGCAGGTCTAACAACATGGGTACGCTGCACCATTCAGTCCCGCCGATGATTTTCAGCACTCACTGCGTGTCTGTCAGGCCGCTATGGCTTACATCGTGCGTTTTTCCGATGATGTTACCTCCGCCGTCGCTAAGGATATGTTCCATCAACCATTCCAGATTTCCGTAAATGCTTCCATACTGTCAGACTCTGGGGGAACCTGCGAATGTGCCACCTCCGACCTCTGTGTTAACGACGCAGCCTATACCACCTGTGTTAACGAGGTTCGGAATGACTTGATTACCTCGACGGCGGCCATTGCTGCGTTGTCTTCGTTCCTCATGGGTCTTCTGGCCAACCTTCCCGTCGGAATGGCGCCTGGACTGGGTTTGAACGCATACGTACGCCTGTCTCGGTGATCTTGCTATGGTTTCCTCGGCTTAACTTCTCCGACCAGTTTACATACTCGGTTGTGGGATTCCATGGTTCCGGAATAATATCGTACAGAGAGGCCCTGGCCGCGGTTTTTCTGGAAGGGTGAGTACACTTGGAATGGTTTCACTCGTGCGCTTGTTGACATCTGGAAGGTGGATTTTCTTCATCCTTTCCATTCTGGGTTTGCGGCAATGGTTGGTACGAATCATGCCTCAATCATTGGTCCTCGCCGTTGGCGCTGGTATCGGTCTATTCATTGCGTACGTTTCATTTTCCCCGCTTGTCGAAGTGCTGTATATTGATGTGTCATTATTGCATCTGTCTAGCTTTATTGGACTGAGTTAGTGTCGTGTGTGATGTGGTATGGGCGGCCGTGCTAATCAGATCAATATAGGTTCTTCCGGACTGTTCGTCATCGGCGGTGACACCACCAACTTCGTCGGCTTGGGCGGGTGTAAGCCGGAAAATTTTGTCGAAGGCATGGACAATTACTGTGCGAACGGCGTGTTGCAGAGCCCTACCATGTGGTTGGGTATCTTCCTCGGGGGGTGCGTGCTCCTGTTCGCTTCAAATGTGCATCATCATTTAGCATGTGGTTTTTGGCAGAATTTTCACGGTGTTGCTCATGATGTATCGTATTCGTGGAGCGATTCTTATCGGGATCTTCCTGGTCTCAATCATTTCTTGGCCAAGGCCTACCGCTGTCACTTATTTCCCGCACACGGATTCCGGGGACCAGCTTTTTGATTATTTTAAGAAAGTTGTTACATTCCACAGGCTGGAAAAGATCGGTAACGCCATTGATGTAAGTTTCACTTGGGTTTTTCTTAACGCGGCAAGGCTAATAAGAATTCCAACAGTACAACTACGGGTACGAGTAATTTTGGTATATCGTAAGTAGGTGACTAATGAATTTTGGATCTACAGGAATGGTCAAGTTTGGTATGCACTCATTACCTTCCTTTATGTCGATATCCTAGGTACGTTCTCTCCATTCACTTGTGGTTTCTTTATTGACGCGACGCGACACGACTAGACACGACTGGTACACTGTACTCCATGGCCAAGTTTGCCGGTCTGCGTGATCCCGTCACTCTTGACTTTGAGGGTTCAACTATCGCATACTGCGTGGATGCGTTCTCCATCAGCATGGGGGCTCTCATGGGTACTAGTCCGGTTACAGCGTACATTGAGAGTGCGACCGGTATCAGTGGTATGTATCTAACCGCGCTTGCAGATAAATCAGGCTCTGATGCTGTTGCGTAGAGGGTGGGAAGACTGGCCTCACTGCCATCACGACGGGTCTAGCATTCTTCGTATCCGTGTTCTTTGCACCGATCTTCGCGTCTATTCCTGGATGGGCGACAGGAGGCGCGCTTGTGATTGTTGGGTCACTGATGATTCGAAAGTGGGTACCTCAGATGCTTACGGAGTGGAGGGTAACCGATTCTTTTCAGTGTTCGTGAAATTAATTGGGACTACATTGGCGATGCCGTCCCTGCATTCCTTACGCTGTTGATCATACCTTTGTCATACAAGTGCGTCTAGTCTCTTTGCTATGTCTCTCTTACTGAGCTTCTCCTAGTATTGCGTATGGAGTTATCGCTGGCGTGTGTTCGTACCTCCTCCTTAACGGGATCCCGTGGATCATTGGCAAACTTACCGGCGGACGTATTCTTCCACCAACTATCGATGCTGCCGAGGAGTGGGTTATCCCACCCGGCGGAATTCTCCCGCCTTGGATGTGCGTCATCTCCCCCTACCTGATATTTTTCTTTGAACTAACAACGTTGGGTAGGCGTAAACTGATTGGCAAACCCCTGGTGATAGACGAACTTGCGATGGAGGAGAGGCGTGCCCGATCGTCCGTGGATACCGCATCGCAAGACCATGTTGTCGCGTCGATCAAGGCCAGTGTGGATGAGAAGTGAAAATGTTGATAGTATCTACGTTGTTTATATTGTTTCAGTTATTTTTTCGTTGTTTCTATATATTTTATCTGTGTAGTAAACTGCTATACCATCCAGCTGTCAAATGTACCTCTTTGTAGAACACTGCTTTTCCACGTTAAAGTATGTCTTGAAGATAAGAAAACGACATTCCGATGGCGCGTCAGCGTACTTGTAAGGAATGAAAGCAGTCTGATTAGTGACGCCATCGTCAAATCTGATATGTGAAGTCTGGTGACGCGTCGGCTCACCGTACAACGGCCATGACAATCACAGAATTCGCAGAACTGCAGTTTCAATCAGCCACTTTTCTTTCCCAGCCCTCCTTGCGCGATCTCCTTCTGCGTCTACGTACAGACCAAGGCGCTTGGTCTGGGTTTCCCGTGTATTTCTACATGAAGGACTCGGAAAAAGTACTATACTTGATCTCTGGATGGCAAAACGTTCCGGCGCACGAAGAGTGGATCGCAAGCGACGAGAATCAGACACTTTTAAAGCTGTTTAAGCCCCATGTTCAGATCACAGATTTTGTGCATCTGGATGTAGAATTTGGAGGTATTTTGAGTGCCGGGGAGCAGAGGCTGAGGTTTTGGAAAAACGAAGGTGTAGCAATCGATGAGAAGCAATGGGAAGTCGATGGAAATGACGTTGAAGGGAATGGAAAGAAATATTGCTTTTCTCACGTCGGGTCAGATGAGTTAAGCGAAGGGGAAATTATTCAGAGGGTCTCATTGTAGATATAGAAGCAACATTCGAAAGTCTGATCACTAGAAACGAAGTACATATTACAGACACAATACGCTTTATACTTGAAAGGACTACATATATTTCGACAACCTTCCGTAACAAGAAATGTTTGATTAGTCCGACGATCAAGCCAACGCAAGACCCATAATCATCATAACGCCCGCCCACAATCCAGACGCACTGAGACTTAGCGCTGCACCAGACGCTCCTGCTCCTGCTGCACTGCCTGATGGACTAGTGCTACTGCTAGGTCTAGCTCCAGTTGCCGTCGCCGTAGCACTCGCTGCCGGCGAACCAAAGAGCGATGCCCCACTAGGGATGGGTCCGGGGATGGCAGACGCGGAGGCCCCTTGCCCTACCAGTGCACCGACCTCTTGCTATAATACCAAAGACGTCAATGATATAGCGAACGGAATGGGAAGTAGTAGACATACGCCTGGCGACCCAGAGAACGCCTTCGCACTACTGAGGAACGCATCAAACGTCGCGTTGCCCGACATAGGTGCATTGATGGCTCCAATCATCCCCACTTTGCAATGCGGGCTCGGCACGAGCTGTTTGCAGTAGAACCAGATGGCTGGGTCGATCGTCAATCAGCTTAAGAGCACGCGTGGGGAAAAAACATTCGCTTACGAGTAGAGGCATTCGTGACAGTGAGGTTCCATTGCGGAGCCGGCGAAACTCCCTCACCTGAGATAAAAACCCAGCCAGAATCAAAGCCCCCACTCAGCGGAGTGCATGGGTTTGCCAAACTGGACTGGGTGATCGAGTGGTTGCCTGGGCTAATTTAATTGATTAATTGTTAGCCAAGCGTGGGTACAGAATGAGAGACAAGATACTGACGCCCCGGAAAAGTTGAAGGTAATGACTTCTCCTTCAGTGGCAGTGATGTTGGGCGGGACGAATTGGAAGATGCCGCCAGTTTCGCTCGCAGTGCCGCCGACTTGTATGACCTGCTGGATGTCCCGTGTCAGTGCTACGAAAGAGAACGATAGACGGTATACCGTATTTTGAGCCCCGGCGAGAAGAGGCACAGCTAGTGCGACGAGGATTATAAAGCAATGCATTGCTCTCAGGGGAGTGAGGCGTGCTTAGTGTCTCCAGGCAAAAATACCTCATTATAAGACCAACCCTACTGAATGCTGAGCCAATTACGCGAGTATCGTCGATGTTGCGGCGCTAGAAGTAGGCTGAAAGGTCAGAAGTCACGGCGTTCTCATGAAAAAGGAGTTTGGACTCACACGACGGTCAAAGATGTTTACTGCATATGACCATACCCGCAACAAACATCCCACATTTGAACGCGGCAGTTTGCAGTGTGAATGACTGGTACTGCGGTCTGAGTCAGTAATAGCTTGGATCGAAAGTACCTGTGGTTCTGGTGACTCAGGAGAGCTGGTAGTCAGAACTGAATACCATAGTTCTGGTGATTCGAAGCAGGTATCGGCGTACTCGGACAGGAAATCGTCACATTGCTCTTAGGCACGTAAATGAAGCCCATTTATACGTCCGTATCAAGTTCTCTGCATGTTTCACTACCTCTATGAGGTCTTAAACCACATCTTCCCTTCTGGCAATATAATCGTCTTCAGCGATGGGCAGTGCAGGTGCCATTGAGTAGCGATCTTGTGCTCGTATTTCGCAGATCCATTCAATGGGACCTGTGCCATGAATGTCAAATACTGAAATGAACCAATGAGCTCGATTAAAACATCAAATACCGCGTTCCTGACCTCAAGTTGCTTGAATGCTCTCAAAACTGGTGATATCCCATCTAGAATTCTCTGCATCAGATCATGTGATGATCAGCACGAGTGTGGCGAAGGAAAAAAAACAGTGCCGACCTCTGAATAATCTCCCCTCAAAAGGAGGACATGTAGCGCCTTTAACTGTGGGAACCGCTTCGCCACCTCCGCGAACAGATACCCAGGTGCTTCGGCATCAAAGCTCATCAAGCTCAGCCTCTCTATCGCCACCGACGTTGTCATGAGCGCATCCAACGTCTCAAGAACCGAGTCTGGATAGACAGGCACCGAACACGTCCTCACAGGCCGTCCACGGAGAAACAACGACAGCAACTCGGGGGTTGCGTGAATGGCGCGTAATGATGCAAGTTTGGGGACCGCCGCTGCATCCAGCTGGTTGAAACCGATAGCTAGCTGAGGCCTGAACATGCCACCGTCGAATGCGGCAAGAGAAAGACCGTCGAGACCGTGGAGTGTTAAGGTCGTGAGCGCCGGCTGGCACTCGATGAACCGCGCAAGTTTGGCTTGCCATGAATACGACGAGCAAAACTCATTCAGACGAAAGGTGCAGTCGTCGATGATCCAGGGAGGTCTGCGGGGAAGCTCAAGGGTTAGAGCGCTGAGGTTGGTGAGATTGCGCAAAGCTCTTTGGGCGAGGGCGTAAAAGTTCGATGTGGGGGATTTCAAATCGGCCCAGTCGACTTTGAATGAGCGTATTAAAGACGCTAAGGATTTGTTATTTGCGATGGTACGAAGACAGCAGATTGATTCGATGGGCTTCTTAAGGGTGATGGTAGGGTACAAGACACGAGTTGCGATAGAATGAAAGGACTTGTTGCCAAGAGCCACCGCTGGAAGTTCAGATCGCTCCAAGTAGTGAAAAATCAAGTCGTATATCTCTGAAGGTAAGATCACTGGTCGTCTTGTTTTTCCGCTAGTGCTCTCAACAGCAGTAGCCTTAGAGGGCTCGGGGAGTGTATACACCTATATTATATTATTATTTGCGTCCATGAATTCAACCATATACGTAAAACGCACCCGAATTGCGTTAAAATTCGTCATTGAAGGCAGTCCTAGTCTCCTGAACGAGATGGCAGGAAGATAGGTTGACAAGATAAGCGGTGAAAATGTTTCGCATTGAGTGATGCAGCGGTGGAAATGGTTGGCAGCAGTTGTGATGCCGATATGCAGTTCGAACAGTTCCTGTTCGATACTAGGAATACTGTCCATGATCTTCGCTGAGAAAGCTGAGGTGGTGGAGCGCCGTGCTGGCGCCGTGGGAGTTAGGAGTGAAGCCGGCTATTACGGTCCGGGTCCGTATTTTGTTAGGAGGCAACTTGCGAAGAAAGTTCCCATTGCTGCGATTAGCTCGACAATGACTTGTACGTGGCCGGAAGTAATAATGCTGATGTAGAATGGTCTTGAAAATCTACATACGGTGTCTCCGCAAAAATCGTATTATGGCTGGACATTTGCAAAAGCACATCGTTTTCAGCCTTTTTTTTTCTACTGAAATTATAGCATATTAACCGATCTCTGCTACAGGACTGATTGCACTGTTATCTTGCCATATCGCATAAAACATATACCGGTAGCTGGACAAGGTTGGCGAAAAGAACCGATTTTGTAGAACGTCCTCCAGTGTGAAATGTGCCTTGAGCTTGAATGAAGACATTCTTTGCGGTCGAAGCCCCACTTTCGGTGGTTGTAAACTTGGATACCAACTTACAGCGTGGCTGGGTCTCTGCTCTCCAAAAGCTCTCCGCCATCGCTTGGCCATGTGCAGTCCAAGAATGACGTATTAAGCATATATAACAGGAGATCTAATTAGTATCGTGCTCTTACTCTGCTTTTGATTTTACGCTCCGCTCGACCTCAGCCTCGGCAGCGAGACCTTCAGCCTCAACCTCCTCCATCAGCTTGCGCTCGATCTCAAGACGCTCCTCCCGTGTTGCATTCTTGTTTTCCGCGCGTGCAGCCTGAATACGTTCACAATGTTTCAAGTAGTTGGTATCCGTGCCGAAGAGTCTGTCCCACCAGCGGAACGAGGTCGAGAAGTTATTGGTGAACGACATGTGATGGAAGTCGTGGTGCTCGGCACCAGACCAGAACGGAAGGATGTGCTGGAGCGACCATGGGAAGTCTGGCAGTCATATTAGTGCCGATTCATCTTCTCACAGCGCGAGTAACTCACCATAACCACTGTGGGCGTCAACCGCTTGGAAAAGACGGAGGGTAATCCAGATGTACATGGTGAGGATGTGAAAGTCCCGGGTTAAGAAGCAGTAAAGCAGAGGTCCCGCAAGTGTGCCGGTACCGAGAATGAGAACTTCAGCAGGGTGGGCATATTCAGCAGCTAGACCGAATGGCGCAGAGTACTTGTGGTGGATTTTGTGAATGTACTTGTAGAGGGGACCATAGTGAAGCGTGCGATGAGCTAAGCAACGTGTTAATGATGAATGTTGCCATTGTTGTACCCAAACTTACCACACCAGTGGAAGAGGTCCTCGAACCAAAAGAAGAACATAACTTGAGGCGCGATAGTCTTCCAAGATGGGAAAGGAACTTGGTAGGTCGACATTCCAATGGACTCGGCCAATGGATGGAATAGCCAGATCTAGGCTCGGCGTCAGTATAATCTCATCAGGGAAATAGACGCTTTACGAACCGTCGGCAGTTCGATGGTGAAATGCGAAAACAATACCATCTTGGTGCATTCCCATTGGTCCAAAGCGGTCGGAACCTTATTGGGCTGGATCTTCCACTGGCGGAAGTAGGGTATCGCATCGATGATAATCCAGGGTATACAACGGCCGAAATAGACGATCTACACTACTGGTTAGTCGCCGGCTACAAAACATAGGAAAAGGAGTACCTCGTGCAACAAAAAGCTCATCAATCCTGTCGCAATGATTGGATTCCCTATCCAAACATACCAGGCGGCCCATTGCTGTTCGAACCAGTTCAGAGACTGGAGGTCTGTATCAGCATAGACAGAGGCAAACGACGACGGGGCCGCCGTTGTGTTGAAGGACATGGTGGACTGGATAAAAGCTGTAAAATGAAAACCACCCCACTTTTTATTTTCAAGAGCGAATGGCGTGAGGGGATATTTGTCTCATAGTCACGTGCTCGTGCTCTGATTGGGCAGCCGCCATCAACCAATCAGCCATGCGCTCTACTCAGAACTCTCATGGAGAAGCTGCTGGTGTTCCTGGATGCACTCGACATTGTGGTAGTATTGAAACATAGGACGGCTAAGGGTGAAACTCGTGAACAAGCAAAAGTCGCCAGGTTAGGTGCCTGCCTATACACGGAGCCTTCCTGTCCAATCAAAGCCAGTCAAATTCCCCCATTCCCGTTAGAAAGGTTACACCGGTTGACATGTATATTCCGTGATGGAACAGGATGAATAACTGTAAAGTTCTCGTACTCTCTTCGGACAAAGACGTAACATCCCAGCCTAATGGTTCCCATCTGTTTTCACTAGGCGAGTATTTATTATTTGTACTTCAATTTCCTTCCACTGATTAGACATCTCTTCATAATAAATTTGGTTACTGCCATTCAATGTGCATTAGGTTCCTGGAGTACACTGTCAGTATCGGATAGCTTTTTTCAAGTCTAATCAGCGTATTTTTGTTGCCAATGTCATGACCCCTTCAGCTGAGCTCGGCAGCTGTATTATTTGCGTCGAATTCTCTGTCAACGTCATGCAGAGTATACTCTTGATCACTTTTGAGCACACGCTCTGGAACATCTGTATGTTCCATTTCCTTCGCTTCCGAGCGGTATGCCTTACCGCCCTCTGGTCGTAGTTAGAAGCACTAAAAACTTCTTCATTGGAAGATATGTCATGGTTCTGGTCATCTTCGCGTTCTATGTTCTCGCCACCGTTGTGCTAGGCGAAGTTTGGGCATTCGCGCACCACGCGTTCATTGATGAAGGATAAAACTGCTACACAGTATTCTCGGAATTGACCGGCTTTAGTCCAATGGCGATCCAAGCAACGTTAGCGGCTGCTATTACTTCTTTATCAGTACGTTCATTGCTGAAACCTCACTGGTTGGTAATAAAAAAGGCTTCTTTCATATAAGGTTGCTGACCACTACTCCGATTCACGTTTATCAGATTTGGTGCTGTTGGATCTTATGGGGCCGTCAATGGCTCGTCGTTATCATTCCAGTACTCTGTATTATTCTAGGCACAGATAATCGATTTTTATTGAATCCGACCATTATCAAAATTTGACTTTTTCGCAGTGTTCAAGGCTATCGAGACTTATCACACTTGTTTCGACAGCACCGAAGAATTTTACGGTTCTTTCAGTAGTGATGTCACTGATTGGATGATCTCCTACCTCG
Organism: Desarmillaria ectypa; assembly: GCA_030407005.1. Lineage (NCBI taxonomy): Eukaryota > Fungi > Basidiomycota > Agaricomycetes > Agaricales > Physalacriaceae > Desarmillaria > Desarmillaria ectypa. Next base: position 953,201 of record JAUDYN010000010.1, read on the forward strand.
CATTGACACTCACCACAACACTTTGGTGCACTATTCTCCTGTTGTACCATAAGCGTTGTAGGGTCCAGTCATGGATCGGGAATACGCTCGTACCGTGGCGTCATCGAAGCGCTTGTTGAATCAACGACCCTGTATTCCGTTATATTGAGCGGGTACTATGTCAATGTTCTGACTGCCGCTATAAAGGTTGGATTACTGCATTTTTGAATGAAGATTGCGACTGACGTCTGCTTCAGGGAATCGCGCCGACGCTTCTGGCCGGACGCGTCGCGGCGGGGCGCGCAAGACCAGACGACTCTTGGCAGGAGAGTACTCTGTGAGAATTCGTGATGCGTTCTGTCTCTTCTCCAAATATGATGTGCAAAGTATACCAGAGAGTGTGTGGGTTAAGAAGCTGGCGAGGTTTCATTAGCCAGCTTATAACTACTTAAATACAACCATTGTACCTATAGTAATAACTAACCTGTACGTAGTCCAGGAAATACATAGCCAAGTAACTGCTGTACATATGGCGACGTTTCCACTTATAGTAGCTACGGAGCTACGGATCAATTCCAATTCCAACATACGCCTACAGTATCCTCCCTTAATTTCAGAACTCTTTCTCTTCAACGCAGGAAGGAGACGTTACGCAGAGCGCTGAACTTAATGAGATGGATAAACTAGACCCAGGACTAGAAGGAAATTTCGCATCTGTCGAAGGGACACAAAAGGCGAGACCCTTGGACATTGTATGAACGTTGATGTATGTGCAGCATGTGGCCAGCTACTGCTCGTTTGTGAAAACCTGTATTTAGCATAGTATCGAAATATTCTCCCCGACTGTTCCCTGTACACTTTGCAGTTGTATCACTGAATCACTGCATCCTCAAAAGACAGCACTAAAATTGGACCCGTTACTGTGGGTGGTCGGCATGTGCAAATGGATCGCGAAGTGCAAATTTTGGTTGCAACACGTTCTGGCTAGTTGGCTTCTTGTTGGCTTCGGTTTTTTTCTGACGACTGAACGAAATTGTATAACTAATAGTGCACAATAATTTTATTGGCAGGTTTAGAAAAAAAGGTGCTGTGTCGAAATTTGCACATCGTGATCGATTTGCACATGCCGACCACCCACAGTAGAGGGTTTGGAATTGATTGAACTACCCTTGGGACAAGACGCAACCAAAAAGGGCCTCACTGGGAATTGAACCCAGGACCTCCTCGAAACTCTACCCAAACGAGGAATCATGCGACTAGACCATAAGGCCGATACAGTTAAAGTCTCTAATTATTATACCATTGAAACCGGACCGACCCGAATCCTCTCCGCTTTTTGCCATGACGACCAATGGTCAATCAGTCAAGCTGCAAGTAGATCGACGTTGATGCGATGGACCCGCACTTGGTAACGCAAGATATCTTTGTTCAACTGAGCCTAGCATCTTAGGCGATACTTAGTGACCCGATAATGTGGACTAACAGGTATCAGTGCATGAGATTTCTGCGGAATCTTTTCATGTCTGACAGTGTATCTATTGGCATAGAAATACGAAACGCGACGAACTGGCAGCCTATATGCTAGTGCATGGGCCACACCGGCTGAGAACAATGCAACAATAGTCTCTAAAAGGCCATCTCAGCTGCTTTATTGTTTCTGTTCTGATCCGTACCCATTTCGGCCTTCCTTTGTCCTGCTATTTAATATAAGACAGACAGGGCGCGATTGGTTTCTGTACTAAAACTTCATCCCTTCCCTCTACTAACGCACTGGAAATGTCTACGCACGACCAAAAGACTATATCCAAGTTAGAGTTCGCCGAACTCACTGACAACGCCATTATTTCAGACTACGTTGCCGTGAGTCTGGTCCTTTTCGATGCCATTCAAATTTTCTGATCCCACCTGCCAGGCTCATAATATCCCTAATACCGTCGCGCTCCCTAGCAGCGCCTTCGGTTCGTATGACCTGCTTGCAATCATGAAGTGGCTCTTCCCTGCAAGATCCAACCCCGTGCCAATTGCCTTACTCGCGAACCACAAATGGGTGGCACAGCCTAATGGAAGGTGGAAGCTTGAGCGGTACTCTGCCGCAGAGGCATTTCCCGAGACACCTGATGATGAGATGGATGATAATGCGGTTCCTACGTTGAACCATTACCCGCCTGATGGCCTCCCAGTCAACTCTAGCGTTGATCTGCTCGACGGTGCCCGCAAGTTAGAAGATGGGAGGTTAGAGGTTCAAGACGCGCTGGGTGCATTGTGGACGTCCGTTACAGATGCCACACTCCTATATACACAGGCCAGGTTAGCTCTAGATGAGGAGCGAGCGAAGACTACGTCGCTCATAGCGCTTGTTACAAATATATGTGGGCAAGCGTTTGCGGATACGATCGTACAAGTAGTGGAAGCGATGGATACCGATGACGGAGAAGAGGAGGACGATGGCGAGTCTAGTGACAACCAACATAGCAGTAATTTCACCCAGAAACAGCTCCAGCCTTCTCCGTAAGTACTCAATCGCCGTGTACCTTTCTGCTTAAATTTATGATTTACGTCAAGGTGGCAAATTGGGGTGAACAAGGCGCTGTCTGGAGATTCGGAGTGGGCGTACGTTTATTCTCCATCCCTTCACATGAATTTGGCTAATAGATAACAGGTCAAATATGAAGGGAGCCTCGGACGCTCTGAGGGAGGACGTCCATGTCGCATTGATGCCTCCTCCAAAGTATGTCGTTCACTCCGTTGTGTCCATGGCAATAATCGTCAACAGTTTCCTTCCCCGTAGGACCACCAACCATGCAGGTCAATCCAGTGCATTACTGGCCTCAAGATCGACAATATCTCCTCGAAAGCGCTCCCGTTCTTTTGGAGGCGAAGACGAGTCTACTAGTCCCAAGCGGATCAAAATTGGTATAGAAGAAGGAAGTCTCGTGCAAGCGCAAGCCGAATCTTCCGCCGTCGCCGTCTTGCAAGGACAGAAAACCACTTTCGAACCCAAATATATCGAAGGACGCTCGCCTGTTGATTTGGACAACTCTAATAGTGACGAACGGGAAGAAGAACCATTGAATACTGGTACGTCCGACGGTCTTCAGCAAAGCTCGTCCCCCAGCCAACTTCCCGATTCCGATTTTCTTCCCCAGCAGGCTATCAGCAATCCCGAAGACCAACAAATGTCTCCCCCCTGCGAAACCCAAAATCCCGTAGTCCCTCCCCAACAAGCATTAGGCAGCTTTGATCCTGATTCCGAGGACAGCGACTCGGATTCAGATTCGGACATGTCAAGCTCTGACTCTGATTTGCCCCTGATCTCGTGGAGCAGCGTCGTTGGGGCTATATCCAACGGTATTTCTGCTGTGATTGCGTGGTACACCAACCCCCCACCTCCACCTCCGGCTGAGGAATCAATTTCTGCGAGAAGACCAACTCGCCCTCGCGCGCCAACCCCTCCTTCCACCATTTATCGTCCTCATCAGCCACGCGTCTTACTCACAGAGCCCCTTAAACTTCGCAGGACAATGACACACATGATTAGGAGCGAGAAGACAGGGCGCAGCCTCCTGCGACGGGGCAACGGCACGCCTGAACACCCGCACATCGTTGAAGGTGATGATTTTCTAGACATGGACACGTTCTATGAGAAGGAGCCCCTCTCCACGCTCACCAGGTACTCGGAGAAAAAGACAGTGGGATATTTGTCGGATCAAGATGCGGGTTATGTGCGGGTTTATGATATAGATTTAAGGGACGAGGAGGTGAAGGAGTACTGTGAAAGGCATTTCTTAGAGCCAAACCCAAAACATAGTCAGGTTCCCATCCGCCACAGGGCCAGTGGTATCCCCTCGCTGACGTGCGGAATGATCGGACGGGCCCATGCGAGGATTAGTTAAAAAGGAGAAACGGGGGGTGTCATCCATTACACAGAGTGACCATCGTGTTTCTGGTATTCCTATGTACGAAGATCGTCCTATAGCATATCATTTTGCTGCGTTGTATGCGTAAATGAGGCCCAGAGATAGATGCGGCAGCAGGTCCACACACTATGACACGGTAGATTATTCATGTTTCTAGCTCAACGATCATGTAGATAATACAACTTGCGTATGCACTTAAAATAATAGCTGAGGATATATTATGAAAATTTATATATACAAACGGCTGAGAGAAGTGTGTCAAACGGCTAAGGAAATAGTCTGAGGTTCAGGATGTGAGTTAAACGAAAGTTCAGCATGCTTGTCCGCGGCAGGCATATCGATGGCGGTAGTTGCCTCTGATGATGCTTCATCGCGCCTTAATTTACATTCGCATTAGCCAATCAATGACGAGATCGGAGTGAAGCGGGACTGACAGGGTATTCGGTGGCAACTCCAGCTCCCCTTCTGTGCGTGTTCCATCTGGGGCTACCCGACACGCCCTGAAATGGTTCGTGATATGGGCATAGTAACGCGAAAGGGTAGCGAGGACTTACGCGACGATCTGATTCCAATAACTATGCGGCTCAAACTCATAGGGAAATTCACCTCCGAAATCAGCATCCAGATGTGATGCGGGGATGAGTTCCAACAGGTTGGGATTAAAACGCATCTGTGGATAGTAATGATTTTGAGCGTCATTGTTATGAAAGAAAATGGAACACACCTTATCGCGCGTGACGGGATCAAGGAATGGTGAGATACCCTTGTAGAAGAAACTGAGGATCATGGGAAGGTTCACTACCAGCGCACGACCGAGAGTCTCTACGTAATGTTGTTGTAGGATGTGCAGGACCTACTTGGCAGAATCAATTGTCTCGACATCAACCTATCGCTTGGGTACCCACTTTACGAGCAATAGATATAGAAGGATTAGTCCGCAGTGTAGTACTCTTGTAGTCGACAATGATGACGAGAGATTCCTGCCCTGGAGGCATTAGATCTTTGGCGCGTTCTCTGTCGAGCATGTTACTCTCAAACACGAAGACAAGAACAATCAAAAAAACGCGAACAAACACCACACCAAATGTCGCAGTTGACGGGGACTCGACTCTGTATTTTCCCGCCCTGGACGCATGTAAATAATCGGACGGCCATCTTTGTCAAATCCGTTGATAATACTGGCTGAAGGTCAACTACTGTGAAAGAAGATTCAATGTGAATACCCACATCTTTCCCGTCTCGCTTTCGATCCTAACTTCGTCTGGGGGTATCAAATCGGGTTTGAAATCCCTGCGCCATTCAATTGTGGCTTTGATACGCTTCTGGGCGTCAGGATAATTCCACTTGGCCGAGCGCATATATCTGGGCATCGTATCGGGTTTATTCAGCCATCGGAGCTCCCATTTATGATAAGCGTCGCTCTCTGGGAGTAAAAGAGCGTGTGCGTACTGAAAAAAAAGGAGAGAATTTGGCCTCGAGTAAAAGAAAGAAAACTTGATATTTCACTTACCTCCCCCAATGCAGTTATTTTGGCCTTCTGTTCGTCATTATATTCATGGATAGGCCCAATATTTGTGCCCTCCTCTGGGGTGATGAGGACCGTATTCGTGGCAGACATGAGGGGATGGAAACGTGAATTGAAGGAAGTGCCGAAGGTGATGAGAGAGCGGACCGAATTACGTGAATAGCTCAAGTCATACTTACCTAGTGCGTCACTCGATTTTTTTTTTCTTGGCACCCGAGGTCCGATTCTCCGACTGTTCCTTGTAGGTCTCCGATGATTAAATTACTCACCGCTTCTCACCGCCCGGTTTGTTACGGCTATAACCTAGAGGCCTGAGTAAGACTTATGAAAGAAAAAGAAAAAAAAGAGGGACGCGTTTCAACTTCGGAAGAGCTATGACGAGGTCATGGAAGCTCTCGTGACCGTCTACCCGGAGATCCTTACTCCGCCCCAGGGCGTCGGTACCGACTCAGACTACAGTATAGACACTGTGTGCCAGTTAGCCAGATTTACACCGATACGCGAGAAGGTTTTCTTCGGATGGATCCCAAGAATCCTCGTTTGGCCGCGGCGAAGATCTAGATGAGTGTGCTCCAGTTCTGAAATTACTTCATAAAGCTACATAAACAACCATTAGATATCCGACAAATAATGCAAATGCGACGCAACCGGTTACCACCTCTACACGAAGCTCGCCTCATTCCTCGCTAGTACCGATACCCGAACCTAACAGGTTCTGCAGGTTAAACGAATCCGCCGGTTGGACCTAGAAACCGTCGACGGAGTATGTTCTCAAGATACCCTCCAACGAGGACGTACCTGCCTTGAATCAGCCCGACCCGTAGTAAAAACAGAAAACAATCAACAACTCACTTACTTCTGCAGCTTCCTTCGCCATGGAAGCCCTCAACGATGTTTCTGCGGACAGTGCCAATTTCAAGTCCGATGCTACGATTCCAAGGATTCTAGTTGATAGAGAATAATGACACTCGCTTGTAAACCTCCTTAGTAGGCCTTTATCGGGGAGAGATATGGAAGATTTCTTCGATCGATCGTTCCTCACATATCCTTGCGCAACCATTTCACTATCCAGAATCCCGGAGACGTATGATATTCCTGCCCAATAATGCTCTATGTGCTGAATCACTTTGATGAGAGCGGACAGATTCTGGCGTGCCAGCGACGTCAACAAAGCAATCAAGGTTTTTGGGTGAGTTCCATCATGCTGCTTATTCTCAAGTCATGAATGAATGCCAAGCTAGCTTTACATTAGTGTCTGCAGCTGTGGAAACCGTAAGGATCAGAACTCACCAAGCGACATATATGGGCTGAGCCGCAAACGGACTTGATAGCTGTGTATGACAGATGAGTACTCGGATGGTCCAGAAGAACATAAGTCACCCACATAGAACTGAGATGTGAATATATCAGCAAAGACCAAGTATTTGCTGATAGTCCTTGCGCTCGACATGGATAGCTTAATTGACCGATCCATATTCTGTGACAGAGGCGTCTCCATTCCTGACGGACTCGTAAGCAGCTCCGGATGATTAACCAGTGTTATGACTGCATTGATCCAAAGATGCAGCGTCACACAAAAGCTCTAGCGGTATATTCTTCTGTAAGCTCATGCATCAACCGACCTTGCCAAGCACTCACCCCATGATTTCGGGCCTCTTGTTTCCTGATCTACATCATTTCCTCTGGAATATCTGCGTAGAATAGCACGAGCTGCCCCTGAATCCCACTCAGTAAATCTATGCTTGATTCACTTGGACCCACTATAGAGTCCACAATCTCCCTCAGCGGCCGTTCTATACGTTTGCTATCTACCCACACAAAACCATCGGCCTGACCCAATAATGGAATGGAACTGGTTGTATGTCCTCATGAGGGTCGCGCGTGCGCGAAGCAGGATCGGGGAAGAAACAAAGGGAGTGAGAACTTCGAAGAGACAAAATTCCGGCCCGGTCATCCGATCCGGGTCTATATCTACTATGGGAGGCCTGCCTGATCCTGGCGATCATTCCGATTATACAGCTGGGAGGGGTCACGGTTATCCCAGCTCCTACATATGTCGAGAATATATTTCTAGGTCAATATTTCGCACGTTGGCAGCGGTATCTCAACTCGGGACCTACTCCTTACTCTAGTAATCCAGCATGTCCGAATCTCTCAAAGGCAATCGCACTCTCGAAATCCTGTTGAGGGCCGAGAGAGAAGGGTATGGCGTATTGGCGCAGATTTGGTAAGTGTTGTATATAACTATGGTAGGTATGATATTTTATGAGTTCGAAGTTACGATGCTAACTCAGTCATTGGGCTCATACGAGCTGCCGAACGATCCAAATCCCCTACTATTCTCCAGCTCTTCCCGGTAACTTTGGCCTATGGGAAGGGTCCTTTCCTTCAGTTCTGCCTGGACGCGTAAGTCCTGCATTATTATATCGAAAGATAATAATTTTATATCCCGACATAGCGCTCACTCTGCGTCTGTTCCCATCTCCGTGCATCTGGATCATGCCACCGACAAAGAGCATCTTGAGCTTGCCGTCGGTCTCGCTGAACAACGCATCGCATTCGATAGCATAATGGTTGACGCCAGCCACGCAGGTAATCAACGTTCTTCAATAATCCGTCAAGCGATATGAACTCTTGATTCCCTTAGACTGACGAGGAAAACAGAAGGGGCACGACCCTGGGTCGAGCACGCCACGAAGGTTGGTGTAGCTGTTGAAGTGGAGCTCGGAAGACTGGAGGGCGGGGAAGCCGGACTTCGCATGATTTCAGGTGCAAAGCTTACGGACCCAGCCAAAGCTGACGCCTTCATAATGGGGTACGTCGCGCTCCTGCTCGTTGGCAGTCTTACCTCTCTTTTCTGACTTTGTACAATATACAGTACCGGCGCCACCATTCTCGCACCATCTATTGGCAATCTTCATGGCTCATACATTAATCCTCCGAATTTCAACCAAGAAATGTGCGTTGTTTATCTGTTTCCTGTAAACCATTTCTCTCACGTTTAGTAAAACATAGTTTGAGGCAGCTCAGAACGACTTTCAAGGATCGTGGCATTCCTATTTGCTTGCACGGCACCGATGAGCTTCCTGACGAGTTATTCAGGGAATGTGTAAAGAGCGGTGTCAGCAACGTATCACTCAAAACTTCCATGCCATCTTTATCTTGTCACCCATCACATGTTTCTCAGTTTAATGTTAACTCGTGGGGACGTGATCCCTACATCGAATCTCTCACAGCCGGACCAAGGTCGAAGCCCTTCCCAGACGCGGTTGAGGAGGCTACTGAGGTCTTCGCCAAGGTGTGCGATAGGTTCTTCATCTTATTTGATTCCGTAGGAAGGTATAGGGTTGACGGGAAGGGTATTCGCCCCATGAAACGATGTATACTTCAGAAGCAAAACGTATATGAATGTACCCTGTACTTGTTTACCCGTCGTCGTATTGCCAACCAGGTGAGATCAGTTTCTCATGTGCGGATATACAACAGCCTCGTTCATATGGATCCTCATCATAAGTTACATCATTATCTGTGGGACTCTGGACATATGTAGATGCTTAACGGCCTGATCATTGACGCTACTTGGTCACATTGTTACCAACTTCAAGTTGATTCTAGCAATGGTTCCAATATAATTGCATCGCCTGTGATTATGAAAAGAAAGGATTTATCTCAAGATTTTACCGAGCTGAGTAAAGGAAGAGCGGGTGGTAGACTGGAATCTGATATCTGGCAAGGTGATGAGTTCCGAGCCGTGGGGATATATGACAAGAAGTTTCCGGTATACCCAAAGTCCGTGAAACAGGGTTCCCATGGACATATGCTTGATGTCTTCTGGCTAATTTGTAGAACCGGGAATGCGAACTCAGCCGTCAGTCCATGATGTAAGGGCCAATCCTAAACACCTAGGTAAATGATATACAGTAGGTTGCATCTGTTGCGGATGAGATGCTAAGACTTCCGAACACTCGAGATTTATATTTGGCACAATACTGTGGCGCTCGGAGCTGAAAGAGGTCACGGATCGGAAGTTGTCGGAACGACCCCGAGTCCATTGCTTCGTTTCTATCAACCATCATGGACGCCAGTACTGGTTTGAGTTCTCTTACGATAAGCTGGCGCCCACCTTGATAAGTCATTTCGGAGATATGAGTAAAGCGTACAGCTCCTAAACAGTCGATCAGAGTTCCGTGTATATAGGTGCTTCGTGTGGTACGCCTTGGGAGATCAAATTTGCATTACTGGCTTACTGGCTCCATGTCTAACGACCACATACAACCCGGTATCCCGACAGGCTACTATAATAGTATATTCTACGGTAAGTCATGTAGGGCCTGCTGTAAGTACAATCTCACCCTTTTGTCAGGATATGTTCTTTCAATTCTGTAAGGATACGATTATGTTTGAATTTCTCGCTATTCCTAGACCTATCGCAGCCTCTTTGGTATCACGGTGGTCCAAGCCTGGAATTACATCACCACCAATTCTGATCACTGGTTGATGCGTGTATTTGTGAGTAGTGTTCACTGGTCTAGGCCAAACCGGACGTAGAGCTTTAACAAACGATTTAGGTGGCACTTTTACTGTGGGTATCTTTCCTCTTGCTTTCATTTTGATCACACAAACGTTTTCGAAGGGGTATGGAAACAGCGGCCACCTCTCTCGGTATTCAGGTCATGCACCACTACCTGGTAAAGATCACAACTTGTGTCTTATACTGAGCTACTCTGAGGCATTTTCAGATAAGCAATTTTGGCAACTTGGACGCCTTGAACATCATGACGTAGTATGACGTTTGTCGTTCTCTGTCTAACTGTATCTCATCTCACTTCGTAGTACATTCGATGCCCAACTTGGGATCACGGTAATTGTCGTTTTCATGTGAGGATCACTTCTTAGATTACTCGGATTTGGCTCCTGATATGCAAGACGTCCAGCGTTGATGTTTTCTTTGCCATCAACATATACCGACGTAAGCCTTGCACGTCACTGTCGACACTTCGTTCTAAGTAGTCCTTTAGGGCGCCCGGGGAATTGGCCATTGCCTATTGTTATTGTGTGTGTTCTTCATGGAGATGTCTTCCCAGCCAACAATGCCCTGTTCAGCTTGTTCTTGCTACAGCCAGCCTTGGTAAGTAGAGCCCGATTTTTTGCCAAGTACCGTGCTGCCATGGAAGTACTAGCCAGTGGTTTAGCCTTCGTTGCGGAGTGCACCCTCCGGCCTGAAGCAGGGACATCTGGCAATGTACAAAAGGTAGTACTGGTCAATTTCGTCGCTGAATTTGCTGAACCACTGTCTTTGGATAGGGTAACATAGCTTCCATTCATGCTACTGCTACTGCGGCGAACGTCATGATCACTATTGGGTTGACTTTATCTCAGTCGCGTGAACGGTACACGTAAAGTTCTTTGTTCTCAAACACATTTTAGTTGACTTGGTATCAAGGTCTGACAGCGTCCTTCACAAGTTCTTCACCTATGGTATCAACCACGGAGTCTTGATAACTGTGGCTCAGGCAGTTACCCTACTTCTGTATGCTATTGATACATCAAAGCTATACTGGTGGGTCATGAACTCATATATCCACACGCTCTGTACCGAAACGTGTGGCAGGATGGCGCTCTATCTAGGCATGAACAAACTGTATATCATCACTGTGGGTATGTAGAGTGAATTTCTCTTCTCGTTCCCTTTGACTGATCATAAAAATGGGTAGTGGCCATGTAACTTTACTTCTTTGATTGCTGTTGGATCACTTGACGCATATTTAGGTTAAACTATGAGTCTCGCTCCGCTGCGCGTGACCGAGCTGACGTTTCTATCAACATCACCTTTAATGATACATCAAATCAGGACGGGGCGGTTTCCGCCAGCATTCGCTCCACAAACATAAATCTTTCCGACCCGCATGTGATTGATCTCTCCCAGACCAGGCAGGATACGGTATGTACTTTCAATCAGTTGCGAGAGGTTGCGTGGATGACAGTTCTTCTTGTAGAGCGAGAACACGGATTCATCACGAAAGGTTCCGCTCTTGATGACCCATAGTCTATTTTGCATGTACTGAATGATCTTCCATTCTAGGTTCCGATCTTTTAGTGCACGTAATGAGCGGCTTCCTCCTTCTCCAATTGTTCATTTTCATCATACAAAGCCTGTCAGTGTAGACACTTGGACCGCCCTGGAGGAGCCGCCAAGTATGTACATCATGAGTGTACTTTTAAACCTTGTATGCAAGCTGCGCGCATCTGATCTTTATCACAAATAACCGGCGCTCATGGAGATACGGATGACTGCTCGTTTCACAGGCCTTTCCCTGAGAAATGTAACAATTCATTCTGGCCGCTTCGATACGGTCTGGTAGGCCAGAGTCAAAATATGGCCAGAAATTTGTGCCCCGATGCAAATGTTAAGTCATAGCGTTACGGACCATCTCACAGTGAATGATTAAGACATGCTTTACCATTTAATGCGGAAAGTCAGGGCAACAGTACAAGGAAAGGAAGTTCGCCGACGGGATGAGATACTCATCTCCAGCATGGTGACCTCGGGTCACCTGAGGCGATGTATGGCGATGTACACTGGGATACTTGCCCGGTACTTCCTTACGGATTCAAAGCAGCTAAACATAGCGGCTGACATCGCCAGATGGCTTTCCGACTTCTGGTAGTGGGGCATTGATGAAGTCGATTCTCATGTAAGAGATGGTGTTTCAGTCGCTAATGCCGTAGTGATTGGAGTTGGTCATTTGGCTGAGCGCCAATGCAGATGTGATTGGCCCTTCTGGGATTGATCAGCCTCTTATATATCGGATGCAGGATGATTCAACCTGTTCTAACACAACCTTGATGTCGAACTCTTCAACTATTACTCTCGGGCTAGACATTTCGAAGCAAGCCGACCCGCTATTCTATGGTGAGTTCTGAACCCATAGTCGCCGACTCTCTCAGGAGACTGAATCGTGACATGTCAGGATATGTTATTTCCACAGCGTGAGGCTCCGTCATAATATACAAGTTCCTATAGTGACAGATAAGGTAGCCTTTTTGGAATTGTATTCATTCATGGCTGGACATATATCAACGCGAATAGCGACGCATGGGGATTGCGTGCACTGGTACGTTTCCGTGTCAAGAAACCTCCCCTGGCTGAATGTCTTGAGTCTTTGATAGATCGGACTCTTAGTGTAAGCATGCCTTACGTGTGGGCGAAACTTTCATTAACAGAGATAATAGAGCTTTAGAGACAGTTTCGACATGCGCGATGACCCAAGTCATGCTGTACTATTTTGTGCGTAGATTCCACTAGCTGAACGTTCCCTGCTTTCTGACCCGAGTTAGATACAAAATTTCGGAAATTTTGGGGCGTTAACAGTGACTCCTCCGTGAGTCTCAGAGAACTCTAGTTCTGTCTGCGTGCAGAAGTTGATCCCAAATATTGCAGGGCATTTCTGGTTGAAATTTCAACGACCATTGTGGTTATTCTGATGTGAGAGGACCCATTTTATTTAATCACATTGAATAATAAGGAGCTTTCAGGGTTCGGATTTACTTTGTATCGAAAATGTACCTTCGTAAGCTGTTACATGGCATAAGTCACCACTAATTTCCTCATGGAATATTCAGTGCAGCCACAGAATCGCGTCGCTCCGGTCATAGTAGTACGTCTCAGCCATATATCAGTACTGGACGCGCTCACAAATCTCCAAATTAGATGATATTGGGAGTGCTGTCTTTCGGTGAGCTACGGACTCGGTTTGTTTTATGTTCTATCTAACTCAAACGCTATGGTGTAACCAGGGGCCGGTTTGGGTAGGCATGAATTCTGATCCAATTTAACCACCTAAATCCCCCTCCTTTTCATAGCTTACATTGTGGACCAGGCCAAGCGTCCGACTGTCGATGACTTAGTCTCTAAGATGAGGACGGTAAGATTTGTGGTCTGGCTCAACAAAGTTCTAAGTTGACGTCACTCTTTTAGTTGGAAAATAGTCTGGAAAATGGTTTTGCCGCCGCTGCAGATTTGATCACCACTATTGCGCTCTCAGTTTACTTATCGAAGTCTCGCACGGGAATACAGAGGTAACTGAGCACTATGCAGTATGAAGGAAACGTGTGTGCTGACCATACCTAGAACTGACACAATTCTTCAGAGTTTGTTCAGATATATATTGGGTCGGGGCATCTTAGTGTTCCTGATGCACGCGATAAAGTTGACTATGCATATTACGAGTCCTCGAGGATTAATGTGGTGAGTGTTTCACTTTCAAAACGTACTAAATGGACGTCCGTGACCCTAAAAAATCAGGATGCCAATTTACCTTTGCCTAAGTAAGGTGTATACCATCACAATGCGTGAGTACCTATCCATCACTTCGACCATAGCTTATGCTGCAAGCATTGAAAATTCGTCTGTAATCAGTCGCTGCGTAAGATTATTGTTGTGTTGTAGCAGAATCCGCTTTACTAAGATTGAACTCCAATAGCTTGAACTATCGTCCACAACTCCAGGAGAAATTCGGCCAGGTCATCGCTGATGGTGTTGTTTATGACGGCAGGGCAAATCCACGGCACAATACTCGCGACGGACCCGTCACAGCCATCGAGCTTCGCGAACGTAATCCTGTGGTGAGTGCATCTGACCACTGGTATTCTTCAGACTACGAAAGGAATTTGATCAGAACGTGAAGGAGACGAGGATCATGGTGACAACGGAGCGCATGACTTACATAGACTAAGAACTTAGAGAAGATCCAGCAACGGTTCAATCGTTACCTGCAGACCAAGGTGCCCTCACAGTAGTATTAGCAGTAGTCGGACAGGCCTAGGGTCCCTATAGTGTAGGAAACGTTATTGACATTGAAATTTCCAGTGCTTTGTCTGACTCCAACTGAGATCGACCTTCATCCACGAAGTTGGCTTGCACTTGACCCTCTTGAACTTTATCTAGCTCTATAGCACCCTAGATACGGACCACTGACAAGCTTCAGGATTCTGGTAATGCCACTTACAATTTGGCTACCTTGCTTGGCTGTCCAGAATTACGCGAGCCGAACTGTGACAATTCCAAGTGGTGGTCCGACCCGGTCCGGCGTCAAGTAATTTCACCACGTGCTCCTCGACTCTCTCAACCCCTCAGACACTTAATTGATGCATGTTTTGCGTCTTGAACGGCTCCAGGTCTGCTGCCGAACGAAATGTGCCACCAGTTCAAAGATGCTGAATTGTTTATCGACGTCTTCAGAAAAGTGGACCACAATGATAGTACCTGTTAGGCTGTTGAAGATATAACCAGTGCGCTGACCAAGAAATATCTTGCGTAGCTGCTTTTTTGTTTGCTATGTATCATTGCTGACTGTCAGATGACCCAGCTTCCAAAATTTTCCATTACTCTCCGAACTGTGTATGAACTTCTAGTCTGGCTGGTGTCTGGTATGCATTCTTTCATGGATGCGTTCTCGGGTGACAGTGTGCGTTAAATCCGGTCTCCAAAGCAACGAACAAGAAGACGATTCCCTGTTGTCGTTGAGAAGAATCGCCTCCTCCATATTCACGAATGCCTGCGAACGTCGAAGTGGCCGGTACAGTAGCATGTAGGATCATGCACGTTGGCGACTCTGATAACCTGCAGAATGTGATATGATGCGTGTCTTCGCTACCACCATTCATCCTATTCACCTTCATCGTTTCACAGGGGTTTATATGTTCGTTAATAGATCAATTAACCAAAAAATAAAGCTGACCGCTGTGTTTAGCTGGAAGTATTGTTCAACGGCATAACCGGTTTCTTAGTACAGTCCTTTTTTGTTCACCGGATATGGCATGTAGGACCTACTTCTGTCTCTGCACAATCCTATTTTAATCTATTCCTAGTCCGTAAAAATATCCCTATTACCGTAGCCATCGTGAGTATCTTCAACTATCTTTCCCCATCGTGTCTAAACATCATCCAAGGTCTCCTTGTGATTGCAGAATTCGGTGAGAAATCTGTCTCCTTAATGTTTTTGTCAGTCATTCAATGCAATGTGGATGAATTTAGGCGTCTCGACTGGTGAGCCCAAGTTTTCTCCGGGGACGTTTACCTGAAATTTGACTTCTCATAGCATATGTCGCTCTTGGCATGAACCTGAAGACTCTCACCGATCTCAAGCAAATTAAGGGTGTCTTCATGTCTATCAATGCCTCACTCCCGCTGGCGACGTCCTCATTTCGGCAGCCGTATGTACCATGTTGAATTCTTTGAAGTCCGGCTTTGCTTGGAGTAATCACATTATAAATCGTTTGGTGCGTACCCATTTTTGAGAATGAATCACTAGTTGGTTGACGCTACTTCTAGATCCTTGTCTCAATCAATTTCTGACTGTTCACGACTATGTGTGTAGCCATGTCTTTGGTCACTGTGAGTAACTTTGTTCATAATGATGCAAAAATCAACTCATTGTGCATACAGATCCTGGCATTGTCGGATGCATTGTTTTTACTTCTGCTTCTACTTTCTCAGTGCGTTTCAGTTGATATTCTTGCCCGTGACAGTGGCTCATCTTTTCCACAGTTGGACGACGTGCGCGGGCCTTTGGTTCACTGAATTCATGTACTAGAATGCTATCCTCGACTGTTGCTAGTCTATTCAAATTCCCTGTTGGCCATGCTTAATGCTCGGAAAGGAATACGCGCAGTGCAGAGTTCATCTCACGGTGAATCTCATTTATTGCAAGAACGAAATTAAAGGCGGTCGATTAGTAGGCTGTCCTAAGGGATTGATGAACTAAGGCGATGTGCGCATTTCAGATCAATGATAGACCCGTTTACTGATGTAGATGCGTAGAAAACTGGGATTCAGGTGCAAATTAAGACAAAACGAGCTCAGGATTGTAGTGGTGAGGTCAGCGTTGGAAATCTTGACGACCCAGATTCATTAGCGCACTCGGTGAAAGGAGGGTCCGTCGAGGGAGGGCTCCCTTAGATAATGTTTGAGTGATATTCTCGGTCGACATATACAGCAGTAGAATAAACTAGACTCATACCCCGGGATCTTCATTGACGGTCCCAGCTGCCCCAACACAATGCATACCGTACATTTCAGTAACGATGCGACTCTGGAGTTGACCTGAGTCTGTATCTGTCTTGATCTCATTCGTACATTGCCAAGTGCTTGGTTGGCGTCGAGCAGGCTGAGAACATTGGTGGGAATCAACATGCTGCGACGGCGGTCATCGACTAAGAATAGATACGGGTGCAAAAACCCGGAGTGTTGTTCAAGTCGTAACCTTCGCGACTGCGAAAAGGACCGCCGCCACATCTGGAAATTCGTTTATGAAATTTTGCCGGGCACGGCGTAAATTTCTCCGAAGCTGTTGTGAAGAAGATCAAAACTTACACGTTGTATGCAAGGGACGATAACATTGCGAGTGAGAGAACGGTGAGCACATACAAGTAGCGTTTCAATACCTGAGACCGTGCTCAGGAGGTAGAGGCAAAACTGAAGGCCTATGACAAATCGAAGTCATCGCCCAAGAGGTATGTATACATCACCTTCTCGTAGAACAGCGGATTACCCAAACCCGTTAATGAGTTGGACGGAGTACCGTTGAACTCCGTGACGGGGCCGAAAAATAGTACGTACTATGTTGGTAGGCCCTGACCATCATACAAATTGTGCTGACTAGAATTGTATTGTATCAGATGTGTTGGAAGAAATAAACGCTACAAAGGCACACCTGCCTCATAGTGAGAATAATAGACTCCAGTAGACCATATGGCAGCCTCCTTCTGGACCAGACTCGTCTAGAGTAGAGATTATTAAGGGGAGGATCTTTTGTGCAACCCCGGGATCACGTTCTCACATGCGGAGACTCAGAACCTTGATCTTGAGATGTGAGATGCGTCATGGAAGGCAAAGAAAATGCCTCGAATGGATTCAACCGTCCCGATGAAAATCACTCGTTTGCGTTGCCAAATATTGTAGGTTCTCACAATCAGAATGGCGGAGCTAGTCGCAATGTATGTTGCCCCAGATTTCTATGAAGCAGCGCATATAAAGCCCGGAAGAAGGAAACCTTGAAACGATAAGTCTAGCGCCAGCAAAGAAGGGTATAGACTCACAAGACGATATTCGCGATCCTATTAAGAGACACCCGGAGTGCCTTCCTCTACTGCCAAGATCGCATCAAAAATGACAAATGTTGGTTTGAGAAGAATAGGGTTGAGCCTGACGTCGGTGATCGGGACCATATGAACCATATGAAAGTAACCCTTGAAAATAAGACGTTGGCAGATAGCCGAAAGAATCAATACATGAAAAATGGGCATTAGACTTGCACGCATGCAGGAGGGCACCATAAGACCACAGGAAAACACTCAAGGTTTGCAGGTTTGAGAGGAAAACCAGATAGTGAAATGCTCGGACTGGCGAAGAAAAGAAGAGCGTGTGATTGGCCAAAAACACTTTTACGAAGACAACGTGAAGCAGTGAGGAACTAGATTTTTAGGTATGCGGTATAGGACCAACGATCAGAGGCTAATATTGATAGGAGTGCAACCAAGGGCGACAAGTCCGTTCTAAACACTCGGTGGTTAGGAAACCAGAATCTGCTGCAGATTTGTTAACTTACGAAGTTGTTGTTCTCGCAGCAGACGGGCTGAGAGGCGCAATTGGTTCCAGACACTCCAATGACTGTAATGGGCGAGCAGGTCACACCACTAGGGAAGAAGATGGACAATCAGAGTCTATGAAACACCGAAATTGAAGGAAGTTTACACATTAGTGTTGGGATCGAGGACGAGACCGAGGAGTCCAAGCAAAGTCGCGACGCCCGGGTTGCTCGCCTACGAATGTCAATGAGAATCCTGACTGTCTTGCGATATCGTAGAAGACTTACAGACTGCATACTGTTGCAGCACTGGATATCACCGGTGTTGCACTGGCTGCCGCTAGCAGGGGCGGACTGTCTTGGGTGAGTAAAGTACGACATTACGGGATGGTAACGCTTACCATGACCGAAGTGGTGAGAGTAGCGATCATCACTACTGTGGCAGCGAAAGCACGAGAGAACATTGTGAAAGAGAGTGGTTGTTGAAGAAACCAGAGATACAGAAGCTGGGGTTTGACGAGTTATCCGTGGGCTTTTATAGTCGTAGGGGACCCCGATTTGAGGATGCGCGGACGACTTCTCGCTCGCTCGCCCGCCCATGGGCCACCCTCGAAGTCTAATGAAACTTCCGACAGACACGAAGAACGATCGTTACATATTGCGCGCGATTAGGCAGTACCATAACCTACATTATGATTGCGAGAAACCCAAAGTGACTTGGCTGGAAGTACGAATAAGATTCGATGACAAGAAATCCCGTGTGCGGATTGATGGAGTATGTAGCCCATTGACGTCGGTTCTGGCGACCGCTTTTCTTCACCGTGCCTTGGAGGGTCGCGTTAGATTCGGGCGTACCGATCCTGATTTATGTTTTTTTATCCAATGCAAATTGTAAAGGTGTGAAGCTGGGAGCTGAAAGGGACCCGTACAATACGTGGTATTCCGAGCCCGAGGTCAAGAATCCGCTGAAGGTCGATTAGCCTTATATTATCAAAAGCATGTCAATCACCGTCAACGGAGACGCAGTATCCGAACTTTGAGGAAGCATAGATACTACCTCATCCCCTGTTATGGGATTATGAATGGCGAATGACTATGAACAACGAGCGAAAACAGTCAAGACCTCCAGTAATGCGCGTCAAACAGCATAGTTTCATTTACAACTACTCTGAGATACAAAGGTGCCGAAAAACGCTAAAGTCCCAAAAAAGCAGTGGTATGATGGAAAGAACGGTCGTCTGCCGATAGGATAGCGGAAGTAGTTTCTCTGTAGAACAGTGATGGAGTCCCCTAGTTAATTTCCGAGGCTAGTTAATTACAGAACGTCGGGTAGGGCGCCTGGCCATATTTAAAGTTGCATCTAGTCCTTCATTAAGACGGCGGTGAGCTGCCAGCCTTCAGGGCGATATCAGTTGTGTGTCGGTATGAGAGCATGAGACAGAGGAAGAAGGTCGAATTCAACGTTATTTGACGCCACATCCGGGACGATCGACCGGCCCTCAAGGGTCTTTGCTCTTACCATCACAATCTGAATCACGAAGTCCCACTTTGGCACTTTTGTACACGTTCTCTTCCTTTTACGCGTATTACACGTCTGTTCGACAAGAAGTGGTGCTGGATTCCCAACTACCCGACCAGGACCGCTACGCTACCGACTCCTTATTCAACACTCGCAGTGCTTGACTTTGCTTTCTCCTGGATATATGCTTCTGAGGGTAGCCAATGATACGCAAGAACCCCTTTCATGAACTCAGTCAGATGTTAATCGTATCAGAGGTTTGCCTCATTCATCGGGTTTTCCGTGCTTGCTCGGTCTTATCATTAACGTCTAGTCTGTGAACTTACCCATGTGAGTCTATGGTATGACATATTTTCTTCCGCCAGGATGCTGCCTTCTGAACATGATTCGGACATACCAGCAGATGAGGGAATGTTGCTGGCGGGAAGATTTCATTGTACGCAATTATTTTGTTGAATTATCGTGCCGGCCAGGCTCATCGCTCAATAAGAAATAACGCTTGCTAGAAGGAAGTGAAGAACACAGGCATTACTCTTTCTGCAACTGGACCTTGAAATCGCGTACTTTACTGGGCGCCACGCTGGTAGGATTGGTTGTGAACAGTTTCTACTGTTTACGCATCTTCGTTTTCCCATAAAACGTCTGCGTCAGGTCGTAAGTGGCTACCCTTCCGTCAGCGAGTACCTATACTCATTATATTATATATATTCCGCAAAACAACTCTATCTACCAGCAGTTTTCGCCTTCATTGCGTGTATATGCGGCCCTGTCATTGTGTACAAGACTAATCGGCGTCATGGGGTGAATACTCTTGCGTCGTCTTCTCCTGCAGCTCGTTATATGCGTCGCAGAGCAGAGTTATATTGCGTGGCGTGACTAACTACTGCCTAGGCTCTCGCATTTTTTCGTGTGCGTAGAAGTCTCGAATCGGAATCCGGTGAGTGCACTCAAATTATAGCATCGTTATATAGTTCTGACTATCATGTAGACATATATCTGGAAAACAGGTTTTCAAATGTCACGCTCCTCCAATCGTTTTCCTGCTTTAGGACATATGCTGCATCTTGATACAAGGCGCAAGCACTAAGCAGGGAGTCGCGATGGTCATGAAGTGTCTGCCTCGTTTGCGCGAATTGCGGCATGGACTGGGCCATTCCTTCCTGAGATAATACTTGACGAGCGTACCAATATCATTATGTCCCACCGTCGAATCTGTGGATGATGTGAGGTAAGCCTGTTTCTTCATCTTTTTACATTCGCATCCTCTGGCTGCTGGTTTATCAGCCGCTCACAGCCAGCGCAGACCGACTGAAAAATCATTCGAAATTGGGACCTCTGCCGTTAGATAAGCCCGGTGGCTGTGTATCGTAGGCACCGAGGAGACCCTCTTTTCCTGCCAAGCTCCTCCTTACCGCCTCGTCGACGAATAATTCATTCATCGTTCCGGTTGACGGCATACTGTGGGTGACAGTTTACATAAGGTTGGACTCCCTGCCGTAAACGCTTTCCCAGACCAACCTCTTCACTTTGTTTTAGCTGGTCAGTCCAGGTGCCGTGATTCAATCCTGGGCGCGCGTTTAAAATATCTGTTGGACATTGTCTGTCATGATTCTTGCCGTTATGGTACACCCGAGCAATCGACGGCCTGCCTTCGGGACGAGTTTCCAAGCCTTCATCTGCTCCAAAGCGCGATTGGATGAAGATAGGTGAAGAAACGCCCAAGGCTACAGGTCGCATATCGAATCCAGCCCTCAACTCTACGTCGGATATGCATCACCCGGTGGCCCGGTAACTTAAGTATTGTGAAGTGCTAGCCCGTAGCTTATATAATGTCGGAGAGTCGGGTAGTTCATCGCTTGGATTTCTGGATTTTCTCATCATCATTCTTTCCGTCAACTCTTTCATGGCCCGTGAGAGTCCGTGAGTAATGACCGCTAAACGGCCTGATTGGCTGACCTCAATTTTAGACCATGGTCGGATCTTAAATGCGTCAGCGATGGAAGTTCATCACCGATAATGTTCTTGGCGCTGCGCTTTACTGGGGTAATGGCGCGTTTGATGGTAATACCAGCACAACATTCTGCTCAATAGACAGCTTGGCTGATTACTTGTGTATTTGAACAGGTGCAAGTGGCTCCGTCACACGCTGCCTATCATATCCCCAGGAACTCTGATGATCCTTGTAATGTATGAATGAATTGTGCGGCGTTTGAGGCGGATTTATGCACCGATAACTTCAAGGCTAACCCCACGAATAACTGAGTCATGACAGGAGGACGTGCCCTTGACCACCGAGGGAATTTGTGGTCAAGAGACCATCTCAGGTGAGTGCGGGGTCCCATCATTTTCCCGCTACACCGCCACTCCTGACGGACCGATCTGGTATAGTCCCGGGACACTCTCCCGGATGAGACCCGACCGGACACATATAATTCCGTTACCATACTTAAGTTATATCTCCCCAACGCGTAGTGGAATTTACACACTCAACGATGGACCGTCACATATTTCCTGAACACTCCTCTCTCGTTTTGCGTTCTCTCAAAGGTCTCGTAGGCTCTCATCCGTCTCTTACTCTTCTACCACAAACCAAGACTGTCATAAATGCCGCACATGACCCTAGCAAAGTTGCGCTAATCTGTGGGGGCGGCGCCGGGCACGAACCTGGGTCAACCGGTTTCGTTGGCAAGGGTTTTCTATCTGCGTCGGTCAGTGGTGACATCTTCGCTTCACCTTCAGCCAAGCAAGTCTACACCGCTGTCAAGGCTGTCCCGTCCAACGAAGGCACCATACTCATCATCACCAACTATACTGGCGACAACCTCCATTTCGGCTTGGCATGTCAGCAAGCCCGCGCTAACGGTATCGATAACATTGCTATTCTCCCGGTGTGCGACGATGTTAGTGTTGGACGAACGAAGGGTGCACTGGTTGGTCGACGTGCAATGGCGGGGACAATTCTTGTTTGCAAGATTCTAGGTGCAGCTTCTGAGGCGGGGTACTCATTCCAAGAGACGCTCTCCCTCGGAAAGGCTGTCACTGGCGGTCTTTTGTCGATAGGATGCACGCTTGGACATTGTCATGTCCCTGGAAGGGATAATGCCAAGTACGGTGTTATTGACGAAGATACGATCGAGATTGGCTTGGGTTTGCATAACGAACCTGGCGTGTATGTAGTCAGCCCCCAGCCCCCTCCCGATAAACTTATCGAGAAGATGCTGGACCTACTTCTGAACCAAGAGGACAAGGAACGCTCCTTCGTGCCGTTTGAAGAGAAAGATAGTGTTGTGTTGTTTATTAATAACAGTCCGTGTCCGTTCCTTCTTCACGCGATATGTTTCTAATGGTGTTACAGTGGGAGGAATGAGTACCCTGGAAATGTACGCAGTTGTTGACGAAGTGACCAGACAGCTAGGTATGCTCATTCTTCACGTTTATCAATCCCTTCATGCTCAACGTCTTTTCAGAGTCGCATCCCCTCAAAATTAGTATTGCTCGCACTCATTGTGGGTCGTTCATGACATCTCTCAATGCTCCCGGATTCTCCATCTCCCTTCTCAATCTATCCTTTGTCGCCCGTGCTCGGAATAACGGCAAGGGCGAGGCGGAGATTATTGAGCTTGTTGATGCGCCCCACGCTAGCGCCGCATGGCCGGGAAGCAACCTCTCGCTAGTCCCCGAACATTTGGCAAGACGAACACGGGAAGAGAGATTTATTGACGTTGTGGAGGAGCCTGTGGTGAAGGTAGAAGAGAGCACCACGAAAGTTCAGGGTATGTTAGCGTTTTGTTCTTTATTTGGTACACTTCTGACGCGTCCTCGTCCACGTCCAATTTAGTCGACCCCGAAACTCTTCGTCGCGTCATTAAAGCTGGTGCGCTGGCTGTTTTGGCCAGCGAATCTGACTTGACGAAATGGGATACGGTGAGGAGCGCAGACTCCGTTCCGTGATCGTTTCCTGACCAGGCTTTCTCAGATCGTCGGAGATGGTGACTGTGGGGAGACTTGCGCCGCAGGTTCAAAAGCTATATTGAAAGCCCTTGACAATGGTCTTGGAAAAGACGGCGAACTAGTTGGTGTGCTTAGAGAAGTAACTGAAACGATTGATGGTTAGTCTCTGCCCTAACCCCGCTCTTTTCGGATATTGATGCATTTATTCCCAGACACCTGTGGCGGCACCTTGGGCGCCATTTACAGCATCTTCCTCGCCGCTCTCACTGCCGAGGTCCGTCTACTTGGCGCTGAGGGCCGGGAAGTGAACATGGGGATGTGGGGTGAAGCGGCCGGTCGTGCGATTGAGACGTTGGGTCATAGCACGAAAGCCCGTGTCGGTCACCGCACGGTCATGGACGCGCTGATTCCTTTCGCTGAGGGTCTTTCGTCTGCTTCTTCAACTTCTGTTTCAGAGACAGAAATCCTGCGGGAAGCTATCAACCGGTGTGTGGCTGGAGGTGAAGGCACGAAAGATCTAGTAGCGAAATTGGGACGGGCGACGTATGTCGGTGAAAAGGAGTCAGAGGGCGGTCTTCCTCCTGACCCTGGTGCGATGAGTATGGTTGCTTTCTGTCGCGGGATTGGAGCCGAGCTTGGAATTCATCTATAGAATGGGAAGCTTCGGTTGATTTTCGTTTTAGGATGATAGCTCGGACACTCATTCACTCACTCGCACATGCAAATGTATAGACTAAGATCTGATAAATGTAATGTAATATGGATACCTTATGCTTACCAGTATTCAAGCTACGAGGGCAAGTACTCCGAATGGTAGCCGGTACAAGTTTGAGTACTGGTACCTGGACGTTGTGAGACCGCAGCAAAACCCCAAAAGAATGGTGTCTCAATGCTATTAAAATACGCTCGAGTTCTCCACGGATTCTCAAAGCATCTTCCGGAAATAAAGTAAATAACTAATTTTCCAATTTCCAATTCAAAATTGGTATTGCTGTGTCGCGCGTTTAGCTTTCTGCACTACTACTGCCACCTGCTTTCCTCCATGGACGGCCTCACATCTTCGCAGCTACAAGCGCTGAACCAGTTGCGTGACCTTACAAATGGCGGTGACGACGACGTTGCAATTGGGGTGCTCTCCAGCGTGGAATGGGATGTCCAGGTATGCAGGCGACTTGCTTGAATTATTCCTCTATTCTGACACCTGGAACAGCGGGCAGCAGACATGATATTCGGAACTGGCGCTGGGTCTGCTCCTCCTCCGAGACACGTGGAGCGGTTCGAGGTAGACGACTCGCAGCAAGGCGTGGACGATGACTGGCCTCAGGTACGCTGTAATACTTCCGCTGTGGTAGCCCTCGACCCACGCCTTTACATGTCTTACAGCGAGCAACGTTTCCCTCCAATCCCAGGCCCTCAGCCCTAGTCTCTATCTTCACCTACCCACTGCACATCCTTTCATCCATATTCCGATTCATATTCTCCGTGCTCCGAATACCGATACCGCACATCCCATTCCTGTCTCTGCACTTTTACCGACCCGTTTCTAGGACGTCTCGGGGCCCTGATAGCTGGATACGTGATCTTGAGGAGGAGACTGGGGCGTTGTGTATTGGGCGCGCGAAGAGCCAGGGCCGGGGTGTGGCTTCGGGTGTTGCTGGACCGTCCACCTTGACGGCGCGTGGAGACGGCTCGGATGATGGCCGGAAGTACCTTCCTGATTTCTCACTTGGGACGTATGAGAATGCCCTCAGACAGTGCCAGAAGGAGGCCAAGATTGGGTGTATTGTCTTGGTTAGCGAGGAACATGATGATGATGCGGAATTCAAGAGGTTGATACACCTACTAGTACTTTATCATTTGTTTTATTTGCTAACGCATTCTTCTTCTAGGACGACTCTGACTGATCCAGACTTTGTAAACTTCCTCACTAATAATGACTTTATTGTGTGGGGCGGGGACGTCCGGGACCTCGAAGCGTACTCTGCTTCGGAAAAATTGCAGGCCTCTACGTATCCCTTTGTTGCTTTTGTCGCGATACAGCCAACGAGACATTCACAGTCCTCTTCGCCCCCTCCTACCCTTACAGTACTCTCCCGCCATCAAGGCCTGCGCGAAACTACAGCACCAAAGCTGCTCAGTCACCTCCAAGATAACCTTATCCCGCGTGTCCAGCCTTATATAGAACGTGTGCGTAACTCTCAGCGTGCCCTGGAACGGGACAGGACGCTACGCCAGCAGCAGGACCAAGCGTTTGCTGATACCGCGCGACGGGATAAGGAGCGGATCCTAACGAAGATGGCCGAGGAGAAGCGGGTTGAGGAAGAGAGAAGGGCCGAAGACAGGAGAGTGCAGGAAGAGGCGGCAAGGCAGCAGAGAGAGATTGAAGAACGGAAGAAGAGGGAGTCGGAGCGTATGGTTTGGAGGCGCTGGGTGAGATCTGCGCTTGTGAAAGCTGAAAATCCATCGGACAGGCTGAGAATTGCTGTGAGGTTACCTGAAGGGCAGAGGCTCATGCGACGTTTTGGGACGACTGACACGTTGACGGCTCTCTACGCGTTTGTGGACAAGGAATTTATTCCAGCGCAGTTTGCTGCTCAGGACGATCCGCGGAGTCCGCCGGAGGCTGGGGACATAGAGAGCAAGATTAAGGAGATGGGTGGTCAGCAGGATTGGTGGGGGTTTACGCTGCACTCGGCGTATCCTAGAGTGGAAATTCCTTGGGAGCCTAGGAAGAGGCTGGGAGATGTTGCATGCTTGAAGGATGGTGGTGGACAGTTGATTGTTGAGATTTCTGGTGGTGATAAGAGAAGATTTTCGATGGGGAAGGCTAAGGCTAAGAGCGAGGACGATGGGTACGACACTGAGGAGAGCGATGACGAGTAGAATAGAATAGTAAATCATGTTTATTATGAGACGTATGAATGTATGTCTTAAAACTAAGAAAGAAGCCATGAAAGAGAAAGGCAACATTCAACTCTATACAGACGAAAGTCACAGAGACGCCGTGGATCCGTAGGTACTTCAAAACGAGGCACTACGGCAGAGCCTCTGCGATATATTGATGTTCCACGGACGTAACAGGCTCCTGCTTGGGGTACGAGCGAGGATCCTTGACTTGGTCTGTGGGATGCGATAGAGGAAAGAAGGAGAGGAAAAACGGTGAATTTATTGAGGTGGTCGTTATTAGAGTACGAAGATAAAAAATATCGGTGAGCCGACGCGCAAGATATACAGTTGCTTTGTCAGCGTTCCCACACTCAATGCCGAGCCTTTTGCCGTACTCTCTGTGCTGGTTTTACATGGAAATGCAAGTGAAAATAATGTCGACGGACCCGTAGCACCTTCATTAATCATTAGTCACTACACTAGGAAATTTATATATCTCACATTTATATACTATAATTTCATTCTACAAATTAACAAGTGCAACCGTAACGAAATGCCAATGTTGCAGGTACACTGCAGCCCTCTACCCTGGCCAAGCCTTGACCGGCCCAAGCATGTGTGTTGTCATGCTAGATCGCACTTCTAGCTTCAACCACATGTGCAGAGTTTACTGCATCTTGATGAAAAACTTCAATAATACATGGCAAGTCATCTGATGCCCCATTACATTGATACAAGGCAAGAGCATGATGTGCAACTCATTTCCGAGTCGATCAGACGCAATGCAGAAATTCCTGAATATACGTCTTTTTTCTGACTCAATGGACTTGAAATATCGTTCATAGATGTTCTTGAATAAATTTACAGGATGAGCAGGCAATAAATGCGGCCTGTAGGAGGTCGACATTAGCAACAGTTGCACTGCTGACCAGAGTTGCACGTACTGACGAAGACATTTCTGATATCATGTTCTTCGACGAGGAAGAGTCCTAGCATGGAGATACTGTTTGCTTCGTTACTAGCGAATGTCCGGTCCAAATACAGCAAGCACCCCCCAAATTGGCTAGCTCCATCGATGAGCACCACTCAACAGAGCTTGAGCCAAGTCCTTGACCGCGCTGAAAGAGACAGCGGGCTGTTGGACGTCGAGCTGAATTCTTGTTCTATGGAACTAGAAAATAGTAGTCACGTCAGTTTCGGGGTAAAATAGATAAGCGCTAGTATGCTTACTTTCATTCATTATAAGTCCGGAAATTCTTATCAGAGCCGCAATACATTCGTTTAGCTCGTTACATCGATTTTCAGTCTTCTCTACTGCATGGATTAGACTCTAAAGATTCGCCCGCCATCCAAACTACGGACATATCCGCGGCATCTTGTGTATATTAGCATCATACAGGAGTTTAAAGACTAAAAATGCCTTACTTTGTACACCTATCATGCCCAGAGTCCTAGTCGTAGGCGCATCACGAGGTTTGGGCTTGGCTATCGTCAAAGAGTTACAAAGCCGGCCCTCGACCACCGTCATTGCCACAATGCGCAGCTCTATTCTGCTCGAAGGCATCGATACCCTCACCGATGTCGATATTTCCTCCGATGAGTCGATTGCTACGGCAGCGCAACACCCTCTCGTTCACGTCCTCCATGTGATCATCATCAATGCTGCCATAGGCGCTCCCGGAAAACTGCTCTCCACTTCCACGGACACCCTAGCCGAGTACCTCTCCATTAACGTTGTCGGTCCGCACCGCGTCGTATCTGCCTTCGTCCCCGCGCTCAGAAAAGGCAAAGACAAAAAGATTGTTCTCGTTTCCTCTCATGCTGGGTCGCCGCACACATAGATTGGCAACGTGTTTAGCCTTATGGGGCCATACGCCGTCACCAAGGCAGGTTGCAATATGCTGGCAGTACAGCACCATAACGAGCTGGAAGAGGAGGGATTCATTGTAGTCCCGGTACATCCAGGGTGGGTCGCGACTGGTATGGGCAAGCTTTTGGGAGCTGAAGGGATTAAGCCGAGGGATGGGGCGCAGGGAAATGTGCTTATCGTAGAAGGGTTATAGTGCCAAGTTTTTCCAGTTTGGCGGGACGCTATTGCCGTGGTAGCGAACGACTACCTATAAGCATATATTCGCCACTAGACCATCTTAAGATGCCCAAACGCGCAGTTGTACTGTAGTTCCCCAGTTGTCAGCACTGATGGACTGGAATGAACAAGGATTGCTACTGTAATCGCCGTACCGCAGCAGAATCCAGAATTGCGTGAGAGTACCATCATGATCTTGAATGAAACGGGATAAAGAACATCTTCTCCTTATATAGCAAGCTGAAGGGATCCAAGAAGAGACGTTGTGGGCAGAGCCATGTCAAGGGCTGGATATCCCTGGTAACTTTGAATCCATGATGAACCAAAATATCCGGGCCGTATCCGTAATGCGGTGTTTCTGCGGCAATATGCAGTGAATGCGGCAAATCGGACATGAGTCAGACAGTCGGACGTAAGAACGAGGAAGGCGGCTGGTAAATCCCGACGTACCTCAATATTCAGGGCCGTCAAAAAGCAGATCTGCCGAAGTGCCGAGTTGCATCCTTACAAATCATCATGGAGCATTTTGTTGTCGCGTATCTCTCGCCTGTTCCGTCATCTGTGCTGGTCTATCACAGATTGAGCGGCGCGTCCGATCCGACGAGGTCGGGCCCGAGTATTTATCTCGAAGATGGTGACCTCTTCAATCTCAACCTTAAATGACGGCTATATCACCCTCTCCGACTGACCTTGACGGTAAACGACTCCGAATCTAGATGATGCCGTGTAGTCGACTTGTGACTTTGGCGCAGCTTCTTCTTTCGGGCGTCCATGTTGCCGGTGAAAAAGTTGAATGGAATTGATCTGCCAGTAGGAACCTTTGAAGTAGGCGTGAAATAACTTCAAATTCGCTTAATCTAAAAACACAATCTTACAGTTGATCGTTGTCCGAATGTTATCGTGTCTTCTAACGAAAATTTGACAGGCCATAACCTACCTCTGCAGCATTGGATATATGTAAGGCGCAATTTTATGTATAATCTATCAAATGTCTATAGTTATCTCCAAAGGCTTTCTGTAGGTGTGAACAATCCATTTCTTGGGCCAAGGGGAGTTCGTCTTCTGAGGCATTTCCGGGTACAATCCCTCTTATTTCACAAGCAGCGTATCCCTCTGACGGATACGGTTACAGTTTCTTTGGGTTGTTTGGCACATATTTCTGTCTAAAGTATCTCTCGCTCTCGGATGCTACAGTCTTGTCATTCCTTGCTCCTTTCTGTACTGGGATATCTGGAGCTATATTCCTGAAGGGAAAGTATAACTACCGATAAGCCTTAGCAGGATGTACGTGTCTGTTCTTGGGACATACCATCGGTGCTAAACTGAATTTTTTTATCCAGTAAGCAGCCTGGTTGGCGTATAGCCGTAACATCTCAGGAAAGACTCACAGCCGTAGGGTATGAGAAAACTCCAATATCAGTAACAGTTTGCCACGGCTAATACAAAATTTAGTATCGCACTTATTGGGGTTTTAGGTTCCATAGGCGCTTGTGAGTAAATGAGCGTCGCTCTGCTTAGTATCAGTCAAGCTGAATACCACAGATACATCTTTATGCGCAATCGACAAACGTGCCCATCCTCCACACGCCTTGGTTTCGTTTTCTGCGCAAAGCGTCATCGTTGTGTCTATCAGGAAGGCCGCTGAAATCCACGAGCAGGCATGCGAGCTCATACGGTTTTTGTCAGTATGATAGTAATGGGCACGCCACCCGTCATTCCGACACAACTCTAGTGGGGAGTGTTGCTAGCTGTGATAGTTTTCTGGGTTTCTTTGCACAGGTCGGGTAGCTTTCTGTTATGCAGCATTTAAATCAACTGACGTCCGATAGGTTGCCTTGACTATGGGACTCCAACGAGAGACGGCAGGGCGTGGTAGGATAGCCGTCTATACACAGGTATAAATATGCTCTTATCATGAGTTCATGCTTTTTATCTCATACCTACCCAGATTACCTTTGTAGCGTTTGCAGAGAGGATATTCTTCCATTCTAAACCGCAGGTGCATTCTGTGTCGAGAACCATCATTATCATTTCTTCTGCGTTATACGTTGCTATGCGTCTTTTATTTCTTCTCATTCTACATGGAGATTTACTCCTTACCTCTAGGTTACGAAGAAGAGGCGCAAGCAGGCTTGCCACACTTCAGATGATGATATCGCCCTTGAGGAGGGACCTCTTAACGGTTTAAATAACGATAAAGATCTGTTTGAGTCGGCCGTCCCTGTTGATTTGAAACGACGGTCTTCGAGGAATTTTGACTCTGATGAGGAATTGATGGGTCCTACGCCATCCGGTTCTGATTCTGAAGAGGTAATACCCCAGAAATTTGCATAGACTAACTCTCTATAGATGCCAACATTTTTAGAAACATTTTATTCATGCTTCCAAATCGATATGCTATACTTCATTTGTGATTCCTCAGATTGGTTGGCTGACGCAAAGCCGAAGTGCCGGCAGGGCTATTGTTCTCTTTTCCTCAATCGAACCGTGATCATCATCTGTTTTTTCTTCCGACTTCGAGTTCCTCCTACCAGCTTAGATTCCATCAATGTCGTCGTCTAGTCTGATATCTGCGTCAAATAACGGCTACTTGGGCGACTATCGATCAAGATGGGACACTGCCCTTCGTCTTTTCACTAATGACAATACCGGTCTGTTGCTCGTTTTCTTCGCACTGAAGATCCCGCACTTGAGGAGGGATAGCTTAGAAACGTAAGAAATCCTACTTCTCAATGTAATTCTACTGAAATAGAGCTCTAGAAATGGGGCCAGAAGGTATCCTGTGACGATTCGGATGGATAATTCATGTTCTGCCGCGTAACTCCTGCCGCTGCTCACGTTAGAAACTCACATAGAAAAGATAGCGAACTATCGTATAGTTGATAAAGTCTTTTGTAACATATCGTACAGTACTATGTAAATTCATCCATGTTGTTCATTGGACACTTAGGGAGCCCCCTAACCTGTCTTTAGCCCTAACCCTAAGCTTGATCAGACACGTCTTTACTTTTACCGTCACCATCACCCGAATTCTTGGTATTCACAGTAGGGAATCCGTTTTTACCTGCTGAAGAAATGGTATGAGCTGTTGCGATATTCTTGTGCATTGCTCACCTGCAATAGGTTGTACTAGCAGCATCAATATGTACAAAAGGCGGTAAAGGTATGCACTTACCGCCATCACGTCCTCGTTTCGCATTTATACCTTTCCAGCCGTCGTCTCCCGCCAGTTCCGTGACATGACGCGAGCGCGAATTGAATCCCTCCTCGCATCGTTCCCAAAACTAATACCCACCAACACGCAACACACCACTGTCGAAACATCGGAAGTCCGTTATGTCTACCAGCCGCTCGAGGACTTGTACATTCTTCTCATCACAAACAAAGCCTCCAATATTTTACAGGATATCGAGACACTTCACCTGTTTGCTCGGGTGGTGTCGGATTTGTGCAGGACAGCCGACGAGAGGGAGATCCTCGTCAAGGCATTTGACATCCTGGGTGCCTTTGACGAGATCGTGAGCTTGGGATACAAGGAGAACGTCAGTCTCATGCAGGTTCGGAGTGTTCTGGAGATGGAAAGTCATGAGGAGAAGATCCAGGAGATCATTGCTAGGGTGCGTACACCTAAATCTTTTCCTGGCTCATTGTGTTGATCTTTTCATTCAAGAACAAAGAGGCGGAAGCCAAGGAAGAGCTCAAGAGGCGTGCCAAACAGCTTGAGATGCAACGACGTGAGCAGCAACGCCGCGCAGCTTCTACTGGCGGCATGAACGCGTATCTCGGCGGTGGGCCCACTGGATACTCTCAGGTGCCAAGATTCGAGGTCCCGGAGGCTACTCCATCAAGAATTACGACCTCGTCTCCTGCACCAATTTCGTCGCGCACACCGGCATTCAAGGGCTCTGGTATGAAGCTGGGTAGCAAAAAGACGAAACAGGCCGAGCTGCTTGATGCACTGGGCGGTGAGGTCCTGGCGCCCCCCACGCCTGAGGTATCTGCACCCCCGACGCCTACAGTATCTTCTGAGTCTGCCCACCAAAGCACTGGGAGGGGGAGCCTACCGGAAGTGGAGGCTGAGAGGTGGGCTTATGCCGAGTTTTATCTTCGCAGTCGATGTTGATCTTACTCTAGTGTTCATATCGTTATTAAAGAGCAGATCAGTCTTTTGTTGCATCGCGACGGAGGCGTAGAGTCTATGGAGCTCAAGGGCGATATGAACCTTCAAATTTCCGACGCCGAGTTTTCCCATATCAAGATTCTACTCTCGAAACCACAGACGGACTTCGGCGGGCATCATTTGCAGTTCAAGCACCATCCTAATGTTCTCAAATTTTCTCCGGGACAGCAGGAGCGTGTGGTCGCGCTGAAGGATCCTAGTAGGGCTTTCCCTTTGCACCAGAGTATTGGTGTGCTCAAGTGGAGGTACGCTGGTACCGACGAGAGCAACGTTCCTTTATCTAGTACGTTCTTCTCTCTTCATGTCCTGTGCTATTTGTATTCATTTACGCGTCCTTCAGTCAACTGTTGGCCCTCACCGAACAATGACGGAACATGCGAAGTTAGCATTGAGTATGATCTCGAAAATGAAAACGTCTCTCTGTACGATGTCGTCATTTCGATCCCTCTTCCGTAAGGTTTCTCCCACGCTGCTGTTGAGCATTTTATTGATCTGCCTCGCCCATGGGTTTCGTAGTGATGGCTCATATCCTACCGTCTCATCTCACTCGGGAGAGTGGTCTTTGGAGCCCTCGTCTCACTCTCTGGCATGGTCTATTCCCCTTATCTCTGGTTCAGATGACACGAAGACTGGGTCGATGATCTTTACTGTTGGGGGTGACGACACGGGCGCTTTCTTCCCTGTCCAGGTCAGGTTCATTGGTTCGGGTAGCTTGGCGGGGGTTTCTGTTGCGAGCGCCTCCAAGATTTCGGGCGAAGACGTGGTGTACTCGGTCGACTCGACCGTCACCGCTGATAAGTATTCCGTTGTGTAGAAAAGTAGATTTTTTAAAAATTCTTATCGGATACTGTGCATATGGCGTACGCTGATTTTGGACATACCACAATGATCGCTTTTCTTCCGGCCCTCTTTTCGAGGTTTCCATTGTTGCTAACGGTAGCTGGAGCATACAGTATGGCGAGCGACGAACATTTGGCACGTTTGCAAGCTACGTTCTCAAATAACATAATCATACAGGATAAATTTCTGCAGAAACAGATTACGGGCTTAACCTTGTTTTTTTTTGGTTCACCCAGTAAGTTACTGTGGACCTCCAGTCCTTGGTATAACTCTACGTTCGATCTCTGTGACCCTGTTATCTACAATGTCTCTTCTTGTTCTTGGGCCCCTTTTTTCTACTTCATTCGGCATCATGATGGTGTGTGTGTGCTCAAACAATCCTGGATTCTAGCGCGGTACGGCAACTACAGTAGCAATCATTGTTATAACCTGATGGGAGCAAAGCTAAATTAACAAAGCCTGCCTCTGAAGTCCAAGGTTTCTCATGAGCGTCGCTTCTTCTGGCAAAGGGTTCCAAGGTTTAATGAAAAGTCACTTCGTGGACTCGTATCTTCCTCCTTAATACGAAGTTACTGTCTCCGAAACTGTTAGGGTAGCCTCCATCTTAGGCGCTTTATACCCTTAGATATGCCTGTAGCATTGCTCTGTCCGTTGAATCTATGTATGCGATCATGATCGATTGGATTGATATAACTTCGCTAACGAAGGTCGCAGCTATAGAAGAGAAGGCAAGAGCGTTTGGACAAGTGTCATGAACGCACCTGTGAGAGTCTTCTCTCTTGTGCCTTCCCCCTCTGATTGGCGCCCTTCCCAAGTGCTTAGTACATCCTTCCTATCTTGCTTTGTGAGCAGAATACAATACGATGATGAAATCTCTGTACTGCCGACTAACATCAACTGCAACAGCCGGCCGTACACTAATAAGTTGTCGGTGCCGTTGGGAATGCGATACTCCGGCTAAGTATTCGTATGGCTGAGGTTCCGCTCACGCTGCCGCCATCACTTCAGTCAGCTGGAACTCATAGAGTTCCGTGGTTCATCGTCTAATTATTCAGACTATGTATCAAGAAGTACGATACGTTAAGTTCAATCTCTTATTTAATCGCAGTGACCGCGTGCTTTGACGGTACGTGGCAGAATCCGTGACAGTGATGATCAGATGGCGGATACGTCCGTGGCATTAGAATGCCATACTTTCAATCGGGCTTCGACAGATCTATCCCAGTTAATGAAGAGAAAGAACTAGAATGTCTACTCATAATATGGAGGAGGTTCATTTTTAGTCCACGCCACACTTAAAGGCTTACTTCTTCAGCAGGCGCAACGCGTGAAGTGCGCGACTTCATGTGGACATCATGGACCCATATCATTGACGTCGCAATGAATGTCATCACCCTGCTCTAGACTCTTGACTGCAGATCAGCTAAATACAGCTTAGTGGAAAATCCAGGAATTTACGCTAGCAGCCACATAGCATTATTACGGTGTTGATGCACATAAATGCTGAAATCCTAGATGTCGTGATTACAAATGACACGGAGGCTTAGAAGGAAAGTAGTGGCGGTATTCGCTATCATGGATAGCTCGGATCCATGCAGCGGTAGTGTTCCAAAAAGAAAATCCATAGTGATTCAAGACGCAAAGATGGAACGCCGGCGTGTGAAGGACACCAGTAATATGATATCAAGTCCGTAGCGCGTTGCCAATAAGCGATCTCGGACCTTTGACGTTCGGAAAAGTACTGGTAAGCGGCTTGACTCGGAGTAATGCATATGCTCAAGCCCTATGGAGGTATATTATAGCATTGTACCATGACGCCACGGAAGGAAGAGAGTTGTCGAACCCGAATGTCGTCGAATCCAACCTACTCCCGATCCTGAAGGATCAAGAACGAGTTCATACGATTGAATATGTGTTACATACGCAGATTTGAATTTGACTAACATGTTTTGAGTTGTGCGGTGGCCGGTGCGCACCGAGGAGGTAGTCGGTATAATAGAATGATGGACAGGGAAACGAACGGGCCCCAACGATATGGTTAGTGACGTAGTAAGTTGTATTACTTGTATTGAGTGGGGCTGTCATACGAGTGCGCGGATTGACTGGCGAAGTGATATATGTAATTGCTTGAGACGCGTTCAGTGGCTTGTTGTGGGCACGAGACCGAACACAGAAGTTCTTATGCGTGTGTTACAGTAATATATATATACCATGCGACCGCCAATCAGAGTGATGAAGTCTCCAGGGTCGGCCAGTTCGTCCCGAATCGCTGGTGCTTCTTGTCTAAAGACTGCACAAGCGCATTTAGCTGTCTTTAGTTCCTGGATATTACATTATAAAGGCATGTAAATCGCCGCAAACCGACGTACAATTGGAATTACGAATGAGCATCGGCGGAACATCCGGTGCAACATGTGAATCGTTGTGATAGAACTCACGTGCAGGTCTCGAAGAAGCAGATTGTCGACCTGGAACAGCTGGGAGACGTAGATGAGGTGGATAGATATTCATAGGTCTCCCCAACGCGCATGTGGAGTCGCGGAGAAGAGAGCGATGCTACGGTCCAGTTGAGCGAACGAAAAGAGTCGTTCAACTGAATATGCACGCATCGGAAACGGATATGCGCCAAAGACGCGTAATACAATCATCGTGCTATGGCCTTCTGGACAATTACCAAGCGGGGTCAATTGTGGGGAAAGAATCAACATTGTAGGAACCTTACATCTGCTCATCCCAGTGGTACCACATATTCGGATTGATAAGAGCATCAGTGGTAACATCGCACAGATAGGCCAAGGTAGCAGTGGGATGAAAGTCCAAAATTAATGATGGATTCCAGGCGGTACCTATGGTATGCAGGGAAACACCAAGACATCAAGGGATAGTTATTGCGTCGAATTTAACTTGAGAAGGTGGCGTCTACGAATTGATTGCTACGGACAACAAAGTGATACATAGATAGACGCTACCAGGTCCTGTCGCCGGCGAGATCACTGACGTTAATGGGCTCTCTTCCGCTTGGTCTAGATATGACGCTGATTTCCGGGACCGAAAGAGGATGTGGGGGACGACGAGGTGGTGCGGTTGATCCATCAGGAAGTGATTGTACTCGTGGCAGACGGAGGGGAGGAATAGAGGAGCGTGTAAAGGGCATGGCCGCTCGTCGACGATGGGGGAAATTCAGAGACAGAAAGAATGCGTAAGGTCTAGAATAGAGGGACCCTGGAGAGAAGCAGTTCGCTGGCGAGATCGACATGTTGCTAAACGTAAGCCAAGAGAGGAAAGTCCGCAAAGGCTGCGGTTTCAACGGTTCACGTGGTGAAGCTATTTGTATTTTGTCCTGACGAATTGATGAGAAAGACAGATGGAGAGAGCCAGAGAAGGTCAAGATAGAAAAGGGAGCAAAGAGAGTCGCGAGAGACATATTATGGTTCGAAGACTTCTTCTTGGGTACCAGACCGCTGGAAGAGCAATAGAGAGAAGCTGGCAGATGGGGATGGTAATAGGAATTCCAAATAAGTATGCTATGTACTTTATACCAAAAGTCCAGAAAGCAGGATCCCAGTTTACCCAGTAGAGCTGCACAATACTTACCGACAGATATACGTCTTCACCGTCTAGGTTTGCGACAAGGAATCGGGGTCTCTGTATACCGGGGTTGTGAACGCGATAGCTGTGCACGGTTAGCATCCGGATTCGGTAATTTCGGCAGTGACCCGGACCGAAGGTTTCAGGAAGGGCTACAAACAAGGACAATGCGATTAGCCAATGGAGAGCTAAATACTCGAGCGATCTTACCACTCCGTCGTCCCTCATCATTCCTTCCCTCTGTTGTCGCTGCCGCCGTCGTCGTCCCCCGCGTCGTCCCCGTCGTTCTCGCTGTCCCTCTCGTCGTTCTGCTTCTCCCTCCAGTCTTTGTATATCTGTATCCATAATATCTTATAGCACCTATAGCCACCATGTCTACCCAGCCAATCGCTCTCCCATCTCGCAACAGCCCCCGTAATCATATCTCTAATTCCAACAATGCCGACTACATTATGTCTTCAGGCTCGTACACGGGGTCCAATGGCAACGGCTCGTTCAACCCGGCTTCCTACACCAGACATTTCCTCGGTTCGCCTATATCATGGCGCTCGACGTCCTTTGGGCTGGGTGTACGGTTCCAAGGAAGTCCTATGGAGCACTTCATTGGGTCTCCAGAGTACGTGAATGCCCTGGTTTCATATTGGTTATCACTGACACTGTATTTCACAGGCAGAAACCGTCGCTCGACTCCGACGTACGGAACGCGCTCAGCGCCCTCGACCGGGAAAGTGAATTTGTAAGTGCTCCGTCAGTCGTCAAGCGCCTATTCTGGCTGAAAGGATTTTCTACAGTGTCGAGACTATAGCTGCTGTGGTATGCATCTGAACGACCTGCACGCTCTGCTAGAGCACTTTGAGGAAGTCCACGTCGTCGTCATTGACCCCACAGCACCTCAGGCGCAAGCTCAGCTCCAAATTCCTTTCAATCCCCAGGTTGTTTCGACACTCTCGTCGCCTGGTCATGCTCAGGGCCAGCAGATGCAACAGCAGCAGCAGCAGCACTCTGCTCAGTCTTACGGCGTCGCCTTTGACCCCGATGAGATGGATTTGGAGGGACCGCCGTCGTCTGGAGCGCCAAGTTTGAGATCCTCGCCTTCATCTGGGGCTCCCACGCCCCCGGACACCCCGATAACGACGCCCTTGTCTGCTTATCCTTCGCCTGGTATTCCTAGTCAGCAGCCGGCATACTACTTGGACAAGTCGCAAGTACAGGTTCAGAACCAACTGCAGACCCAGCACCTCCCTCACTCACCATATGTTTCGCAGCCCCCGTCACCTAATTCAGGTGCACATCAACCCGTTGCCGCCTTCGACACCAAGACTCTGATTCGCCGTTCCTCATCAAGTGCCATATCTACCACGCCTTCTTCCCTTGCCAATGCCAATACGCCTGTCCCTCCCAGTCCCATCCACCATCAGACTCGACCTCAGCTGAATCTCAACTTGTCGGCTGCTCATGCGCAACACACGCACAATGCACACAGCCCGCTTGTGGAAGCATTCAATTACGGCCGATACGGTGAATCATTTGTTGGAATGCCGGGTTCAAATATGGACACCATGGATACCTACAGCTCCAGCATGCTCGATGCACATCGTACGCACAACAGTAGCAGCAGCAGCCTAGCTGGCGCCGTTGAGGAATGTGTCCCACCTGCTCTTCTCTTTTCCAATTCGGCTACACCAGAGAGTACACCGAGCACAAGTCGCGTTCCCTCACCCCATAGTCAGGCACAACAGTCTTCGGTTAATGGTGGTACGTCGCCTACATCTCCTGCGACAAGTGGTGCGGTTAGCCCTGGGGTTCCTTCGGCCTCTGTTGTATCCAAGGATTCCAATGTTTTGCGGTTGTCATCTTCGGTGACGAGACCCGCTGCGTCGTTGCTATTATCGAAGCCCTTCAAGTGTCCCAAGCCGAATTGCAATAAGAGTTATAAGCAAGCTAATGGTACGTCACCCTTTCAAGCTCTTTCAAGCAGTGCACTTATGTCTCTTGAATCTATCAGGTCTAAAATACCATATGACACATGGCAGTTGCAACTTCGCGCCTCCAAAAGATCTTGAACATGTCCAGGCACTTTTGGAGCGTAAACGTCGAGACAGAGCAGCGGCTGCGGCCGCCGGCGGATATCCTGAATCATCTGATGCTTCGCAGCCTTCTACACCACTCCCATCGAATCCATCAACTCCTACATCTCCCTATCCTGATTTACAAATTTCCGATGCGGAGATGCGTGAAGTGGAGCGAGAGGCTGAACGGCGTCTGAGGCCTTTTGCCTGCGGAGTTGGTGACTGCCAGAGAAGATACAAGAACATGAATGGGTTGCGATACCACTACCAGCACTCGGGGGAACACGGAGCTGTCGGATTGGCGTTATTGGCCAGTGGAGTCCACGAGTGTCTCGGCAATAACGGGGGTAGCAGCAGCGCGAGTAACAGTCGCGAGGCTAGCGCCGTCAGAGGTGACAGGGAAGGGAGGAAGATACGTGTTGGTGGCAGTGCACCGGGCAGCCGTTCGGGTAGTTTAAGTCGCACCGGGACTCCGGTGCCTGCTGTAGGTATGGGACAGCTACCTAACCATACACAGCAGTACGCCCCGCCGTCGCAGCCGCCCCAGTTTCAGAACCAGATCGCGTACCAGCAACGATTCGCAGAACACCAGCGTGCACAATATGCGCAGCAGTTCCAGCAACAAGGAATGATCGTCCAACAGTCACAGCAGTATGCTGCCGTGCTCTATCCGCCTACGTCTGCGGTCGGGATGGACGTTGCCATGTCGGGGTGATTGCTGTTTCTAAGAACTCGGTGGAGTTGCCCAGTCATTCTTTGTGTTGTCCACGTCGACTTGGAGCCTTTGCGTGATCGGTCGATTTGTCGGATTAAAAAGTATTAACCTATACATACCTATTTGTTTCTCACTATCCCTCCCCATCGCATGAATCTTTCTTTATTGTTTCTGTTGCCGTGTTCCAGTACCTTATTTCTCACATTACTTGCTTTACTAGTACATTCTTCGACCTTTTCTTTCTTTTTTCCCGGCTTTCTCATCCGATACTCACCTTCCTCCCTCCCGCACTCGCCGCCTCGCCAACAACCAGCATCGGCCCCGTAAACAGCTTCACCGCCACTGCTTGCACGACCTGTCATTCCGCACTTGCAGGGTTGATCCTTGTACGCGGCGAGCATGCCTCCTACGAATGCATGTACGTTATCGTACGGCCGACATCGACAAAAAGTCATTCCTTGCCCAAAAAATCGAAAAAGCTCAAAATTAGACATTCCGGCGGTGCAAGTTGGGGCGACTACCTATCTTCCATGCATTCAGGGAGACTGCTTTCATTAATCCGAATTCTCTCTGTGTCAATAGATACGACCTCCATTTTCAGCCGTCATCACTATTTCGGTTCTCGGTCTCCGTATGCTCGTATCGTCCTTGTTGTCATCGTCGCTATCTATCATATTTCCGTTCCCCCCATCATCACCTACATTAGTTGCCCTCACCACTTGTCTTCTATTACTTACCTCGATTAAGTACGAGGTATATCTACT
The DNA here is from genome assembly GCA_030407005.1 of Desarmillaria ectypa. Taxonomy (NCBI): domain Eukaryota; kingdom Fungi; phylum Basidiomycota; class Agaricomycetes; order Agaricales; family Physalacriaceae; genus Desarmillaria; species Desarmillaria ectypa. The sequence goes on from JAUDYN010000010.1 coordinate 993,807, forward strand.
GTATACGATATACTTACTGGCTCAAATGTAGCTCCTGTATATTTTGTATATCTTTTGTTCCCATGGTGGCGGCGCACACCATGCTCAATGAGAGAGTTGTATATAATATGAAGGCTGTCTCGACATGTTCTAGAGTAGAATTCTGGATTGCGTCTCTCCAGGAGGTGGCGCTTGGAGAAGCTGCGTTCACATGGATGTCAGAATGCATATTGTGTCCGGGGCTGAGAAAGAATCGCTCTTTGGACGCTCCGTTCTATTCCCAGCGTGTTTTGATACAGGGTCGTTTGACTAACGTATAGAACAAAGAAGCGACGGGGCCAACATGATAAATTGCGCCTAGACGGAAGGTGGTGATTTCCCCAGCATGCACGTCCCGGTCAGTAGGTTTCTTTGTGTACAAGAACGGCCAAAGGGGAAGAGTAGGGAGGGCGGGGAAGAACCGGAGTTTCAAACCTAGCCTAGGTAAGAAGGTGACCCTCGCCACAGAAGCGAGTAGGAAATAAAACGATCGGTAACTCGGGCGGGCATCCTACTGGTTAGAGTTTGAGCTTACAGATAGAAGTAATACCCCAAGTTTGGAAACAAGGACCCTGGTAGAACGTTAAACGTGTGAGCATGGGGGGTACGACGCGTCATGCATTATTAACATTACGCGACTCGTTTCTTTTTGGAGGAACGTGTTTTGATCGTGGGTCCGTCGGAGCGCAGGAGGAGTGGCTTTTTGTGACAGATCAACTCAGTGTACCTCTCTCTCTCTCTCTCTCCACGCCACGAGAAATTAAATGTTAAATGTGGCCTCGTGGCTTGGAAGGAAGGAAGGAAGGATTTGGAATGTGAAAGGGTTTAAAGACCGGTTTTCTGGATAAGATTTCCTAAATTCCTAATGAGTTCCGAATGTCTTCAAGGCTCATTATGTATATGTATTTTCGGTGGATGTATACGTAGATTCCGAGTTTTTGGGAGAAAATTCATTGCTGAGGTCGAGCGGGTATGTAACGTTTGCTTCAAAGTTTTTATCGATTATCATAGGGACTTCTTTTTGGTGCCTTGGTAGATACCGCGATATCCCGCAAGTTTTTATCGCGCGTTCGTGTAGCACAAAGTCTTCTTCGTTGCGGTCTAGGCCTCAACCCGCCCCAACACCGCCCGCTATAAGGCGTCGATATTAGTCCCAACGTCCGACAACATCCTCTCGTCCAGATATGGAGATGGAAAGCCCCGGATAGTGGAATCGTGAGGAAGGATGATGAGGTAAGAGTACCACTACTTCACACGTCCGTCCGTCACATACTATACATTCCCCGGCGAGCAAGGCACCGGCATGCTGGGTATTCCGTAGCGTTTTAGTAGTAGGTGAAGTATGAAGGGTTGTCATTGATTTTTCAACACAGCTCGTTATCTTCGTCTCTTCTAGCAGCCGATCCCTTCTTACACCGTGTTGGCTCCCACGTCCGTGATGTGCTGAAGCTATGACTTTTTCTCACGCTCTACTACATGCCTCTCTCAATGACATATCCTTCCTGTTATCTTGTTTCCGCTTGCATTTCACCTTTCTCCCGTCAGCCTGGGCTTGGTGTTAAGATGAACGCGGCAGGGTTTTCTGCCCACGGCTCGCTGGTGCTCAATTGTAATGGACTCCTCTAACGCAGCTCAGGCTGTCCTAAGCACATAATCCATCTGGTACCAGGACGTATTGTCCACCAAGGCATCAGAGTTCCAGCGAACTGGGAAAATTTGGCGTTGTTGTCTTTCTTCAGCGCTTCGACGACATCGACGACCCTCTTCGCGCTAGCACCAGACTCCGTCCCAGCACAACCACAAACCCCTCCTCTTTCAGCTCATCAGCATATTGCACCGCCAACATGTTCAAAGCCGCCTCTCCGCAGAGGCTGATGCGTTTTCGATAGCCCCAAATGAGACCTTACAAGGTTTCCTCTTCGGCCTCATTTTTTATACCCTCGTTTTAAGCGAAAAGGTACGATAGTTCTATTGTTCCATAGGGAGAAAAGTTTTTTCTATCACGTTTTAACTGGCGGCTTTTTCAGTACCGAGAAAGGCTTTGCTGAAATGAAACCTTTTGAGTTTTCGTTTTTTTACGAGCTGAAATGCGCTGGCATCTGTTGTGCTTACTGAATAGATCCCTGAACGGACTCTCCGTGTAAGGGACGCTGCAATTTGGAAAGAAGAGGATGCGAAGATGATCCTTTTCTCTCTCCCTTGGCGGAGGGTGGGGAGGAGATGCGATGCGGTGCGGGCTGATGAGGTTGGTGGCAAGGTAGGATTCTAGAGTGGAGGATGTCGAACCCGCCTATGGCAGCGTTGATGATGATGATGTCTAGAGGCATCGGAGGTGATATCGACGTCAGTGAGGGTGTCGATGCCTTTGAGTGGAGTGGTGCTACGAGTGTCATTCGAGAAACGGGATGTCTGACGTGATGATTGTAGTCGTGCTTGGGAGGAGGGCAGGCGGGTCCCCTGTGTGATGGTTTTATTCTATCAATTCTTCATTTCAAGTGCCAGTTCGCATCTTGGGGATTCTTATGTTGGGGGTGATGATCGCTTTAATTTATAGCTCCGTGGAAGAATAACCTTCCGGGAAAAAAAACAATGAATAATGGAGGAGCAAGACTTTAGTGACGGCCTGCGTGTCATGTACTGGCCAACCGGGTTTTCAAGTCATTACCGCTGACTTGTACGGGCAACTAGTACGCCCGAGAAGAAGACGAAACCTTACTAGGACTGGTGCGACGACCCGGAGGTGTAAATCCAAATAAAACTGTGAATAGGGGTGGAAGAAGAACGACTATCAGATCGTAAATTATTGACCGTTGGCGGAATGGATACAAACGAGTCCCAAGGTCTACGCTTCTTATGTCTGGAGAATCTAGGGACTGACCCGTTTAATATTGCTCGTCACCTGTCAGCATCCGGACACTCTCAGTCGGCTCATAAATCGCATTTACAGTGGGAATGTTCGTTGAAAAGGCGGGGAATGGGAGAAGGGATAGTATGGTGCGAAATTTGGCTTTTGAGAGAGGAATGTTGACAGCGGGGGGGGGTGCTAGTTAGCTGCGGTAGTTAATATTACACGCCAAGTAGTATCAAGGAAGGGTGTAAACTGATTGAAAACAGTCTCTTGAGGACAAGTGAACTGCGCTCCAGGGCACGTGGTGGGCACTGGGCAAAGAAAAAAAGTTATACCTGATTACGGGCTTGACTGGGAATTGAACCCAGGACCTCCTCGAGGAATATATCCTGGCGAATTGCCCTAACAAGGAATCATACTACTAGACCATCAAGCCGCGATTAGCATTTCTATCGCTATCTTTCCAAGCCCCCCTCCATACATATACTCGACCCATCTACGACCGTAACGATTCGAATAATACCAGCAAACGCGGAAAGTCTCACCTAAGAACGTAGTTCAGCATCCCTTGATGGACTGGGATGACGAGTACACTCTGCCAGCCACCTCGTCCAAAGGCGACGCTCTCGACTTTCTCAATCTCAATGCGCCAGAAAGTGAGATGCCACTCTCCGAGCTCATCCGGCATTGGATGAACGAACGACACGCGCCGACGATCCTTGCAGCGCAAGAACAGCTTTTAGGCTTGTTACTCGACCACATACGGCGGCAGGTTCGCTCGCTCTCGTATTATTCAGTGTTCTCGTTATCTGATTTTCTTTTTTGTTTGTAGACAGACACGGTACAAGCACTCCGTGGCGACCCCTCCACCTCGGAAGAAGAGCATGTCCGTATCATGCTCGTACAGACAGAGGTGGAACGCGTCAAGTTTATCGTGCGCTCGTACATCCGGACGCGGCTCTACAAGGTGCAAATAACGTTCGAGAGCAGCCGAATGAGACTGAATGCGAGAGTAGATTGAGAAGTATGCGAGGTTCATTACTACCGATGCAGAGATCCAGACGCGACTGACGATGGCGGAAAAAGCGTATGCGAGCAGGTGGGTTGGATTGAGTTTTGCTGGTATTGTTATATTGTAGTACTAATTGATGTCAGTCAAGCGCAACATACGGATCGACATTTACATTATTCGGTGCTTCAGAGTCTGCCACCAGCACAGGCGCACCTCGATGACCAACCCATCTTTGTCCCACCCATGAGTATATCTGTTGACTTAGTATTATCCTGCTGTTTTCAGACTTTTCTGCAGTAACACAACCGAACAAATCCCGTGCCGTCTTTGCTTACGCACTCAAAAAATGCCCGCCTGTCCGTTTGCCAGAGTACGTGATATCGAATCCTTACCTCTCCCTCTTTCTAAACATTTTACAGCGGGATGACCCTCTCTCTGGAGAAAGATCAGCTCACGCTCGTCCCATTCTACGCCGTAGAGCATCTGGTAGAACGAGGGGATGCAGAACTCGTCTGAATGTAGAATATTTGTGTATTACTATACTATATAATATTAATGCTACCGTCTAGGCATGAATGGCTTGTCGTCTCCATCCCAGTCGTCATCATTCCCATGGCCATTCGTAGTTTGCTCTTCCCTTTCGTCTTGCTCTTCCTGTTCCGGCTCCTGTTCCGGCTCCATCACCACGTCTTTTACCTCCTCCTGCTCCTTCACCTGCTCCTCGCCCTTCTTCTTCCTTCTCCTCTTCGTCGGTGCCCCTTCACTACCTCCATCCTTCGCTGCAGTGCCCTCCTTCTTCGCCTTTCCCCTCTTCCTCTTCCCACCCTCCGCCAGCTCTACATCCATATCAATCGTCCCACCGGCTGAAGGGTCCGGCACGCCCTCCACGATCTCCTTCAAGAAATCCAGCATCTCCGTCGTCTCCACGGCATGTTTTCTATATCAGTGTCAGAGTATCAGCATGGATGGCCACGACACGCAGGATACGACACGCACAGATGATATGCCTCCACCTTTTTCGACCCCCGTTCCGACGTGACTTTGTGTGCTTCTTCGATGATGAGCCCAAGGAACATCTCCAGAGCTTTCGCTGCATGTACGTCAGAGGTTACTCGGTGCTTCGAGCCTGGGAGGCGTACATATCACGATGGGCGTCGCCTGTGCTACCTTGCCAACTTCTTCGTCTTTCTGCATTATTTTCTTTATCCTGGCCTACTCGGGCTAGTCAGTAAGGTTATCATTACAGGGCGCGAACTCACGACGGGGAATTTTGTTTGTCGGTTCTTGTTTTTCATTTCGGACAACAGCAAGGAGATGTGTTCAAGGAAGGCTAAGATGATGAGTAAACAGGATCACGTCCGTCGGAGATTCCCTGAGCACGGCCACGGCGGAGTCCGAAGCAGATGAAGTCATTAGGGTATATGATACTGGGTTCAGTTCTACTGAGGAGGTCCTAGGTTTGATTCCCAGTAACACCGGGGAGAACTCTTGCACAGGTATAATAGAAAATATCACTGCTTTTATTCTTACATTTTTAAGGTATTTTCTATTATACCTTTGCAAGATGTTTCCCCACTGTCAGGCTCACTTAAAATCGTATTTGTCTTAAAAGGCTCCTGCTAAATCCCCGACAAGGATAGTAGTCCAGCTTAGAACGTCCGGACGGGGAAAATTTCAATTGGGACTCAGGGGATTCAATCCAAGCGTACAGGGACTTCAATATCGCCACTAGGAAAGCACCTTAAGATGAATATCCGAAACTCAGGAATATTAGCATAGCAAGGGGTATAGTGAAGCACTGCATCGATTCCATCCATTAAATAAGATGAATCCTGAGGTCGGAGTATACATGTCATAAAATAGTTGTGGCGTGTCCCTGGTGCGCTTTCAAAATAATCAGCGAATCAACGCAGCACGCAGATTGAAAAAAAGGCACTTTACCATGGGTAGGAGGTAATTGGACAAGGACAAGATGAATGTTCTCTTGATGTAGCATGCAGATCAGATCCTTATACGTTTCCTTGTCGAGCATTAGTGATGGTATCATTACACTATGGTAGTACAGCCAAATAAATCATGGATATCTATACAGGCGGTGACAGCTTTCGCTCCCTGCGCAACAAATATTCAGTTTATTCCTTCGTGTTTCAGCTAACAATGATATTACCCATTCGCATTCCCCAGTAGCTCCTCGAACCTTCGCCTGAAATTCTCTAGCTGCGAATCAAACTCGTGTCCGGTACTGTGTCCGTGGTCCATCTGGAATGCCTGGCACTCTCGGATGAACTGCTCGAGATCTTTGACGCGCATTATGGATAGTTCTGGCTCGTTGGAACCGCGAGCTCGAGCGAGATATGAGGCTACCATAGTTGAGATGCCTCCTGGAAGAAAAATCAGTGTGGGGGATGGGTATGAGTTTCTTTTGTGTTCTCACCGATGATGGATATGGCGATCGAGGTCTGTTGAGGCATTGAGCGAAGAGGAATTTTTCATAGAGAGAGCTAAGAATCTGACCTGTTTGCCGGAGGTCGCAGCCGATAACCCCGTCGTAAGTGCACCCAACAGGACCTGCAGACCTGAAAGTCTTGAGCACGACTAGTAACGCCTGTCTGATAACCAGCTAGCTACCCACCTATCGCAATATTAAGCGCATAACCTGTCATCCTCGCTTTCAAAACATATTTTTCCCTCGCCGTTTCCGCGGTACTCAGGGTAGGCTGCAAGCGCTCGCCTACTGTTTTAAGACGTGGGGGCTATGTATAAAGCGTGGATTTAGCCACACGTACTCTTCCATGAGGCCAAACGCACTTTTTCCGACCTATCAATGGGGATGATCCAGTCAATATCGGATCTTCGTGAGGCCCGCCGCCCCGGTGAGATTGAGTCCTGACGCACAGCGTCTGGTAGGGGAGGTAAGGGGTTGTTCGAGAGGCTGTGAAGGGGTGCGTACGATGCGTCCGACCTGGGCGCGTCACCTTGGTCGGACAGCGGTGAGCTGTGTCTGATAGAAGTGTATGGCGACTGAGTCCTCTCTGGACCGATTATTGGGACTGGAGCCGCAATGGCAGGTCCGGGGCCAGAGTTGAGAGCCAGGGAGGAGCTGCCCTGGGTCTGAGAGTGAGAGTTTCCACTACGGTCGAGAGCCTGAGAGTGATCCATAGCCAAAGGTGACCGATGAAAGGGTATTTAGAGTCTCCCTAAGCGAGAGAGATGTGTCGAAGTTCATCAGCGACATGCGTACGGCAGCATACTTATATCCATAATTCGGAGGCGGAGACGAAGGTTCGTTGCATCCGCATGTTGCAGATGGAGCTGGTTCAAAAAAGCACGTAAAAGCGCTCAGTGATCAAAACCTTTCCGGACGAACTTTAACTTTTGAGACCACGTTATTCTTGTTTCATTACAGCGCCGTACGTTAGGGTTGTGCAAATATAAAACATTTTGAGGAATTTAAGATGATTCGAGTGTTGACTGACAGAATGTTATTGGTCAGCTTCTCGTACTTACATAGTTGTACATGTACTAATTCATTTTCATTCCCATCCGGAGATGAGTAAATTCCTGTGCCTCTAACAGATTGTTCTCTATGTAGTACAAACCCTTCTGGTTTTCTAAATATTATATTACTTTTGGGCGTCCGCGGTCTACAGAAGGACGCTTGTGAGGAGCGCCATACGAATCTAGATAAGAGGTCAATGATTTCATATTCAACTAAGCGAAAAAGATACTCACGAAAAGACCGTAGCGCATCTGTCTAAAGTAGACAGCACGGCGCGAATCAAAGTCAACTTCAGGATCAATTTCTATGGTTCGGACTCAGCGAACAGGTCTACACAGAAAACTCATAGATGGCTTACCATTCACCCTCGGCAATGGATGCATGACGATCATATCTTCTTTGGCTCTTGACAGAACGGCATGATCAACACGGTAAGCATCTTTCACTTGCATCCATTCTGCCTCAGTTTCGAACCTCTCCTTTTGAACGCGCGTCACGTATAGCACATCAGTGTCGTGTAAGATGTCCTCAAGGGACTCGCATATTGTGACCGGTATGCCAGCCTTTCGAGCAGCAGAAACCACACTGGCGGGCATAGCGAGCGACGGAGGTGATACGAAGTTGAGCTGGACGGAATACAAACTAAGCAGGGTGACGAGACTGTGGACTGTACGTCCGTTCTTGAGGTCACCCAAAAGCGTGATGGTCCGTCCGTTGACAGTCCCCAGTTCCGATCGAATAGTGTACACATCTAATAATGCCTATCAAAGAAGGTAAGAATTACGCTTTCAATATTCGTTGAACGCCGTACCTGTGTAGGGTGCTCCCCAATTCCATCTCCTGCATTAATGATAGGAACAGGAGAGAACTTTGCGGCCAATTGTGCACTGCCAACATCCGGATGCCGTATCACGATGGCATCGCCGTAGCAAGCAAGAGTCCTGATCGTGTCCGGTAATGTCTCGCCCTTCATGACAGAAGAGTTATCCGCACTGATCTGGACAACCTGCCCACCACACCGTTTCATGGCAGCATCAAACGACGAGCTAGTCCGTGTTGAGGGTTCATAGAATGCGGTGCATAGCACTTTTCCTTTCAGGATGTCGAGTGTCCCGTTACGCTCGACCTGCAGACGCATCTCGTGAGCAAGAGAGAACAAGTCGTACATGTCCCGATGAGTGAATTGCTTCACGGAGAGGATGTGCCGACGATGGAACGATGGATGGGGAAGATGATGGGAGGAAATATTCCATGCTGGTGGGCCTTGTGTTGTAGAGTGCCCCGGTGGAGCCATAGGCAGCCCCATAGCAAGTGTCGTGATAGCACCCAAGGAGGCGGGCTCTGCTGCCTTGAGCGCTGGTGATACCAAGGCCGCCGTAGAAGGATGGGTAATCGTCGCGCTCGAAATGTCTTTACCATTCGGTGATGAAGTCAAAGCACCATCGAGGAAAGTCGTCTGACCGTGCACAATGACTCTATGGATAGCGCCCGTAACGAAGCCTTTCTCTACTGGTGACCAGCACGTTTCCCGTTTTCCGAACGGTGCCTTACGACCGACAACCACTTCAACGGTGGTGTTCGATTGTTCAGGAAGTCCGAAGATGAGAACTGGGTTATCATGCAAACGAAGACGGATATCCTCGAGTGTGAGACGTCCATCCGCTACTGCAGTGAGCAAAAGGGGTAGCGTTTCTTCCATGCCTGACCACGGCGAAGTCGTTTCACCTCCTTCCGTAGCCAAAAGATAAGGAGTTGCCCCAACAGAGAAAGCATCGATCGTTTCAAGCTTCGACCATATCGCCTTTTGATCTTCTGTAGTTGGCAGACAAGTTGACTTGGGAAATCGGGATCGGTTGAAAAAGAGGGAGTATACAGACACATCACACGTGACCTTCAGTTGCTTAGCCTTGCTAAGAGATATCAACAGCAAGTCGTCACTCGTGAGAACGTCGGTGACGTGAACGCTTCTGTTGTGCAGGCTTGCCAAAAGCAGCACAGACGCCAGGTTGGATCCTTTTGCGTTCGTGACGACAGGCTTATCCGACGTCCACGATGTGAAGTGAGCAGCGACTGCGGAGAGTGAGATGGTGACATGGTCAATGTTGAAGGGGATGAAGAGGGCTTTGGCTTCAGCTTGCAATTCATCATCCAAGCCTTGAACATTTTGTGCGGACGCAGCCAGCGTGAGCGCAAAATTACAATGAGCGGAGCCCTTGAGATTGGCCCTGGCTACATCCAATGACGCACGATCCGTAATCCGGGTGCTATGTCCTATAGGAATTACAATCGCAGTTGTAAATCCTGCGCTAAGCGATGCTTCTGTTGCTTGTTCGAGATCCCTGCTTCCCGGTTCCACGAGACTGGGCACAAATGTCGCAATGCTAACCAACCCGGGGAAAGTATGGGTCTGATGGGAGCTCTTCGAATCGACAGTCGACACGTCTAGCGGTAGCTTCCTGACGAGGGCTTCAGTAAGCATTTTGGCATTTTTGACATTAGTGATAAGAGGGACAGCGAAATCCACTGCCATCCTTCGAGTATGATAGCCTTTGCTGGTGTAGCTAGCCGGTCGCCGATAGTGATTCTTGGATGGGAGATTGATATACATATCGATAAGATTATTCGCGAGATGCTGAGTGAGGGAATATTCGGACTTTTGCTTGTCCCGGTTATCTTCACCAAGGGTCTCCAGATACTTCGGGATATGTAAGTTAGGAACAACGAAGACATGACATAGCGATTTACCTTGCAAGAAACATTATGTTCCGTCAAGAAATCGGCAGTACCAGATGTTGCGAAGATGTTGTACCCCGCAGCACTTAACTTTTGGACTGATGGAAGCAGTTCCAACTTTTCTCGGTAGCTGCCAATCGAGAAAAGAATATTCTTTTTCGGGGGCACGATACCGGTAGAAATGAGAGCCTTGAGGTATGCTTCGTATTTATCGTGACCAAAGCATGCAACCTCTCCTGTCGACGCCATCTCCACACCGAGGACGGGATCGGCACCGGACAATCGACTGAAGCTGAATTGGGGGACTTTAACTCCCACATAATCGGGGGGAAGATCCGGTTCCGGATACGATTCAACGGGAAGATCGAGCATGACTTTAGTAGCCATCTCGATAGCATCAATACCGGTCACCTTAGAGACGAAAGGGAAGGATCTCGCGGCCCGAAGATTGCACTCGATGACCTTGATCTCGTTGTTCTTCGCAATAAACTGAATATTGAAAGGTCCTGTGACATTGAGTGCATTCCCGATTTTCGCGGTCGCGTCCACGATCTGTCGCACAGTTTGGGGATCCAAGTCTTGAGGTGGGTGTATCAAGGTAGCATCACCAGAATGCACACCGGCATTCTCTACATGTTCGGAGATGTAGTGCATGATCATCTTGCCATCCTTAGCGACAGCGTCCATCTCGATCTCTTTCGCTTGCTCGATATACTTGGTAATAACGACCGGGTGGTCACGGGAAACTGCGGTGGCCTGAGTGAGATAGTTTTGCAAGTCGTCCCCAGTAGATACGACGTTCATAGCAGCTCCAGACAGGACGTATGATGGTCGGACCAAGACGGGGTAGCCCACTTTCTCGCAGAACGCGTAAGCTTCGTCGAAGCTCGTGAGTTCCTTCCATAATGGCTGGTCAACACCAATCTCATCTAAGAGACGCGAGAATTTGAACCGATTCTCAGCGGTATCGATCATCTCTGGCGACGTCCCGTAAATCTTGACATTTTCGCGGTACAGTGGAAGTGCGATGTTATTTGGCGTTTGTCCACCCATTGAGAGAATGACACCTCGAGACTGCTCTGCATCGTAGATATCAAGGATGGTCTCCAAACTGATGTTCTCGAAATACAAACGATCGGCCTCATCGTAGTCCGTACTGACGGTCTCGGGGTTGTAATTGACCATAACGGTGGGGAGACCTTCATCACGGAGAGTACGGATGGCCCGAACAGCGCACCAATCAAACTCGACGGAAGAACCAATGCGGTACACTCCAGACCCCAGAACCATAACCCCGCGATCGTTGAAGGAAATGTCGTGCTCCACTGCATTGTAAGTCGTGTATAGATAGTTAGTGAATGCGGGGAATTCGGCAGCGACAGTATCGATCTGTTTCACGAAGGGGGCTATTCCTTGCTCCTTGCGAAGCGTGCGTACAGCGAGTTCTGTAGATCCCACACAAGTAGCAAGGTGCCTATCCGAGAATCCGAGCTGCTTCGCTTGACGAAGAATATCGGGAGTCAAAGTCGAAACACCATACCCACTAAGGAGCGACACTCAGACGAAGAGTAGACCAAAAATGCAGACGACGTACCCCAAAAGTACCTCCATCTCATAGATGTACTTCAATTTCGCCAAGAACCATTTATCAATGTTAGTCATTTGCCAGATCTTGTCGATGCTATAGCCACGATAGAAAGCGGTTGAAATGGCGAATATGCGCTTATCTGTCGGATTGACAAGTTCTTCATCGATATCCTCCACGAAATCGTTCTGCACAATACTCATCAGAAACGAACATGTCAGAGAAACAACGTTTACCTTCGCAAACCCTGAGAACTGGTCGTCGATAGCTCGAATAGCCTTCTGGATCGTCTCCTCAAATGTCCGCCCGATGCTCATGACCTCACCAACGCTCTTCATGCTACTACTAAGAAGGCGGCTAACACGATTGAACTTCTTCAAGTCCCATCGAGGAATTTTGACGACTACATAATCCAAGCTGGGTTCGAAGCATGCGCTAGTGACCTTTGTGACAGAGTTCTTAATCTCATTGAGGGGAATACCCAGACCGAGTTTTGCGGCAATGAAAGCAAGGGGATAGCCAGTAGCTTTGGATGCGAGGGCCGACGATCGAGACAGCCGTGCATTGACCTTGCGGTACGGTTTGATTAGTGTGGAGAGCACAGGAGGTGATGTAAACTGACCTCGATGATACAGTACTCCTGGGAGTCGGGATTGAGAGCGTACTGGATGTTACACTCACCAACAACGCCAAGGTGTCTGATCACATTAATGGCAGTTGTCCGGAGCATGTTATAATCCGAGTCGGAAAGTGTCTGTGAAGGGGCTACAACAATAGAGTCACCAGTATGAATTCCCAAGGGATCGAAGTTCTGCACGGGTGTTACGAGTGCCTTGGAAATATAGAGAATAAAAACCAACCTCCATGTTACAGACTGTGATGCAGTTGTCGCGACAGTCCCTGACCACTTCGTACTCGATCTCCTTCCACCCCTTCATACTCTTTTCCACCAGGACCTGGGGACTGGTAGCGAAAGCCTTGCTACACAGAGCCTTGAGCTGGGCTTCGTCCTGCGCAAAGCCGGATCCCAGTCCTCCCAATGCATATGCCGCACGAACGATGACCGGGAACCCAATGTTCCTCGCCGCGTTGATAGCCTCCTCCTGATTGACAGCGGTGCAACTCTCTGCGCACTTCTCCCCAATCTCGGCCATGGCACTCGCGAATAGCTGCCTGTCCTCTGTGGTGATGATGGTGTCGATAGGCGTTCCTAGCACCTGCACGCCAAGCTCCGCAAATTCGTCCTTCAGTTTGATACCCACGTTCAAAGCTGTCTGGCCACCAAATGTGACGTAGATACCATCTGGCTTCTCGTACTTGATAATTTTCCGGACGAACTCTGGCGTGACTGGGAGGAAATACACCTTGTCGGCCAGACCTTTGGACGTGGCGATGGTAGCGATGTTGGGATTCACCATGATCGTGTAGATCCCTTCTTCCTTGAGTGCCTTGATCGCCTGGGATCCAGAGTAATCAAACTCGCCCGCCTGACCGATGGACAAACCTCCGGACCCAAGAATGATAACCTTGGTCACATTGGCACGGGGAACGCGTCTGTCATTGTCCTCTTTCTTCCCGCCGGGAAGTGAGATGGTGGTGGCGCAGTCCACGATATTTTTAATGAAGACGTCAAACAAGAATTCGGTGTCGCGCGGCCCAGGAGTCGACTCTGGGTGGAACTGGACAGAGAAGAATGGCTTGTCTTCGCAGTAGATACCCTCGTTGCTTCCGTCGTTGGCATTTCGGAACAGTTCTTTCCAGCCAGCCGGCAGCGTTGGTGTGACCACCTGGAAACCATGGTTCTGGCTAGTGATATAGCAACGACCGGAAAGCATGTCTGTACAAGGGATGTTATGGCCTCGATTTCCGTACTTCATCTTGGAGGTCTTCGCGCCTGCTGCAAGGGCAAGGAGCTGGTGGCCGAGACAGATGCCAAAAATAGGTTTATCGGCCTTTTTCATGGCTTCCGAAAGCCTGGCGATGGTCGAGGAGAGTAACGACGGGTCACCGGGTCCGTTCGAAATGAAGATACCATCATACGGCTCTGACTCGCGTAGAAAGTCGTAGTCCCAAGGAACAACCTTGAGCTCGACGCCTCGGTTGATGAAACAACGAACCTGATTGTATTTCATGCCGACATCGATGGCCAGAACACGGATTGGTCTGCCTGAAAGGTGTAGGTGTGGAGTGACAGTCGGCGTGTAAAGTCGTGGCTCCGTGATTGACACCTCCGCAACGAGATTGGTCTGGTTAGGATCCTGGAAAGGAATGTCAAAGTAATCTTCTCTCCAGGAAGCCGTAGTATGGGGAGAGGATGCCCGAGAGGACACAGGGTTCAGCGACAACCTCCGACCCAACGGCATTTCGGGCCTCTTCGCGAGAATTTTCCCTAGCATGGAACCTTTTTCTCGGATCTTTTTGGTGAGGGCACGGGTGTCGACGCCGTAAATCGCGGGTACTCCGTTTTCTTTGAGCCAGTCGCTCAACGACGAATCCGCAAGGAAATGGCTAAAATTCTTAGAGTAGTTGCCAACCACGACGGCGGCAACGTGGATGCGAGACGACTCGAACTCGGCCGGGAGGTCAGAGTTGGCGCTTGGTCGTTTGGGCACGCCATAGTTGCCGATGAGAGGATAAGTCAGGATGAGGATCTGTCCTTCATATGACGGGTCAGTTAAAGACTCCGTATAGCCTACCATACCTAAAAGAAAAACTCAGAAGATTTTTTCCCATAAACAACGAGCGCAGCGTACCAGTCTGAAAAACGCATTCGCCTGCTACGCTCGTTCCCTCCGCTCCGAAACTGATACCTTTAAAGGCAGATCCATCCCCTAGTTCGAGGACTGCGTCATCGCCGGACAACGTTGACTTGTTATTTTGAGCGTAGGGTGCGGTCGCTAGAGGCGTCGGAAACAGTGAGCTCGATGTGCGCGACAATGCTGGACGGGTCATGATTGATGGCAGGGAATGGATTCAAGAGTTTGTGGCGTTTCTCGTCGTCGTCGTCTTCCTCTCCACCCGGATTCGAGCCAGCAGTTCGTGTTCGAGGGGAGAGGAAGAAGAAAAAGAAAAAAAGGTCGGGGGCCTTGATGATGTGCTTGCTTGCCACATGGCAATGACCAATCGGGCTAATTTCATACGCGCAATGGGAGTCGGAAATCATATTGTTCAATACTGATTTCAGTATTCATGCAATGTACTATCACTGGTGCTGCAGAGAGTTGCGGTTTTGCAGGTCGTGGTCAGAAGATAACGAGGATATCTGGACCCTGCAAGATAAGCGTAATATCACCACGGAAAAACTTACGACTTAAGAGATAATAGGGGCCAAGTGGCAATCATGATATATAGTCGTGTTTATTATCAATTTAATATACTGAACACTAGATTCATGAGGGTATGTAGCAGATATCAAATGAACTGGTGAGGGAATATATTGAGCATGATTAGTCGTAGTCTTTCGTTGGAACTTCATTAGAGGCGGAGCCTCATTGTCAGGACACTGAACTATGCCTAGGTCTGAGAGGGAGCCCGTATGAGTTTAGATGCGTGTAACGTTTTATAAAACTCACCCCCGACAGCATCGACATGTTAAGATATCCAAGATGAACACGAGAACACCAGTGATAGCTAGCATGGTGGAACAAGGCATTAGTCACCCAAGCAGGCCCCATTACCAGGAAGAAACTCACCTGCGACGATGCATTCGATGATCGCAGCCAGGCAAAAAACTACCGATCTAAGGGCTTCACCAATGCAATCGAAGACAGCTGTAGATTTCCACGTTTCTCTTTAGAATACGTTGTTTGAAAGGCGTCAGATAGTTACCTGCTAAGCAAGAACAGATACAGCTTGAAGGATTTAGTACAGGAGCAACATCCAATCATTGTGCTACTTACCCCATGTTGGCGAGTGCGAAGGGGATGGAGCGTTCACTCGCGAAAGTCTCAGGAATTTACAGGGCGCCGATGATGTTATGGTAACCAAAGGAAGGGCACAACAGCACTGGTGACAGTGTTTATCAGAACCGTTTGCTGACAGGAGGTTGTAGTTGGAATTGTTGCTTAGGGGATAATTGACCTGGAAAGAAGGCTACGTCCTCAGAATCCGATGTAAAGCGGGGACGGGCATTTATTTGACAGAGAGCGGAAAACACATGGTTCTGGCTTATTTTCCAGACCGCGTTCTTACATAGGAGATGCGGAACTTCATTAGTTGTATCATGCTGCTACGAAACAGATGTACTTCCTCGCTGTATTTTTCAACTTGATGGTAGGGGATATTGATAATGATATAAACAAAAGATTTGACGGCTTAAAGGAGATGGAATATGAAGAAGCGGAAGGGAAAACACCGAGGAAGGCCAAACGAGGCAGCGAATGGGATGGCTTGACCGTTCGCACTAGTATTCACGAGGAACTGGTTGCAGACAAGACACCGTAGAAGGTCGACTAGGTTAACTATAACAATCCGAGAAGACCCAAGATTCCATTTGAAAGCAGGACGGACGACTGACGACCAGACAAGAAAGCTTGCAAGAGAATTTTTATTGGGAGTCAAAGGAAAGATCTGTGAAAATGTCGTCGCGGCAAGTTGTTTGAACCTGTCGCAACGTGGTTTGGAAGGTCTGCAATAGGACCCAACATGAACCGGTAATCGATGGCCTGTATCAGGGCTCCCGCTAGCTGGTAGTAGATAGATCAAATATTCAATGACTCCTCCAGCAGACCGGCATGTTCGGAAGTTCTGTGCAGCTCCAGTGAACTATTCAACAGATATACATGAAGGAGGGCAAGTCCGTGACTGACGTGTTAGCGCTCACCGCCGCAGCTGTAATTTCAATATTCTTCGACATGAAATAGAACCACCACTATACACATTCGGAACGCATACCGGGGCTTCAATTCAAGGATACTTTTACTTCGCTATTGTGGTTCTATTTGTATACTGCCATGATGCTGTGCTCACTCATGCATCACTGCAGCATCAACATTTTGACAGTAAACTGAAGGAACGCCGGGTGATTTCCGAGGCTTGAGCTTTTCATAAAGTTTCTTCTCGATTTCGCGAGCGATCCTTGTGCGATGAGTTCAATCTGTGGATCCTTTGGAAGCGACCAGTAGTACGGTGACCAAAAAGATACTACATATTTGGCACATGACCTTGACGGCCGTGATGGGTAAATTTTAATCAGCTTTCCCGGATCGACTTTTATGGACCAACAAAGTCTCACGGGTGTATTGTTCGCACGTGGTGAAACCGTTCGCCCCACGCCTACGTCCGTGTTCAATGGAAAAGGCTGTTCTACCATTGCGAACTGTTGCCAACGACGACATCGAATAGGCCGGACTTCTTCTCTATCACTCAGAGGCTTTCCCTCACTATCGCCCGCCTCCTCGCGATGCTGCCTCAAAAGTCACCTTCGTTGGTTGACGGCAGCCGATTTAGCATCAGTCAAGGCTCGAGCCGGTTTCGGGAGTCGACTCACCTCATCCCTTCTCGAATATCCGAGGATAAACGCTACGTACGTGCATATTATCTCCAGCATTTGCATGTGCTGATTTGTGCAGAAACCGCTTGCACTTTCTCTGCCTGTCGTGGTAGGAACGCCACTTTCCATGCTGGCTTTGGGAGTGGCGCTCGAAATAGGCGTCAACCTTTCCAACAAGAATCAGGGTACGGAAGATCCGTAGCTCGTGGAGTGTGGTCCTCATTAACAACCTGCTCAGGCTTCAGCGTTCCCGAGACCAACCCGCTCGGATTTGCGTCCGCCCAATTTTTGCTTGTGAGCTGTGATGTCAGGGCTTTGTCGGTCAGTTACTCATGTGCATGTCCTTTTTAGTCCTTTGTACCTACAATGTAATGTTGCGAGATTTGCGTATCTGTAGCAGATTCTGACTGTGTACAGATTTGTTATACCATTGGCATTTCTCTGGCGTGAGCTAGATTGGTATCTTAGGTGGTATCAGGTGTGTTTGTCAATCAACGATTGGCGTTCTTTACAGCTGACTTTCTTAGCCATATGTCGTCCTTTCAAGAGGAAATGCTTCTGTCGACGAAGGCATCTTGTTAGATTATGTAGGTTGGCATTTGCCTTCAGATTTAACTGTCATTAATTATGCTATAGATCTCTCTTGGGTAAGTCATTCATTGCGGTGATGTTCGAAAGAATTACGATTTCAGTCCTTCAGTCCATTTTTTACTTTGTTCTACTCGTCCAAGTTCAAGCACAGAGTTGTGTTTTGGTCAGCATTTACAGCATGTGCAACATACCTTTTACAGCCCCTTGGTAAGTAACATATCATCAGTAGAATACCCACTCATATGGTCATCATAGCGGGCTCTATATTTCAGATTCAGCAGCGCTTAATGCCTTCAAGTGCGTCCAGAAAACGGAGATAAGCGTATTCAATCTAACTGCTTCCAGTTACGACGACGGTAACGAGTACGCGGACCATTGGACTGACACCAGATGTCAATCAGTTGAATGCATTTGTTGCCGCCGCCGGGGTGCGCTCAATTCTTCATCAATGTCTATTTGCTGTTTGACATACTGTCCAGTTCGCAGACGCAGCCGCTTTCAATAATCTTACAGATCCTCCATTCGTCCAGGCCGGGTGGGCTACCGCCGAATTTGCCATTCCTAGTAACAACGGCCTCAACGCCACAATCAAAGTGAACACTACGGGAATCCAAACGCATGCCAACTGTGAAAATGCACGAAACACGACTTTTAATGAAACAAATTCGACAATTGAATCTATGTCTGTATCTGGTTGCGTTCAATCGGTGCCAGTTAATACGTCGGTACGTAATCGATTGACGGAGGCAAAGCATGCATGCTGACCGAATCATCTTTCAGATGGGTATACAGTACGGTGTTGTAAACCTTGAATGTGACAACGGAGCAAATCTAGGTGTTGAATTTCAGCCGGTCATGTTTTGGTATGTGCTCAATCTCAAGTCGTAATTTGAAACACTCATTATATCGGATACAAGGTACTTCCATCAGCGCTCCGACAATGAAGAATACGAAGCAAGGACTGTATTCTGTGCTCCCTCCCTCCAAACATTTAGTGTGACAGCCCAAGCATACTTGCAAGATCGTACGATCGCGCAGTGTGAGCCCACTGAAAACTACACGCAGTCCAATAACGTTACTGGTGCCCCTCTCTTTGGACATCCGTTTAATGCGTGCGTCTTTTGCTCCAGCCGCATGCTTCATCAGTCTAACACATGTGCAGTGTCGTCTTTAATAGCAGCTCAAATCCGTTCATCCAGGCCAGAGCAAATGCTACCAACGTCGCCATCCCGGGAACCGTTTTTAGATTTGCTTCTCAGCTCCAAAATGGACCGCAGTCAACATTTGATCTTCCGAATGGGTTCTTAGATATAACAAGCAAAGTCTATGTACGGCATGGCAATCCCCTGACAATTGACATTGTTTTGATGGTAATGATCAACAGACGCAACATCTAGCATTGACGGCAAAAAATATCTACTTTATTGCTGAGAACCGGACGATACCAGCTCAACTTGAATCTTACGTTCCGCGGCTGGTTATCAAGTGTGTTCGCTTCTTCTCTGGTTCTTACCATTGTTGATCACTCTTGCTGAAAGCTCACTTCCTGGCCATGTGCTCGCTTTGCTGCTCTTTGTCATCGGGTTTATCGGAACATTCCTTCACATCATCAATCGACGACAGCGCCGCCACCTCTTCATCGCCTCGCCACCAGGGTCAATCGGAGGGATCGTGTCGATGACAAGCCACTCCGGCTTCGGTCAGTTATTGGTGCCATATGATAGTGAGGAGAATATTGAGCGCAAGTTGAAAGGACTGCGGTTTCGGCTGGATAGGCGGACAGGTGCTATCGTGGCGGAGGATGATGACGTAGGAGAGTATGATGCTGATGAGGACGGTGTTGCGTTGTTGGGAATGTCGAAAGGGCATGCGCAGAATTCCTCGTTGTCGGTGTCACCACCTTCTCAAGGCATGGCCACAGGGTATCCACCGTGGAAAGGCTCCTCGCAGCCGTTAAGAACTCCTTACGACCCGCTATGAAGCATGATATTATTCGTTTTTCTCGGACCTTTTTCACAGACTTTTTTCTGCATATCTGCATATCCTTAGAGTTTCATAACAACACCACTAACCGTAATGACTTATTCAATCTTCTGGATTGATTATGCTTTAACTCACATGATGGTTTGGGAAAAAACCCTGTGCTCTATGATTATGTGGCGTCTTCTTAGGTATTCATTCCGACTAAGTATGGAAGCCAAGAGGGTACGGCGCCGAAAGGACCGCCAAAGTGTATTGCCAAGAGGTTCGATCGACCCATCTGCATCTTCTGAGAATCTGGCCACTTCTTCTATGTTTCAAAGAACACAGGATTATAGCATTCCGAGCCTCGAGCGGAGTTCAATCTACTAGCAGTCGTCAGCGGAGAGAAAAGTGATGAGGCTGGGAAGAATCCTTAGAAGTTAGCACCATCACCGAACATGATCGCAGATGATCGAGTGGTGGTTAGACGGCGCTTAGCGTGTTAAACCGACCGATGAATATTGAATGCCGTACTCTCAGAGCAGGCCCCTGTGACGCGGCCCCTCCCGTGCGCTTTAGCTGTAGTCGGCAACACATATCAGATTTCGATAATATCGTCCCGACCCGATGCCCTCTCTCTAGAGACACTTATAATGAAAGAGAGTCAAGCCTAGGAAACGCAGTGATGCTATTTTAAGAAGGACAATACAACGCGCCTAACGCACCAGAACCAAGAAGGCGGCATCGGTGCGTGCATCTCTTTGATTCAATACCTCCTATTCAAGGGACATCAGATTTTCATCAACTCGAACGGCACTCACAATTGTACAGCTTACTAGAATCATCCAATCAAATATTTGCTCGCATCTGCACCTACACCACCTTGGCTGTTCCTTTCCTTGCTGTCGCGGGAGTCCTTCCCGTAACTACCAACACCGTAGACGGGAGGTCGTGCAACACGGGATTCATTCAGTGTTGCAAGTCTGTGCAGGACTTAAGCCGTCCCTCTCATCTTCTGTCTAGAACAAGGAAGACACTCAAAAACAATCAGCACACGTCCTCTCCGATCCAGTCAGTCTTAGGTCTTCTTGGAATCCCCATCGGTGACATCACCGCTCAAGTCTACGTATTTTACGGAGAGAAGATGATGGCGATGCTATTACCGTGTTCATAACGGTGTCACCTGCAACCCTATCACACACATCGGTCTGCACCACCCAATGTGTGAATCAGCCCTTCTGCTGCATGGGAAATAACTTTGTGAGTGCATAGTATGCGTGTGAAGACGGCAATACTGATTCAAATCCTGAGCAGAAAATATTGTCATCTAATTGTAACCTCGGGAAGACACCGTTCAGGATCATAACAATGAGAACATTACTTGGCTGCTCGCTCTAGAACGATTCTTTTTTCTTCTAGTTAGCGTACACATTCTTCGTGGTTGCTGAGGATGGAAGAACATAGCAGTATGAGTCAATAATAAACAGTCTGGCCGAAATTCATTAACCTGATGAAATCTCAAACCCATGTGAAGTGCCACATACGCGTATTGATATTGATCCTTCAAGCGATAAATTTCGCTGTCAGTTGAGGATCAACAATGAACACTTGTTGTTCAGTATTCGAAAATAACACGAGTTGAATATACATCTAGGACATGCACGGTCATGAAACACCGCCGGGATCATCCTAGAGGCAAACAGCATGTACATGTGTGGCCTACACGAACTAAAAATAATTCACGAACTTTGATTGCCTGGAGGAAAAAACTAGATCATCACCCGTTATGTTTTGGTAGGAGGTAGGAATACTGCTTCTGGGTCAGGGTAAGTCTCAACAAACGGGGCTTGGGAGAACCCGATCTGGATGGGAACATTACATAGGTCATCACAAAGATCTGGAAAGAAGCGTAATCGAATGGAAGCACGGATATGATTCTGGTGTACTTCCCTGGACCAGGTCGAATGATTCCACAAAGCAACTTGCAAGATCATAATTCCCAAGCCAAAAATATTATCCTGTTCGGCGGTTGAAGCGAGGCTAAAGGCTATAAAAGATAGGTAATTGAAACATCTATCTCCCCAAGTCGATATCCTTCAGCTTACTCAATCAATAATCACCATGTTCGCCCGCCTCTACACTCTCTTCGTCGCTCTTTTCTTCGCAATCCCCCTCCTTGCGTCCGCCTCGGCTCTCCCCCGCGGTGGTGGTAACGCTTGTACCACTGGAGAGGTTCAATGCTGTGATTCTGTGCAGAATGTAAGCGTGCTGTGTATGTTTTCGGTCTCGCAAATGTTGACGATTATAAAGAGCGGGTCTAACGGCCTCGCTACGACCCTTTTGGGACTCCTCGGTGTCGTCGTCGGCAGCGTTGGTGTGGATGTGTAAGTGATGTTGAACGCCGCGGCTATGATGTCGTTGTTAACTTGGTCGACAGTGGAATTACTTGCTCTCCCCTCAGCGTTATCGGCGTTGGAGGAAACAGCTGCTCTGCCCAGACCGTTTGCTGCGCCAACAACAGCTTTGTAAGTCGCATGATTGTACATTATCACTCACCGACAGCTGACGTGCAATTTGAAGAACGGTGTCATCGCCGTTGGCTGCACTCCCCTTAACGTGGGACTCTAAAGAGGTGATGAGGCGTCACAGTCTTTCATGGTTGTATCATTGAGGGGCGACAACATCAGGACAGATTTAGGCAAAATATCCGGACATTCATCTTATACCTCTTCCATATAGGCTCTGGCTGCATCGTTCATAATAAATATACCGCGCGGTTCTTTCTTCCTAACATTGTGTGAGTGCCTCGGAGCTAGTAAGTGTTAACATTAAATAAATCAGCGCCTGGAGCATTGGCCTTCGCCGTGAACCGCGCGCTACCTGTGAAGATGAGGGGCAAAGTCTTCACTCATGCTCCCAGCGTGTAAGGCTGCGAATCCGCAGAGCAGCATTTCCAAGGCTGGTAATGTCTCCCTCTGCGGTACTCCTGCTGTGTCGCAGAAGTCTTCGAATTTTCTCCAGCCTCCCTCATATCTGCCTGTTGGCAGGGATGGGGCCTATTCAGAGGACCACGCGATTCTTACGCGTACCGTAGGCTCGTGACCGTTTTTGAATATAATATTCGCCCAAAATTTTCTAACGAACTGACACATGACCACGGGTCAGCTCAACTCGCCACAGTGGTTCGCCACCATCTCTCTCCCACTCTCCCACCACGGTCCACTCACCACTACCATCACCGACGACGACGACGACGGACATCTCTTGAGCCTCTCTCGACTGTCCTCCTCCATCATGCCGCCCCAATGCCACCGCTAGCCACTGACTTCGCGATGTACGGGGGCGACATATCATGAGACTAGCAGCGACTGAGCACTGTGACCACCACCTGGATTGACGACGCCGGCCATTGTCGGTGCGTCTCATCATTGGTGCTGTTGGCCCGGGACCTGGATGAGCCAAGGTTTGTTTGGAGGAGAGTATAGCTGTATGTACACTTATTAGTCAGTAGTCTTTGAATAAATGCAGATTTTTTTACTGCTTTTCGACTTTCAATTTCCCTGTAAGCAATATGTGTGAGGACTTGGTAAATTAAATTGAATTCTCTTCAAAGTCCGGGAAGACCACGCGACAGACAGCACTTGCGAGCTAGTTCATTTTGTTATTTTCATTTTCAGGTGTCACTTCGCATCAAGGAAGCTCTGTTTCATCTCTTCTGCAGTCTGAGGACGACTTCGACGTCCACGTCTACCTTTCCCTCGGCGGCCTGTACCCTGCCCTGAAGAAATGTTAACACTGTCAGACCTGGCTGGCATCATTGGGCCACTGGTTGATTTGGGGCTATGGATGTGACATGTAGGAAGGCATGCGGAGGGTTCGGTGCGGTTTTTTGTCGTTTTGGTCTCGCTACTAGCCTTTTCAGGTTCCTGCGCCGTACGCTTCCGAGGCATGTGTCGGCATCCTACGGGACCTGGCGACAACGATGCGTGAGAGCCTGGGTACCGACATTGGTGTCCGTCATGCTCCAGTTAATGTGTCTATTGATATTCCCATACTCATGCAAAGTCTGACGGAGTTTGAAGTTTACAAGATCCAAGGTCGTCAATTTGAGCCTGTGGATGGAACTAATGTGATCACGGCTGGTATTCATGCCCTTTCCAGCAGCTCGGACAACTCTCTCGATGAATACAATGAGCCGTTCTTGCAGCTCCAAGTTCGTCGCCGTCTGCAGCCTATCCTTGGTGAGAGAATTGCGACAGGCTCTGTGTCTGTTTCAGAGAGCAGAACTGCAACGGTTGAGCCTACGGAGCATCTATAAGGGGATACGATTGATGGCCCTGCTGTAGGTGATGAAAGCGACACATTTATGGAGCTGGCCCATGCCTTAGAGGACGATGATCCTACCCTGCTACGACTCTCTGCTGAAGATGTTGCATTAGACATGGATTTGGGTGATGGCCGCTTTGCTTTTGAGATGGACGACCAGGATGGCTTAGATGAGGAGAGGATCAATGGGCCCCAAGGAGTTGATCTTCGTGTCAAGCATTACAACGATCGTACGGTCCCGGGTCATGTTACTTCCCAGAAAAAAATTATTTTTTGTGATGCTCAGATGCTTTAGATTGACAAATAAATGTGTTTTAGTTAGGTTTATTCGGGCATAATTTATGTGAATGTCTGACAATGCCGAGAGGGTCAGAATGCGGAAATTTCCAAGTCCCAACTCACATTTGGCAGGCTCAGCCAAAAATGGAATCGCCCCCAGCCGCTTCGCAAAAGTGAAATAGCGCAGCCACGTACGAAGCTGGCTAGTCACGAGCCTAACTACGTGCATCTGAGGAGTTCTGACCTTCGTGTCATCGGTACAGGTACTTTGGATGACACTGCCCTTGGTTGCCGGTGCCCATGCTTGCTCTATTGCTTTCTTCACCTCTTCTGGCATCTCTCATACCGCTTCTTTGGTGGATTCGTTTGGTTTTGGTAGCTAAGGCTTTGATTTCCTGTATGTGTTGGCTAATGCTCCAGCAGGTTTGGTCTTTGACTTGGGTCATAGCGGCATGGTGGGAGTAATGATTAAATGTTAGGACAATGGAATCTCAGTCAGACACATGTAATGATTTAGACAAGCCACTTGGGCTCTTCCTTTCCTTGCTGTCGCGAGCGCCCTTCTCGCAACTACCACCACCGTCGACGGAAGGTCGTGCAACACGGGATTCATTCAGTGTTGCAAGTCTGTGCAGGACTTAAGCCGTCCCTCTCATCTTCTGTCTAGAACAAGGAAGACACTCAAAAACAATCAGCACACGTCCTCTCCGATCCAGTCAGTCTTAGGTCTTCTTGGAATCCCCATCGGTGACATCACCGCTCAAGTCTACGTATTTTACGGAGAGAAGATGATGGCGATGCTATTACCGTGTTCATAACGGTGTTACCTGCAACCCTATCACACACATCGGTCTGCGTCACCCAGTGTGTGAATCAGCCCTTCTGCTGCATGGGAAATAACTTTTGTGAGTGCATAGTATGCGCCTGAAGACGACAGTACTAATCCAAATCTCGAGAAAACCGGACTCATTGCCCTTGGATGCACTCCCATCAATATTGGCATCTAATCGTAACCTCGGAAAGACGCCGTTCAGGATCGTAACAAGGAGAGACATTACTTGGCTGCTCGCTCTAGAATGATTCTTTTTTCTTCTGGTTAGCGTACACATTCTTTGTGGCTGTTGAGGATAGAAGAACGTAGTAGTATGAGTCAATAATGAACAGTCTGGCCGAAATTGATTGATGAAATGTCGAACCTGTGCGGAGTGCCACATATGCGTATTGATATTGATCCTTCAAGTGAAATATACATCTAGGACATGCACGGTCATGAAACACCGCCGGGATCATCCTAGAGGCAAACAGCATGTACATGTGTGGCCTACACGAACTAAAAATAATTCACGAACTTTGATTGCCTGGAGGAAAAAACTAGATCATCACCCGTTATGTTTTGGTAGGAGGTAGGAATACTGCTTCTGGGTCAGGGTAAGTCTCAACAAACGGGGCTTGGGAGAACCCGGTCTAGATGGGAACATTACATAGGTCATCACAAAGATCTGGAAAGAAGCGTAATCGGATGGAAGCGCGGATGTGATTGTTGTGTACTTCCCTTGGACCAGGTTGAATGATTCCACAAAGCAGCCTGCAAGATCATAATTCCTAAGCCAAAAATATTATCCTGTTCGGTGGTTCGAGCGAGGCTGAAGGCTATAAAAGATAGGTAATTGAGACATCTATCTCCCCAAGTCGATATCCTTCAACTTACTCAATCAATAATCACCATGTTCGCCCGCCTCTACACTCTCTTCGTCGCTCTTTTCTTCGCAATCCCCCTCCTTGCGTCCGCCTCGGCTCTCCCCCGCGGTGGTGGTAACGCTTGTACCACTGGAGAGGTTCAATGCTGTGATTCTGTGCAGAATGTAAGCGTGCTGTGTATGTTTTCGGTCTCGCAAATGTTGACGATTATAAAGAGCGGGTCTAACGGCCGCCCTACGCACCCTTTTGGGACTCCTCGGTGTCGTCGTCGGCAGCGTTGGTGTGGATGTGTAAGTGATGTTGAACGCCGCGGCTATGATGTCGTTGTTAACTTGGTCGACAGTGGAATTACTTGCTCTCCCCTCAGCGTTATCGGCGTTGGAGGAAACAGCTGCTCTGCCCAGACCGTTTGCTGCGCCAACAACAGCTTTGTAAGTCGCATGATTGTACATTATCACTCGCCGACAGCTGACGTGCAATTTGAAGAACGGCGTCGTCGCTATTGGTTGCACTCCCATTAACGTGGGACTCTAAAGAGGTGATGAGGCGTCACAGTCTTTCATGGTTGTATCATTGAGGGGCGACAACATCAGGACAGATTTAGGCAAAATATCCGGACATTCATCTTATACCTCTTCCATATAGGCTCTGGCTGCATCGTTCATAATAAATATACCGCGCGGTTCTTTCTCCCTAACGTTGTGCAAGCGACCCGGAGCTAGCAAGTGTCAGCCTTAAATAAATCAGAGCCTGGAGCATTGGCCCTTACCGCGAACCGGGCACTGTGTGCGCAGATGAGGGGGTGAAAGTGCATGACCAGGAAGTTGCTCAGTGTGCTTCCAGTAATTCACAAAAAATGGAAGATTATTGGCCTCGTTACCACCCGCATACCCCGAACTTGTCCGCCGTCGTTCCAACCTCTGAGTTTCAGGACGCGAACAAATCTAGACGTCCCAATATTGATGCGTATTTGGAAAACAGG
The DNA here is from genome assembly GCA_030407005.1 of Desarmillaria ectypa. NCBI lineage: Eukaryota > Fungi > Basidiomycota > Agaricomycetes > Agaricales > Physalacriaceae > Desarmillaria > Desarmillaria ectypa. The sequence goes on from JAUDYN010000010.1 coordinate 1,020,831, forward strand.
TGATCGAAGCTGTTCTGGTGCTGCCCGAGTTTCGGAGTCCCTTCGAAAAACCGTCAGTCAGAACCAGGTCTTGCACGCGGTTTTTGTTTTTGGGGATATTCGTAGAAAAACCCTTTTTCCAATGGGCAGATATATAACCGTTTATGGACAGTTGCAGCGAGTCTAAAGATATAAAAGCCAGTCAGTAAACCCTTTTTCTTCACCGACACAATAATCCTCTTCCTCTCACCTCTTCTACCCGATACTCCTCTCAGATAACCATGTTGTTCCCCCGTGTCGTCCCTGCCTTCCTCTTGGCCCTGCCTCTCCTTGCATCCGCCGGTGAAACTGGTTGCTCTACTGGAACAGTCCAGTGCTGCCAACAAGTCGAGAGCGTAAGTGCTTCCGCTGTCTGCTGCGTCCTCGGAGATACTCACCTTGGTCATTACCACCAGGCCGACTCTAACATTGTCTCGACCCTCTCTGGCCTTCTTGGTATCGCTCTCGGAGCTCTCGGTCTCGACGTGTGAGTAGCATCCTCTGAGAGTCGGGCAGTATCCTTGCTTACAGGAAACCGCAGTGGTATCACCTGCTCCCCCATCAGCGTCATCGGCGTTGGAGGCAACAGTTGTTCTGCTCAGACCGTCTGTTGCTCGGGCAATACCTTCGTAAGTTGACGTAATGTGATTTACCTTCAAGTCCTGACTTGGTTTGCCAGAACGGTCTCATCGCTCTTGGTTGCACTCCCATCAATATCGGTCTCTAGAGATTGGAGGATTTTATAGTTGTATCATTGGGATATGGACGAAAACACATACCGACACATGATCTTAGTTCTCTACTCTTGATATTGGGTTCCTGTGTAATTTCCTAATGCATCAACGGACAATTTTCTTGGATAAAAATGACATCCTTGTGAGCATGCGAGTTCTCTGCAACCTTGAAACAAGAAGCTATGCTTGAGCGTGGCTTGAGCGTGGTTTGAGCTCAAATTTTGAACCGACATGCGCCATACATGGCAAGTTCCAAACATTTTGTCTGTGTCATGAACTTGAGGCATTTGATGTGCTTCGCGCCGCTTGTTCGCGTAGCATAGATACAGGCACCAGAACTCTAGAAACGACGGCTAATAAGTATCTAACGATTATCACCGACATGGATCGACGTACTGTGACGCACGTCTATAGGCCGATCAGTGGTCGTGCATACTATTCAGAGTCAACATCTGTAAGGTAGCGGAGGAATTACAAAAGAGCGGCGTGCCTCAAAGAAACGTGCGACGTTCGTCAAAGTCAATAGCAAACATACACTGAGCCCTCTAAGCGTGTCAGTACGGAGTAGGCTCCCGCTCTCCGCTCTCCGCTCTCCGGCTTTCGGTGAATCTTCAGCCGCACGCCTTAAGCACATGCCAGAGTTCGCCTAATGTGAACCTTCAAAAAAGGGGTTCTGGTAACGTTAATCACTGGTTGTCAATGATCCGAGGTAAATTAAAATGCTTAACATTCCGCAAGTCGTATTTTTCCCGTTCACACGACCCATGTGATAAGCCAAAAAAGTCACAAAGAAATACAATTGTCCATGATATTTTCATGGACATAACATATCGGAACCGAAAGTGAACGTTGAACCCTGAATACAGAAAAACATGTAATGAAGTCAGCCCCAAGCCTGACCGTGGGAAAAATAGGATCCCACGGATCGTCGCGTCATTCCACCCGCTTGTCACCGCCTTCCAATTGTGTTTGTGTGCGAGAACTGTGTCTTCTTTGCGTTCCACAGATGGATTGCTCCCAATGAATCTTTGATTTGACAATACAAAACCCCTACCCGGCATGCTGTTCAGAACTTCCAGAAATTTTCGTTCTTCGGTTCTCTGACATCATCTTGTGGGCATCATTCCAATATGCCCTGACTCACGCCGGACTTGCTGAACCGCCTATTTGCCCCTAAATTACCATCCGAAGCAGCGGGTGTGATGCTTCACGCGTCGAACTAATGTGTTGCCGTTCTGTCCACCTGGTCATGGTTGCTTAGCTTTGGAGTAACTGCCGGGCAAGACGCGATGCTTCACTTAAAAGGTTGTTCAAAGATGTCTTCAGCTATCGATCTTTTGACGACTCTTCAACCATGCTTGCTCGCACATTCACTTCTATTATTTTCGCGTTCGCTGTCTTCGCGACTTTTGCGACTGCCGGTTGCACGCCGACGACGACGACGAAGGTCGTAACCTCTACGGTATCGACTACTGTACGAGCACGATGTCTCTAATCAGTTATCGGTCCTTGATTTTCCGTTGAACAGGCTACTATCACCGCTACGCCGATCCCTGCCTCCCAGTGCAGTACCGCGAATATGCAATGCTGTGATGCGCTTGAGCGGGTACATGAATTCGAGACTGCTACTATGAACCTGAATGTTTCTTATTGAATGTTTTAGGCGGATTCTACTCCCGTGGGTGTCATCCTAGGGCTCATAGGCGTTGTTCTTCAGGACCTTGAGGCTCTTGTGTACGTTCCAGATCTTTAGCCTATCGACCGTGCTTCTTAATACTGAATTCTCGCTCTACAGCGGCATCACTTGCTCCCCTATCAGTATCATCGGAATTGGTATGTCTCGCTTTCCATATCCCACACATTGGCAAAACTTATCGATATGCTTTACAGGCCAGGGAACGAAATGCGCCAATCAGGCTGTTTGCTGTCAGAACAACACCTTCGTATGTGATCTACCGTGTCTAGTGGAGGAAATACTCACTTCTCAACAGAATGGACTCATTGCCATTGGCTGCGTGCCCATCATCATCCAGCTTTAATTCAGCCCCTACAGGCCAGATTGTTAGGAATCTTATCTCTTTAGTTTGTACTCTTGGAACATGTGTTTTCATCACTGTGTGGCTCTTTGAATTCATCTGCGGTCACAAATTCCAATCTCGTCGGTGGCGTGAGGTTCAGAAGACACTCACTCATGGTTCTGAACAGGTAATCGTATATTCCCAATGTAGATTTCCCGCTAAAGAGCGACGTGCGGAAGATGCTTCACTGAGTTCAGGTTCCGCATGGACAAGTTCCAGGTATAGCACGGTGTGCATGCAGTGGGAACTTTGAGGTACAAAAGAGAAGAAGGAAGAAAGGGTAAGATGTGGAGGACACGGTACTGAATATGCTTATCCTTGAATAGCGGGCAGACTCCTCGCGGTGGTGGAGCTTACAGAATGGTTGCCATAGACCGGGAAAATGCGGAAACCATTCATTCAGCGATACAGCAAGCGAAAATATGTAGGTTGAGTACTACTGCAATATGGGCGTTCGAGATGAAGTCACCGCTGTAGAAGGGGATGAACGGACTCGTTGAATTGTTAGCAAGGCTATACGACTCTAATATAGTGGGGTCGTTAAGATAAAATCTTAGTCTTATAGGTGGAGAGTACTTCGATTATACATGGGGGGACTATGCGTCATGTATGGCATCGAGTCAACAGATGGGCTATCATTATGAGCCTTTCAATCTCAAGTCCTGTCAGTGAGTCAACGTACGTAGGGAGAGATTTTTTTTTTGTTGTCTGTAGCTTTCAAAAAAAATGCCAAAATAACAAGAGCAGACATATAATCACGACAAAGACTCGTTAAGGAACGGCCCCCGTCTGAATCTAGGGCTTGAAGCTGGACCCAACATAAAGGCGAAGACGCGTTTGAAGAGTACACGTGACGGTGGAACGGCCGAGCCAATTTCGGAGTATGAACTGAGTTTTAATTCCCAAATTTCGTGGTCGGTTGGGCGTCCTCCACTGCCCCCTCCTGTCCACCCATCCTCGTCCTTATCCACGATAATCCTTCATGTAGGTTCCTTCTCCTTGATTTGATAAGGCCTTGCGCATTTATCGTGCGCCTTTGAGCTATTGCTTCTACCATCTACGCGGTTTTTAATCGCGTGTTGGTATCGTATCATTTTTAAACACCCACCTTTAACTCCCGTGGTCTGACCTTTATCTTCCAGCATGCGTGAAATTGTCCACCTTCAAACTGGCCAGGTATTATCCTTTTAGATTGTCCAATTACTCCGATGCTGATGGTCACGGTGAATCCGTTAGTGCGGTAACCAAATCGGTTCGTACTGCAATCCGGCGTTGCTCTTTCAGCTGACGGATTATCTCGTGTTTAGGTGCCAAGTTTTGGGAGGTTGTGTCTGATGAGCACGGTATCGAGCGCGATGGTCTCTACAAGGGCACCAACGACCTCCAGCTCGAGCGTATCTCTGTCTACTACAATGAGATCGGGGCCAACAAGTACGTTCCTCGTGCCGTCCTTGTGGATCTAGAGCCCGGAACTATGGACTCTGTCCGCTCTGGACCTCTTGGTGGACTTTTCCGCCCCGATAACTTTGTCTTTGGGCAGAGTGGTGCTGGTAACAACTGGGCGAAAGGGCGTAAGTCTCTATTTACTCTGTTTCCTCCATATTCTGGAGCTGTTCATGTTTTCGTCTCTTTTCAATGCCCCTTTCTTCTCCCCCCCCTGTCACTTACTCACATTTGATTTATTTTTTTTTGGCTCTAGACTACACCGAGGGTGCTGAACTTGTTGACTCTGTTCTTGATGTCGTACGTAAGGAGGCGGAGGGAACCGACTGCCTACAAGGTCAGCATGATGACACTCACTCGATCTTATTCTCATGTCGTTATAGGTTTCCAAATTACGCACTCCCTTGGTGGTGGAACCGGTGCTGGTATGGGTACTCTTTTGATCTCGAAGATCAGGGAAGAGTATCCAGACAGAATGATGTGCACGTACTCTGTTGTGCCCAGTCCTAAGGTCTCGGACACTGTCGTCGAGGTACGCTATTTTAAATCACATTGTACACGTAATGACACCCGAGCCCTAGCCCTACAATGCCACTCTCTCAGTACATCAGCTCGTTGAGAACTCTGATGAAACGTTCTGTATCGATAATGAAGCTTTGTATGATATCTGCTTCCGGACGCTGAAGCTCTCTACACCCACCTACGGCGATTTGAACCACCTCGTCTCCATCGTCATGTCAGGCATAACTACCTGTCTGCGATTCCCTGGCCAGCTAAACTCTGATTTGAGGAAGTTGGCTGTAAATATGGGTGCGACCACCTTTCAACTGTGATTTGCTGACGCTAACTAACTGTATATCAACTAGTTCCTTTCCCTCGTCTTCACTTCTTCATGACCGGTTTCGCACCTTTGACTGCTCGCGGAAGCCAGCAATACCGCGCCGTGACAGTTCCTGAGCTCACGCAACAGATGTTCGATGCGAAGAACATGATGGCGGCCTCAGACCCTAGGCACGGTCGTTACCTCACTGTGAGACCAATCGATGCAGTGATGATTTTCTAGGCTCATGGACGTTTTTTTTAATAACAGGTGGCTGCCGTCTTCCGTGGCAAGGTGTCGATGAAGGAGGTCGAAGAGCAGATGCAGAACGTCCAGAATAAGAACTCCGCATACTTCGTCGAGTGGATTCCCAACAACGTTCTTACCGCTCAATGTGACATTGCACCAAGAGGTCTCAAGATGGCTGTCACATTTTTGGGCAACTCTACCGCAATCCAGGAGCTATTCAAGCGTGTGAGCGACCAGTTCACGGCCATGTTCAAGCGAAAGGCCTTCTTGCATTGGTACACTCAGGAGGGTATGGATGAAATGGAGGTCAGTATCCGGTATCTTATGGCCCTACAAGTACTGACGCTTCCCGTGTTGTGTAGTTCACAGAAGCTGAATCAAACATGCAAGATTTGGTTGCTGAGTACCAGCAATACCAGGATGCTACGTGAGTGCTTCTGTGATCCTTCCTGTTGTCAGTACTGATGATGGTGTCAGTGTGGAAGAAGACGGCGAGTATGAGGAAGAGCTTCCTGTTGAAGAAGAGTAAATGGACGGGCCTTTTATGCATGATCGTTACTCCTCAAAACAGGCATATACCTCTTGTGTCCCTTCTGTTCTCTTTGCTTTCCTACTTTCCAGGTTACCCTATTACATTAGCACGCCTTTGATCGTCTTTGCTACGCTTTTTTCGCTTACTTCTAGTGGAATCATGACTTTGAATGAATATTTTCGGTCGACCGGACTGAGTCGGGTGTCGGGACTGAGTGAGAACAATTTCATCAAAGTATTTCGGTTCGTTGTTGCTATACACCCCGCTCCAGTTGTGCTAGTTTTGATTGCGCTGTCACAGGGTTCCATCACACCCCTCAATCAAGCCTTTGCTAGCCTGCGAACATGCAAGCGAACCAAAGATGATTCCATGTCAAGGAAGGAATTCGTAGGTTATATGACGTCGATGATTTGCTGCCTGCATTGTCATCCTCCGCCTCCGATACTAATCTGTGGTGGACAGATGTCCGCAATTTTCCGTTCTGATATTGGGGACCGTCGTTCGTCTGAATCGTTATCGCACGCATGAACGAATCCTTCGTCTAATCAAAATAATTACGGCATGCCCGGCTGCGTGAAGGAGAAAACCTTTAAGCCCCGGGACCGTGACTGCATCACAGATTAAAGGGTGAGATATCTCCGTTCGTCTTCACAATGAAGGTATTATTCAATTACATTTTGGCATGTTTTTTTGGTCCGACACAGGAACCTTGATACCGTACGTCTCGGCGACAAGAGTTTCCTGGCGTATGTTCTCGTACAACTCAAGTAGTGCGTCATGCTCCGCTCTATGTAATGATGATGATGATGATGTCCCGTTTTACCAAGCCTTACGACAGTGGCGCTGGTTTTATCCCTTCACGTACCTTTTTCTAGTTTTTTTGTCAGGCATTTTAGTCAAAGCATGTGCATTTGGAGTATAAAACTCTGGCGAAAGGACAGGTTTCTTTAGTGATCTACTGCTCGTTGCTTTCGGTGTTCGCTAAAAAGCCATGTTCCTTCATCGCATCCTTGCTACCCTCTTCTACGTCTTCACGACGTTAACTCTGCTTGCTGCCGCCACGCCCTTGGGTTCCAACCCAACTCCGACGTGAGTCGAGCGGCGCACGTCGGGAGGTATAATGCTGACCTTCTTTCCCCTCGCCCAGCATCCAGACAGTGACCACCACCGTCACCGTCTCCGGGGTACGTGCTTTTCAGTTCCCGGAGCGGCTATCCTTAATACTGACGTGATTCTATGCTAGGCTACTACCACTGTTACCGAGCCTGCCAGCTCTTGCAGCTCTGGTAATCTCCAGTGCTGCAATAGTGTCCAATCAGTGAGTTTTATGCATATGTTCTTCTGCGATTGCCGTACTAAAAGTACGGAATACTTAGGGCAACAGCAACGCTGTAAGCGTGCTTCTAGGTCTTCTTGGCGTCGTTCTCAGCGACGTGACTGCCTTGGTGTACGCCCGCTATTCTAATCCATATCTGATATGTTTTCATGAGGATCTATTGTAGTGGTATCACTTGCACCCCCATCACCATTGTCGGTGTCGGTGGTACTGGCTGCAACCAGCAGTCGGTCTGCTGCCAGAACAACACCTTCGTAAGTGTCCAAGTACCTTGGGTGTCAGCGGCACGTTGTGCTAACGAATGTTTTTTTTAGAACGGCATCATTGCCATTGGCTGTGTACCCATCAACATTTACCTCTAAGTCTGAGCTACCTGTGATACCTCCTGAATCTGAGGCTGAGAAGAATTTTCCGTGATGATATTCGCTTCAGTAGTTTAAGTTGGTTCTCAACCCGAGTAATTAAATGCCGAATTTATTCTAAACTCCGACAACCCGGCCGTTTAGTTGCGAGCGTCAGCGAGCATATATTGACAGTGAGGCCGGCCCAAATTCGTCTGCCAAGCATGAACAAACACACACGGGGCAGATTCCCGCCTCCTCCAAAATCGTCTTTTTTTGCTCGTACTTCCTTCATGTTGGGATTTTCAACTTTAAGCATGGGCCGGAAGATTCCCGAACCTTCGGTACCATTAATTTGGCATGATACTAGGATATAATTAGGTACTTTAGTAGAACATTCTAGATACATTCTGTAGTATTTAAGGAGCTCGTCTCGAGCTCTAGTAGCTAACAATTTAGTATTTTCTACTCAGCAAGCCTTCCACTGCAATAGTTACAACACTTCAGTTCTTCATGGATTTCTTATTCGTGCGTTCGACGGTGTGTGGGTATGTCTGCTTGTATTTCGCGTTTTACTGGGTATTGTTGGTCTGTCGTTGGGCTATCAATTTTGTTCCCATTACACCTATTTGCAATCATTTTGAACACAACGGCAAGTCATTATGTCGCACACATCTACCTCTTCGCTTGTCGTGGGCCGTTACTGTTCACAAGTCGCAAAGCCTTACATTGGACCGAGCGCACAAGTACAGCATGCATAGAAAGCACGGCATACGTTTGGTGATGGTGACGCAATGTCCGCCATCATTCGCGCCATTTCTGCTTATTTCATAGCTTCTCTTTTCTTACCCACACGACCACAATCGACTCATAGACTTCATCGATTATAGATTATCTTTGAGTCATGGCCGTCGGTGTTCAAGATGAAAGTGCTCCCCTTCTTCCCGGCAAGACAATTTCGTATGGTTGGCGCTCTCTGGACAGACTAGAGAAGGTGTACAAGAGGAATACTGGTTTCCTTCTCATTGCTGCTGCCCAACTTGGCTTCTCCGCCTCCGATGTTTGCGTACAAGAATTAAACAGGCTTGATCACCCAATCCCCACACTCCAGGTTGGCTTACCTTTGTTAAATTTATAGCCATTTCATTGTTTCATTGACCTACTCTTATGTATGCAGCTGATCGTTGTTCGTATGGTATGCTCACCTGTCTGATCACGTCTCGCAGCCTCATGACTTTGGAAGGCCATAACTTACGTGTGCTGCCTGATAACCATGCTATGGGCAGGGATTCATGAGCCGTTTGGAGGGCCAGAAGGCACCCGTACCCTGCTCGTATTCCGCGGAATCTGCGGGTTCGTTAGCTTCCTATCACCGTAGAACCCGCTGACCCCTTTCTCTCAGTTTTGTAGGTCTCTTCGGCGTGTATTACTCACTCAAATATCTATCTCTGTCGGAGGCCACTGTCCTCACATTCTTGACACCCTTTACAACGACCATATCAAGCGCGATTTTCCTTGGGGAGACGGTGACCGCAGGATACTTGGTGGCAGGCTGTAAGTTCGACTTTCATTCCAGAGTTGAGATCTGTTCAGAGCTGCACGTAATAGCGTTCTGCATCTTTGGTGTCATTTGCATCGCGCAACCTGACTTTCTTTTCGGAAATTTACCTCCTGAAGGATCTGTAGATCCCAGGCTTCGTTTACTCTCAGTTGTGTGCGTCCAGTGTTGGTAACGTCTTCAAAGCGCTAATGTAGATACGATACATGCACAGCGCCGGCTTAATAGGAGTTTCTGGGGGCACGGCTGCTTGTGAGCTCTTTCTCGTTTTTGATACTGTTATATATTTACTATGGTTCTCAAGTCACTATAATTCGTGCCTTGGGCTCTCGTGTACATGCACTTCACTTGCTGGCTTCATTTTCCCTTCAGTCGGTCGTCGCTGCAGGAGTTGGGTGGGCACCTCAATTTTTTCAAAGTTTCTTTTTCATGATGCGGCTCCGGGTATGAAGAATGATCGTACTTGGAACGCCGGTTGTAATTCCGACACAATGGAAAAGGGGCGCCGCACTTTTTGCGATTATCGGCTTTTCTGGATTTGTTGCACAGGTATTTCTCTTACCTTATTCTGCAACAGGCTCATCCATTCCCAAATGTAAAAGGCATTGCTCACGATGGGTCTTCAACGTGAGACGGCCGCCAGGGCGACAACTGCTGTTTATACACGGGTCGGCGCATTTCGTCCGATTAAGTATGGCGGGATCCTGATCGTTTTAGATCATTTTTGCTGTCATCTTTGAATGTATCTTCTTCGAGTTTACTCCCAACTCGTGGTCAGCCACCGGAATTGCGATCATCGTAACGGCTGCGATATACGTTGCGGTTCGTGTCGGCCGGATTGAAAATGCGTGTTACTAACTATAATGTTTGGCAGTTGTCGAAGCACAAGGATGCAAAGGAGCCTATTATAGATGAAGCAGAGTCTGTAGAGGCGCGTAGCGTGTAGAAGATAATCCGTGCTGACGGTTCAATGTTGAAGAACAACAGCGTTTTAGTAATAGCGTGAGTATACTTACAGTCATATGTACCTCTAATCCAGAGGATTCAGCGGCAATATCAGGGCCTCATTTGTACCATCGACCTTCGGTGCCTTTATATTTCTAGATCTTTGCCTGCCTAATGGCGAAGACTTCCGACTCATCCGGTAACACAGTGTCGATTTTCTATATCATCTGCGCTTTCTCTCCCATGCTCCTCTCGTCTCTGCTACCTCGACACCCACCAATCCGTAACCCTAGTCCCTTCTGGCCATGATTGTTGGTGCTCAGCATGAAAGTACTCCCCTAATTTCCACCAAGAAAGGCTTAGATGGCTGGCGTTTCTCTTTGCATCAAACATACAAAAGGAACATCGGTCTCCTTCTTATCACTGCATCACAGTTAGCTTTTTCTATGAGCAATGCCTCCGTCAAGGAGATGAACAGGCTGGAAAACCCAGTATCCACGCTTGAGGTGAGCATGATGTACTTCATCTTTTCACCACATTGAATGGCTGCTATGCAGTTGGTTGGCGCGCATATGGTGTGTACGTTTTGCTGGCCTCATTCCAGTTTTACTTATGAGTTTGACGACCAAGTTCGTCACTTACCTAGGCTGCATACTCGTCATGTTAAGGGTAGGAGTTCCCGAGCCTTTCAGAGGACCAGAAGGTGCTCGTAAATTGCTCGTCGTCCGCGGGCTATGCGGGTACAATGGCTTCCCTTTTATCACCGATTAAGCAGTGTTCTCATTCCTTTTCCCGCACAGCTTCGTCGGTGTCTGCGGTGTTTATTACGCTTTGAAACATTTGTCACTATCGGAAGCTATCGTTCTGTCATTCCTGGCGCCTTTTGCAACAGCTATCTCCGGTTCGATATTTCTAGGGGAAACCCTGTCTGTGGGGCATATCCTAGCTGGCTGTATGTTTCCGAGTCGGAAGCGCGTCTTGAACCCCTTACTGACGACTGTGCAGTACTCAACATTTTTGGTGTCATTTGTATCGCACAACCGGTATCTCTGTTTGGACAGTCACCAGATGAGGTGGCCGAAGATCCGGAGTTTCGTTTATTGGCAGTAGGGTGTGTGGATTGTTGCTTTACGGTTGCCTGGACCTGAGTCAGTTGATAGCATGTCTTTACTAGGCGTTATGGGGAGTACAGGCGCTTGTAAGTCATCCTCTGTATACTTACAGTCGCCCTGTGCTTATACGATGCTCGAAGTCACCGCAATACGTGCCATCGGCTTTCGTGCACACGCGCTCCACTCTTTAGCTTCGTATTCACTACAGTGTGTCATAGCCTCCAGCATAGGGTAAGAGTTCTAGGCCATTGCTCTTTCCACACTCTCATGGCAGGCAGAATGGTCGTAACTGGCACTCCGGTCGTAATCCCGACACTGCCGAAGTGGGGTGTACTGTTTGCGATTCTCGTCTCAACTAGCTTTGTCGGGCAGGTATGTCACGCCACTTTTGTACATTCTCAAGCGGGCTTGATCATCTTTTTTTATTGCAAGGTGCTGCTTACGATGGGCCTTCAGCGTGAAACAGCAGGGAGGGGAACGACAGCTCTATATACTCAAGTCAGTAAATATTACCCGTCTTATCTGAAATAAGGTTCTAAACCCACTAGATTGTATTCGCCACAATCATCGAACGCATTTTCTTCGACTATACTCCCAACACGTGGTCAGCCATTGGGATCGCAGTTATTATGTCGGCGGCAATCTATGTTGCGGTCTGTCTTTATCAGATTTTCGGGCTTCCTCACTCATGACCTGGTGGCAGATGTCGAAGCGTCAAGAGAGTCCTAAAGACGAACTTATAATTCACAATGCTCAGAGGGCATCAATATCAGGGACTCGATAACAATATAACTCGACATTATCTGAAAGCACTAATGACATTGTCATATCGAATTCTTAGTACACGGACATTGTAACGTTAAAGTAGAAGTATAGAGCAAGAGCAAATGCTCATGTTATATTCTCGCCGATTTCTCGGCTAAATGGGATGATGTTCACTCTGAAGCCGTTATATGTTCTTTCAAGTCGTCGTGGTGGGAAGAAGAATCGTGGGATAACGGAGAAAGCGTAGTCTTTTTGCTGAACGGTGTGATTGAAGTCTCAAAGAGTGTCGATATTTCTTCCAAAGAACGACCCTGGTGCCAAGCCGTCAGTTGTACACAAAATTCTGATTCGAATAGAACATACTTTTGTTTCATGGAAGGTGAAAAACACTTGAATGAATGAAGCGATGCAGAAAACACCGAACACGATGTACGTTCTGGCGATTATATTTATTTTCTGCAATTTAGTGACCATGACATGAACTCACCTCCACTGAATGTTTTTGAAAGCCGGAGGGACGAAGAAGGACAGAGCAAAATTCATGATCCAGTTGGTCGCTAAAGTACTACGATTAGAAGGCCCGCGAGAAAGGTCTAGTAGGAGAGAAGCACAGACCCGTTGCCAGACCAGACCCTTGTGCTCGTACAGGGCGGGGGAAAATCTCCGAAACGTATATCCAAGAGACTGGTCCCTATTAGAGAGATAAAAACACAACAGAACACTGAATCAGAAGATAAAAGCACCCATGTAATCGCAAAAGAAGCCACGAATAGGTAGCTGCATGCAATGACGCCCTTGGACGCGGGTCCGGAGACGGACCATCGGACATTCGAGTTGCCCTCAACACTGTCAACGTAGTGGCCATAGTTGGCGAGTAAGCCAGCTGTTGCAAAAAGGAATGTCGCCATGAGGGCAGAGCCGACGAGGAGAGTCGGCCGACGACCCCATTTATCAACCCATATGAGAGCTGGGATCGTCATAGCGAAATTGATCACATATTGCTACCCAATAAGATAAGGAAGGTGTACGTTAATGGCGGGGAGGACTTACGATTGACGAGGATATCAAATTTGTATTTCCCGTAAGACCGGCCATTTGGAAGACATAAACGACATAGTACTGGTCAAGGAGTGAGAATGGGCGAGATGAACAAGTAAGAAGTATACCATCATGACGTTTACGCCACACAGCTGGCTGTAAGAACGAAACCAAAGTAAGTCAACAGCAACGTGGGATGCGATTGGACCTCCCTCCAGAGTTGACAAGCCATGCCGGCAATAGTTCGGGACAGGAGTCTTTTCTTGAACAAGTCAGCATATCCAATCTCGGCCGACTCCTTCTCAATACGGAGAGCTTCGCGGATCTCATCTATTTGAAGCTGTACCTCGGTTGAGTCAATAGGCTGATTGTGAATCTTGGCGATGACTTGTTCTGCTTCTTCCATGCGACCATGGGCCGCGAGCCAGCGACACGATTCGGGACATAAGGGCATGAGAAGACCAAGAAGAGCACCAGGAACGATTTGTAGACCCCACGCTGGAACAAAAGTCAACACTTGTTTCACAAAGTTCAAGGTCGGTATCGCACCCAATCGAAAGGCCCCGACGCCATTTATGAAGCTGCAGCCGTAACTGACGTAGAACATCACTAATATCAAGAATATCAATACGTGAAACCTTGAGAGAGAAATATAAAGCAACGTACCAAGAATACCAATTGTTATCGCAATTTGCTGAGTGCCAACAAGGCGACCACGGATAGCCTTAAAAATGGTTCCAGATTGATGTACTATTTGTAGGAGTCAGAAATATTCTTACCCTGGGCGATTGTTCCGCAAGGTATACAGGGACTTGGCCTGACGTCCATCCAACACAGATACCCTTGATGAATCTCCCGATGATCAGCATACCAATGTTCTGAGCAGCGCAGCTGAGGATGCACCCGATAGTCCAGCATATCGTCGAAAGTATGATGGACTTCTTGCGCCCAAGATGATTAGATACGGGACCTGCGATGAGGGCACCGATAAAAGCACCCCCTGGCATAGCCGCCGTTATTCCGCCTTGGGTCGTGTCATTAGGATGGTTGAAGTAGTTCAGGTACGAATCGACGCCCAAAAATGCAGAAACGGATGATATATCTAGACAAGACAGATCAACGACGTGGCAGAGAATCCTCAGTCCGATGCCAAGTTACCTGTACCAAAAAGAAATCCACCCAGCGCACTAATGGCTGCGATGGCATACGGATTGTATATCTCAAGCATTTTGATACTGATAGCTGAGGCAACAATCGTAGAGCAGGACAGATCAGAAATAACAGACAGTAAAGGAAAATGCTTGGATATCTATATTGATGATCCTTTAAAAGAGTTTGGGTATCCGAGTGCCGTTCCCAAGACGTAAATGGGTACCCCAGAAGAAGCCCATCGTGGGGTATTGTGACGCCGGATGCTCTAGAGCTCTCAATGTCAGAAGGTTGAGGTTCTCTGTGAGAGAACGTTCCATCGATGTTCTCAGCCGCATGAAAGGTAGTTCTGAGAGTCCGAATCCGATCAAAGGAGCAACCTCGGTACAATGACGCGCGTACAGAGGCTGAAACCTGGGAGCGTACGAAGTTTGATTGGTTCTTTGCTCCACGGGCCACTGATTGACGTCGCAGCTAGCTAAGTAGGAGAACCAAGCTGTCTATTTCTCGATAAGAAACGGAGAGATCGTCAATCGATGTAGCGAGATAAGTATCTTGCAATGATTGAACAAAACGATATGACAGCGCACTGTATGGTAGTATTCCTGCGTCCGGTCTGATACTGCAGCAGATGGGTTCCAGGTACAGCTGTGCATCTGCTCACGAATATAATTCCCGAAAGGAAAGAAGACAGGTGTTATTCTCGTCAATACTAGAACGTTTGAGTCGTTATGCGTCATCAGCATTCCTCTAGACAAAGAAAAGGCATGGTCGTTACCAGGAAGAGGACATTGAATTGTAATGGCAATGCGCTTGGAGTCGAATCACATCCAACCTTTGTACCAACTGCGGCTCCAAAGGCAATATATCGGGTCCCAGAGGATGGCAGCTCTTGGCGTTACGGACACATAAGCCCTCGTACTGACGATTCCCAGCTCTGAGCACGATGGTCCCGCAGTAATATTAATTCGGTGGCATTGACTTATGACGCAATAATCCAGAATAATCTTCTTTGTACTAGCCATACCCAGGCGTCGGAAACCTAGCATGAGGTTGAACGTAACTCTGGGACGTGCCAGCTCCGAAAAGTTCCAGACAAATGTCAAGTGGACGTTCCATGGGACAAATAGCGCAGGTCCGACACGGTAAGACGACACGATGGGCCGGCCATATGTCAGACCGTAGTACGGCCCGAGTTTTATATCCGATTTCAATTTCAATTTGTATAATCTCATCTCATCTCATCATTAAATGTCACTGATACCTTCAAGCAGGCAACTGCACTGTGAAACTCAATCTTCACTACCCTCTAGTCAACTCCCATCTAGATTCTTTTCAGAGATACGGCTTTGGTGATTCTCATGTCACGACTATCTTGTTGTATACTACTAGATATACACGCCCGTCTTCCAGATGGGTTTCACCTAATCCGAATCCTTCAATCTGTCTCTCCCTCGCTCATCGCATCTGACCGGTTGACATGCATGGAGGATAATGCGCTCAGCCTCGTCCCATCTTTCTCCGCCATCAATCTCTGCAAGGAATGGGAAAAGGCTATCTAAATACCTCGCAACACATGCTGGCTGTCCAACCGATGTATCAGGCGAAGAAAATACGCGTAGCTTGTGTCGGAGAGCCTGAAGAGGCGGAAGCGCATCACTATCAGGAAACGCAATGGGCAAGGTAAGACACGTGAGCTGATGGCAGTGTGTTGCTAGCACCGGCAAAATCTCGTACGGGAGAGATGCCACCAACCGAGGGATACAGATGGTTTTGATGCCCGGCCAGGCTTCAGCGAGCTTCTTTTCCACCGTGTCCTGATCCAACGCGAGGTCACCAAAATAATGAAGCCTCTTGAGTAGTCTTAGCTTGTAAAGCGGTTCGAAGACAATTCGGGAAGATTCCCAGTACTCTTGACCAATCATCCAGTATGGATAGGTCAACGAGAGCTCATACAGACTCAAGTTGAATCGCTCGTAAAGTCCGAGATGGAAATCCATCATGGCTTCGCATACATAATGATAGCCCTGGTTGGAGGAGTTGTCGATGAAGGTGAATGATTCTAGGATATCTGGGGCGATGAGTCTTAGTATGCGACTCATGGATGCTACGGGTCCGGTGACATGCAGAATCTTTAGGGAGGAAAACCCGTCTCGGCCATCGTGAGGTAAGATGTGGGGGTCGAAAATGAATTGGAGATGCTCAAGGGACTTGGAGGAAGAGAGCTCCTCGAGGAAGGAGTACGTTACAGGATGAGACGTGATTTTTAGGCAACGGAGGCCTTTGCCGGTGAAGAAAGTAGCGGGACAAGCCCCGTCGATGCGGCTCGGAGTGGTATTATAACTGGTATGAGTTGTCAGTGGACAAGAGATGATAAACGTCTCTCGTTTGGCAACAGCGATCTGCACAGACGTCGCCACGGTCTCGTCATCGGGGTCGGGTTCCAAAGTGATTTCGACTTGTCGCAAATCAGGGCTCGAGAGTAGGAAGAGAATATGAGGTTCTGCAGCGAAGGATTGATCTACTTCCAAGCGCTTCAAGTTGGTGAACAGAGGATCTGGGAACCGGGCGATGAGACGTAGGTAGATGGATGGATGGTCTCTGGCACAAGAGGATGTGTTGACCGTCAGGGACCGAATGCGTTGGGCATACTTCTTGAACCGGTTCCATATTGGCTCTGGTACGTTTCTTGGGATCGTCTGCCAGCATTGACGTGCATTAGATATACACAAGATACTCAAAAATGGTGCTTACCCAAAGGCTTCCATTGTTTGGACCAGAATTTTCCACATTGAGGACACGCAATAATGGATTGAAGCCATAGATATGTTTCCAGAGACGGTCAAGAGCCGTCTCGGATACAGAAGTGCAGACTGTAGCCAACGAGACCAGGGGATTAACCGTGGCATTGTTGGGTAATGACTGGATACCGGTAGTACAAAGTTTGTCGCAGATAATGCTCAATAGATCTTCATTATAGAGGACCGCTTTCTCTAGGGAACGAGCATTGGAGTCCATGCTGGAAATACGAGTCTTTCAAAATGCATCGCCGGACTTATAAGCTAGGTACAAGCGCTTAACTTTAGCGCCATTAAAAACGAGGCAAAGTTAAACTGAAGCGAGGATCCGCGAAAGAAGAGATCGAGCGCTGGTAGTCGTTAGCGACGCATTCGCATAATGCTATCTAGCACTAGAAAATAATTACAGAACCGCTTATCGTGGAACAGTTGAAACTCAATACCTATCTTCATAAAACAGGAGTGACCGTGACCCTGTTTACATTTTCTGGGTGAACATCATTGGCGGTGGTCAATAAAAATAGGAAAGAAAACGTTGACTTCCCGATTTGGATTAGTCCTTGTCCCACCATGACTTCTTCTCGAAGATCAAGCTCTCCACGTTTTTGCATTTCGAACGAAATTGAGCGCTGCTTTTGTTGTTCTATGCCGCATTGGTTTGCCCTATGACCCAGATGTATGCATGCGAGTGCTCAAAAGTGCTCACGCAATCACCTGCCACCTCTGTACCTTCAGTAACGATGGTGCAATTTTTTCGGAACTCCCGGGAAGAAGGAGAAAAGCCCTCGCACATCAGTCAGCTGGATGGTCAGCGTCCTTGATGGTTCGATTACAAGTGAATACGAATGTCTCTTTACAAGAGACGGTGATAAGTAGTAAGAAGCGCATAGGGACCACGGGTTTTTTGAATTGTGCCTTATATAGACAAAATCATGTGACCTTGTCGTTAGTATTGCGCTTCTGTAGCCTGGCAAGCCATCTTTATTATATACTCGCGGAACTCGTATCTATATGTAGCACTTCTGTTGAATCCGACTTCGTTTAGTGTCGTTACCTTTATTTAACGAGCACTTACGGTATCCCCGCTATCTCTGAGTTACTAGTATGGTCCACTCTGACTAAGCATCTCCCAGCGTAGAGGATTATGGAAGCGCGTCTTAAATGGGATAGCACATGATTGTCATGTGATCGTGGTTGAGCCACCGAGCTTAAAGTTTCTTCAGATTTTCAGCGTCGACGCGCCCCAGACGTTGTTTCTGCTATGTCGTGCCTCCAAGATCTTTGACCGAGACTATCCATAGTGAACTCAGCACTTCACTATCTTTTCCTGCTGTTTCCTTCTCACACGTCATGAAAGACCGAGTTCTTTCCCCCGGAGAGAGCATCCTGTACGATCAAGACCTCTTAAGCATTATTTGCGATGTCCTATAGGCTCTTCCTGTCCAAAAATGATATTCAGAGGGAACCAGCATCCATCCTCTGGCTGTATTGGCATCCACATGCTCTGCAGTATCTGAGACGGCGCTCAACCGTCTCTGGAAACACAGATGGCCTCAATCCTTTATTTGACGTCTTTAAATACTCCTTGTACGCGGGGACTACCGATCCGCCTGGGATCTCCCGTGTACGCAGCTGTTCGTCTCAGAATAACGTTAGCTCGAGCTCGTTTCCTTGCTTCTGGTAGTTCATCTGGCCACGTACATTCATATCGCGGCGCAGTTTTTGAATGTACCTATATTCTCCAACTTCAAGAGCATTGCAGTCTATTGCTGCAGAACCTCGCATGTTACTTCTGTTATCTAGCACCCAGTTGCAAAAGGTTGAACTGTCTGTAGGGCTTGACGCAGACCACCCCGCTGTGTTTGTGGCCGTGAAGGTCGCCATTGCAGGGCGAGAAACGTTCATCGTTTCCTGCCCAAATCCCGTCGACTTGACAGTTCCATGTGATGCTGCCCTCTTTATTGGCAAGAGCCTTCGTTGTCTGAAAATTCTAGATTATAGGGTCGTAGATGCCTTCCTCGAGGAACTGTCATCCTCCGAATCCCCCCAAACACCTCCAAATTACCTTCTTCCCACGGATGTACAAGGAAACACGGACTGGGTTTCCTTCCCTGAAATCCCTTCACGTCACTGGCCCGGTAGCATCGATGAACTGCGTCCTCAGACTCATCGTCCCCAGCAAACTAGAGTCCTTTACTCTCATCGACAACACCTCTGGGCAGAGTTACCAGTCCACATCCCAGGTCATGCGTGTTTTCCACCGGGATCTTCTCGCACGCTTCGGCTTGAGTATGCGCGAATTATCGTTGACATATCTCAGCTGGTCTATTGAACGAGCAGACTGGGATATCTCTCAATAGGTCTTTGAGCCTCTTTTGGGGGCTAATGTCACTCAAAAAGCTTTATTTCTCTGGTTGAATCGCTTTGGATCGGAATTTATTCGACCGGCGGCTCGTTACAGCATGGCCAGGTATCGAAATGCTCAGCATCCCCCGTGTTGTTGGGTTGGTTCTCCCATACGATGTGTTACCAGTTATAGCCTTGAGCTTCCCCCTACTTACATGTCTCACTATGTCCATTGCGTTTCTTGAGAGTTACGTGCCGCCGCATAATTAGATTCTCCAGCACGGCCTGCGCGCATTCTCATCTCCGGATACCTCAGCTAGGCGACCCGCATGTGCTGCTAGATACTTTGATCGTATCTTCCCGTTTCTTACGAGGATAGAGGGTGGTGAAGGATGGGCTCAAGCTGACCAGACCATTTTGGACGCCTTCCAACCAATTAGACGTGATCAGTGGGGTAGACAGGGAGTTTCCAGCTGAATCCAGCACAGAGAAAGAAGCAAGACAGGACACAGAGAAAGGGTCGTAACAAACGGTGACAGTTCTGTTTCGTAAGTAGAAATTTTACCCGACATCTTTAAATATATCACGCAGAAACCCTGTTACCTTTTACTGGTACGGAGGATTACACGAGTGCCGGCCCTACATACGTACATCACAATCCTCATCTGTATGATGCCCAGATCTAACCCCCACTACTGAGCCGTTGAAGCATCCACACACCTGACCCTCCGGCCGTGGGGGAGAAGTAGTGAGAAGTACCAAGCAGCAGGAAGCCAGGCAAAAAACTTGAAGCTTTGTAACCAAGTAGCCAGACCCGACCGCGCCTCATATAGGGTGGTCTATAGGTTAACTGTAGATTTCTTGAAGGACTCGCCCGGTATGTGAATTTTCCTACTAGAAGTGTTCTTTTCTCCTGACCGATAGCTGACCGTTTGTGGTCAGTCCATCTCAGCTTCTCGACAGCAATTTTGTGATGGGCATTATACTAGTCTCAGTGTACAGAGCCGCTCCGGGGGCTTTCTTCCTGGAAAGACGTCTATGTTATTGTACCCGAAATAGTAAGAACGACGTAGTGTTGCGAGATTAACCCAGGATGACGGGTTGACAGATATGCAAGTAGATCTAGAAGGTAGTGTATAGATACGAGATATGCGAGAAACATAGAAGGCGGTGAAGTCATGAGATAGAGTTGTTCAGTCGCGGCGTGGCATCAAGAGTCAATCCTCTGTTTCTGTTCCGGAATAGGCTGATTCTCCTTCCCACCAGCATGCTCGCCACAAATCCCTTTGATGAGTTTATCGAGGGTATAAGTAGCCGTTCCCAAGGGGTAGGGGCCGTCGTACGGCGGCATGTAGTCGAGAGAACAGATGATAGTGACCGCAGGAGATGTTTTACTCTTGAGTCCTTGCTTGCTCAATAAATCAGGAAGCAGATATTCCCCTTCGTCCATAATGCGAGATGCGAGAACGTGCCGAAGCGGAGAAGGCGTGAGGCAGACGATACGGCGGAACTCAAATGGCGATCGGCGTCGCCCAGGGTACATTTGGCGGAAAAGAAGCCTATAGCGCATGACGGGCGTGGTGTAGAGGTCCGGGCATTTTCTTGGCTTGCTGCTCGCTGATATAAGGTCAACAAGATATTGAGCCTATGGGTTCGTTGAAATCTGGGTTAACTTGAGTGCAGATGAGTGACGCACCTCGTGGTAGGGTACCGTCCTTTCTTTACATCTCTGAACAAAGAAGGTCCCATATATGGAGCAATAGAGGTAGTAAAACAGAACGACGACGAGGTACAGGGCGACAATGCAGCCAATAATGATGCCGACCATGAGTGAAGGGCGTGACTGAGGGGCGTAGGGTGCTGAACGAGCGACTGGAGACATATAGCTGTCGTAGAAAAGAGCGTAAAAGAGTGTCCGTGAAACGAGCGAGATGAATAGGAAAAAATGAGCAAGTGCGAGATGGTTGAAGAAAGGTAAGATTGATGTCAGCCAGTGTCAGCCTCTGTATGTCACCGGCCCGTGTTCACACGCCGACGCAGAGTTCATCGCTGTCAGCAATCTTTCTTTCAAACCACCATGGGCCTCACTCTCGAACTTGGAACTCCCGTCAATACTGCTCTTTTCCTCTTCATATTATACTCTGTCCAGCGCATTGTCTTTCCATCCTCCTCTACCGCCGCTAAAGGTGCAGTTCCCAATGAATTCAAGGGCGGCTACTCGTGGATGCCAAAGTACCACCCGCCAACTGTGATTTTCGAAAATTTCACGCCAAAGACATTGCAACCTTTCAATGGCAAAGATAACGAGAGAATTCTGTTGGCCATAAATGGAATTGTTTTCGATGTTACTGCCGGAAGGAGTTTCTATGGCCCTGGTGCGTCGGTCGTTAAATCAGTAACGTATCATGGTTAATGGAAGTTCTTAGGTGGTATGTATGGAAATTTTGCTGGACGTGATGCATCGAGGGGAATGGCGAAGCAGTCGTTCGATGTCGGTGCGTAGTCCTCGTCCTTGTCGTGACTCGGTGCTAATTACTTTTAACAGAGATGCTCACACCCATTGACCAACCTCTGGACAAGCTCGAGGATCTGAAACAGGATGAGATGTACGTTTTCTGCTACCAACGAAACTGCCAACCTATTAACATTTGAACAGCGACAACATGAAAGGTTGGATCGATCATTTTTCGAACAAATACATTATCTGCGGCAAACTCGTAGAGAACGACGCTGCTTAAATACTCTTGCGCTTTTGAATACATTACATCCATGATTGTACCAACACTACCAATACTGAAGTTTCTTTCTTGCACACCGACTACATGACGTGTAAAAAGTCCTCGACGTCGATTATCGCAGTATCAGAAGAACTGCATCCAACATTTTTCTTCGACACCTGCTCAGGGTCCATTTTGCACCCCGTTCGGAAAACTTGACCCGATGTGCCTACTTGACTAAAGTACCCTGATTCATGTACATTGCAAGGCTCTCACACGTCTCCTTTTGTCTTCTCACGTGCTTGCCGTCGAAGTCTTGCGTTGAAAATGGTACTCACAATTCGCTTTTGTGTGCATGTGAAAGTGGGCAAGGATCTACATGTGAAACTCCTTCTCTTTTGTCCCTGTGACAGTATTAAGCCTTTGAGATATTCCCAGTGCACACCTGGTGGATATCTGGCGCAGTATCATGGTATTGCTATGGCCTGACTCACTTCGTGGCGGTACAGAACCCCGGTGTCTATCTATTCCTCATCATTTGAGATCACATACGAGTTTTCTAAACTTAAAACTCTCCGAGTCCATCGAGCGCTCCACGAATGTTTGAACAGCCTTGCAATGGATACGATGTCTATCCGTTGAATCTATTCCCCGACGCTTCTTGACACAGCTCTTGACCCCTACTACCTTCAAGTTGATCGAGATCGACCATTCAAAGTGCAGGCGACAAGCACTGTTTTATTCTATCGTAAAAGCTATGTTAGCATCCACTGGCAGTCACCTATACAGTTTGACCTCTTCTTTCCTCTTTCCTCTCGCCTTCACTCGGACAGGGAGTATCTTCCTGGAGGTGCAAGCGATCACAAACGATACCCTCACTGAAAGGGGGGGTTAACCTCGATCTTCTTTTTTTTTGGAGTACTCCACTCCTCAATGTCTGAGAACTCCACCTCGAGGAAGATAGAAGGAAGAAAGCTGTTCTACTTTGTGATATAAGAGAGGCTGGCCGAATGGATATTAGCCTCATCTCCTCGCCACAATGAACTTTCAAGTCCTCGCCTTCTTCTTCTTCGCCGTTATCGCCGCTGTCATCGCGGTGCCCTTAAACATTGAAACGAATGCTCAACGTTTCGCGAGAGGGTTCCCTCCTCTCAGGCCGAAGTCATTGTATAACCGTGAGTGATATTCCAAGCGAATCTAATTTAGTGACTGATAGTGGATGAGTAGCGAGTGTGACTATACCTATGCACATTCCCTCTGGGGTGCCGTCCGGCAAACCGTCTAGTGTACCGTACAGCAAACCGTCTGGTATATCATATGGCAAACCTTCGGGTATATCATACGGCAAACCTTCGGGTATGCCTTACGGAAAACCGTCCAGCATACCATACAGCAGACCTTCTGGTTGGCCAAGAAAACAGACATGAAAGTTAAAAGTGATTCTTTCCAATTTTTTGTTTCCCAATTATAATTGAACTGTTACCTTATATTTATGTTCGTTTCTTTCTGCGCCGATACCTTTTTGACCTAACACATACTCTCTGTTTCTAAATGTGACATATATTTATGCGTCTCAGTACTTTTCAAGTATTCATTCCATGTAATTATGCATTTCAAACATATGATATAAATCTGAAGGGAGTTGTCACCGAGAGAGGATTTCCTGTCTACGACCTCTCTTCTCTCTTCACTCCTGCGAGGTTGTAGCAAGTCTACATGACTCAGGGACGTTCGTACGTTGGCCATCTCCATATCTTTTGGAAGCTTGGTTGTATGCCTTTCGCTGGTTTTATTCCAGAAACACCAGGCATACAATAAGTCCTGTGTGTTCGTTAGAATATCACGCGCTTTCGGGTAGCAGCAATGACACGCACTTTTTGTGTACCAAAGAGTAGAAAGACAGAAACAGTCACTAGCACGCAAGGGAGTTAGTACTAATGTTCACAGAGATAGAGATTTGACGAACTCAAGGTTAGAGCGAAGTTCCATCCTACTGCTGACAAATTGGGATCCATCACAAGACTGGTTATTCCCATCCTACGGAGAACAAATTTGAGACTTGATCACAGGGGACGGATTTGACTTACACATTACCGATGGAAAGGAGAATTGTGAGCGCTATCACGCGTACGACCAAGGATACGGTCACTGAGGTATTATTCGTCGGAATGGCGCGGCCGAGTTTGCGCTTGGTGATGCAAACTTTGATCGCAACGAGAACTACGGGAATTCAGGACCCTCGACATGTTGGAAAGTGGAAGAATACTTGCTAGAGAAAATGAGTACAAAGGTGTCGGGCAGCATTGTCGTTATGGTGCCTATGACGTATCTGTAAGATGCGATGTCAGCTGGGTACGAAGAAAGGATGATGGCTAGACGGACAGTTGTCCTGCACCAAATCTATCTATGAAAGCGATGTGACAGAAGATATGAATTGCATCTCGTTGCACGGCTTCTGGATGGGCAACTCCGACCTGAGAGGTAGGGCCACATATCGGATGGAAGTTACGAATGATCTGCGATTGGCGCTCACAGCTATAACATAGAAAAAAACGACGACACTAACGGCAGGGGGTATTGTGAGTAACTGCCCAAGGGACTGTCGGCAAAGAGGTAGACAAGGCAGAAGGAAAATTGTACCCAAGACCGCCACTGCTTCATCCTTCTGTCTGAGATCGATAGAGTATTAAGCTTCATGTGCAGCTACAGAGCCTCAGATACATCCTATTTCACGAGGGTTGGAATACCTCGAGCACCAGGCCCAAGGCGAATATCGTAGCACTAGAAGAACATTGTACAGTCAAACATCTAAAGAGATAATTCCAAGGGTACTTACACAGGATTGGCCGCATATACGATGACTGACTGAAAGAGGCAGATACCGAAAGAAGGGTCTCAGTTGCCTTGTCGGCCAAGCAATAACAGGTACGCGGCACACCAGAGCATCGTGCTTCCGATGAACAGGTACCATGTTTTTGACCTTGATATGCACGGGGAAAGCTTCACTGTCAAACTTGTTAGGCCTAGCAGGACGAGTGTGACAATTAGAATGGCATCGAATGTTTGTATGCAGAACTCAAGGACTTCATAATCAACTGATTGAATGCAAGAGTTAGTTAAGGGCGGTAAATGAGAGATTCATGAGCGACTCACGCTGGGTAGTAGTGGATGTCATCACCTAGGGAGGAGGACAATGGGGAATCCTGGTGAAGAAGATAATTTGAGGGCGACGAATGTGATTGCTAACGGAAATTTTTGTTGAAAGGTGACTATCATGATTGAAACTTTAATGATTTTCTAATGTCGGACTCCAGACGAATGGTTTTTGCTACATTAGATATAAGATTTGTGAACTGAGATCATGATACTAGGATACAAAGTCATTCGTACTTCTAAACGGGAGTAACAGAGATACCTCTGTAATCAAGAGGTATTAAACGACCTACGAATTCGGTAACCTGATTTCTGTGTTTGCGTCCAGTTGTCCTGATAATAATTCGGGGGCAGTCAAAGATCTTAATTGATTCGTCGCTGAATGTAAGAGCTGCCAAGAGCGGGATAGTGCGAGCAGATGGAGTGTGATGAAGAACATGGAGTGCGGCCCGGTGAAATCCACCTTCCTGATTTGATCCTACTAAATAATCTCTCTCTTCTCCTTTCATTTTGACCGGACTTAGTACATGTGATTATCTGAATGCGACTCCGAAAAAAGAATATGCATAAAATTTTATCCGACTAATTGGTCTCTAGCTTATAGGGATCTGTTACTACGGACGACGTCATTCTCGAAACGCCATCTTACTTTGTCCTTCCCATCACGTTCTCTTATGCATATGGCTTGTTGATATTATGATGCATCTATCAACGCTGCTGCGACGAGATGCTCTGTCATATCGGATTTCCTGGGAAGAGTCGTTGAACTTTAGCTCTGAGTGAGGCTCGGGTCACCAACTTACTTGGATCGGTCTGATATCATGCTTCACTTGGATCTTGCTCAAATCGTACTTCTCACGTATAACATACGTTTCCCCCATGAATCGCTCTAATTCTCGAAAACGGTGATATCAAGTCCAAAGGATTTCCTCTCTCTCACATAAACCTGCACCGCACTGGTCTCTGAGTCCTGAAAAGCCACATCTCTCAGTTAAACTTCTTCGTTGTCATAACGGACAAAGTTGATGCTCACGATGATAAGTAATCAACACATTTTCGCCATATCAGAGCGATTAACTTGCTAAACCTTATGGAAGTCATTAGAATTGAATCGATTCCATGATTTTTTGTTTCAGGAGTCCGAGCCTGTATTGAACTCTCGCTCAGGGTGATTAGTGCTCGAAGGTCAAATTCGAAAGGACTCGATTGTGTTCCATAGACTTCTACTTCTCGACAACGAGGCTCCGCGCCATGGCTCTTCGGGTTAGACGCCGTGAATTTACTGGAAAGGATGTTTTATATACAAAAGATACCGAGAAGTAGCTATGCCATATGAAAGCAGGTGAAAGGAAAAGCTTGATGATCAGAGACGAAGTAGCAAATCGACATTCATTTCGAAATCGCCTAGTACTAGTGTTACAGATCAACTGGAATAGGGCAAGTGATGTAAGCCCCTCAGGATCCTGTGATGTCGGGAGTCGAGTAAAGGCAGTACTAGCAGCAGAAGAGGTCAGCGTATGGAATGAAGACAAGATATTTTTTTTGCATACTTTACTGTCCGGTCCGCTGCCAAGTTCCTTGGGTTCATCACCATCATTATTACCTTCATACCTGGAGTATATACTGAGAAACACAACAACAATGTGTAATTCATAGACTCGCCTTGAGCAGATAGTGTCAACATCATCGACAGTCGTTGTACGAATCGTTGCGGTGCTGGCATACACTAAGTAAAAACTCAAACGAAAGGGACATCAACTTACTCTCCGTAATTGCTGGAGAGAGAGATAGACGGTATGAGTGTCGCTCCAATGCCCACGGACACACTTGTGCTCACGAATTGATACCAGCGAGAACGTCACCATTGACGGCCCATACGTCGTTAATCTGCGGAATTCGGAAATAAACAGCCTGTCCCATCTATGAAGAGTTGAAATACTTGCTTGAACCTTGCGCTGGTATTGTGTTCTAAAATTGATATAAGAATGGTAGAATGTACATTTCATGGTCATAGTCTTACTTGCAATTTCCACACTGCGATATTCAGTTTAATAAAATATGATAGTTTCATGAAAAAGAAGACTTACACTTCGGTAAAGCTTTCCAAAATCTTCGACGTAGAACTACATGGGGATGAATTTTGAGATCTAGTGGCCAGGGTCCGTTTTTCTTACCGAGTTGATGATTACAGTTCCGCCACCATTGTGTTGAACCACCTTGTCATCGGCATGTTTAGCCTACGAAAAATTAGCGATAAGAAGTACACTACGTAGCTCGACGTACGCCGCCATAATTGATGTGGGAGGTACCCGAGGTTTGTTTAATCGTGATAGCGTCCTCGCAGACGTCCTAAGTACCGATACTTCAGTATTGGCATATGTTAACATTGGTGGTGGGGGCGTACTTACCTCGAAATAGACATGATCCAAAGTGCACGAGCCTGTAGGAGTCCTCTTAGATCGGGGATGCATGAAATCAAGGTAGTACATACCAAGGCAGTGAACGCCTTCAGCCTGGTTGGCGCCAATGACGACTCGACTCAGCGTGGCACCTTCTTGAAGCAGGAAAACAGCATCAGAGTCGCCGCCCTCTGCCTGTCCATTACATGCGCCAGATCCTCGGTCATACCGAGTGTATGCCTGAGATGGAGTGAATGTCTGTCCGGCGGCGATAGTAATGGGACTGCTGAGAGAACTGGTTGTTGGAGGCTTCGGGAAGACGTTGGTCGCAGTGCGACGTTCCAACCTGAAACCATCGAGTTAGTAAAATAGGAAAAGGGGCATAATGTCGTCGAAAATGTACGAGTTTGCCATGACAACTGCAGCTCCGACGGCTAGGATTGCTAAAATTTGAGGAGTGAACATCGTGAATAGCAAGTTAATATGGAGTACACAACATATCTGAGCCAATTTATACTTCGTAGCGCGGTCATTATTTCCTGGAAGAACGGCTTGTACGCTTATGCGTCCCGAGCGGTCCGTCGGTGAAATGTTAACATGTCGGGACTCTGAAACTCAGAACTTCTGGCTTGGCGTTCAACTTTGCCAAGAACCTGAAAAGAAGGAAAACACTGCTATAGATATCATTCCGATCACCTAACGAGCAATGAAAACGGACCGGCATGGAAAATTTAACCTCGAGAGGATCACGAGGAAGGAGAGCACACATCGGCGGAAAATCCTCGACAGTGAATTCTATGCCTTGTGTAAATGCGGATCATCCATATACAACAGTGATATTCACGGAGTGCAGCCACAACATGCATTAATGATTGTAACTATGCAAGTTGATATACGCACCTGACGTATCCAGACCGAAAATTTCTCGAAGTTAACTTATGAGCTGTAGATGGTCTCGGGACTCTTTGGAACAGACGGTACAAAAAAAGAAAGAACGGCTGAGGAAGGCCTCAAGGCAACAGAGATGGGAACGCTCACTTGGTCAGTAAGAAGTCCCGAAAAAAATGTGGATTGTGAATTTCTATGACAAATAACCGGAAACAAGGAAGCAAACGGGGAAGAGAGAGAAAACCAGGCTTCAATCCAGGATGTAAGGCGATAAATCGTTCGCGTTAGAAGCAGGAAGAACGATCCCAGGAGATGCTCAAGAGATGCTGGCTGTTGAAGCATAACAGGTTTTTGAACTTGCTTCAGCTCCAATCGTTCTATTAAGCCATAGCAAGAATGCGGTACCCCAAAATGGACTGTAAGTCAGTCACCAATGCTGAACGTAAGCGAGCGGTGAGTGAAGGCGAGTAGTACTACCAGTCACATCGCTTCTTAATGTAAAATGAGAATGCTACCTTGTGAATACTTGACATTGGGCTGGGTCTAAGCATCGAAAAAAAGGCGCAGTTAATGCTAGACCATGGAGGATGACCGCAAAAGCAAGGTATTGATGTTGTCGACGGACGACCGCTAGTTTTCGGCCATACTGAAATGCTGACATGACTGCAGAAACTTGGCTGCAAATTGGTTCCGAAATTAGAAAAATGACGGGTGAGTTCAGCTTCAAGGCGAGTTCACGGTGAAGTTTCGTGACTTGCCAGTATACCTTGAATTCTTCTATTTGCGGTGTGAGTGGGTCGAACGTTAGACCACAATTTCGGTCAGTTAGCGCGTGGATTTTGGTTCCCGCAAAGGACTCACGATTGCGTTCTAGCTGTATAAACGGAACGGAGTTGTGAACTTAGGAGCTAAGGAAAATTCTGAAGGGCCCAGCTGATGATTCCCGTCGCTCAGCAGGTACCAGTGAGTTACTCTACTGATTTTTCTTCAACGAGTGACCGCCGTATATAATTTACAATTTTCAGCCGATGAAACATATGTGTAACCCGACCCTTCTGTTCGAAGTGACTCAGCCGGAGTGCTATGTGTTGGAAAGCATGCAGAAGAAAGCGATCGGAAGCTATCGAGCCCGCTCGATCGCGTCGATATGGCTTCTGAGGGGTTTGTGCCATCGTGAGTGCAAGCATTGGTAGCTGGGTACATATTGAAGGTGGCGTTAACAAAGGCGCAGTGGATGTCATTTCCGGGTACTATTCTAAGGGCACTTGTGAAACATATAGGGAGCATTCTGGACGCTTATAAGACACTGGAGTAGAATAAGAACAGTACGTCCTAATTTTATCACCAAGATGGGGTTCTGGTGACGATTTGCTTCAGGAAGTTATGTGGCTTCTCTCGAAAGGCAATATATTGACAAGCTTTCCTGAAATTACTTCAAGTTGCGGGATCCAGCATTCCAACCGAAGGTTCGTTTATCTTTCGAGACTTTACGTCGTTCGCCCGATCCTCCCTTCCTGACGCTGCCGGAGAATCAAGCTGGCTGTGCCAAGGATAGTTTGACCGGTGGTGTCGAACCATGCGCTTTTTGACCTTTACCCATGGATGCCCGCCTGACAGCATCTCCAGTATGACCATCCCCAGACTCCGCACGTCCGCCCGGATATCGTATCCATTCTGCTCGAGGACTTCGGGGGCCGTCCAACAAAGTGAATGTCTGGGGTGTCTGCCCTCGTATGTACTATGTCAAGTGTTAACAGGCAGAACACAAAACTATGAATGTAGATACTTTCTAGCGGCGGGGTGGACCTGAGTTCACCAAATTTCACGCGACCTTCCATGGATATAGGGAGGTTCGTCCCTTTGATGTCTAGGTGGACAACAGATTGTAATAGAGCCCTTGGAGGACTCGGTCCGTCACTGCAGCCACTCAGATACGGACAATTCATGAGGATGTAGGTAGATGTTGTCCTCACTATTCAGAGTAAGTAACGTTGTTCGCAGAAGATTGCTCTGTGACTTACGCAGTCAGTCCTTGTGGTATCTGCATCCGTTCGGCGATATGCAGACGTCTCCACATTGTCATGTCGTCCAGCCAGTTTCTTCCCTAGTCTTGAAACCCATCAGTACGAGGTCAGGAAGAGAAAGGTAAGAAGTAACACACTTCCTGACAAATTTAAAGTCTACTCTAAAGGACTTCACCTGGGTGGGGATCAGTTGGGCAAAAAAACTCCTGGGGACCAACTCCTGATTGAATTTCTCTTGTTAAACGTGCCACGTCGATACATGATCTCTGAAGCGAGCTTCCATTGGCCTCAAGAAATGTAGAAGCAACAGATTCGTCGAGAGTGGTTCTGTAGGACCAGGAGATACCGACAGATTGAAGGTAGACATATATATGACATTCAGCATGATAAGTAATACTAAGAGATAGTGGTACATCATCTTGATACTAGCGTAGATCATCATCTATTGGTACAACGCCGCCAGTAAAAAATGCATTCTTGGGGGATCTAACCTGCTTAAGATTGCGGTACGACTCTTGATCTACGTGAGAAGCTCATCGAAATCCGGTGCATGAATCTCCGGACCCTTCGAGGTCGTAGTTTGTTATTAATTAGACCGATGTCATCCAATGGAATAATCGGTGTAGATTTCGTCTTGGCTGGGATATACCGCGGGTTCTCCCTCCGAACTCTACCTTCGCCACGAAGTCGCTGGATAGCATCTTTGTTTTCGCGTTCATAATACTCGCAGGCATCGAGAAGGAATTTGGCGTCGAGGACGGTTGCACGATGAAGGACTAATATACTCTCTTAGACTTCATTCAAAGGATTAATGATGGGGAGAAGCTTACTATCGCCAAAGGTTACAGGGTTGATGAAGCTCCCTCCGATGATCCTGGCTTGAATAATCTCATTTATTTCGGTGAAGCCCCAATATTGCGACAGGTCTAGGATATCTAGGAGAACGGAAAGGCCGATGTCATCAAAATCAGGCGCAGTTCCTGTGTATATGAAGTCTAGAGACGGAAAATCAGTACCGATACAGGGCAGCATACCAGTACATCCTTACCTAACACGGTCTTCAAACATTTTCCTGGATATTCCACGCCAACTTCGATCGGCTCATCTGCGGTAGCGGGGCCGGCTTCAGTGAATTCTCCACAGAATAAGTCGCGTAGATATTCGCTCATCGGCGACAGAAACGATCGGTGTGCGGGAAAGCGTTGATCATCCTCCGTAACAAATACAACATCAGTCAACTTCTCCTCCAGCCGCATTACGTTAAATCCCTCTCTTAGTTTAGAGAACTGCGCTTCGACCGACGATAGGACAGGTTCAGGACGGGGAGGATCGTTTATACTCTCTACACCAGAGACGTATAAAAGATCCTTGTATGGTTCCAGGAATTTGTGAACAGTCTTGAACCCTCCGCTTTCGGTGATGTTGAAAAACATCTCGTCTGCAGAGTTCCACATCCAGACGTCGCTGCTTGGATCGTCAACATTCAAGAAAATACGTTCTTGATGCAAGCTGATCATTTCCTCCCCGACTTCATCTTGATGTTCGTCAAGCCATTTGTAAGAGGCTTCCAGATCAGACAGTACGTGTGTGTCAAAAGTATGATCTCTTGCTACTTCCAAAGCAAGCACACGCAGGTGTTGGACCTGTTATTTCCAGTAAGTAAGAAAGGGCATCGAAGACTAGAAAGAAGACACACCACGTCAGAATTGGTCGGTTTCCCGAGACCAGGATTTGCGAGGAGGACCCTTTCCGCAGGCCGAACCCTGCAGATAGCACGCTGAGACCAGGCAATAGGCTCATACTCGGGTAATATCATCTCATTTGGGGAGATCACCGGAGGCAATTGTTTGACATAAGGAGAAATTTCTGCGATCCCCATTGACTTTTGCCTGAGAGGCAGTCGGGGAATAAAACGTAGGTTATCCAATTGTCGCCAAGACTGGTCTTCGCTGGCAGCAATACGAAGGGGCAGGTCTTCGCAGTAAGCCTTGAAAACTAGCCTTGCTCGCCCGTCTCGATCTCTACCGGAAACATCATCGTTAATCGAGGTTGCGCAAATCAAGAATGTATCTATATCTAGGTTGTTCGTGCTCTTTAGTCCAAATGGTCCGAGCCGTGCTTCAAGGTCGATGAACTCCTCAAGCATGAAATGCGCTCCGGACGACCCGAAGGCGGCAGTAAATAGGGGATCGCGGGCATACAATGTGTTTGACGGAACAAGTCGACGGGTACCGTTGGGAAGGGGTATCTCCCGAGTTGTGAAGGACTGGTCCGATATGAGGGCGGTGACAAGCCGCTTATAAGCAGACGTATTGTCGGGATCAAGTTCTTTGGGAAGTTTGAGCTTTTTCCACAAAGTATCCAAGCTCACTGGCGATACACCAAGATGACGAAGGCCTTGTGAGAACTCGACACAGGAAGAACTCATGAATGGACTGATGACATCATGAGGAAACTGGTAAGGAACCATGGCTATTCGCTTCTCCTTCGCAGCAAGGTATTGCTTGCCATCCTGCGAAGGAGAGGGCCAGATGGGAAGCGAGCGAGCGGCCTGAATATTCTCCGAAGAACATTGATTGATTTTATCTCGGCACCATGCTGTAAACTTGGCAAGCATTTCGTCGTCCAGTGCTTCGAATGGCGAAGTCTTGTGCTCAAATAGTTTGATGATTTGGTCGATATTAACGACGGGCTGAGCCAGGATGACAGTGCGCACCGACGTAGGTAGTCTCTCGTCGTTGCGTCGAACAGCTGATATGCCCAGTTTATTTAGACAATCTGGGAGCCAATCAGGCTCAGTGATACCAACTGAGACGACATCAGGAAGGTTTTTACATGCGTTCATGGAAACGTAATGTCCAGGGCGGACGGTGGGAATTAATGGAAAGTCTTGAGCGTGGACATCGGGATCCATGTTCAAGCTGGGATACTCTTTCCAATATTTTTCGATCCAAGCTTCGTCCTTGGCACTCTTCGCATTGAATGTGTTGGCTTCCGTAATGAAGGGTCGTATCAAGTTCGCAACGTCTGACGCCTGAAGCTCTAAGACATTATAGCCCTTCTGCGTCAGCCGGTTGGCATCGAAATCTAGATGTACTAGGTCTCCTGAATTAAAAAGCGTCTGCTTTCTGGATGCCATCGTCCATATATAATATTTCTTCTTGTAGTCAATTGGATGTAGAGGGACGAGCGACCCGTTTGCCAGAGGTAGAAGAGGGAGATCCATTAAACTGATAGACGAATCTTCCAACAAGTAGTCAAGAAGACTTTGGATGTTACTTGTCGTGAGCTTTCCCGTCTCAAATCCGGCAATCAAACTGAAACCACGCAAAGCAATCTCGTCTCTTAAGACCTCTTGATTGAATGTTTTAATGTGTCCTGAGCAACGCTCGCAGACGATAGGAGGAAATGAGACATATCGTGGCAAGCGAAGAAGCTCGAGCACATGCGTCACCGAGGCAGGCTGGTTCCTGAGAATGACGGCATCTGAAGGTCGCATACGAATTGAGGGATTGAAATGACTAGGACAAATTAGACGCTGACAAGAAGGAAGGGCATCTGCGTAGAATTGGTCGACAAGAAGCCGGGTAATATTGTCCTGCTGTGTCGTATTACCCGGCCACCATACGTCATTACGCCCGACCAATACGAGAAGGTTTTCAAGAAGTGCAAGGTAGAGAGGCGGTGCTACAGTAGACAATATCCACCGATTGTACTGTGATTCAAGGTTGTCATAATCGTCAAATCTGATGTGTCGTCTATCAGGTGTAAGGATGAATGACGCTGTGAGATGGCACGGTAACGTGGAGGTCATGGGCAGAGGTAGCGTCGAGAAGAGATTGTGGTTGCTCGGAGTTCGCGCAGTAGTCCGTGCGGCAAGTCCTACGATGATAGGAGACCGCAAGCGGTGGGGTTCTTTCAAAGGATTGAATTCAGAGGGTAAGCTCGTGACAGGAAGGGACGTTGTCACCACCATCCAACGCTCTTGCACTGGTTCGACCCTTGGAGATGCATATCCGATGATATAGCGATTGCGAATAGAGAAGCCCCCGTCTGATGTCGTTGAGTCATCCGCCTTAACTTCTACTTTCCAACCGCCGCTAACGCGACCTGACTTATGCCGATAGTATGTCGAGACACTTCTCATCCTGGTAAACAAGAGCGACTGTTGCGCCTGTTTCCAGTACGGCCAGATGATATAATCCCGGACATAGTCGGCAGTTTGCCCATCATGCAAGATGGAGCAGTCGTTCAAATGAGAAGCATTTCGGAGAGGTAATCGGAAGAGAGTCTAGGAATGTGAGCGGGTTTCGTATCATAAAGAAACAATTAGTCTTACCCCATCATAAGAAGTGGTAGATGATAACTGGAAGCCAAACAACCCGTCAAGCGCGGCGAGGTGGTCCGAATACATCCTGATAAACAAAGTCAGGGGCAATATTAACCTCAACTGCAGGATACAGACCGCTGCATCTGTTGAAGGGGTAGGAGTAGCGAAGCCCAATCGTCAAACGGAAGGTGTGTCTTGGACGGATCAAGGAACAGAACTTTGTCGCCGGAGACAATCATTGCCAGCTGCCAGGAATATTAGTGATATCATTCGCACGACACACTATCAATACCTACCTCCGTGAAATGGAACATAGAAAGAGCCCCCAAACCAAACTGTCCAATCGTACTTGTCTCGCCTTCCTTCCCGCCTACTCCGGTTTTACATATACCTTCAAAGTCCGCCTGCGTGAACATGCTATTGTTGTAAACAATCAAAGAGGAGCAGCGCTGGAATGGAGCCATGATGGGTGAAAGTAAACGCTCGTACGGAGCGTGGCGATCATCAACCAAGATCTTGAACTCCGTGGCTCCTGCGTCGGAGGCATTAGCGAAGAACTCGGTAAGTGTTTGCTGTTCCGTGTACTGCTTCAGGACGTTTCGAATGGTGGTCGTTAACTTCTCGCCCATATCTACAGCCGGTTTCTTTAAGTGAAGGAACTTGAGACCCAGTCTGCTCATGTGAAGGCATTTCGCTATCTGCTCATTTAATTCGGGATGCGCTACGATTAAATCTCCAGCCTCGATGAACGCCCGATCGCCTATGTCATTGAAGTACATCTCACTTGCGGGACGAAGTTGCCCAGACACATCGGGGGCGAGAATCTTCGATCGCTCTTCTTCTGTCAGACTGAGTGGGAGAGCTTTCAGTATCAAAAGAGCCTGAATAAATATTAAGCTGAGAAAAGACTGGGTATGGGGAAATATATAGCACCATTTGCGTCTTGTCTGGACTAGCCGGATATTTGTGGAGATTGTTGAGCTCCGCCACAAGAATATCGATCGAAGGCCTATAAACTAGATTATCAGATTTCCTCGGCTATAGTGGGTAGATACTCACCTCTCCGTACATCCCATCTTAAACAAAAGTTCGCGGATTTCATGACGATCAGCTAAAGCTGGAGGAATTTCATGAAATCCCGCTAGGGGAAGTGGAAGGAAGAAAACTGCGTGACTGGTAGTAGCAATATAGCGAGGGTTTATCGGAATCCATGCACGACTGTCCGTGATACCCCTCAAGGTCGCTAGATCTTCTTCGAAGAGCGCACTTTGACTGAGTTCCTTTATGATGACCCTGAGCTTCTTGTAGGCATTCGTGCCGCGCGCACTGATGACGAGGTTAAACTGCTGGCTCAAGGTAGCAAATGACAGTGGTTTATCCCAGCCTAGTGCCAACCGGAGAGAATGGGAGACATTTATAGTCTCCTCAACCAAAGGATATACTTCGTCAAACAGTTCTGGACGGTGCAGACCACGATCCAGGCACTCTTCATGGTTCAACATCCCCCTGTTCGTCGGTAGCCACTTCGCATCCACAGGTATCTCCAACTGTGCGCAGTCGAATCCAGACGTAAATAGAAGATCGACCAAGCGAATCGATAGCTCTTTGGCATTCTTCGGATTAGTATCGCGTATCGAAGATATGTGCTGTATTCTCTCGAGAATGATCTCCACCGTCAAGGCTCCTCGAAGTACTCCTAGGAGCTTCAGCTGCTTCAAAACGAGGCTTGCATCATCGTCCATAGACCTCGGAACACGATCTCCACTATCCGTATACAGAGTCATCAGCGGCGTCGCGGGATCTATCACGTGCTCCGCTGACTGTAAGGAGCCATCAATGACAGGTATAAACTTCGTCGTCTGGAGTTTCTTCAGCAAACGAGGAGGCAAGCTATCGCGTTGGAGGACCATATACTCTAGGAATGCGCGTTGGAGGAGCTTAGACTGCTCGCCAAAATTTTCTAGAGCGAGGGCTACGATGTCTATATCTGAAAGCGGCACACTGTTCTGTGACTCGATATGGGATAATATTGCAAGGTCGATGTTTGATCCGTCGAGATATACAACGTTACTAGCGAGTGGAAGGAGGGAGGACGCCGAAGGCATCACCCCGTAAATAGTGGCACCATCAGGAATGGAACCAATAACCTTTGTTGTGTTCATCTTTGGGCCCTTCAGCGGGATACCCAAAAATCTGGACGTCTTTTCAGGTTTAACCAGGCTTTTCGAAGGGACAAGCATTGGGAAAATCGGCAATGATCGTAGTGTGTGTCTTTGGCTACCACTGATGCGTTCTGTACGGCAGAAATCGAGGATAGAAGGGACTAAAAAGTCTAGGATGACGATAGCTATCTGCTTGTCTAAGCTGGAGCCGGCAGAGAATTGTATACGGTCGAGGAGAGAGCGGATATCTGCGTCTGGGATTCGCAGAGTACCGGGTACGTCTTTGAGGGCATTCCGAGCAGCAGCTGAGAATAGCGGATGTAGAAATTTAATCTGTAGCAGCTGAAGTGCGGACTGCGCCGACCCCTCCAATGCTTCCCCAGAGAAAATCCCATCTGCGACAGGTTCTAGTGACCCATTCCTTGATGGCAGAAGGTGGAATTGAGAAACCATTGGTAACAGTGCCTCCTTCTCCTTCCACTCTCCTAGCCATTCCCAGAACTTCGATAACCACAGAATAGCAGTCTCGTTGGGTTTCTCGGCAATCGAGAAATCTATTCCAAATGGAGACATTCGCAGACAATCCACAACATGTTCAGGACGGAGGCGTGTCAGGTTGTAGCCGTCAGTGCCCTGGGAAAGTAGGAGCTCTCCAGTGGAATTCGAAAGCCTGCCCAAGGGTATAGCTGAGCCATCGAAATCCCGGAACGTATTGAAACCACCCCTCTCTAGTAGGACATGTACGTTTGGAGTGTCATGCTGAAGGGTCGCGAATTTCCCGCTGACCAATGGGATGATGGGGAGGCCAAGGATAAGCGCAAGGTTCTTCGTCGATAGAAGATATTCCAAAATGGATAGTGAAGTGCTAGTATCCGATGCGCCGAGCTGTTCCAGCTCAGATCTATGGTGCTGTTGAAAGATGAATACATGACAGCATGAGACGGAACCGACTTACGAGCAACCCAACATGTGCGATGTCCGGAGTTAATGCCGTATGATTGATATCCGCCTTCATGATATATTCAGGGGGTTGTATGATATTCAGTCCTGCATCCACCAGGGTCTGGAGAGCCTTGACGTCAATTGCACTGCTTGCCACAATGACAGACCGGAGATTCTGAAAAGGTGCGACTTCCGTATTCCAAGCTTTGCTCTTGGGGCTACGCGGTACGAGTGGCCATACCACGGAACCCGAGGATGCGACGGCGGAAAGGAGATTGTGAGGTAGGTCTTGCCAGTATGTGCTGTCTCCCGTTTCCACGATCGGTTGTGCAGCCGGCCAAGCTCTGTAGATCTGTTTGAGCCCATCTTGTTCAACGAGAACAGGCAAAAGCGCTGCCCAAGCCTTGGGAAGGTATTTCTCGAAGAGTAATTGATTCCACTCGACAAGGACACTGTCGTCGCTTCCACGGACAACTCCAATTTCGGTCTTGTTGGTGAGATTCTGCCTCGACTGAGTCAGCGCGAAGAGTCCATGGACGTGACACGGAAACCCGGTACGTATAGGAAGAGGAAGGTATGTGAACAGTCGACCAGATGTCTGATCGGCTGTCACGATGGACATGGGAACGGCAAGTGATATTGAAGGGACCAGCTTGTGCTTCGAAAGTAAGGGACGCACGTCCCGTCCCAATCTATGCGATATCAATGACGCCGATTCAGCTTGATCGAATGAAGACTGAAGAACGCGCCAGGCTATTGCATCTTTTCGGGACGGTGATATGATGCTGATGGTCTCTATCAAAGTAGTGTGGCTGCCGTCCTTTGCCCATTGAGAAGGTAATCCCTTGGAGATGGAGACGCGGGCGAGAAAAGTTTGGACACCCTGCTCATCAATCTCGTGTATCTCGATCTTGGAGAGGTGCTTGAGAAAGAGGAGTGAAACAGCGAGCTCCTCGTTAATGAAGTCGCGAAAGAGAGTGCGTATTTCTCCAGGAGTGATGACTTTGTTGCTGATGCTGCTGTGGGATTGAGGGTTACGAAGGGGAAGTCGAATTACAGAGCCCGAGAAGGGCGTCCGGGAGGCGCCAGGAGGTAAGAAGAAGTCGAAGCAAGATAGGTGATCAACGCATGAGTCTCCGAGCTCGATGAAGTTGAATTTAATCCCGCCTGACTCGCTGAAATGATGATGAGGGTCCAGGATAGCAAGTGATGAGCCAGAAAGGATTTGTGGATGGTCCGTTATCTGAGAAAAGGTCAGAACCGAATGCAACAATATATAAAGTCAGAGTTGAAGATTGTGAGTTGACTATGGACTCGATTATGGTCGATTATTGCGATTCAGGCTTCGCACGTAACTCAGTCTCCGCCGCTTCAGAAAAAAGGGGGAACGGTGTCGTCGAAACCTCCCAATAAGCCTTGTCTGTTTCTTATAGCGTCGGTAGGCGTCGAGATCTTCATAATAACATAATCGAGTCCATAGTCGACACATCGTCACGACTGTAACCATCCCTAATGAAAGGAACACTTGCATGATAGCACGACCGGAATCCTATTCCATATTTTCCAATCTTCCTATGGAGCACGATAAGAAACCAAAAGGACAACTGGAATCAAAGGGACTGACGTATTGTCGGCCTTCTTTGAAGACCTATGGATACTTTGCAAGGCTTCCCAGTCCTCCTGCGTGAAGAGCGCATCGTTGTACGCGAGAAGAGATGGGCCCTGCGTGCCAGACAACTTGTCATGGAATAGGGTGTCTGTCGAATGCTTTCTCGAATCCAAAACAAAGACCTTTTGATGTTTTAGTATTGCAGAAGTCAATAAAGAATGTTGTATCGACCTGCTTTGAGGCCTTTGCGTCATCAGAGTTCTGAATCAACTCTCGAAAGAGACCGATAGAAAATGGATATGTTCCTAGGATTGCGGCTATTGTATCAGTAGGCCGAGCGTACTAAGGAATATCTGGATCAGTAAAGTCCTGGCATATTATGGTATGCTCACCTCCCCAAACGACTGGGCCATGGTGCCTTGGTGAGGAGATGGGGTGCCGCTGTACGTCACTGCTGAAGTTGATAGCACCACTCCGCCCTTTTATATTCTGTTACTCATATTTCAAGCCCCCGTTATAGATTAGAGAGTCAAGGAGCTTGTCCTGGTTGCGATGAAGGATAGATCCGTACCAATTCATAGTTGAAGGCGCTGAAGACACAAGGCGGCCGGCAACTAATTTAGACAAAACGTGACGCCGCTCCGAAAGCCGTTCGGTCCTGATCTGAATTGATGATGCCAATTCCCACCGAATACATTTAAGTCCTTTTACAACGCCACAAGCTTTGAACAGTTCCTGCATGTTATAATGGTAGAAGCCAAGATGCAGCTGTCTATAATTTGACTAAAGCTGGGTTAATTTTTCCATGAAAGTAGCATGGCATCGCCCCCACGCCCAGATAAATTTGTATCGCATCTCAGGATCTGTATGCCCACGAAGTTCAGATTTAGTCCCGGTGCCATGTAACACTGTGAATTCCTACTTAACAGAACAACATGAAAGAGACGATGTTCATTCCTTACTTACCACTTTATATAACAAGAACATATGTACACGGTTGGTCCATTTTGACTTTTATAAGCGACCAGGAATGCAGTTCAGGAGGACATGTGCCTCCGTGGAAGCGATGATTGGTCACAGGCTTTCCTATTTTCAGAAAGAAATAGATGGTACATCGTAGCCCAGCTGGTAGGAGAGTTGTATTCTGGACAGGAGGAAGCTGAATACCCTTTACACAGCCTTTCAAGGCACTTCAACTCCAGACGGGTTTTAGGTCACAGCTTTTTCCAGAATCTGAGAGCATTGGTATGAATGCGAAAAATGAAATACGAAGCAGAGCCATGGTCGATCCTTATCATTTCCTTCGTGAGTTTACAGCCTACGGAAAAGCAACA
Organism: Desarmillaria ectypa; assembly: GCA_030407005.1. Lineage (NCBI taxonomy): Eukaryota > Fungi > Basidiomycota > Agaricomycetes > Agaricales > Physalacriaceae > Desarmillaria > Desarmillaria ectypa. Next base: position 1,061,651 of record JAUDYN010000010.1, read on the forward strand.
GAAGAGTTCTACATGAAGAACATGGAGATCCTACCTGGATTTGAATCTGTCAATGCTTGAGAATTAGGAGCCGCCGGACTTTATCGATAGAGGGCAAAAAATGAAGTGCGCTAGAGGCTCGGGATTACCCGCAAAGCCGTCCGATGAGGTAGCGACACAGCCACATGGCACTAGCGCCCCCTCCTGCTGCCATGTCAGTGTACCCTGTTCTTCCTTCCAGGCCCGTATTGCCTCACATCCAAACGAGTTGCCAAAAATGTAGCGCACATCTTGAATTTCCTATCCCTGCACCCCAGCCACGACCAGGAACCCTCTTACAGATCCGGTGTTTTTCTTGTCAAACGATACTATCTCATGCATTCTATCCCACTCAAGTACCCTCACATGCAACGCTGAATACCTCTTCGTCGACCAATAATTCTAGACCTTCATCTAGCCAACCTTCTTCCGCGAGGAAAGGTAGGAAGATTGGGACCCAAGAACGCCCTTTAGAAACGGGGTATTATGATATATTGAGCGTCCCAGTCACTGCCACGACGGATGATGTAAAGAAAGCATATCGTGCGTAAGACAACCTCCGTTAAACGCGTCTCATTTTCTTCTAGGACGTCTCGCTATCAAGCATCATCCCGACAAGAACCCAGATGATCCTAATGCCGAGGAGCGTTTCAAAGAAATCGCTATTGCCTATCAAACCCTATCTGACGATCAAGTATGCCGTATTCTTTCAATCTGACTCTGACTTGCCTGACATCTTTCTCCAGTTGCGGAGGAAGTACAACGAGTTCGGCCCTAAGGAGAGTGCTCCAGAGGGAGGCTACGTAGACCCAGAAGAGGTCTTCGGCGCTATATTTGGTGGTGATCGCTTCGCCCCGATTATTGGTCAAATCAGCCTGGCCCGAGATATGAAGACCGCGCTGCAGGAAGCAGAAGAAGCGGAGGGAAATGAACCGAAAGATTCCAAAGGGAGGCCAATTTTGAGTGAGGAAGAAAAGGCGAAGAAGGAAGAGAGGGACAGAAAGAAGGCTTCAGAGGTAGGCCCCTTTGTCGATGGCTACGGTCATTCTCAATTTGTCACTTCTAGAAAGCAGCACAAAGAGCGGAACGGGTCCAGAAGCTTGTCGAAAACCTTGAGCGCAAGTTGGGCATCTTCACAGAGTCTGCCATTGGTCCCAATGACACCGATGTCACGCGAAGTTGGCGGACAATATGCCAACTCGAGGCCGAAGAGCTTAAACGAGAATCGTACGGCGTTGAGCTTCTCCAAGCTATCGGATTTGTTTATGCATCCAAGGCAAAACATCACTTGGCTACCAACCAGAGCTTCCTTGGCGTCGGTGGCTGGCTTCACAATGTTCAAGGAAAATACCATGTATTCAGCGAGACGTGAGGAGCTTCCTTTCTTGTCTTCCACTATTAATGATTTGTTGTTGCAGCGTATCTACGCTTCGCTCAGCAATAGAGCTCAAGACTGTCTTCGACCAGATACAAGCCGCCGAAAAGGCGGGCAATCTAAGCGCGGAAGAGAAGCGGAAGCTGGAGGAACAGGCTGCGGAGAAAGGGCTGCAGGCTCTGTTCAAGGTGAATACTCCCACATCTTCCGATATCGTCCATTAGTTCATTCGATTTGATAGGGCACCAAACTTGAAATTGAGTCGGTCCTGCGGGAGACTTGTGATCGCGTTCTGGAAGATCCCAATGTTACACGGGATAAGGCACAAATGCGTGCCGTTGCGATGCAGATCCTCGGCGAGGTGTATATGTCGGTCAAGAAGGAGAACGGCCAAGGTCAGTTGGACGAGGGTGAGTACGTGAGAGTTGATACGAAAAGCAGTCGAGCGAGAGAAGGACGATGAGTCATGTTGCATTTCGTGTTTCATGCATACAATCATTGTAATTCTAGTCATAGCAGACCCCAGGGTATGTAGTATACAGTAGCATCTAAGTATCGTAGATTCAATGCATCTTGTTCAACGCAGCTGAATATTTCTCTAGACAAGCCATGTGCTAAACATCCATCTTTCAACGTACAGTTTCTCACTGAGGCAAAATACAAGCCTTATGACATCCTGTTCCCATTGATAAGCCATGTGGCCGGAAAATACAGGTCTCAGGCTCTAACTGGTCATGAAAGGTAGTGGCTCAATGAACGCGAGCTTTCACCGACATCCAAGCGTACAACCATAACTTTGTTGCAGAGATTTTTCCGGCGGACCGTTTGCGTTGTCTCTCGCGGACCGCGGTCGCTTGGACCTCTCGAGGATCGCATAAAAGGCTCAATCCCAACTCAATCCCTTATCTTAAGCGAATTTTGCGCTACACCGATGGCTGTCTTTTCTTTCCTAGTTCTCGCGGCTCTCTTTGGCTTCTCACTTGCTCATGGGGTCGTTACTACCCCTTCACCGCGAGTGGTAGGTTCCATCTCCAACGACGAACACTGTTCGCCTCATCATGCTTTTTGTAGGTTGGCAATGCAAACCTAGCAGCCTGCGGCGCGGCCGCTTATAATGTTCTCAAATCTGGTAAAAGACTCTTATTATGTGTCTTCAGTCCCCCTAGTTAATTGTCGCTTTTAGATAAATACGGACCGGTATGATGATTCGCCTGATTCACTGTATGCTGTTAACCAGTGCAAATAGATCGAAACCGCCGCTGCCAAGATTGATTCCGGCTATAACGCCACTGCTTGCCACCTGTTCTTCTGCCGTGGCTACCAGGTAAGCTGCATGACTGTTTATGAAGCAGTGATTGATTAATTTTTGTCCTTCTAGTACAAAGACAACGTAGCAAATACTCGAGTTTACACCACTGGACAGGTCGTTCCCTTCACAGTGGATATCGAAGCCCATCACACAGGACATGCGGTCGGTGTTTACATGCCTTCTATTTAAGTCCTGTGTTCATAGTATCCCAGAATGTTTCTGTAGTGAACCTTGCTACTCAAACGCCAATTGCACGCCTCTTCACATGGCCTGTGTACGCGAACGACACGCTTGGTCCGTCTCAGTGGCCCAAGAACGAAAGTAAGTTTGATTGCTCATTCCCTCATGGGCAGGCTATAATAACGATGATGTGTAGGTTCTTTCAGCGTCACTATCCCAGACTTGGGAGACACTTGCACTACTGCTGGCGCCTGCGCGATTCAGTGGTGGTGGTACGCGACAAAGAATGTCCAAACGTTTGAGAGTTGTGTTGATTTCACTACCGCGTAGTTATTTTTCCCATTATGCACGCCTTGATTTCGACTTGGAGAAAGCCATATCGTTTTGGCAAGGGTGTTAGTCATTTAGGCCTAGCGCTTGGCAGTGTGAGTAGAATTCCGAACATTGGGTGCCACTGCTCCCAGAGGAACGATATCCCTGCCAAAAGAATCACTGCTGGAGCTAGTACATTTTCTTCACAGAAAAATGAGACCTCAAAACGTTACGACATTTCATTTGAAATTATAGTGGTAAAAAGCAGTTCACAACAACAACTTGAGAGATGAGATAATTTCCATACACTTTTGGGGTAAGGAAGAGAGCCAGAGAAACGGAATGAAAAGGGCGTTTCCCGCGGTCAGAACAAAGGAAACCGCTTTTCATTCATAGAAAAGAAGCTATTTTTGGTATGTGAAAGGTGCACTAAATGGAACTGGTTTTTCATTGTGTTTTCCATATCCCATTTTTGCAGCATTCAAGGGTAAAGAAACATCACGATATTTTCAGAATATGTTTTTCCGTCCTGAAAAGAAACCGGCTCCGGCAGTGAATATTAAGGATGGAGAAGCCGATAACGCATAAGTATCTCCTTTCTCAAAACTATCCGAATGTTCTAGATACTTTACGCGAGTTTATGACCCCTGGACCCAGTGTGTTTCATAAATGCCGCGGTAAAAACTCGAGAACAACTAGGATTGAATCTGATTGAGAAACGGCATTTTATCGCCAAAGAAATGGGGAAATAAATTGGCAAAGAGTCGTCGTTCTGAGTAGGCTAAGTAGGTGCTTGCAGACGAGGTAGTCACAGCAATGCAAAGAAAGCGCGCAATGTGTTTCCGACGGTGTGCAGACAAGTTGACGTGCATGGCGCGGCTGCTTCAATACACTGCCAGTCTACCTCAAAAGAACCATTCAGTTGAGAGTATCAGCTTGAAATTGAATTGCGAGGCATTACCGACTTGACGGTGGGGTCAACTGTCAGTTGTAGCAATGCAGGCCCCAAACTAGCCCGACAGATACTCAAGACTCAGAGGGCTTGCGGATTTTTTTTAGTTCGAGTTAAAATGAGAGCAGCGATTGATACTGATAATGTTTAATTGAACCTGGCTGATAGCCAATTTTGAAAGTGTTGGGATAGCAATCCCGAGCAAGTACTAGAATGTACTCAAAGGATTAGCTTACTCAGTAGGATCAACTTTGGACCATAAAAGTGGACATACATAGTATTTCGTAGTAAGTTTGTTGGGATTTTGCCGGAAAGTTCTAGAAGGAGCAATCCGGCATCATGCCGAGAGTCGATGAGTAAGCACAAGAGTCATAGAAAGTTGTAGTACATTCTAGATTCTTGTGCAAAGTAGTATAAATATGAGCTCTGTAGGAGCCATAGAATAACAATTCCCTTACATCTGGCTTTACCAGCCTGGAGTCTACCCTGTGCAACACCCAGGATTCCAACAAAGTTCTAGAAGTAGTACAACATGTATTTAAGTAGGACACCTCTTGCTTGAGAGGCAGTATTTTACCATCCTTTCTATGTTCTCCTCACTCTCATTACAACAGGTTATGGGCCCTGGCCCTAACTGAACTACTTACATCATCACCAACTTTGCACTCTCATACTTTACATACACATATAGAACCAAATAGATAGCCAGTCCATGTATAGGATCAAATCTCTTAAGGGCCCAGAAAACTACCTGACATGGAAAGTCAAGATGATCAATATACTAACCGATTTAAGTCTAATTGACTATGCTGATGGAAGCTCTATGGCCCTGGCAGAAGTGGCACTGGTGGCAGATTGGAAGAAGAGTGATAGGAAGGCTCTTTCAACAATAAGGCTGCAGGTTTCAGATGGCCCACTGGTGTATATTGCTGGTTCTAAGACTTCAGCAGAAGCCTGGAAAGCTCTGAAGGACATGTATAAATCAAGGGGACCCATGGGAATTGTCCTTGTGAGAAGGAAATTCTTTAGAGCTCAGTGTGAAGAAGGAGGAAACATAGAGGAGCATATTAGGACTATGAGGTCCTACCAGGAGGAGCTGGCATTCCTTAAGCAGACTGTTGAGGAGGAGGACTTCTCAATCACACTGCTTACATCACTTCCAGAATCATGGAATTTATTCATTTCATCAATGGACACTGCAGACTTAAAGGATTCATACAAATTGATTTCCCAAATTCTTCAAGAAGACATCCGATTATGGGAAAAGACTTCTGACCCAACAACAACACTTGCAGCACATGGCAAGAAGAAGTTTAACCTGAAAATCATATGTTATAGATGTGGAGAAACTGGCCATATTAAGGCCAATTACCCAAATGGGAAGAAGAATTCTGGAAAGCAATGGAAGAGGAAAGAGAAGGGCCAGACTCAGGCACATGTTGCTAAGTCAGATTCTGATGAAGAAGATTATATATTTTAGGCAAAAGACACCACATTTACTGCACTTGTAGGGTCATCATGGATCAGAGATTCAGGCACCACCAAGCATATAGTCAAGAATAGATTGTATTTTTCTGACTATGTTGAAACCCCAGGATATGAAATTATTAGTGTAGGAAAGTCAAAAGGCTTGGAAAGAGGAACAGTTAAGATTAAAATAGTTGAAGAAGAGAAGGCCACTGCAGCCACTCTAAAGGACTGTATTCATTGTCCTGAAGCACCATTCAATCTTATATCATTAGAGCACATCACAGATGCTGGGTTTGAACTCAAATTCAAAGAATCCCAGATGGATATTATCTCACTATGTGGTAAAAGGATTAGCCATGGAGATAAGGTATCGAAGTTATATAGCCTAGATATTATTGCATCAGAAATAACCCAGGCCTATATGACAAAACCAGCCTGATCATGACAAAAGTGGCATTGGGTAATGGGCCACTTGAACATGGGATCAGTAAAGAGATTATTTAGAAAGAAAATGGTCAAGAGAATGAATGTGGATAAGTTGGTGGTGCCCCAGAAGGATTGCAAAGCCTGCATACAAGCTAAACATCATGCTGAGCCATTTCTGTAAGAAACTGAAAGGAATTATACCAAAATAGGTGAAATAACATTTTTAGACTTATAGGGGCCAGCCTGAACTCAGGGTATCCATGGAGAAAGATATTACATAAGCTTCACAGATGAGAAATCCCAGAGAACAATGTTATATTTTCTAAAGTCAAAACAGGGTATAGAAATCTGAAAGAAGATTTAGCAGTACCAAAAATACATCAAAGTCCACACTGGAAGAGATCTGAAGTTTATGAGGATTGATAATGGGAAGAAATATATTAATGAGAAGGTGAAGGAATACCTCTAGAGCAATGGCATCCAGCTGAAACTGACTGCCACATATTCTCCATCCCAAAATAGAGTCACTGAGAGAGTCAATCAGACTCTTATAGAGCATGTTCATGCCATGCTAAAAGAACATTACCTGCAAAAATTTTTATAGTCTGAGGCAGTGGCATATGCTACATATTTGAAGAACTGATCACTAACCAGGGCCATCAAAAATGATATAACCCCAGAAGAAGTGTTTTGTGGAACAAAACCAGATATTTCAACACTCCAGAAATTCAGAACAAAGTGCTGGGTGTTGCAACAGGATAACAAAAGGTCAAAACTTGACCTAAAATCAAGGGAATTTATCTTTACAGGTCTTACAGATGAATCAAGAGCCTGGAGATACTATAATTCACAGACCAGGCAGATTCAGACCTCAAGAAATATTATATTCTCTGAAGAGAGCATTCTAAATGCTAACAATGATGAATACATTATATCCCATCCTTCACTGCTTGAGAGGGAGTCAGGAAGCAAAGTCAAGCAGATTCTAAATAGAAATGATGATATTTCAGACAAATCCACAGGTGCCATATTACGGCCCTGCTTAAGCATGTGACTTGGGATGTAAGCTGATCTCTTTAGGCTGTTATGCATTTGAACAGTCACCCAGTTAGAGATTTAGGCTCAGTCTTCAGTATATGCGAGTAAGAGGTATGTGAATGTAATTTAGTCAGAAGATAGAGTACAACTGTGAAGTTTACTCTACTTATATACTGTTTTGATGGTGTTATATATAGATGAAATGATAGAGTCCATGCTGGAACAGGGTCAAAGGTGAATGGTCCAGAAGGATCATGATCCAATCAAAAGGTTCTGGAGTGACTGTGGTGAGAAACAAGGGTGATGGTTGGCAAGTTGGTTGATATGAATCAGGAATGATAGTTGATTAAATGGATGAGTCATGGATATGACTTGGATAAGATAAGATAATGGAAAAATCGTAACATTACCCCCTTGTTAAAGCAGTCATCCTGACTGCTAAGGTTCTTCTTCTGGGGCATCGAACTGTGTTTTGATTTGACTGATCCAGTACTGATCAGTCAGCAGTTTCCATAAATCTTTGTCTGGATTAATGATCCATTTGGTAAATCCATCCTTTTGTTCAGCAAGATAGGCTATATTGCCATTTTCCAAGTATTCATGGTCTAAGATCTTGACCACTACTTTGTTTTTAGTTGCAATTTTTGGAGTGTATATGGCACAGTTTATGCTGGCCTGGTATTCTTGGATCACTTCTAATGCATTTGTCATCTCATTCTCTCAGACCCATGAGTTGTGTTCTCAGGTCCACCCCTTCTATTTGACTAGATAGTCTGTTATCTCTCTGGATGGTTGTCCTCTCTTTGAGCATACTTTTTGAGTGCGTGAATCCAAAACTTCTTCAATTTTATATTCCTCTTGACTGTTGATGAGGTCTGGAGGAGGAGGTGGCAGTTGCTGTTGATTCAGGAATAAGGACGCAATGTATGGAGTTAATAGCTTTTCATTGAATTGGGGATGTATCTTCCAGTGAGGCAGCAGTTTCAACTTGTATGCTGCTGCTCCTGACTTTTTGACGATTTCAAATGGTCCTGTTTGTTTATTGTCAAGCTTTTTCTTGGATCATGGTAGATAAAGGTTGGCAATATCGAGCCAGACCTTATCACTGACTTGATATTTCTATGGTGTCTGTTTTCATTTGTTGTATTGCACCTTCATTTATGCTGCTGCTTTTTCCAAGGTGTTGTATACTTCTTTATAGACCTTGGCCATCATTTTGGTGAAGTCAACAGCTATGTGATTTGTGAAGTTGGTTTTTTGGACTGACTCAGGAATGAGTCAGGGATTTTGTCCATATAGGACTATGAAGGGACTCTTGCCTATGGTTGAGTGAGTTTGGTTATTGTGGGCAAATTCCACAAGAAGTAGCCATGTGACTCAGTCTATTTGTCAATGATTGACAAAGATATGAAGGTATTTTTCAACCTCCTGGTTGACTCTTTCTGTCTGTCCATCCATTTGGGGATAATACACCATTGAGGTGTTCTGTGTAATATCTAGTATTTAATAAAGTTCCTTCATGAATGTGGATACGAATTGAGGTCCTTGGTCAGATATGACTACTTGCAGCATTCCATGTTTTGCATATACATGATTGTGAAGCATCAATGCCCATTCTTTGGCAGATAATTCCTTATTACATGGAATGAGGATTATGTTCTTTGAGAACCAATCTACAATAATAAGTAAGGCATTGAAGCCTTCTGATTCTGGCAGACCAGTGACTATATCCACAGAAACGTGTGTTCATGGAGCATTGGGGATTATGTTGGGATGAAGAGGCACTGCTTTGGCCTGCATATCACTCTTCATTTGTTGACAAGTTTTGCATCCCTTAATATAGGATTCGACATCTCTTTTCATCTTTGGCCACCAGTATTCATGAAGAATCAGTTCCTTGGTCTTAGCAATTCCTGGGTGTTCTGCAGTGATATGGTCATAATATTGGGAAATGATCTCATTGTACAGTGAGGGGTCTTGAGGAATGTAGACCCATCCATTGTACCACAAGATTTCACCTTCTTGAGTAATTCCTCATTCGTGGTTGAGGGATTTCTCGATCCCTTGGTCCCATTGGTTCTTTTATTGTGTTGCATCTCTTATACACATGATTTGTTCTTCAATGGTGAGTAGTGTTAATGCCCAGAAATATTCTGGGAAAGGACAACTACATCTTGATTGTCTTCCTTTCCTTGATCATGATCATCTCATTGGCTGAGAAGATCTGCTTTCTTGTTGGCGATTCCAGCTTTGTGTTGAAGAATAAAGTGGTACTTGGCCAATTCTGTGACCCATCAAGCTTGTCAGCAGTTCAGCTTCTGTGGTTTTCAGAAATACTGGAGGTTTTGATGATCACTCTAGATTTCAATGGTTTCTTTGGCACCCATAAGATAGTGATGCCATTCTTCTAGCACTAACATGATTGCTAGTAACTCCTTGTCATAGATCTCATAGTTGCACTCAGTGACTATCAATGCTTTTGACATGAAGGCAACTGGTCTCCATTTCCTATTCTGTTCTTGGCTTAGAATAGTGCCAATAGCTCCATCACTGGCATTGGCTTCTACTCAGAATTTCCCATCATCTGAGGGAATCATTAGAACTATGTTTATTGTCATCAACTTCTTGAGTTGTGAGAATGCTTGTTCTTGATCTGATCCCCACGTCCAGTCTACCTTTCCAGTTAACTGGGTAAGAGGTTATATGATTTTGGAGTAGTCATGAATGAACTTTCAGTAGAAATCTGTGAACTCTAAGAAAGACTAAAGCTCCTTCTTTTTCATGAGAGTGGGCCATTCAGTGATTCCTGCAATTTTGACTGGATCCATACAAATAGTGTCTTTGCTAATGATGACACCTAAGTATTTGGTTTCGAGTACTTTGAACTCACATTTCTCTGCTTTGAGAAACAGCTTGTTTTCTCAGAGATATTGGAGCACTTGCTGAACAATGATTCAGTGTTCAGACAGGAATTTAGTGAAAATAAGGATGTCATCAAGGTAAATGGTGACTTTTCCTCTGGCAATTAAATCCTTGAAGATATCATTCATCATCTACTGGAACTTGGCTGGTGAATTTATAAGGCCAAAGAACATAACTATTGGCTCAAAGAGTCTCTGGTTGGTTCTAAATGCAGCCTTTTTCTCATCTCCATCCTTGATGTGTACATTGTTGTTGTTATGATTTTTCCATTATCTTATCTTATCCAAGTCATATTGATGACTCAGCCATCTTATCAACCATTGATTCCGACTCGTATCCAACCAATTGCTAACTCATACCCTCATTCTCACCATCTGTCACCCCAGACACTTTCTATTGGACCAATGATCCTTCCAGACCACTCAACTTCAACACCATTCCAGCATGGACTGAACCATTTCATCTAAATATATTGCTGTACTTACAGTATATAAACAGAGTAAACTACACCATTGTACTCCATCTTTCAACTAAACTTTAATCATATACCTCTTACTCTCACATACTAAAGACCAATGCTTAAACCTCTCAATTGGGTAACTGTTCAAATGCATAACAGCCCAGAGTGGTCAGCTGACATCCCAAGTCTCATAACTAAGTGGGTACCTAACAGTTGTATCCCCATTAAACATCTAGCTTGGAGAAATACTTTGCTCCACATAGCTTGTCGATAAGCTCAGAGATTAATGGAAGGGAATAATGATTCTTGATCATCATTTTGTTCAGTTTTCTGTAGTCCTGAACAGGTCATAGAGAGCCATCCTTTTTCTTAACAAAGAAGAAGGGAGAGGTGAATGGAAATTTTGAGGGATGAATTCATCCCGAGTTTAAGTTCTCATCAAGAAACTTATTGAGTTGTTCTTGCTCATTTTGGTTGAGCAGATAGACCTTGCAGTCTAATGTGGATTTGGCATTAGGAGTTAGCTCAATGGTGTGGTCCCAGGGTCTTCATTCTAGTAAATCTCTAAAGCTTTGATACTGAGGAGGCATGAGCTCCTCAAAGGTCTGTTTTGGTTTGTCTGCATTTGCAGCTGCCACCAATTCATTTGCATGATGGACTGCTCAAAGAATGATTTCTTCTTGCATATTGACTGCAAGGATACTTTCATCTTCTTCTAGTTCTTCATCCCATCGATCTTCTTTATCAGCATCAGGGAGAGTAAAGTGGGTTTTGATGCAATGACATCATCCAAATGTCATGGTTCCTGCTTTCCAATTGACAAAAGGGTTATGGCATTTAAGCCAGTCATGGCCCAAGTACACTGTCTTGGAACCTAGGTCTGTGACTGCTAAGTCAATTCATTCAACATGGTCTCCAATGGTCATTTGGAGTTCCACGAATTCTGTTACATTGCCTGCCTTGTTATGAGTTTCATCTGCATTGTATACAAGTATGGGAGAGGTGACTTTTCAGATATCCAACTGGTGTTGTTGGATGTAGCTTTGGTTGATAGAGCTGCCTGTGCAACCACTATCCAACAATGCTCTGGTTGTCAATATCTTCTTTCCTGTACAAGGAGAGAGTTGGATATTCATCAAAAAGTCTCATCCTGAACTTTTGGTTCCACAGATATACCAGATCAGTTCATGAAGTTTGTAGAGCTGCTCATATGCAGGACTCTCTTCGTTTCTTAAACTCTGAATGAGTTCATTGGTTATCTCTCCAAGTCATTTGGGATGAACCCAAATGGAGAGAACAGCCTTGGTGGTTGCCAGGTTCTTGGAACTGAAAACAGCACACAGAGTCAAGTCAATCCCAAATGGTTTGTACCATTGATGATCACATGCTTCTGTAGTTGGCAGGACTTTGAGTTTTGGTACCCTCTTGTTAGGTAGGATTTTGGGTTTTGGTGCTTCCCATTTGGGCAAGACTTCAGGTGTCAGAATACTGGCTTTGGACTGGCTGACTTGCCATAGTCTGAATGCAGTATCATCTTCTTCATCGGGTACTTCAACAATGGTGGTTCTACTGGAATGCCCCCTCTTTACTGCCTGGGCACTAGCAGCTTTCTCCTGTTCTTCAGCTTTAGTTCACTCAGGAACTTGCCAGAACTCAGAAGGAGTCTGGTTTCAGCTTGAGGCATCTGAGGTTCCACTTCTACTATCAGTTCTGGTAGAGTACTAAGCTTTTGCAGCTAGGGTGAATCTCATCAGTATTGCCATCGGCTGCACTACCAGCTATTCTCCCACTGGTCTGGATAGCACATGGCCCCAATCCTGGTCTTGGTGAGAGGCACTCTTCTGGTCCTCCACCAACCCTAGCAAGGCTGGTGGGCTTGGTCCTCCACTTGAGGAGGACACTGAGGCATTTGGACTTCTAGGAGGCCCAAAGGAGTCCCACACCTCATTGGAGGCTCAGGATCCACTATAGATCTTTGTGTCAGCTTCTTGCAGGAGGATGATGTATCTGTTCTGTTTTAATTCTTGAAGAGTCTTCAGCTTTGGGGTCTGTGAAGTCATAGCAGATATATTCATATTTGTTCATAATTGTCTATGGTTATAATATTCAGTCTGACCCATGGAAACTGAGGACTCACCTTTCAGAGACTTGGTCGAGCAAGGAGAATCAAACTCTTGTCAACCTAGTCTTTTGCCTCTTCAATTTTGGTCATAGATGGCACCACTTTATTAGTGGGCCTTACTGACTGAATGTCTCTCAACTCTTTTCTCCTGAGGCAATCTTTGCTCAGGTAACCTTTCTCATCACATCTGAAGTATCTGCCCTTGGCTCTTCACCAATCGATATCTATGAGCTTCCCCGCCCCTCTGTACATTGTCCACTGACCAGTTCTGGCATTCCAACTGACTCTCATATTTGTAGTCAGCTTTAGGGCCAAGGAACTTGTTGCCCCAGTGGCAGCTTTGCTGCTAGGCTGCTGTTGATGTTGGGGGCAGGAATCTTTCTTCTGCCTATCCCAGAGCATGCCAGTGGTTTGGTCGAAGACCCACTTGCATTGGTGTTCCTCATACATCTTGAGGATATGCTCCTTCCACTCCAGATATGAGTGCAGAATGCTGACGCCCATGTTCAAGATGAAGATCATATAGGAGGAAGGTACTCCTAGACAAATGGCCTTCACCATGGTGCCACATTCTGCCTCATCAGTTCTCCAGCCCACCAATTTGGCCTCTTCTTCCAGCTTCTGAAAGTAATGGGATATGGGCTGCATTCCCATTTGGAGGTCAAACATCTGCTTTTTGTGGACTTCCTTGATAGCAGGGTCTTGGAATTGTCATAAGACCATGTCAATGAAATCTGCCCAGTCAGGGTAGCAAAAGTGAGCAGCAGTCCTATCATAGGAGTCGCTGACCCAGAATTTAGGTCTCTTGTAGACCCACCAGTCCTTGGCAGCCCTCTTGAAATGAGAGGTCATGAATAGTACCAGGTGCAATGGCATCTGAAAGTAGTGTCAGAACACTTCAAAATAGGCAATGCAATCACCTATGAAGCATTCAATATTGTCATGGTCCCCTTTGAATAGAGAGGGCATCTTGACAAGAATGGGTTTGATGCCCAGGTACAGGGCATCGTTGGTGGCATTCCCAACAGGGTTGGGGATTGGGTCAGGAGGGCTCTTGCCAGGGGGCAGTCTTGGGATTGAATATTGATCTGGCCTTGGCTGCAGGTAGCCTCTTGGTGGCTCTAAGAGTCTGCCCCTGTCCAGCTCCTTCTCTTTGTCTTGGTCACAGAGGTAATCCACCATCATTCTCCTGGCAGACTCCTCCCTTTTGAGCTCCTCATGCATCTCCATGATGCACTTCTCTTTTTCAGCCAGCATGGTTTTCATCTGCTGCCAAATTTCCTCTGCCATTGCTGGGGTTTTCGATGCTCCCGCAGTGGCAGTTCCTGCAGAGACATTTTCAGCTTCCATATCTTCTCCTGCATCTGTGAAGAGAAGACTGCCATCCTGATAAGGGTGGTAGCCTTGTTGTTGTGCTCAACTGTGTGGCAGTGAGTCAGGCAGGAGTCTGAGTCTTGTGACCAGGGTATCTGGGGAGTAGTCTGGAATTGTTTCATATTGGAGCTGGTGGTATTCCAGCCTGCCATAATAATCTGTGTCATAGGTAAACATATTGTATTAGGGCCTTTGCCCCCATCTACTCTTCTTTTGTGACCTCCAGTCATCATAATTGTCATAGGGAGCACTCCAGCTCCCTCTGCTCCTCCTCATCTCTGGCTCGAAGCCCTGGAAATATATTCCTGGTGGAGGGATGGAATATATTTCAGTCCCAGTTTGCATGTATTTGGGTGCAAATGATGGCGGCTGGGTCTGGATCCCAAATGGGATCTCCTCAGTTGAGTGCCAGCTACTCATCCATTTTGGGTCTGAGCTCATCCCAGAGGTCTCTTGGCTTGATGTCCTGTCATTGAATCTCTCAGGCAGCAGCCCTGAGGGGGCTGAATAGTCTCCAATCAACTTTGGAGAGGTTGGGCCATATGTAATCTGCTCTGTTTGGATTGAATGGGTCATCAGGGGCAGAGGGAGCAGCCAGGGTCAGAGTGTCGAGCTCCCCATCAGACTCATCAGAGAGCTCGATGATGGGGAGCGAGGAGATGGAGTTGGTCCCTCCTCAGGGCCAATTGTTTTCGTGGGCCCAGGGCCTATATAGGTGGTTTTGATCTATGCTAGGATCGTTGGGGTATCAGGGCCCATTGTAGAACCTGCTGGAATCATTGAGGGAGAGGGATCAAGATTGTGAAGGAATGTGCCAGTGTTGCTGGCAGAGAGCAAAGGTTGCAGGATAAGGGGGAGGGCCAGAGTATGAGGGTGGAGCATCATTGATCTGAGCCTAAACATTCTGCATGTATTCCTGGGCTGGAGAGGGGACAGGTCATTCCATCCAGTACTAGAGTAGAACTGCTCTTGCATTATATGCACAGGCAGAGGAGGGCTCAGGAGTTGGGGGCCTCTCATCATCAGTTGTCCTCTCGGAGGAGGACACAATTGTAAAACAGGCTCAGGGATGGATGAGTGGTATTTCCTCTCATTGACCCAGTCAGGTGGAGGGTAACTCCCAGGGAAGGACATTATCTGAGTGTTGGGGTGGTCGGGGTGGTAGAGTCAGTCAGTGAGCTCATCTTTGCTGCAGGAGGGCTCATATTTCTTTCTCATAAATTAGAATAGCGAGGACCATGAAAAAGGTTAAAAGAATGGCACCACTGATTGTGACACCAAGAGAGATAGTTCTTGGGTTTCATAGGTTCTCTTTATTGGTCATAAGAGAATGCTTCTTTATGGCTAGCATTGGAAGCAGAAGGGAATCTTCTGACTAATGTTATGGCCCTGCTTATGCATGTGACTTGGGACATAAGCTGATCTCTTTGGGCTGTTATGCATTTGAACAGTCACCCAGTTAGAGATTTAGGCTCAGTCTTCAATATATGCGAGTAAGAGGTATGTGAATGTAATTTAGTTAGAAGATGGAGTACAACTGTGAAGTTTACTCTACTTATATACTGTTTTGATGGTGTTATATATAGATGAAATGATAGAGTCCATGCTGGAACAGGGTCAAAGGTGAATGGTCCAGAAGGATCATGATCCAATCAAAAGGTTCTGGAGTGACTGGTGAGAAATAAGGGTGATGGTCAGCAAGTTGGTTGATACGAATCAGGAATGATGGTTGATTAGATGGATGAGTCATGGATATAACTTGGATAAGATAAGATAATGGAAAAATTGTAATATGCTAGGAATGCTGAAATAAAAGAGAAAACACCCCTTGATGATCCAGCAACCAAATCAAAGTTACCTGTATAGCATAGGAAGGTGATTCAGCCATGTGACAAATTGGTCCAGATTGCATCAGTAGCCCCACCAAGTTACCAGTTCCTTAATAATCCAGCCTCATGAGGCATGAAATTGCCAGAAAAGCAGCACAAAGTAACAAAAAAACTACTGGAGACTGCAGACAACCTTAGTGATGAGCCATTAAGCCTTGAAGAAGCCAAAGCAAGGCTAGATTGGCATCATTGGAAGAAAGCAATAGATGAAGAATATAATCTATTGACTTCTCTAGATATATAGCAGCTGGAAGAATTACCTCAGGATAGGTTGCTTGTTGATTGCAAGTGGACCTACAGGCTGAAAAGAGATGGTGATGGAAAAGTCACCAGGCACAAAGCCAGACTCATTGTGAAAGGATTTTCACAGAAACCTGAAATTGATTTCTTTGAAACATATACACCTATAGTTAGGCTGGACATATTCTGCCTACTTATGGCTATTGCCACATAAAGAAATCTGATTATTCATGAAATAGATGCCATTGGAGCCTACTTAAATGGAAAGCTCAATGAATCTATTTATATGGCACAGCCACCCAAATATTCTGATAGGAGTGGCAAGGCAGCACATCTCAAGTTGACATTATATGGACTCAGATACATAAGATTGATTAGCAATCAATGTGTGTATATCAGACAGATGGATTCTGATCCTATAATTGTAGCTGTGCATGTAGATGACATGACACTACTTGCTCTAGATGACAAAACCATGTCTATTATAAAAGAAGAGCTTAAGAAGAAGCTAAATGTTACAGACATAAGAGAGATTCAATATATATTGGGTATGAGGATAGACAGGAATTGGGAGAAGGGTACTATTACCTTATCTCAGAAGGCATATATTCTGAAGGTACTCGAATGAATGAGCATGAGAGACTGCAAACCAGTCAAAATACCTATGGACCTGAATGTATGGCTAGAGAAAATCCCTGAAGATGATCCCTAGAGCACTGACACAGCCACCAGGCAATATTACCATACTGGTGTCGAATCTCTGATGTATGCAGCCAATGAATCTCAGCCTGAAATTGCATATGCTGTCACAGAATTAAGCAAATATATACAAAATCTGGCTGCTGAGTATGTCACAGCTCTGAAACGAGTTTGCCATTACTTGAAGAAAACTCTGGATTTTGGAATCACATATGGAGGGACTACAAATGAATTGATACCCTACTCAGATTCAGATTGGGGAGAGGACAGAACAGATAGAAGATCAACATCTGGTTATGTCTGTATCTATGCAGAGAGAGCTATTACTTGGAGTTTAAAGAAACAGCCCACTATAGCTCTATCCACTATGGAGGCAGAATATATGGCCCTTTCACAAACAACTTAAGAAGTAATATAGTTGTAGGCAATTTTAACTAAATTAGGATTGCCACCTGATGGTGCAACCATTATTTTTGTCAACAATCAGTTAGTGATCAAATTCACTGAGAACCCTGTATTCCACACATGATCAAAGCACATAGATATACAACATCACTTCATTCACGAGCATATGGCTTCAAATGAAGTCAAAGTTCAGCACTGCATATCAGAGGAGAACTTAGCAGATATATTCACTAAAGAGCTACCAAGACTATTACATGAATATCTATCTGCAGATATTCTAGGAGCTCAGAATTGAGAGGGAGTGTTGGGATAGTAATCCTGAGCAAGTACTAGAATGTACTCGAAGAATTAACTTACTCAGCAGGATCAACTTTGGACTGTAAAAGTGGACATACATAGTATTTCATAGTAAGTTCTAGAAGTAGTACAATATGTATTTAAGTAGGATACCTCTTGCTCAAGAGACAGTATTTTACCATCCTTTCTACATTCTCCTCACTCTCATTACAACAGAAAGCAACATTGAAAGATGCTGACTGTACTAGAAGTGCAAAGTGCTATAATACTACACACACTAATGCACTCAACAGTTGCAGTTTGAAGAGGGTAAGTTATACCTGGTTGAATGTTTGTACTGTAGATACTAGGTTCTGAGTAGCAATTAAATATATGTATTATTGAATATACTTGAAATGACATAAGTTACTACTTTCTGTGTTACTGAACACAATCTGTCCCTGACAGGCTCCTTGGTGCAGTTTCTGAATGTGTACTAACTGCCTGATTGCAGTGTCTGAACTGATACTGTCTGTCTGGTTGCAGCTTTACTGGTACTACATGGATTCTAGTCTGTGTCTCAGCTTTCTATCTGTAACTTTCTGAACTGATTGCTTGCTAACTGTTTTTGCACACACAAAGTGACCAGGTCACTCAGTTCTATTCCAGGTGAGTCTGCAACTTAAAGCTCTCAGCCAATAAAACCCATATGATTCACTTGGTAGCATTCTGGGGGCTAGCAACTTCCTGTCTTGCTGCCACAAGCTGGTATTTATACTATTCTATCTTTCTCTACATTTCCAATAGTTTCAGGTACTATTATTATCCTTGTTGATGCAAACCAGGCAGGTATGAGCTCATATCCCTACTACTAGATAATCTTGATTATACTTGAGTCTACTTGTCCTAGTTTTCAGACTGATGCCATCAGATGGCCATCACTGCCAAGATGCCAGTTCCAACTAGGGACATGTGTATTACTAGTTCTGGACTTTTAGTTTTCTTCAAAGCTGATCATTAAGTTGTTAGTCCTGTCACCTAGAGTTCAGACTCATCATAGTGTGCTGCACCATATATATCTGTGCACCAAATTTTGGCTTCCACCTTGCTCAAAGAGCAAGCTAGTACTCTCCACAAGACTAACAACACCCACCTGCTCAATTAACAGGAATACAGGACTAGGATCTTCTAGAAATAAAGGTCAGGAGGCAACAGACTGCCATCTGCACTATCATCCACCATCAGTAGCCTGCTTTTCCACCAGACCAGAAACTGTGTCAGGTATAGCAGACTGCTATCCACCAGTGGAAGCCTGCACTTCCACCTTAATCTCACCAAGGATAGCAATCTCATATATTCCTCTCCTAGAAGAATCTTTTAGAAGTAAAAAGGGGTGGTTATGACTGAGTGGATTGCTACTTGACAAGAGTTATCAGAGCAGATAGGTATAGAGGTAGGAAGCTGGCTTGGTCCTGAGAGTATAAAAGCACAATAAATGTAACTAAGAAAGAGAGAAAATAATCTTGCTCATAGCACACTAAAGGAATAAATTCCTTACCCAAGCCTCCAGCTTAGCATACTTTAGCAGTCTTGCACCTAGTATTGCTAGCAGACAGCACAGAAGCTCACTGCTATTGTCCAGAACTTGCTCTCAAAGCTCACTCTCTTGAAAAGATGCTGAGTCCCACTCTTTCACTCTTGTCCACTATCAGAAGTGGATCCATACTGATCTGAAGCAGGTGGTTCTTGCACCTCCCTGTATACTTACTATATATAAAAGATCTTGCAAAAGCAAACTGTAATTCTCTCACCAGAGAGTTTGCTAACCTTACAATGGCTAACCCTTACTGATCTAGTGGGGCTTTCTAACTTCCAGGTTATCTTTACATGCTTTTCTTATGGGTACAGCCACACACATAGTTTGTATATTAATAAAATGGAATTTTATATGCTTTTTACAGTGGTGGAGCCTGGTAAGCATATCATCATCCTTAGGGCTTCAGCTTAGGGATGACATTGCTAATAGCTTTGCCAAGGCCCACACACTCCATGACCTCTGCTATGTGCACTCATTCTTATCTCTATTAACATGACTCTAACACATGTGTTCTGTAGTTCTTGGGCCTAGTGGCCAGTTTGTCATGAAAACAGCTTTGTAAGTTGAAAAATCCTCAGTCTTGTTATGGTGTGCTAAAGCCCTTTATAGAATGGTTTCATTGTCATCAGATGCACTCTCATCACCCTTAGTCTTTAACCATTGGCTATACATATGTTCATCAATGGATTTCAAGTTGGTGTTGTATTATGTTCATAAATTGAATCACCAATGATAAAACTTGCATTCTGTCTGCTATTTCCCAAATTGTCTGAATCACATCTGAACTGACTATGTACACAAGCGCTCGATTTTCGAGTCCACGGGCCTCAGATCTTACTAAGTAGTAAGACAATGAATTTTGTTGAGGTAAGGGCTGCATTATGTAATGATGCGTCATCATTACGTGGGAACTCACCCGAGTCCAAGGACTGGGCTCGGTTCGAGGCAGTGGACAGTGGACAGTAGTGGACACCTCTAACAAATATTAATGACGCCCTCTTTCAAATGTCTACTCGACCAAGACGCACAATCCGAAGCGCTGCCAGCTCCAAGATACCCCAATACGCAGTTGCTGCCTCAAAACCGTCATCTCACGATGGGCCCAACATGCAATACCTCTTGAAGAATCCACGGAGCGCCCTAACAAAGATAGACATTTCCGTGCGTACTCCTTCTCCCACCTTTGCAGCATTACCGGATCTCTTGAACAGTTTTTCAATAGACAATCTTCAACGCCGAAACCTGGTCCTTGCTCTCTGAGGACTCACGGGCCGTTTTGTCGACCTTGCTCCCACCGACAGCGTTCTTTGGATACCAGCAGTTCAATGATACTAGCCACCCAAGCAAGGATGCCTCTTCGTCATCATCGCTGTCATCATCGTTGGGAACGCTCGACCCCTCCGTTTTCACCGACGCGCACTTCCTTTCCGCTGCACACACCTTCCAAGATCACATATTCTCTGGATGGACCACAGACAGCCATGCCGCCAAGGTGGAGAAATGCAAACAAGGTATACGCGATGGTACACTTTCCGCACCGTACAAAGACGAAGAGTGGGCAAAGCAAAACAGAATCGACGCTCAGTGGCTGACGCTTCCTGAGTCGTCTGCTCGTGCAGGGTATGGTCCATCTTACCTGCAAACGACATTCCCAAGTTTCATATTTTCACAGGCAAGCCGCCGAGGTGAAATTTACGGACCTCGTCCACAACGCCATCATACAAGTTGGAGATATCATATCGTATAAAAGAAATTTTACAAATGGTAATGTTGTTATCGAGAAAGATGCTCTTGTTCGTCGTCTTCTTTCTTTATTTTGTTATTTACTTATGTATATCTCCCACCAGGTGCAGTCTATTGACCGGAGGACAAAAAGCGTGACGCTGCTGCTCCCCAGCGGTATGACGCAGCATCTTCCCGCTGCCTTGCTGGTGCGCGTACCAGGCGACCCGGGTGACTCCATACGAAGTATGACAGTCATGTCTCCCTCTATGCTGGAGACCGGCCTTTTGGATATCGATGGTCGGGTTGAGCGGGGAAAGCGGCCCAATGGGAATGCGTGGAAGTCTTTCACTTTGTGGCGGTGGAAAGACAGCGATGAAGAGCTGTTCGACCTAGATGAAAGAGGCAGGAGGGAGAGTCATGGCACTCTCTTTTATATTCGTGGCTGCTTTTATCACGACCGGTGAGTGCTCGCTGTACATCCTACGTTTCTAGCAAAGTTGGAACTACAATGATTTTCTATTTATATGATGTGTATCTCGGGGAGAGTCGCATTCTTTTCGATCGTAGTCCGTGGACACTCTTTGATGTATTCCGATTGTAGCTGAAATGAGGGATCTTGAGGTGTAAGCTACATAAATAGTGTTTCCCTTTGAACATGATGCGAGGAAGCTGGAATTGAAAGTGGCGAAGGACCAGTCTGCTCATGAAGTCGCCATCCTGCAACTAGTTCCTGGTAATATGCTAAGTTTTTAATTTGATGATCGAGGTCGGGTTAGGGTTGGCTACTCTTTCCCAAACCATCATGGCAATGTCCGGCCCTCTACACTCGAGGCACGTCTACGATGCCATTGCACGTCGATACCCAGCATTGGAAATCGTGGACGAGAAAGAGCAGCAGAAGTTCCAGGATATTATCGATAGTAAGAAGAGAGGGAAGGGTTCCCCGACAAAGTCAAAGGGAAAGGCGTTTGACTCTCTTCCTTTTTCCCCGTCGGTCTTTTTTTTTGGTTTTTTTTTTTCACCTGTGGTCCAGAGGACACCAAAAGAGCTCAGAAGAAACGGTAGATGCAGGCCTATATCTATGCTCCTTAATTTCGGTGCTGCGGTCTATATCCTCGTCGCAAATTGCATGTATCTACGAGAGATGTGTGCTAGCAATGGAATGCTATCTCCCTCGTCAATACCATCATCATCCAATTTTTTTGATCAAACTGTTCTTTTCTTGCCGGTCTCAAGAACGCATTCAACTCAACTCCCATGACCTCTCCATACCTTTGCTATCGTTCCTCATCACCAACATCGAGAATGTCTGTCTGCAGTCTCTGAACAATGACATCGAGGGCATGGTTAAAGGAGTCATACTTCGTCTTTCCATGAAATGCATTCCTGGGGTCATCGGATTGCATCCTTGCATAAACACTTTGTCTCGTCACCCCTATCTGATTGTACTGATACCGGTGCATCGAAAAGCGCTTACACGTCTCCTTATATCCTTGCATGGGCTCTCTGTACAAGTTCTGGGGCCGTCACTGAAAGGTCTTTATTTTGGTTTTTTTAATCCCACATTTTGTTTAACTTATACCAGTACGCAACGGTATAACATCGAATGTTACTTGTAGTGTTTCTGTAGTCCGCATTGTTCGAGCATGCTCTCCTGGATATCTCACACCGCATACAAATAGATGGCTGACCGCAATGCACCTAATCTGGGGAAACATGCATCGACATCTTATCCACAAACTCCAGAGTAAGTCTTAATTCCATGGCGCTCTCTGTCTAGAACCTGGTCACGAATTGATAAATTCCGTCGCGTCCCCCGTAAGCTCGTGCGCAGAGACCCGACTCGCGCAGTGTAAGTATTTACTGATAAACATAGCCATACGAAGTGAACGACAAGTTGAAGAAATTAAATAGTGAAGACGCGCTTCTGCCATCCCTCGAACCGATAAGTCATAGTATTGAATGTGAACCAACAACCTCCCTCCGCTCGACGAAACTTTCCTTCCTGGTATTCCTCCAACAATATGGCTTTAGCCAGTACCTTGGGATCAAAGAATCGGAAGGTAGATTGAGTATACATGCGTCCCAGCAGGGCCACATGAAACTTCGTCCTTTCCACGGCCTCAGAGAGCCTCCACACCTTGCCATGATTGTCCACGACAAACGGCGGTCGGTGAAGATCATGGAACTGTAAGAGCTGGCTGTCGTAAGACTGCTTCGGAGACTGGGCGGGGTGCCGTTCTTGGAAACCCCCAGTCCACTTTACAGGTGCACATTTCATTGTCAAGGTCAAAAACCCGTGAGCATCCGTTTGTGCCCCAGATATCTCCTCTGTGGCAAGCCAGCCATCAACGTCTCGCATCAGCTCAGCCGCCTCCAATCTCCGTGAACCAACTTCGTAGACCGCCGCACCAGCCTCGTCAGTTTCTGGGAATCCTGGAAAAGAGCGGATCGAAGGGTTCTCCGGGAGTGAAAGCGACGTCGCGAGCCAGGTCGGAGAACCCCCTTGCTTCAAGATTTCCCTGGCCAGCGCTATAGTCGCCCCCAGACGATCGTGGGCTTCGAACTCTTTCGGGTTCAGAGTGACGCCGAATAACCCCATAATGCTGAAAATCATGTCCACCGGACGTGAGGACGTTCTCATCTGCGCGCTCCTCCAGAACGCAGTATTCTTCCAACGCCCTGAGGGTCTGCGGGGTCATCCATCGGCTTCATCGCTGGAGAAAGAGCAAAGGCATGACGCCAGCCAGCTTCGTCGTTCCCAAAGATGCGAATAATGATGTCGACTTTCCGTCCTGTCCAAGTCTCTAGGGACCGGACACGAAACTCGACGTTCTCTGCAACACTGGCTTTGAGAAGAGAGTACAATTGGATTTGGGCGGATTCCCCAGAAACGATTTCCTCGACGCTGCCACCGGTGCCGAGGGGCTTGCGAGGATTTCTAAAGGTTCCGAAGCTGTACTCCCACTGAATCACTACACTGCACTCCTTTGGTGCCACGGCCTCCTGGAGAGTCCAGCCTCTGTGAATCCACAACGTTGGCTCCCAGATACTTGCCAGACGACGAGTACCACCCGGAAGGACGTAACACTTTGTGCATGAAGCGTAAACGCTGTACATCCTCTGAATTTGCCAAGCCTTATCCTCTCGACTTGTCTGGATGATGCCCAATCTGTCCAGCCAGATTAGAGGGATCTTATCAAGAAGACACGCTCTGCAGGTGTGGAGGAGGACATCGATGCTGATAGGATCCCCATCTATCGCGCCTGCGACAGCAAATGACCCATACTTCGCCATTGAAGCAGTAGCTGGACCGATGACGCCACGCCATACATAGGAAATAGCTGCGTACGATCGAGCGGAGAGATCCCTGTACTCGAGCACACGGAGGGTGCGCCCATGGACCAGTTGTGAACAGTCAATGAAGCGGAAACGGCAGGGTGTCGCATTGCAAAAAATGTCGACCATTGCATCTGAGAGAGCAGACAATGGCTCTGAGAGCACGACAGCTTGAGGTTCGGGGCATTCCATCGCGGCTGGAGTAGACGGAGTAGAGGGCTCATCATCTGGTAGAACACCTGCCCCCTTGGCGCGCATTCCTTCTTCAACAAGTCGGTTCACAACCACGTCTTGGAACATTTGGATGGGGTCGCGCAGCAAGTCTTCCACTGCTATAGCGGCGCTAGGCAAACGTCAGCCTTGAGTCGTGCCACAAATGTTACATGAAGACAGACCTATCCATTTTATATGCGTAATCGGGCACAGAGGAAGATTCTTGTACATCGCTGGTTGCCCGAGATACTATTTCGGCTCGTTGAAGTCCATTGTGTAAGTTCTCCTTCATTCGTTGCAGGACGTCTGCAAATAGCCTGGGTGACAGATGAAGCGGTGCCGTCAACACGGGGTCGGATACATACTGTTTCTTAGTCTCCTCAGACAACAATGTTGGGGGTTGACATGAGGCACTCGCAGTCGGGATGTTGCCCTGGTTTGGCGTTGTCTCTGGCATGTTCGTTGTCGGAAAATTGGTGTCAATAACCCGATCATCGTTCAAGACTACATCTTGTGCAGCTGAGCCACTTGCCGACTATCCGGCTATGAGACGTAGGACACCAAAAAGAAGCCGAACTTACCTGAAGGTCAATGCTCTCCGGCTCTTTTTCATGAGCGTCGTCTCTTGAGTGAACTGCGAGACTACGATGGCTCTACACGTAACGGTAAGTAACGATAGTCGGTGGAACAGGAAAGGCGTCGTACACCGTGAGCGGAACCTGCCGTCATAGCGGGAGGCGGACCCGTAGGATCGTACTCTTGTGCTAAAATCTGGTCGTCTACTAGCATCACATTGAATTGGATATTCAGAAGAAGTAGCCAGGATGGCATACCAGAAGAGTTATTGCCTTCCCGAGCAACGACTGTATAGTCGGCCAGTGGTTGAGGCGAGATTAACTCGTTTGTACGAGCATTTGATGGAAGAAGAATGGCATCAGCTTCACGCGCTTTCTTTTTCGATGAACGCAAACAGTTACCCTAGTCGATGGCGAACATGTTGTTGAGTCATTCATTGAGCAGCAAGGATGCACCATGGTGGAGGCCGAAGAACGACACGAAAAGAGCTAGAGAGGACTAGGCAGCTTCATATGTAGGTCAGGGCATGCTCGAGCGAGTCCAGCGTGCATGCAGCCTGTTTGTTGCGTGCTCATAGGCTGCATAGCTATCATGAAGCTAAATTGTACTAAGTGCATCATACATGTCCTTGCGTCCGTGTGACATCCATTTTTGCAAGTAGAAGTGGCCGTGCTCCACGTTCGACTGCCTTTCCTGCCACCATGATCAATCGCATAGACACATTTTCTTCCATATCGTTCCCACAAATGACTTTTCTGGAGCCCTGCACCCATCATGTACAATGATTCAATAACTTTCTGCTTGTTTTGACGCCTGATCCTATCTGATAAGTCAATTACCGGAGACTTTGACTTCATATCTCGCTCACATTCCTCTCTTGCTTCGATTATTCATGCGAATTATATACATCAGATCCTGTCCTTCTGAGTTCTCAGTTCTGGAAGTTACTTCGAAATTCAGGCTCCCCTCTTCAGCAGTCACATGCTTCGGCTCAGGTGCCTGTTGTGCTTTACCTCTGCCGTCCCCGAGCCTCTAATGCTACAGTGGCTAACCATGCATGGGCCACGCCTTCCGGCTGTATTTTTTTTCTCTAGGAAACTGTATGTGTCGTCCTCGTATACACTGGGCGCGCCTGTTTCCCTGCTTAGTTGGTGATCTTCGGCTGTACAAATGACTTTGCTGACTTGTGACAGCCATAATGTCAGGTTCTACCATACGTCATGAATAGATATATTGATCTAGTAGGGATCCATCGCACTGCGAGTGTTTTCAAGGGTGATTAGTGCTGAATGGCTTCTTTCCGTAGCTTTTACACTGATTGCACCCTGCCTAGAACATTTATCCTACCGGAAATTTACATGAGATCACCCGTACCCGTACCCGTCAGTTCTGTAGAGTTTTAAGGTGGTCAGAGCGATACCGCCCCTACATTCCCCGTGATTGGGGATTTTGCCGCTTCTGCCGAGTAGCAGTAGAGGATGAACCACATGGATTACTCGTCCGTGTTGTCGCTCCCAGTTTGGCCTTCCAACGACAGCAATCTTTGGTCAATGTCTTTCGTGTATGTCCTCAATTGCAGTCGATGTGGAACGGGCTTGGCATGGATGACCGGTTGGCTTGCCTGCTGCAGTTACCGGCTGCGAAGGCTCTTTTCATCATATCCTCGAAATCTTCCGAGGCACCCCGGTTTACATACCTCTACACTCTCTTTGTATTGCTACATCGGAGGACATGTGAACGCGTCAAGTATTGTGGTTGACGTGTAATTGTAGTCTGTGACACGGAACGTGTTGGCAGAGCCCCGGCGTTCCTTTTTAGGACCTTGCCCGGTTTATCTTTGCGATGGTATCTGTTTCCCGTGCAATCCTAGCCCATTCCTACTATGTCGTACCCAACATACCTGCCCAGTGCCATGGCCACTGCTGCTGCCATTTCATCCTGCTCTAGACTCCATCAAGGTGCGTACGCTACGCTACGTCCTTCAATTTTCGCTACAAGCCAACTTTATCCTTAAGATTATTTTTCCAATCCCTCCACTTGCAGTGCTGAACACCAAATCTATTTAATCACGCATGTTCAACTGCTGTCTTCCACTGCTATAACGAAATGCAGTAAACCACTCTCGTCCACGTTTACCCGCCATATACCAAGTCCTCCTCTCGATACATAATGTCAGTTTGGAATTACTCTTCCCCAAGTCTATGGCCGCGACTTCTAATCCAGTGAGGGAGGACTGAAGACCGAGAGGCCCGGAGAAAGGGAAAGGCGCCAGAAAGTTGTCGACAGGGCACACTGAACTATGAGCGACAACTCATTTTGGCTTTGTATCACGACTACACTGTATAGTGGATGGCAGCCTGATGTTTTTTACCGCCGACATATGACTACTTCTTTTTTAAAGATGATGACTACCAAGAATTGTCCGTATAATGCCAGGAGCCAGATCAGCTCTACATGTCTCTCTATTCAGTTCTTGCTCGGTGCAACAACTACTTGCTCCCGATACCATGCCATCCTCTCTTCCACCATCACCACTCTTATTTTCTTCACTGAACCTTTTCTTCTCTGTCTCGTTCCTTTGTATCCATGTATCGTTGTTTCACGGGCCCAACTACAGCCGTGTGCACGAAATTACTCATTGCGATGTCTCCTTGCTCGCTTCGCTGTTCCCGAATGCCAACGTTTCATGCATCACAGCTCGTCTCGTCAGCTGTGCTCGCCTTGCGCTTGCATTTGCCCTGCGCTTGCACTTTCCACAGTCTGTGGTCCTTTCCTGCTCGAAAATCGTTGGTGAACCTATGGCTTTTTGCACACGAGCCATGGATTCTACAACCTCTGCCGAAAAAGCTACAGTCATCGTTCCATTCTCGAAGACCGATACGCCTGACTGGATAGACTGGTTGTGCATCACCTATCCCGCCCACAGCCGTGATGAGATACAAGAGATTTATGTCTTACGATACGGTTCTCCTGACGCTACCAAATCTGCCATTGACGAGTACCGCGGTCAAGTTGTCGAGCCTGCAGGCAGCAGCCTCAAACGTATCAGCGTGCGCTCTTTTTTATGGTGTTGCGTATGCTACACCTTAATATCAGTTCTAACCCCCAGATACCTTGTCGGTTACGTATTTTGTTGTTACTTCTCTATTTTGCCCAAGGTGCAGAGGTTGTTTACATAGAGTACATACCTTGTTGTGTATTGTAATAACTCGATATATATTTAAGAATGGCCTACATCTCACACGGGCAAAACACGGCCGAGACAAAGAAGGAAGAGTACTAAGGGCCTATACAGGCAGTTCATTGACTCTTCCTCTTATCATCACCCCGGACGTCCCATTCTTTTCTCTCAAGGCTTCACCACCGCTTTGTATTAAATAAATAATGGCAACAGCACTCGTCCCGCCAGCCCAGCCATCAACGAACCGGTCCCACATGAATCCTGTACCACTCTCCGTCTTCACCCTGCCTCAAACGGCGCAATTAGAGGCTCTGTATACTATCATCAGGGACAAAGACACGTCTAGGGGCGATTTCCTCTTTTACTCTGACAGGATCATCAGGCTGCTCGTCGAGGAGGGGTTGAACCATTTGCCTGTCGTGAAACGCACTATTACGACGCCGACGGTGAGTCTCTTCTGGATGGTGTATGCTTTGCCTACGCGTGGATGTATCGTGGTCTCGTTCTCTCATTCACTGGCATCACGTTTAGGGCACGACATACGAAGGCGTTGGCTTTGAAGGCAAGATATGCGGCGTATCCATCCTACGGGCTGGCGAGGTGACGGATCCGTATCAATGAAATCACCACATGCCCTGATTTCGTGATCTCAGGCTATGGAAGCAGGCCTTCGGGAGGTTTGCAGGAGCGTTCGAATCGGAAAGATATTGATTCAGCGGGTGAGCTGTACATAGATTTACGGTGTGATCAAGTATTTATCGCAGCGAAGGATGAGGAAACGACGCTTCCTAAATTGTTCTACTCCAAGGTGGCGGCTGTCTTTCTTAGGTTTATGCAAACAGGCTGACCGAGACTATGTGCAGTTCCCTCAAGATATTGCTGCTCGCTATGTTCTCCTTCTGGACCCCATGCTCGCGACTGGTGGTTCAGCAATGAAGGCGGTCGAAGTCCTCATCGAGCATGGCGTTCCCGAGGAGCGAATCATTTTCATCAATCTTGTACGAACCCGTCCACTCCTGGTTGCATCTAATTATCAATGCATTCGTTCACAGATCGCCTCTCCCGAAGGCCTCCAAACATTCTGCGGAAAATATCCCAAACTGAAAGTGGTAAGCGTCTTCCTTCACCTATCCGAATCGTCACTAACTGTGGCGCTCTCTTTTTAAAGATTACTGGGTGGATCGACCAGGGCTTGAATGAGAAGGCATATATCATCCCAGGCCTAGGCGACTTTGGTGAAAGAAGGTACTCGTCATCATTTCCGGTTCTCCCATTTGATACCCATGTTTTTCCTCTTCCAGGTATTGCGAATAGAGGATTGGCAGTTGATCATGTTCATAGTTGTTGGCGCAAACATTTTCACCTTCTTTTCATGAGTCCATGTCCAGTTCTTGTCGTCAGACAAGGCAAAATCCAAAGTACAGAATGCTCGCTCTGAAGCTCCTCGCAGCTGTGAGCAGTCCAGCTGCTTCATTCCTTACTTCCGTCACCTTTCTTCGCCTACGAACAGTCAGCGGACATCATTTTACCATGCTCGAGTAGTATTCTCTGAACATTGGTGGACTCGTGCCCTTTGCATGTCACCGCACCGAATGCATTCCGACCGTTACATCACAAATCATATCAATACAGCTATATCTACAAGTCCATACAACAGTGTTACTTCCTTGCAAGCAGCCCTGACAGAAGGCCTTCGTCCTTGAGGCATTTCAAAAACCCGACGAAGAATGGCTCATAGTCATGTGTTCGTTTAACGTGTTCAGTCTGCAGGGAGAATTCAGGTAAGAACACAGATACTCATACACGAAAAAGAAGCCTAACGTGGTCTCTTCGTGCTTTCACCATTTCCTCCTCTACAGCAACCTTGGCTCTTATGGCGTTGGTGACGCATTGCTCCCACGCCTGTCGTAGAGCATCCTGGTCCATATCCAATATATCTCGATCCCTATCATTGCGTCTACTGGCGAAATCAGAAGCAAACTTCTGTCTACCTCCACCATCAAACACGTTTGCAGCAGCAGAGAGAAGTGACGGATCAACCTAATCATGTCGTTAACATGCACAATACCAACATAAATGCCAACTCACCGCCTTCTGCCAGCCTTCCTCTAGATGCCGCTCGAGTTGCCGCCGCTCCGACTTCCAATACTCCCACTCGTCGCTTGCTTTCTCGTACGTATCGTTCACAATAGCTAGGAGACTGAATCGGATATCGTTTCCACCATCGTCCCCTCCACCACCATATTTACGCATCTTCGTCCTCAGTGCCGGCCGGACGACGTCCATCCACTCTGTTGTCGCCGTCACGTCGCCGACTTCCAAAGGACCCGACTTGAGCCCATCAAGTTCCCAGACTTTGCCGTATGCAGGGACGTAGCCGATGAAATGGTAGGTTTCCTCGTCGCCCTCTTCGGGTTTCTTCGTTGGAGGTTTCTTGGTCTTGGCGCGTTTGTTCGGGGGAGGGTTAGAACCCCGTTTCGTTTTCTCTTTTTCAGCATCAAGGATGGTTGTGGTCAGGGCGTTGTCGGCGCCTCGGAGGTCAGCTGGTCTGGTGTCATTAAATCTACGACTACGTGTAAGTAATGCAGAGGAACATACCGAGCGAGAGAATTATGAGCGTCTCTGATCAGAGAAGAATTCGATATCGCGAGCCCTTTCATCTGTAGCATCTGAATGAGTGACGAGAGGTAGATCCACATAGACTCACCTCAGGAGACATTTCCCTCGTGTATTCTTTGAACTCACTCAGCTCCTCCCCGATATCGACGTTTGAGCAGTTGAACAAGATGTTCAGAATTGCCTGAGATGCACAAGCATCATCGCTGAGTTGGTTCGCAAACCATACGTGCTCAGCAGCTGGATCCTTGAACTCGGCAGGGCGATGTGTATCCTTTCGCCACCGAAAGCAGAACACCAAACCATAAGGATGGAGGTGGTCGATGGCCCAGGGTTCTATATCGTACACTTCAACAATCTCGAGGTGCTTGACTCCCAGTTTACGCGTCAAGCTTGTGAAAACGCCTGCGTACTACGTGAGTAAAATGCAGCCATTGCCAGTGCAGCTAAAGGGCTCGCCTGGGTCGGATTCGATGACAGCAAATGGCCCACCGACGAGATCCATTGGCGATTCCTGGCTGTCGAAACCATTGTTTATAGCAGGTTCGGAGGAGACAGAATTTAGTCGGACATTGGGCCTGGAAGTCATGACTTCAGAACGCAAGCCATTCGTCGGCCTTCGGACCGGTAAACCGGAGACTGTTGAACTTTGGTCGCTGACGATGCTCCACTCATACCTTTAAACAGATCTGACCAACTCTCTCACTTGAAACTGGTCGCATTCGGATATCGATTTGAGGTTGCGACTCGGGAATGTTTTGCCGATGAACAGTTCTTTTTACTGCCCTGGATTTTAAGCGTTAGGATGTGGAGCCTTATAATCAAAATGCTGAGCAACATCAAGGGTCTACTATACGGGTCGATACCAGGTGAGCTATAATCTCAAACTGACCCAAATATTTTAATGTTTCGGTTCGTTTCACTACAGTGTTCATGGGCACTTGTTTACTTCAAAGGCGACGTATGGACAGATGTTGACTATCCAAGACAAACGGGACGGCTCGCGGCCTTCTATGCATGTAAAGCTTTTGCTCATAGTCATCGGATCTCGTACCCAGACGTGCTGCTTTCAAAGTATCATTATCGAGTATTATTGAGCACTAAAGTACTCAGTACTCAGTCTTCGGAGCTACCGCTGTGAAGGACGGCTATGGACAGTGGAGACTAATACAGAACGCTCCAGTCCTGAGCATAAAACACATCCATCGCGGAACCGCTTTTCGCCTGCGTGGTGAACATTATCGGGAGATCTCAAGAGCCTTTCGGTCTGCAAGGGAACTGTAGAGCTTTCTAGCTCGCCATCGACCATCTCCTCTCGACCAGTCTCCTCTAACCCTGGAACGACGGCTAAACGGGATTTTGTCTATTTACACCACCACTAATCCCCCCTCCCTTTTTCATTTTCGGCAGAACTTCGTTTACAACTATGTGCTGGGATAGACGCTTTCATAACTACGACCTGCTCGGTGCTCACACACAGCAATGTCGACTATTCTCCCAGGATATGGGTCACCTACCTGAGTGAGGTGCCACAACGGGCAAGCTTGACCGACTCGTGAGCTGGCATATGGCTAGGAACCATCATGACGCGCCGTCCAATAGGAGAAAACGTAGAGTTTCTTCCTATAAATTCTTCGTGCTGTCTCCGGAACTAGCCACCATCCCACTCTCGATGAAATTTGCACTAGGACTTGCGCTTTCCGGCGCGTCATTAGTCTCTGCGGCTTTCCTACCTCAAATTGATGCACGTGCAGACCTCCCTTCTCCCCAATGCGTGGACGCCATTAAAAACGTAGGATTGTGTCACGAATTTTACGACTCCTCTTGCACACAATTGGTGGTTTTCTTTTAGATGTCTGGGGCTCGCATGGCGTACTTAACCATATACTATTAGGTCTGGGACTGTCTCGCAAAGGTCAATGGAACTGAAGGTGAAACTATCTATCTGTGGAGCAAGACGTGCTGCGACCTGTCAAGGCGTAAGTTTATTTCAATGATTCATCTGGTCACCCAACTTACACAGAACTTACATAGACCAGTCTTCTCGTAAAATTGGCGCAGTGTTACAACACGGGCGTCGGCAATGCGAGTGATATTTCACACTTGAGTTACAATGTGAGTCGTGTACATGACTTAATGCGGCGACATTCTTAGACGGTTAATCAGATATATGCGAACATTGTTGGTGACTGCGCCTGGCAAGAAGGCGGATGTCCCATCACCTTCCAGAACTACGTCGACTGGTTTTACGGTACCCTCTCAGCTGTTGATGCCACCATCTGGCCTGAGTATGTGTGACTCCCCCGTCCTTTTGACTGATTTTGACATCATTTCCATTGTAGCTTTGCCAGCGTAGAAGCAAACTGGGATTATATTCTCGACTGGACACTGACTGGAAACACTCTTCCATATACTAATTTCGATAACTGGCTTCACTATTCTAACAGCTAATCACTCTCTGAGTCATTATGTTAGGTTCAGTGTACTGATGTTCAAGACTGCTTACTTTTTCGCTGTTTGAACCCGGCTTGCAATAAAGATGATTATCCGCTGCTATGCTTATGCGCTGATGGGAGTCCATTCTTTTACCTACTCGTGTCACCACCACAACTTTCACCTATATCTAGGCCTCAAGTGTCCAGGAAACAGTGCATACATCATGAGTTAGTTCTGTACGATGCAGGGCACTTGTTAGGGCAGTCGTGCTCGTCATCAGCTTGCTCATCCACTTAACTACTACATAGATCTCATGTACCCGTTGCCCTTTCTTGTTGGACTCAAGATCCTTCGAAGTGGAGGTGGAGGACGTCAGGAGGGTGTACCATCTGCCTTGATTTGTAGGTCTATGTCCTTAGATCTTCCTCGATTTCTTACTTGCCATTACTTCTCCATGTCGTTTTCTCCATGATCTGTACTTGTCATATTCCAGTATTTTGTACGTCGTCAATCTGTCATTGTCTATTCACATATTTTCTTACTGTAAAGTAGTACATTCCCCAAGCCCAGCAGGACTCGGATATGCCACGCCACGTGATGGCCTACCACTTCGTCTTATCCTCCGACGCCTATCTCATCTTGTTAATTGACGTCCTCCTCTGGTCTGAAGTGTAGGCTCAGTTCTATAATGGCGTTGAATCGACAAAAAAAAACCTCACGAAAGTGGGCCACATCGCTGAGTCAGCTAACAAAACACTTTTTCTCCGCCTCTAAAAGATACGATCGATACGATCATCCCAAAACCCATCTATATTGCTGAAAGAAATATGTCGGAACTACAACTGTGGGATGCCACCTGCAAGACTCCCTTCTCTCTCAGACTAGATTCCTTATCAAAGATTCTGTATCAGCCCAGCCTTGCGATTCGGCGGACATCTCAAGTATACACTATTTATAATCATCGAATATATTGGGCTGATTTCTGCTAGTCTACACTCTCTCGACTCGGTCCTCGTTCAGACACTGGGTGGAACGACGAATGCCGAAACCCCACAGATCTTTCATGAGCAGAACAGTGAATGTTCGCAAGAAGAGAAGACATTCTCCATTCTCTTGTATGCTGTCATCCTCCGTAGCTGTCGTCAAAACTCATGGCTCGGTCAAAGCGTCGAGAAAATCAACCTTGATCCAAGTGGGCCATTCTGTTCTATATCTCACTAATGGAATCAGACATTGCATATCATAGATAACATTCGATCTTGTCGCCGCGGTCCATTCATCGGGAGTGGAAATTTCGGATCGGTTAATATCCTGTATGACACTACGAATAAGACGGTTTTTGCTGAAAAGCGCTGCACTCTTCCGCATGGCAGACCAGCCCTGGCAAACGAAGAGAGCTTACTCAAACGTTTGGATCACATCCACATCGTTCGATTTATTGGTAGGTTCACAGGGTATATTGGTTGTGCAAGCTAATGGATCTGGATAGGTTCTTCTTATGAAACTCATGAATTACGCGTAATTATGGAGTACGTCTCCGGTGGTACAGTTGAAGGCATGGCAAAAACGCTGGGTAAGATACCCGAAGATGATGCTCATGCTGTTGCTCGTCAAGTCCTCGATGGACTTGGGTACTTGCACAGCCAGGACCCGCCCATAGTCCACAGGGATATCAAAGGTGCCAATCTGTTGATTACCCTCGACGGATGCGTCAAGATCGCCGATCTTGGCTTCACGAAACCATTACTTGGTAAGTCATCGCTACGGGTTTCATTATATGGCACTTGAACTAGCCTCTTATTAGAGAACACGCGAACATTTGCAGGGACTGTTCCCTGGATGGCTCCCGAAATAGTCAATAATGCCAATCACGGGACGAAAGTCGATGTTTGGAGTTTTGGGTGTACCATTATCGAGATGCTGTGTGGCGGCCATCCATGGACACGAGAAGGACTTGGGCAATTTGACGCGATGAAAAGGGTAATTCAGATTCTTGCTCTCTCACAGCAACTCACGACGTTCGTAGATTACTGCGTTTACCATACCTATACCAGATGGCATCTCTCTTGAGCTCCAGGTCATGTTTGCGCATATTTTTGTTGCGTCTGATGAGAGGAAATCGGTCAACGATTTGTGGCTGGGTTGCGACTGGATATGGAGCAAACAGAAGAACAAGCAGACTTGAGGTAGTATTCAGTTCTCATCATAAATGGCAATTATCTGACACCGTACTATGCCCGACAATGAGCCTTTTGCGCTGATGAGGACCGACCAAAGTGTCTTCGAAGCATAGTACAGTCGCTTCTCATAAGTTACATTTCACCCCAGTTCTGAATGAAAGTGAGGTTAAACTTCGCACTTGGTTTTTCCTCTTTTACGCTCACGGAAACGGGCCCTGGAGTTGTTGCGACGTTCCATTCGCCACTGTAGAAGAATAGTAGGTTGGCCCTCAATCCAAAACGTGTTCAATGGGCGCAGGAGCTAAGAGGAAGAGGAATGCAATTCTGCTAAGCGTCCAACGGTGCACAACGGTGTGCATACAATCAAGTATGACCCTTTCCCTCTCCGAGGTACTTATGGGAGCCACTGAGTTACTTGACAAGTCATGAATGAGCCACAAGAATTACGATCACAATTATACATGCTTCTCGAACTGCTTGTCCCAGCAAAGTAAGCACCATTCTATTCGTCAACTTATGTAAAGTCTGAAATCTGAAACCCCATCCCGTTGTCAGGCCCGAGTCACAATTTTTCTGCCACTATTTTGTTTGTGGATGCAAAATTACTCATCTCCAATCTTCTCTACGACCCCTTGCTTCAGAAAAACCTCGGAAACCGTTGGCGTTCCAAGGGTCAGTACTAATTGCCAAGCTCTGCAGGAAGCCGCATCTGTCAACATACCCGACCGCTCACTCATAGCGACAGCCGTACGGCGGACTAGCTTGACCGTCTCTCGACTCCATGATCTGGGGTCAACATATGGCTGGAGGCTATGTGTACGGCATTATCAACCAACGTGACACATATTTCTAGGTTTAAAAGGTGGGAGCACCTCTT
The DNA here is from genome assembly GCA_030407005.1 of Desarmillaria ectypa. NCBI lineage: Eukaryota > Fungi > Basidiomycota > Agaricomycetes > Agaricales > Physalacriaceae > Desarmillaria > Desarmillaria ectypa. The sequence continues at coordinate 1,097,858 of JAUDYN010000010.1, forward strand.
CGTAAGTTTTTACAACCTTGCAACTCGACATGTATGTTCTTCCTCGCCTCTACCATGAAGTTTGCGGCTTCGTTTGGGCTTTTCACCGCATCGGTGGTCTCTGCTGTGGTCGTACATCCCGAGTTCCACACGCGTGCAGACCTTCCTTCACCCAAGTGTCGCAGATATCAAGCACAGGAATATACCACAACACCTATGATACATCTTGTGGGCAGTTGGTGAGTTCTCTTTCTATATCTGGGTTCGCGTGGCATATACTTAGTAGCTATCCTCCCCAGGTCTATAACTGTATCGCGAATCTGAATGACACTGAAGATCTGTGGAGCAAAAATAGTCGTGTTGCTGCTGCTACCTGTCAAGGCGTGAGTATAATTCCTTAATTTCTGCATCAAATCAAGGCATTCACGTTCACGTAGACTTATGCACTCGTGAAATTGGCACAATGTCACGACTCCGACATCGGTAACGCGAGTGATCTTTCCCATCTGAGTTACGGTGTGAGTGGGCTCGCCGCGTAATTTACTCCGAGTAACCGCATTCTTACGGATGACTATCAGATATATGCAAACATCGGCGCCTGGCAAGAGGGCGGGTGCCCCATCACCTTCTAGAATTACATCGACTGGTTCTACGGGGCTCTCACCACCATCAACACCACCGTCTGGCCTAGGTGTGCACAAGTCTTCTCCGGTCAATTTCATTTCGAGTTGACTTTCAAATATAGTGATGTTGAGACCGTAAGGACCAACTGGTGGAATTACATCCTCGTGGACCTTGACTGGAGACACTCTCCCATACACTAACTTCGACGATTGGCTTCACTATTCTAACACGTCGTGACTTTTCTCCATTGAATATCCTTGATGCAGCATGAACTTCAATGGCACATCTCGGACTCATCCTTATTCAATATTCCCTTTTTACCAACTTAAACCACTTGATACCGGCCAGATGCACTTTATCAGAACAAAATTCCATACGTTCCGTCGTTACCGGTGTCAAGTTTCTTTAAATTTGACGTTTGAGCACCTTGCGATCATACCCATTGAGTAAGAAACAAAGCTACCGTACGATGATGTCCGAATATAAATTCGAATTGAAGCGCCTCATCTTCAGTATGCTTGTTCGATTTAGTCATCCATTCAGCGTGATGCAAAGGATACTGTATACATCTCTGAAATATAGGAAACACTCGATCAGCGTGCTAGCCTATAGTGTTTGTCGTCGAACTCACTTTTTAAGCTCTATACCGACATCATTGGCGATTGCGCCTGAGCAGAGGATAGTTATCCGATCACATTGCAGATTTGTGGTGAGCCACAAGTCGCCAAGGGGACCGTACGTTCCAGTTACTAACAGAATTCGTTGAGTTCACTGACAATTATGTGCTCTATGTATGTTGACTATGTGGAACTAGTGGAACCTGGCTTGCATAAACACTGACGATGCGGTTCCATATCAATTTCATTCTAAATCTTAGGCCCGTTCGACTCCAAGAGTCCAAGGCAGTAGTCATTTTTGAATTTCGAGACACGGGTTGCAACGGACGAATCTATGCTGACTTTCTCGATGGAAGATGGAAACTGACAATATATTCAGTTAATCATATTAACCATGAAATACCCCCCCTTTGACATCCATTCCCAGGCTGCCTTTCGCAAAGACTTGCATCGACTTCTCAACCTCATCTTCAAAGTTGAAAGAATATCGACCAAGCTTTAGCCAGAACCACTGTCGGAATCGAATGGCCCAGAAGAGGACGTCCAAGGAAAACATGATACCTCGGAAAGCAACATAGCTCCAGTATTCTTTTATGCGTTGTCGCAGGGGGAGATCGTGTGAATAAGTCAATGACCGTGAAGCCCAATATCCAGTGAGCTTCACGCGGTTAACGGGGGCGCCCATGGCTTGATTGTTACCTTGCACAATACTACAACACTATATTAGTGCGGTTCAGCCACCGAGATTACAACCACTTGCCGCATATTACGCATCAAGAAAAGTAGCGCCTTGGGTAGCCTATCGGTGTCGATCAAGAACTCCTTCAACTTGGCCTTCATCCTCACGCTCTGCTCATACTGGCTCATCCCACTGATCTCCTCAATCTCGCGCGCGAATTTCTCTTTGTCAACCTTCTTGAGCCTCACAGGCCTCATGAGTGTTGCGCTGGCAAATAAGTCAGGGAGACCGACACCCCAACACCTTGCAACTTGCTCCACAGCGTAATAGTCGGAGAGCAAAAGCGACTTCCAGAGACCAGCCCACTGCTTCCTAAACTCGTCGTCGACGGTCACGTAAAGCCCATGGTCAAGCAAAACTAATTGAGGCGTCTCCGGTTTGGCAGGATTTGGCCGTATAAGAATATTGCCTGGGTGTGGATCGCAATGTATTACACCGAAGCTGAACATTTGCGCGCTGAAAAGCTCGACCATTGTCTGCATGACAATCTTGACACCACCTCGGAGTGGTCTAGGGGGAAGAGGCGAGTCCGAATGCATCTCCGTGGGTGAGACGGCCAAAGGTATCATGTGCGTTCCCAGTCTCGACGGTTTCTCGCCCATTAGGTCGAACACGCCTTGCCGATCACTAAACCGTACACCGTCGATCCATTCTGCTGTCATGACCTTCTTCGTCGTGAAATTGTCGTAGACTTTCGGTATGTACACTTTGTCGGACAGTCGAGGTTCTGAAGCAATCAACGCGGTTGTTCGTTTAGCGTTATCGGCTTCCCGAATAAAATCCAGTTCTTGCCGCAGATGGTCGGCGACGAAGTCTGAGGACAGTGTCAGTCGAGGCCTTTTCAGGCATGTGCTAAAAACCTTCACCAACAACAAAATAGACCGGTAAATCGAACGCCCAATTTTCAAACATCCACATTACCATCCGATAGGCACCAAGATCCCATTCTGTCTGCTTAGAAACAGCAGGTTTCTGTACCTTGATAGCGACCCAGTGTTCCCGCGTGTCCCCTGGTGCAGGCCACAGCTTTGCTTTATGCACTTGGGCGATGCTAGCGCTAGCTATGGCATTTTCGTCGAAAAACTCGAAGACACCATTCGGACCGCTAGGAGGTCTCCCGAATTCAGACCGGAACACTGAGAGAATCTCTGAATACGGAATCTGGGGAGCATCATCAAATAACTTTGCAAATTTCTCTTGCATCGGTTTAGGGAGAAAGGCGGCATTGGCACCAATTGCTTGTCCTAAGGGAGGAATAAATCGCTGCGTGTTTTAGAGACTAGAACGGCGCACCGATTTTGATATATAAGCCCCCATTAGAAGTGAATAAATTATACATTCTATCTGCGACGCGTTGGTGCAGTTCCGGTATGAGGTCGCTCTTCTCTGGTATGAAATTAAGTTTGTAGTCTAGCGTTATTATGGCGCACTTGAGGAAGTAAGTCAATTTCCAAGCGATGTAATAGAAAGAAAGAAACGGACGGTATATATCGTTCTACAGTTTCGGGTAATAGCCGAGGCATTGAAGAGCCTATCCAAAACGTATACAGCCCCTGTTCCTGCAATAAAGTAGCCCATCCGACGAGCATATTTCCTAGTTCGAGACGGGGCAGTCGTAGATGATGAAGGTGACGCGTACGACCGTCTGTGTAGTGTCTCGTCGACTCCCTTTTGGACCCATCTCGGTAGCGATCGTGCGACAAGGCGATTCATATCAGACCCGTCAAATGACAAAAATTTTCGACAAAGGAAACGGTGTCAAGAAAGGAGGGTGTGAGTAGCTTTATTAGCTTTCGGTGACATGGATGTCGATGACAAACTTGATTTTTTGATTGACAGACAATGACGAAGCGGACCGGAGAGCCGGGGACACGTGGGAGGTGAAATCGTACTAGACGCAGTTACTCGACCGAATATCCACCAAATGTTCCCAGAGACCCTTTGGTGCCTTCTCAATGTTGCCATTGTCGTCGCACAAACAAAACAGCAGCTTTCTCTAAATACTGTGTCTTCGTTCAATGAATCGTCGACATTTACGCTACCGGAATCAAGCAGCCTTACAGTTTCGGTCGCCTTGTGTTCTTTAGCTTCTTCAGCTCGATTTTTCGTCACAAATACGTCGGCAGACGCAGATAACCCTGGTCCCAATGGTGGCACCGACGTATACGAAATATTACTGAATGAGGGATACGGCAATTTTGCGGGTGTATTTACGAATGGAGGTGTGTTGTTGGCGGAGAATACTAGCGAAGCTATCTTCGAAGTAGGCGTGTCAGAAAGTGGTGGGTACTCATTACATCTCTTGATAATGCAAATGCTAATCTATTCTTTTAGAACCAATGCATAAAATTTTAACGGACCCTCCATCACTGGGGGATACCACGGCGACCCAGGCTATCATATTTTCTCCTGTTTTCTTGGAAACATACTCAGAAGTGCCAACCTACCCAAACTACTCTCTACCACCCGCGAACCTCTCAGTACCTACGATGTTTTCCACGTCCAACAATTTCTCGCTGATTTTTTCAGAGACGTCAGGATCTAGTCCATTGACATCTATAATGCAGACAGGCTGCGCGTTGCAGAGTCAAAATTCCACTGGAAATATTCTTGACCAAACCTTATGGCTTCCAAATGAAGATGGTTGGCGAACACAGTGGATTATCGACGATTTGATGCCTGCAACGAATTATACCGCCTATGTTGTAATTGACAACACCACCGTCAGTGGACCCATGTACTTTTTAACAAAATCTGGTGCGCTTATACTAACAATATGCGCTAACCCGTCTCACTGCTGGCCATAGAGTCTTTCTCTTGTCCACTATTATCCAACCTGCCGTATTGCCCCAACATCGCGTATGCGGTACCTCTCTCACAACCATCACCACAATCAACCTACGATTCTACCAATCTCCCTTCACAAATATCAGACCCCCTCATATCCTCATTGACCAACTTTACTACAACACTTACGACCTTTGCCTGCGGCCGCGACGACTATTCGCCTCTTGTGTCTTGTAATGATTGTCAGCGGGAATATCGGAGATGGCTTTGTACCATCAGCTTCCCCCGCTGTGGAGAGGCAAACTCAAATAACGGGACCATGGTGGCTTCCAATGGTGCTCAAAAGGTCTTCTCAGCCTTGTTATCCCAGCCAACGACAGTCGCGCCTAGAAATTCAAACTTTCCGTCTTTCAACGATACTTATACAGCGCTATTACCATGCTTGGAGCGTTGCAATGCTGCTGACCGGGCTTGTCCAAGCTTCCTTGGCTTCCGATGTCCAACGGCGCAGTTCAATGCTTCAAGCAGCTATGGTGTAGGGTATATTGATAGTGGCATAGAGGGCGTAGAGGGCCGAGGATCTTCGGGGACTTCGCAGGATCGCTATGGGAACGTTTGGTGTAACTATGGATAAGGGCAAGAATTTGCTGTATTTTTGCGTGCTACAATTTATCATTTCTTTTCCAGTTCTGTTTTCAGAGACGAGAACAAGTATCATCTATTGAATTCCAGACTTAGCTGTAGGTAAGATGAAGGTGCATAAGGCGACTTGTTACACGTGAACTACTGTCGTATTGGTGCTACAGCGTCTTGGCTTCCTCCTGATCGAGGTCCAGGGTTGACCATGCCCACGCCCAACCTTCTTTCACCTTCTCCATCATGTCTTCCATCTGCCTGGGTTTTAGACGGTCGCCGCCATCTCAGATATCTTCGAACCCTGGTGCGTTGAATTCATATAGGAGCCCCTCAGTTTTCGCGGTAGTGAGGATATAATTGCCATATGGTTGACGGATCTTGTTGTAAGCGGCCAGTACCTTTGGAATTGATTCCAGTGTTGCTGCTGATTTGGACAACAGGGACCCAAGAACATACGCGTCCTGCCGATATGTAGAACTTTCGAATCCGGTCATTCGAAGGATGGGGGGCGTACCTCGACAGCTTGTCCTGCCCCTGCGCCGAGATGCGGTGTCATGGCGTGAGCCTGCACAAACATAGATTGAATACCACACATACTCCGTCTACAACTGTCGTACCGCGTCACCGAGGAGTACAACTCGGTCAGAAGCGTACAAATCCAATGGGTTGAGCGCATGTATGGCCCATACTGTGGGGTTATCAATGCACTGTATTGGCGCGCAATCAGTCAAATCGTCTTTTGAAACGTGATGGGATTTTATTCGCCTGTAGAAGAACCTTTACTTCGTCCTCCCAGTCCAAGAAATTGGACATCATCGTGTCTTTGTTTGCTTCTGCAACGAAAGGTCCATCGAATGGTTTACCTTCGTCTGACAGGACCGAACTAAATGCGACAACATTGATGAACCGGCTTTGTGATATTGGGTATACAACGACGTGCTTAGGAAATATCAGACCGACGTCCGGAAGGGGGTTGCGCACTGCCAGTCACCTTGTTTTTCCCGCAGTACTAGCCTCATGTAAGTGTTGGTACTGCCTTGGATATACACACTCACCATCATTCGCTTCTTTAGTGCACGATGTCCGGGGCATTGTTTTGCAAGCTCTTCAACAGGAAATAGCCCTCTATACGCAAGGGTCCCTGAGAAAACGGGTGCGATAATTTTGCTATCGATTTCTGGATAGAGTTTGGCCATCAGCTTCGTTCGGACGATACTTTTAATTCCATCAGCTGCGATGAGCAGATTACAAAAAGCAGCGCGCCCGTTTTGGAATTCGAGTTGGATTCCATCTTTAGTTTCTGAATAACTAACCAGCCGATGGGACAGATGGCATGTAACTCCGGAGGGTAGGTTTTTCAAGAGCGCCTTCTGAACATCGTGGCGATGGAATCCACCTAGTAAGCTTATCAAAATGGAGGGCGGTCATAGGACCGAAGGACCCGCCTGCGAAAAAGGCGCCTGTCATGTCTCGTCATAAACTGATTGATGGCAGCGCCCTTCTCTGACCTGTAGACATAAGCTCGTAGAGGTCGGACCCAGACGCTAAATCCCCTCGCCGAAACATGAATAAAGGGCCTACGAGGTAAGATCAGTGTCCTCACGATCCGGTACACGCAGCGACTATTTCGCACCAGACTCGTCCTGAGGCTTTTCGTCAGTTATCTCTAAGAAATCTTTCTCCAATCCGAGGGTCTTCAAAATAGTCCATGTACGGTATCACAACATGATGCCAGCTCCAATTTCGGTCAGTCTAGACGCGGATTCATAGAGCTCGACCTCCAACGATTTATAATCTTTGAGCGCGATAGCGCACGTAAGGCCCCCAATGCCCCCTCCGCTGCCGGTTGTTGAAACCCGGTAATCTTAAGCTTAAGTACTTTCGAAAGTGACAGTGATAGACATACATGATAGCAACACGAAGCTTCTGATTCAGTTCTGCCATTCGTTCTGGGGTGAGTATTGGGGTTTGAGTGAAGTCACTGAGTTAGGTCCAACTCACACGCCGCTGAGTATTTGTGAGGATTGAATGGTCAGATGCTACCCATGATGCATCACTCCAAGGAAATTGGACGCCAGAACAAGAATAATATTCGCAGATTATAAAGATGCGCTGACCGTGGTGAATTACTGTTTAGGTTGTCGGGAGATCGGTATCCGTGTTACCGCGAACTGTATGGCGCCGGAGATTAGCTTTCAGCGAATTGTGTGGCGCTGACAGCAATTATGTGTTTTTGTGCTTGGCATAGTGGTACTGGTACAAGGAACGAATACAATGACTGTAGTGAAGAGAGTAGGTGAATTCAAGAATATGGCCATACAAGGCGTGTAAAATCGCCATGACTATGACAAATAAAAGTTAATATGTTGTCGCCACCCCAAGTTGAAATATGCCACTCGAGTCGTCTCTGTAGGGGAAAATTGTAAATACCCACAAGGAAATTATGAAAGTGGTTACATACAAATAAACAAATAATTTAGTGATGCACCCATCGAGTCTCCCCTTGTGCTAAGGGACATCTGTGATTGCCCAACGTCTTAGCAGTTGAGAAAAACCTCCCACAAACATCACATGAGAACTCGCAAATCTTGTTATGCTTAGCGACTTCGTGCCTAAGTCGATCATGCTGACGCGAAAACCACTCATTGCATCCCAAGGTACAAGGGAACGACACCCGCGGTTTCGGTTTGTGAGCTTCTGTATGTACCTTCAGGGTATATTGACTTGTGAAGCGGCGGCCGCATCCAGCTACAAGGCAGGGGTATCTTCTACGTTGAGCAGCATCTTCGCTATCATTCGCCCTGGACGCAGAGGGGGCAGGCTTCTTGGGAGGAACATGTTGGATCACCTCGTGTGAGCCACTCGGAAAACGAGAGGAGATCCCTTGATGTCTTGATCTATCCTGCGGTAGCGAAGAGTACGACATATTTTGGGAGATTGATTCCGTGGAAGCCGAATTTATCGAGTGGCCAAATTGGAGATCAAATACGTTCTGGCAATCGTCTGAGAGCGCGGGTGAGGAGAATCCCACTATGTCTAAGCATGAGATTGATATCACGAAGAAGAAACCGAACCAAGCCAACTTACGATCTGGAGTTTGTAGGTCTACAGAATTCGGAGACCACGATGAGGGTGCCGCTCCTATTTCGCCTGCGGAAAAGTACGGTGGAAGGGCGGAAACATCGCGTTCCGGATGATGTGACCATGACGGAGGAGAGTTTGCGTATGTGTAGGCTTCTGATACACAACGCTCAGAAAAAGCACCAGTGAAAAGCAATCAAACGAACCGCGTTGATGGTACGGGATTTGTTTTAATGAAGAATGAAATTGAGAAGCTAAGCGAGTCAGGTAAGACATGGCAGTAGGCGAATAACCATGCGTACGGATAACGTACTAGCTCCATGAGCCTTGGAAGGCAGTGCTGAGGGGGGAATATTGTTCCAACAATCATAGGCACCTAAAGCGCCTACAGAGATACTTAGTACATTGACAACGATAATTGGGGGAAATGGGTTTACTGTCTGACGGTAAGAGGCAAAGACTTTCGTTTCCAGGAGCAAAACTGGAATTGCGATTGTGTTCATCTGAAAGACCAGTTGGAATGTATGGATTCATAATTTGTGAGTTGTTGTAGTAACCTAGACTTATAGTTAGAAGTGTTAAAGTAAAGGGGAACATTGAGGCGTACCAACAGGCCCATAACCAGTCATGACAAAATGGAAGGGAAGTTGAAGTTGTGTGGACGAAGGATGTTTTATAATATGACGGTCTAAGACATAATGCAATGATCAGCAGGAGTTCCAATGACTGTGGCTGAGAAACCTGTGTTACATTATACGAAACGCGATCCAGTGGACAGACAAAGCGGGGTAGTTGAAGGAAAGAGCGGGAAACAATATATGACCGTATTTATAGGAACGGAGAACGCGTGATGGCATGGATCAATACATCCCCTTGTCAACTCTTAATACACCTCGAATTTCGTCCAGGTCGGCTTCACGGACGTCAGGGGTGCTGACTAATCAAGTGCCTTTCATTGGTCAGTTTATTGACTGTTAGGGTCATATCTAACGGACCTCTTTTTCGGATCAGACTCTCGTTCAGAAATAGCTTTGGAGATTCTTCTCAAAAGTCTAGGTCTGCACACAGCACTTTCTGTCGGTTCCCTCAATATTTCTCCTGCTTACGGAGCTATCCCGACACTCTATCAATAGTGGACACTGGCAATGCTAAATGCTGTGCTCCTAGCGCGACGGATCCAATGCGGGTCAAAATCGTATACACGCTTTGTTACCCGCCAAGCTTAAGAAAAGACTTTCGTGCTCCCTCCTTGTCTTGCCTGAATTTCTCGGAAATGATACACGAAGCGATCAACGATCTTCACCTTCGATCGTGTCGATCTTCCAAATTTCCAGGCATAGGCCAGTACGCACTGGACGGTCTGGACCTCTTCGACTCAGCAAAAAACGCCACATCTCAGGCTCACGGAATAACGCATCGACGCATCATTTTCTGAGGATGGCGGAATGCTAGGTCGAATATACTTTCGAGTGCCTTGTTGCAGTCGTCTCAGTCTAGGGAGCTCTGGAACATGCATCACATCGATCTTGAGGCAGAAATACGCCCCTTTGAAAGGCGTGCAGCGGGTGAAAGAATACTTGGTGCATAGGTGATAGTTGGGTGTTTGTCGGTCACCAGGGCCCGCTGGTATTGAACCCTTATGATGTCAATATGTCCCTTCTCCCTGATTTTGACCGTTCCATTCAATCGGATTCACATCAGCTTAATATTGGGGCTGCATGAACCCAGCGAGCGCTTCCTTTTGCTGCCGAGCAAGCTCAGCCAGCGAAACATGGGCGGGCTTGCAAAATGGAATTCAGGAACTATACGCCACAGGATTGCCGCCTGTAGCTGTCGCGGAAACCGTTGTTATTATCGAGGACACTTGGATTCGTATGTAACACTGACTATGCAGTATAATAACCGGCGAGCAAGACTCAGTTGTTTGGCCATGGACTAATGAAGCTTGCTTGAACGAAGAACGGTTCTCTGGAACCTCATATTGTCTCGAATTATCAAAACGTATCATTTCGTTATAGAATTTCTAGACTTTTGTCCTTGTACATGATCATCTCCGGCGCATTTTCATTTGTCACTATACCCCAGTTGGGTTCGTATACTTATCAGCTGTACTAGCCTTCCGTAAGGATTTCGAGTTTTTGCCGGTTTGCTCGGACGACTCATGATGTTGTTCATTATTTCTCCGGTGTTAAAACTTTGGAATGTCAAACTGTAGAGGAGAAATTTTAGCGGTACAGTCATACTCCATAAGCTATTTTCTGGCTACGGTACCGCGGGGCGGTACTTAGATACTCATGTTTTCTTCCCGTAAGCGGGTCAGGGTCGACTAACCGTCAAAGCAGTTAGTCGCCGGATCGCCGGAAGATATTCCTTTCCGCCGAACAGCCCTCAAGAGGTTTAAGTAGATTCAGATGAAGATTCATTACATTTGAAACCAAGATGTATATCTTGATACTAATGATGTCTTCCGCTGCCGTGGATTGAGTTTCCCCATTGTATAATAGACTCTCGTATCGACGCCGCATAGGCGCCTGGTCGTCCCCCATGTCCAAGGATATCAACAAGTCGACAACCCTGGTAATTCAGGAACGTCGCGCCGTGTCGTAGTGGGATGTCATTTGCTTGTCCTCTTAGCTCCAGTGTGGCCGACCTTGACCGTCGACGTCATACAGAAAAGGAATAGTTTGAAGCAGGGGTGCCTCCCTGCTTCTGCCGCATTTGTTGGCAGGTGGGTTATGAGTCATCTTGAGAGATTATCGTATGAGGAAAATTGTAAAGAAAATTTCAATACCAAACGTCATAAAGACTAATAAAACGGATGCCTCCTACCCGCCTCCTACGTAGTAGAAGGTTGTATGATCATTGTATCTCCAGGCTCCGACCCCCTCCTGCTTTAAGTAATCATTCTGACGTTCAAGCAACATAGAACCTCTGAAAAGAAGTGAGAAAAGTGGAAAATCGACATACATCCATCACCTTCACTTATATTGCCTGAGCTGTGACTTTCATCCTATAGAGCACGAAGTCAAGCAGAATTAGGCAGCGTGAAAGACAACGTTCGAATAGGTTCAGAAAAAGAAAACGGCATAAATGTTAGGTAGCGACGATCTCATGTATTTGGCGCTGTATCTTCGATCATCCTCGAAAGTTGCCTTGTAGTACTCTTGTGAGGTCTAAATACTCTCAGTATTTTTACCCCTAAATATGCAGAAAATATTCAAAGTTTCTTTTCAGAATTTTTGTAGAAAAAAACCGTGTAAATATTTAGAACTTTTCACTGTATTTGGCAAATTTTGCAGAAAGCAGTGAAAAAAAAAACAAAGAAAAAACATTGCGTATTTTCTATGTATTCATAGATAAAAATACAGTCGTTCATCCAGTGAACAGTTGTCCCGCCCATTTCGAACGGGCATCAAAGGTCCTAAAGATATGCATAAGTTTCAATTGAAATGGACAGATTCGAAGCTATCCTCTCGTTGTAGTGGAGAAGTGACGGGCAGGAGAAGGTCGAGGCATCAGGAAGAAATTCTCCGTGGATTACTGGATCTTTTGGGGGAGGGGGGCATTTATAAAAAGAAGTTCCGTCTCCAAGTCACAGGAACCATAAGAATGTACCGGTAAACAAGGGTATATGTCAGCCTTCTGACAGCCACTTGCTTTAGGGCTATCCTTCATGGAACAGTGGTAGTCGCTCAAGTCGAAAGAAAATAAGGCGTTAAGTTGGATATAAGATGGACTTGCAAGAAATAGAAGTTTCGTAAGCCAGTGCCACAACCTCGAGAAGTTGTGAACAGGGCACGCCTGAGTATGGCTTACACTTCCACATCGCCGTTGGTTGTTCCCGCCGCCAGAGAGGTGGCGCAGAGGTGGCGCAGGGCCGCGGGATTCTTGCTAGATTCAGCATCACAGTGAGTAACTGTGTGGTCAAGAAAATCAACGAGCCAGGCTGAAGGGGCGAAAGCAGGCAGAGAAGCAATGGATTACGGTGGACGGCGGGCTCTCGTAAGTCCAGATGCGGAGAACTTGTGCTAAAATTGTTTTTCGGTTTTGGTAAGCGCTCGACATACAAGACCGATGGCACGAAGACCTGCCTCCCTTGAATCGTGTACGGGTCATCAGAAGGGCTGAGACGAGACAAGAAGGGTTGCTGCCAACACGAAGGAAAAGAGTAGCGGCGACCAGTTCCCTTGTCCCTTATTCGGGATTGAACTTTGGAAGAAAAAATGCAAAGGGTTTGCCAAGCGGATAAGCAAAGAATAACGCGTTGGAGTTACTAGCTAAATTTGAGAAGTTGTGCGCTATGTGCGGCGGAACGGGTCACGGACCACGGTGGCAAGCTGTAAGTGTGATCCAAGAAGGGGGGCAATAAATAGTCTGTCAGAGCAAGTTCTTGGACTCAGACCCTCGGTGTTACCTTGTCAGGTTTTCTGTACTCTGTCCTGGGGACCTGCTTATTTAACCCTAACCCCATGTTTAAGCCTCCGGACCGGCTCTCGGCCGGCCTAGTCATACTGGAACTAATCTAGGCAACTATTGAAACTCAGCAGGGCAGCCTAGGTCGTCTTAGACGTTCCCCCAGCGATAATTTCCTACCAACAACGAGCGCACAGTCGGCACATTTCGTAGCAGAGCAGCCTTCTTTGTCTTTTGCAGCATCCAAGTCCAACTGGAGCTTGTACACGGGCTTCTAGCCCTGTTTCAGCAATCCATTTATCTCGCTCACTGTATAACGATGTCATCCTCTCGGATACCATCTCTTACCAGCTCCCTTAGTTCGAGGTCATGCACACCTTGCCCTCCAGTCATTCAACCTGACCATTTCTTTGGTGCCGATGACTCTCTGCCATCACCCACCTCCGTCGGAAGGCCCTGGCTGACACCCGAAGATGATCCACTGGCACATCGAGGGATACCGGTATTTAAGCCGACAATAGATGAATTCAGGGATTTTGAGGATTACATGAAGAAAGTCGAGTGCTGGGGTGAACGGAGTGGTATCATTAAGATTATACCTCCGAAGGAATGGTGCGTAACGGCACCCTGGCCTGTCTGTCATTCCTGACCACTCCTTAGGTCGGAATCTCTGCCACCGATAAAGGAACAACTCAATAATGTGAAGATATCATCACCCATCGAGCAACACATGCAGGGACGCGCTGGCCTCTTCCGGGTGGAAAACATGATGAGAAGGAAGTACATGAGTGTACGTGAGTGGGTAGAGATGTGCGACAAGGAAGATTATCGTGCACCGGGCGTCCACGAAGTCGGTCTTCACGGAAGAAGCGGTGTCAAGACAAAGACGCGACGATCTAAGCGTTTTTCGGACAACATGAAAGCGGAATCGGTTGACGCCGAGGATCAGGTCGTCATTAAGGAGGAACCCAACGAAGCACCCAGAATCTATGACGACGGCCCAGGATACGCCAACGCGCCTATTATTGTCGAACCACTGCAAAGCACGACCCTTGATCCCTCTACCCTTGAAAAAGGGAAATCGAAGATGTCTGCGAAGAGGCCACCCGGACGAAAAAAGACAACAACTGAGAAAGCTGCGGAACGGTCAGCTCGCGATGCAGCTTTCTTGAAAATATTTGATCCCTATACACATTGGTTGCCACCAGGCACAACGCCATCGGACTACACCCCGGAGTTCTGTCACATACTCGAAAGGCAGTTTTGGCGTAGTTGTGGCTTGGGTAAACCGGCTTGGTATGGCGCCGATTCTCAGGGTAAGTAATACTCACACAAACTTCACAACTACTCTTCATTACTTTACCAGGGTCCCTATTCACCGATAAGACCCAGGTTTGGAACATTGGACACCTGGAATCTGCTTTAACGCGACTATTGCCTTCATCAAGCCAAGGATTACCTGGTGTGAACACACCCTATCTTTACTGGGGGATGTGGCGCGCATCGTTTGCCTGGCATGTCGAAGACATGGATCTTTTCAGCATCAACTATATTCACTTCGGAGCACCCAAATTCTGGTATGCTATCCCGCAAGGCAGAGCAGGCGCTTTGGAGCAAACTATGCGAAGTGTGTTTCATTCTCTTTCCCTATGCTTTTTTCCACCCTAACCCACCCGCTACAGGCTACTTCCCCAAGGATGGCCGTCAATGTTCACAATTCCTTCGCCATAAATCCTACCTCGCTTCCGCGACTCTGTTGGCACAGTCTTCATGTAGGCCAAATCATTGCGTACAGCACGCGGGAGAAATCATCATCACCTATCCACTGGGCTATCACGCTGGATTCAATCTAGGATTAAACTGTGCGGAAAGCGTAAATTTTGCTTTGGACAGCTGGATTAGCAAGGGAATTAAGGCTAAGGCTTGCGAATGTATCTCTGATAGGTCAGTTTCTAACAGCCCAAGCATTTTCACGCCTTTGACTTGAATTGTTCAGTGTTCGCATCGACGTAGAACAGCTTCTAAGGGACCGTGAGGCCGAGCGCGAATTTCTCACTCCCACGCCGCCCCCGCAGCTCAAGCGATCGCCCACGAAAAAGGACATTTTGGTCATTATTCCAAGTTTGAAGACTGTCCGTCCCCCGAAGCGGCAGCATGAAGACGAGTTAGAGGCATTACCCAAAGCTAAGAAGGTTAAACTGACACCCACAAAGTCAATGAAGCCTCCAGCACCGGTCCCATCCACTTCGCAAGTGGTTATCAAAGTCCCGACGAAGGTTACGCTCAAGTTGGGGCCGCGACCTTCGGAGCCTGAATATTATCCATGCTGTTTATGCATATCCACGTCAGCGGAAGGCCTTCTTCGTGTCCAAGACCCACCTATTGGCCGCAAAGATGCCATGGATGCTGCTGGAAGTCCAAGTAAATGGATGGCCCACGAGAGCTGTGCTAACATTGTACCTGAAACGTGGGTTGATGAATTAGACGGAACGGACGGGTTGAAAGAAAGGGTGGTGTTTGGTGTTGATGGAATCGTGAGGGACAGATGGAATCTTGTAAGACGTTTTGTGAGGCTACTAACGCAACAGGCATGTTTACTGACGGCGTCTTACAGAAATGTTCCGCCTGTACTAAGAGCAGACCCAAGGCACATGGAGCACCCATACAGTGTACCAAGGGGAAATGTCCGAAGGCGTTTCACGTGTCATGCGCTCGAGACGGAAAGGATCAAAATATTATCTTCGAGGTTTTGCGCGACGTGGAGAAGGAGGTGGTGCTCTTGGGTCCCAATGGCCCTGAGACTTCATCTGACCGGATGCAAGTTGACTCAGTAACTGGCCTTTCGATCGATGATTCACAGGTGCTGAAGGTGATCAAGAAGGTAGAGGTCCAAGTACTTTGCACACAACACAACCCCGTTAGTGTTGTGCTGTCTACAGTTCGTTTTAATTTCTTACTTTTTTGTTGCAGTTCATAGCCGCAGCCAAGAAAGCTTCGAAACAAGACAAAATTCGAAACGAACTCATGGCTTTACCTGACATGGCTCGTATAAAGATTCGAGTCAGTGCTGGCGTTTTCGAAGTCTCTTTGGTCCGTGTGATCGAGGAGACAGGTTCTGTGGAGGTTCTATGGGACCGTGGCTCGAAGAGGGAGTTCAAATGGGGCAGTGTAGTCTTCGGAAATACCGATGGCCCTGTTGTGCAAAAGCCTTCTGAAGCTGCAACCGAGCCCCGTAAGTCACATCATGTCCTGCTTCTGCAATGGGTCGCTCATAGAACCCTTTCATCGCAGCACCAGCAATAAATGCTGAAGGCTCGACTAGTCAAAATACCAAGTCGCCAGTGCCGGCTCAATCCGGATCTACCGCACCGCCTAACTATGGTGCCAATCCATATGCATATTGGGGATACCAGGTCTCAGGTCAGCAGTCGGGTGCATCAGCCTATCCTTATCAAGGCTATTACACTACAGCAGCCCAGTTTTATCCTTACACCACCCCTCAGCCGAAAGGATATTCAGGCAAGCTACAATGGCAGCAGCCATATCAAGGTCCGCCTAATGGTGGTTACTATTACCCCAGCGCTCAATATCAGACGCAGACGGGTGCAACGAGCAGTCCCAAGATAGCCACAGCCGCTCCTCCTCCCGCTCCCCCTTCACTACCGCCCAAAACAGAGAACTCAATGGATGCGTCACCACCAGCCGACCCTCCGGCGGTTACACCGACGTCTGTATCACAAATGGTGACTCTTCCCGGTGATTTAGCAGCGTTGGTGACCATGCAGCCCGAACAACTGACAGCGGTGTTCCGTGACCAGCCGCAGCTAAGAGAGATGGTTTTAGCAGCGGTTGAGAACGCGAAACGGGAGTGTCCAGCGTAGATTATTATATCATTATGTTAGACTTTAAGGTTTTGTACTTTTATTGTAATTTCGAGCATTGACGTTGTATAATACAAAAGTTGGGACAGCTATTGAACTGGTACGTTAATAGAAAAGGCCAGGGGTAGAAAGCTCCTATTGCAGTTGTAGTGTCGTTACTGGTCACAGACGTGACTTGTCACATCTAAAGTAAGCTTGGTCAAAGCGAAATTACTCATTTACGACTGCCTTGACCACCAGCGCTGTATTCACTATCTCTCATTGCTACTATCAGACACCTCCATATTTGCTGTTGTATTAATTCTGGTCAGTCGGGATCTCTCAACATCAAGAATTCCATCAATATGTGGACCATCGTTGGACCATTCGATGGTGAAACTGGAGAAGTCAACTTTGCTAGTACGCCAGGCTATTCCTCACTCGTGGCGTATACCTCTGATTGGGTATAAAGAATCTAAGCTACTAAAGCCTGGGTCAACGTACGGTCTAGGAAGAAAGGGCCAGCCATTGTTGATTAACAGCAAAAAGATATCACATCACCAGTGTGAGCTCATTGTAGGGGAGAGCGAAGTGGATGATGTGGTGCGCCCGACCGCCCGTTTCCCGGAAATTATGCTCAAAGCTTAGCCCAGTCCGATCCGCATTCAAAGCCGAATGTTCAGCTGGTAAATAAGAAAGATAAAATGTTCAAGGTTGAGAGGAACGGAGTGCCTTTCCCTGCGAACCCGGCCGCAATCGTAGAGTTACAGGACGGGGATATATTGCAGTTGGCATCTGCAGTATCTGCGAGGTGCGACTCTGAATCAGCTAACGCGTTCTATGACTCAAACCTCATCAGCGTGAGATGGTTACCTGTATGTGTCTATCTGCCGTCGACGCGAGGGAGGACGTCCACTTCTCTGGAGTCTTGTACAGCACTGGGTAGGACTTGCTATCTGTCTGCTGTGTGAGCTTCCTGAGACGTGTTTAGGCATCAAGGCGGTACACGTACCAAATCCTAATGTTACACACCATATTGCTTCCACACTCTCAGCAACAGCATCAATTGCTACATCACTCATATCTGCGTGCCAAATCGTCAAGCCAGAATGGCTTAGTGAGGTGCTCAGACTTGGAAGTCTACCGAGTGACGATCCATTATCGCTTGAAAGCCATTTCAAGATGCCTCTTACCTCCAAATACCGTCCTACATTCTCACCAGCACTTTTGGAGAAACATAAGACAGTGGACGTATGGAACCCTAATGAAGAACGACTCCACATTTTCAAGGACTACCGGTTCATGTGCGTCAGCGAAAAGTCCAGAACAATCGATAGCGAACTACGCGAACTTCTCGAACGCGGCGATGGGGCAGTTGAAACGTTCAATGTTCAGGACGGCGGTGCAAAATGGCGAAAAGCATTGTCTCGCGGACGTGCGAAGGAGAACGTGACAATGGTTGCTATTGCACCGGAGGACGCCATGGTGGCCGCCGTTGGGTCCGAGAGCTGGCGGGAGCTGCTGGAAATTGCCCGGGAGTGCGTAACTTTCTTACGCGTCCCCGATCGAAACTCACGGATCGCTCATTAGGTTTGAAGTGCGTGTCTTAGAGCTCCAGGACGTAATTCAGACCGTGTTGGATGTGGATGTGTCAATATTCGCTCAAGGATCAACAGGCGTAGGTAAGTATAGAGTCATTGATGGAATACGATGCCTAATGCCTGCTAAGAATCCTCTCTTTCGAATGTCATCCCCAATTCTATGCCGAGTGAGCCGTTTGTTCCACCTCCCGAGTCAGAATTAGCTGTTCAGCCTCGCAAGAAGCTGGTTCGGCGAGCGGTCTCTCGCCAAGCATCCCAAGAACCTGCCAGTATATCGGATCCGAACGCAGAGGAAGCTCTGCCCCCGCGGCGTGTATGTTTAGTAAACCCGTCCATGTAACGCGAGCTAATTTGTATATCAAGAAATTGACGAGAAGAGCAGGGTCCCAACAACCGGAAGACACCCCAGTTTCGTTGATGCCTCCTCCAGAAGATGTACTACTTCCACGACGGGTAGGTCCGATTTTGCTAGATACTGTAATCCTTTGTTGATTGGGCCAATACAGACGTTGACGAGACGTGCAAATGCGGGACTGCCAATTATCAGTGGATTGAACGATAATTCGATATTGATCAACTCATTGACTACTTCAAGTGCACCACCAGAAACCCCAGCCGAGTCCACCGCTGAAAGCTCTGTAAGTTGGCAGTTACCTATAAACATCCCAGAACATCGATCTTCTCTTTTAGGTTCCTCTGCAACGCTCTAAGAAACTTAAACGTCGCCTCGATACAACAGATACCATCGATTCACAATTGGCTTCTATAGGCAGGATCGAAGTCCCTGAAGAGCCCGCGTATAAGAAGCATAAAGCTTTATTCGATGCGAGCGATCCAGAAAAGGCCGGAATAACATTCGACGGGACGAGTTTCAGCGGCTTCCAGAGCGGTGCTGCCAGCCACACGCAGAGTCAGTCTGAAACGCTGGGTTCCCGGAGTTCCAGAGGCGGTGCTCTTCAGCCAGTCCGTGAGGAAGAGGAGGAGACTCAACAGTCTGTACCCGAAGGTAGCAGAGGGCAAAAGAGGAAGACTGTTTTGGAAGATGTTGAAATGGCCGATATTGAAAAGGTTCTCGCACCTACACCGGAGGCCGATGCCCCTCCGGCCAAGAAGCGAGCCATCGACAATGTCAATGCTGTTCACCGTCTGCCGACAACTACTATCCAAGCTGAGGATCGGACCAGATCGAAGCCGCCTTCTACCGTTCGACCGACCAAGTCCAAATCCGGCGCCCCTCCAGGTAAGCCGGACACGGATGATGCTTTCTTGAAAGCAATTGCCTCTACAAAGCGTGGGAAAAAAAACGAGGACGAGTTTGACCGAGAGTTCAACAAACTCAAGATTGCGAAACCCGAGTTGAACAAAGAAAACCCAGAGGATGAGTGGAAGGTCTTGGAACAGTTTGGCGACGAGAATAACGTTAGAGGGAACTTCATGGTTGTTGTACCGATGGAGGTGCACGGCAAACATGGGGGAAGGACCAGACAGACTACAACAAATGCGGAATGGCAAGGCAAGGCCAATTTCAAGAAATTCAAGAAGGTATATTGGTATCTTCGTCATTTTAGATTTGACGGCTAATACTCTTTGGTCACGCAGAAGATTACAAGTCGAGTACGCCCAAAGGTCGTCGACCTTGTCATTAGTGATGAGAGTACCATGGCTCCAGCGATGGGTAAGCAACAGTGAGACCCCTTGTTTTGATATCAATAGTCATGTGGTTCTACAGCGTTCTCTCAAATCTCAGCAGACTATCAGCAGATAAACGAGTCCATTGATGTCGATTCGCCCGAACCACCGAAACGTACAAAGAGTCAAAAGACTCCCATCAACAACTCGGATTTGGATATTGGTAATTCTCCGTCTGTTATTCAGAAGACCAAGAATACCTCTCGAGCAGGGAGTGTTGTCCCCCAGAAGAGAGCAGCGTCGCGGAGGCCCAGCACTCCGCCTCTATTTTTGGAGGACTCGGAGGATGAGGACATGCAGCAAGAGTTGGCGGCAGATGACGACGACGATGTACAGACACTGCAATCCAGCGCTCCTTCGCGTAAGGGTGCCCAAACAAGAAGGGGAACGGCCAAAAAAGCGGCTCTGAAGGTCGATGATGGTTCTGATTCGGATGCGGTGTTTAAGCCTGTGAAAGCTAGGAGAAGGAAGTGACAGTTTGCTTCATTATTGGATATATGGCGTGTCTATGATTGGTCTATGTACGTTTCCTCTTTGTGATTAATATACTAGTTATATCGTGGAGGATACTGATCTTGCAGATCTCAATGACCCTGGAAAGGCAGGTTGGAGAATCTGGCGAAGGAAGATTTGTTGAAATACTGAATGCCGTAAGTTTGTACTGCAAAGGACCCACTTGATGATCCATTCGTTGGTATGCGACTGTATTCGGTTTCGCAGATTTACTAAACATGAACTTAATCTAAGGGGTGTGTGACTGTGAAATGTGACTGCGGATTGAGTTTCTCCGTAACTGGTCCTGTTTAGTGGCAACGCCCGCGATGTGTACTAGTGCAAGGAAAGCGACGGAGCACACTTTAGCGTTGATGTTGCCGCTGGATCCCCTTGGTGGTACCACGAGAGCACTGCCGGGTTGAGCAGATATGATAGTGGATTTAGCCAAGCAATAAAACTATTGGATAATATAGAGATCCAACGAAGTTGCAAGCTGCGAATAAGACGCTAGCTACAAACGAGAAGAGTCGGGGGTGAAAGTTGGAGTCTCTACTCGTTGAACCGTTGTCTTATCGGTTAAAGGTTCGGTTAAGCGCTAAGCACTTGTACCTGTTTCAAGTTTCTCTTTTTATTTTTGTGTATTGGGGGCATAGAATCATCTGACACACCGAAGGGGTTATTAGTATCGTCACCATCATCATCTTTCTGTCTAGCAAGATTTCCCCCGGATAGATGTGAGGTATGCATGACTAAGTTTCGATGATCCACTTTGTCTTTTGATTTCGTTTCCTAACAACATGAATTGTCCTTCAAGTAAGTACTTGACGTTGCATACCTCCAGCTTCGGTTTTGCGCCCTAATGATCAAGTTCCTCGTGGCTCCTCCTGACCGCGCAGTTACCGGCCCGTCGTATCACTCGAAAACAAAAAAAAAAAACAAAAAAACCGGGTTCTTATTGGTGGAGTTCGGTGGAGCGATTCGCGCACCCCGGAGATTTGGGTCCGAATCTCCCAGAGTCAAGAGGCCTAGCTATAGGGATACTAGAGTCTAGGAGATACTACTCCGATCCCTGACCACGTGGGTGTAGGAAAACATTTCGACAAATGGTGCCCGTGAGCAACCAAAGAAGTATGGCTCTTCAATGCTTCAGCGCGGTGTCCTTACTCTTGGTCGATGTCTTGACATGGTTGCATAGAGGCGGGCCCTATTGATGGATTGTCGGTGGCCGGCGCGGAGTGGATGTAAGCGATTATTTACCCGTGTTATACATTGAACCATGATGATCAAATGGGGGCGCGCTGCGAAGCCAAAAGATTTTCTCCGTGTGATGTTCCTTCTCCCTGGACTATCTTCCTGTGGGCAATTACCAGAACCATGCAAATAAATGTGCGTTTTCGGTACCTTCGACTCTTCTTGATTTCTGACGACCCATTCAGTTAATTACTGGGTCGCTGGTGGCGAGTTGCACGCTTTTGGTGCGCTTATTAAATGGCTTATGTTGTGGAATTGGTCTGCTGATAGTGACGAATAGGTTTACGATTGGGCTTGTACACTCGACCAGGAGGTACGCCACCTTTTTGTCCTCGTTCACGCCTTCTCATCAAGTAGCCGACAGGTAGATTACGTCTGGTCACATCCCCTATCATTTAGCGCGATGTTATTCTTCATGAATCGATACCTACCCTTCGTGGATTCATTTACCTCTATGAGCTGTACGTCCCGGACTTTAACCTCCGATCTCAGATACTTAGCTGACTGCGTGTGATGTTTGCAGTGTCATTTACTCAGAACTCTCCCGAGGTACGTACACGCGTTTCAGGATACCCTTGGTGTACAGACTGAGCTACCAGATATGTAGAAATGTATTAGGCATTTCAAAGTCGTCACCTGTAAGCCTCAGCCGGTGTATAGACTACTTTCCATGTTCCTGATTTGCCGTTATGATGACGTAGGGTTTACGGTGGTGGGCATTCTTCTGTGTGAAGGTAAGTTTCGAGGCTTTCAAGGAGGGATTTACGGTTTAACCATTTTTACAGTGATTTTGATGCTGCGAACGTACGCTATCTGGGAGCGGAAAAGATCAGTCTTGATCGGATTTATTACACTCATCTTGGTATGTTTTATTTTTCCGACATGAAATCTTGGACCTAATGGAGATTTCAAGGTTGTGGCCGTCCCGTCGTTTGTGTTCACGGGTCTAGAACTCAGCTCCCTTGTCTGTTCGTACCATCACCATCAAACTTACACAAGATTAACGAGAGTGTCGTTTTCCCCAGATAGACGACTGAAAATAGGATGTCGTCTGGTACATGCGAGCCCCATTATCATGGGAGCGTATCTTTTACTACTGTTCTGCGAAACGGGTATGTTGATAAGTTAACATTTAGAGGAACGATCTCAGATAACTATTATTTGTAGTCATCGCTGTGCTTATGCTAATAAAGGCGGTACGGCATTGTGAGTCACTTCGGTTCTTTCTAAACGAGTCCTTATTTCCATACAGTACGACCGCCATATTCGCCGTGGGTTGCCAAGTTGTACCGAGATGGTGAGTTTATTAAGAATATCTGTAGATTCCAGATCGTGTGCTGATGATTTTCTAGGGTTATTGTTTTACCTGTATCTTCTCGGTCAGCCTTTTTTACTTTGTATATCGTACGTGACCGACCTGCATTGTAGCCCTCTCCTTGGCCAATGTCATCGTCCCAATATGCATGCCGGTGAGTCGACTTTTAGTCAAGCCCTCGTTATCTAAACATCTTTTCCGTTCAGTCTCTCTCCAATTGGCTCGCAACGTTTGTTCCTGCTCCTCTTCCATCTTTCGCTCTTCTTGACGAGTATTTGCAGACCCCAGCGTGTCTTCCATTCCATCTTTTGTACTCGGATTCTCCTCTTGATAATGAAACAACGTCGCCCACCAAGGTCACCTATTTTAGATAGCACGGATTTGATTTTTATGGGTGATTTACCGTCTGGCTCTGGAGTGACGGACTCGTCAGCGCTGGCTTCCGCCTCATCAATGCCATGATTATGACCATCACGATTAGTTATTTCTACAATTGCAGAAGCTGTAATATAGTTATATTTTGTATATTTACCTACTTCTACCAGCTATGTAGCGCTTTGCGTTGAGCTCTCCATTCGCGATTTCGCAAAAAAAAAACAGTCGACTGCTTCGGATTCAGGATCGGTCCGGACCGTGTGAAAAGACCTTGATTGGGAAAAGGAGGCAATTCATGACCGCAAGGGCGGTCCCTTTTTCCCTTCGACGCCCACCATTTCTGAGCTGGTCGTCGGCGCGCTCGTATTAGAGACGACGTCGCTGCCATAAAGACGAAGAACGAGAAATACAACATCTCAATTTCTGTAACACCCAATTGTCGGTTCGAGGAATCATCCGCTCCCACCATGACCATGGCTATCTCGGTGCGGCGGCGGTCGCTGTCGCGCGTTCTCTTCGCCTTCCTTCTGATCTTCTTCGTTCGAGTGCTCTTTTTTTCCACGCCATCGGTGCCGACATTGACGAGGCAGGTGAAAGATGTGGAGATACAGGAGCAGGGTTTGTTTGAAGGAATAGGTGAAGGAGACGTATCTGCATGAATGCGCTCAATGCTAATTGGGTTGCTTAGGAACTAATTTGGACGTACAAAGTCATCCGTGGCTTCAATCAAGGATGGGAAGAGATGAGAGACAAGACATCTTCAGCGGCGTGGTCAGAGACGGTGTGGATGATTATTGGGAACGGTGGCAGGTACCTTAGTGAGTACATCGTCATTTACTGTGTGGACAGTGACTCACATTATTTCGCTAGTATGATTAGCAAGGAAACGTCTAACATGGATGCACAACACGTCCGTTCTGCCATCGAACAGCTCCTCTCACTCAATGGATGGGTCGCTGCTCTGTGTCCAACCCTTGCGCGACCGTTCGGACAAAACAGCAAAACAGATACCTACGAAGATTTAGTGTTCGACGAAGCTCGGGAGCGGTATTATTTCATCGCAATTGTCATCCACAGTGCGGATCATTTTTTGGTCGACCAGCTTGCGGTGATCGTCCAAATGGCCAAAAGACTTGGGACAGGGAACATTTTCGTGAGCATGTTGGATTACGATAGTAACGACAGTACGGAGACGCTGGTGGACCTATGTGAGGCGGTCTTGACCCTGCTGGGTGTTCCGTTTAGAATTCGAAGGGTCGGAGGTATGACTGAGGATCCAACTGCCGCCTACTACCCTTTGGAGGAAGCGTATATGCGTAATTCGGTGCTCGAGCCTTTGTGGGAGTTGAGAGACAAAAGAGGGGTGACTTTCGATAGGGTTGTGTGGTTGAAGGGATTTACATGCCCGAATGACATCCTGGAGACCTTGAGGGTCAGTCTCGTCAACCAAGCGGGGATGGTATGTGGTATGGACTGGGCGGAGCATGGTGGCGATTTTATTTTCAGTGACAGGTGCAAACATTTCTCATTTTTGGTGTCAAGAAGTCGCTGACCCTTTTTTTGCAGATGGCGTACACGAGACATTGAAGGAGATCAATTCCGTCAGAGTAAAAGCTCCAATCGTGCAGAAGCGGGGGTACCTCCAAGAGACGAACAGGGCGCTCAGCGTTACAGTAAACATCTACCGTTCCAGGTCTTTTGCTGTGAAGCAGGCACCCATATCGTCGATCCTTCCCAATCCTATTACAAGGGTATTCGTTATCGCGCTGGATCGGATTTCCACAACCTTAGTCGGACAGATCCTGCGCCTGTTCGCGGTCCTGAGAGTCCGTGCTTGGATAGCAGTCAAGCCTATTTCTGCCGGGACCTATGGGTCCGAAGTGCAAGAGAGGGCATGGAGGAGGGCTACCTGGAGAGGGGAGAAGGCCTGCTTGAAAAGCAGCGACTACACCGTCGGCAAGGTTTTGGTCACAAGCACAAAGAGGCTCAAGCACAACCCGCCGATCCCGACGCAAATGCTGGCAGTGACTATGATGCCATGACGGACGAAGATGGGGATCCAGGTCAGTGGGAAGGTGACAAGTTAGCCATTCCCAACTCGGTGTTTAGACCGGCCAGAATGCTTGCCAATCCTCGCTGTCCGACTACATATGCCGGCGTCAGTCATACTCAGCTGGCTCGGGATCTGTTTGGCGACGAACAGGGCAAGGAGGGCGGTGAAGGGAAGAGCAGGTATATATTGGAAGATTGGGAAGGTGCGCCTGAAAGTTTTGTTTGCCAAGAGCAGAGGACAACGGGTGGTCGCGGAGCACCGAAGACGCAAAGGAGACTAGGGTTTTCGATTCATGATGAGTTGCAGAAGCTGTAACATTGATTTTTTCGGTACTTAGCGTTATAGATTATTATGGGATGGATAATACCACTAATGGGAAATAATCCGAATATCGCCGGACAGATCACTTTTGCGACCCTGTGCAGTGTCCGTTCGAGTCTGCCGTAATGCTGGCCGTGGGAACCTCATCGTTGTGCGGCTGCCGGCGAAGATTCACGAAGAGCGGGGATCGCCTAGGGCCTAATAGCCGTTTCACTATCCAGGAGAAACTTGGCTTTGGAAATGCTTCTAGTATATGGCTAGCTAAGGATGCGATATATGTATTGTAATACCCTCGTGCTTCGTAGCTTAACAGCTAGTTGCAGTAACAATAGCCACGTCACTCGTAAAATATTGAACGGATACGCGTCACAGGTGAACTTTGAAGACAAGCTCCGTGAATTGGATCTTTATTAGCGCTTTTGTCTTGCCCCTCCTGGCGTACACGACTTCTGCCTTTGAATGATTACTCATTCTACTCGCAGTGGAATGGATGATGATGACGAACACCTGTGTTTTGCACTCGAACTCTTTTAGGCTGATACAAGTAGCACCGTGCGCTTAGTACCTGTCCATGAGTTCCTTCCTACTCATACCCTCAAAGGACTCGAAGCCTCGCATCGTCATGGAATCGTGCACACAGGTGCACATCTTAGTCTCGTCCTTATAAATATCATTTGTAGATCTCAGGCCCGACTACATAATATAATAGTAACCTTTGGCGACAAGTTTACCGGGGATATTCTGAACAAGTGGGCCCAGCACACCCTCTACTGATTTATCCGCTAATTAAGAGTCTTAATGAAATGGCTACAACACTTGTTTCCAAAAGCTTGCCACTACCTTCTATTGATTGACTAACTGGACGCACGCTCAAACTAGCTGCTTTCAGTGATGGTAATGCCTCAATGGCTCTGAGCCTCACATTACCGTTTAACAAGCACTCCATAGCTCAACTTTGCGATGACCACGCAACAGACCACATTAGGCCCCTAGGTCTGTGCCCTCCTGAAATCATGCTGGGCAGGCCTTAGGATGAAACAGTCAATATCTGGACTCTTGGAGGTATCGTATGCGCCGAGTTCCTTTACTGTCAATCATAATTGATTTATCCTCTAGGCATTCACCCTTCTAACACGGCTCCCCCTGTTTTGTACCGATGTCGAATCCCGCTTTCATCACCTGTATCCCGCCAGAACTGACTTCTCTGACCCCGACGTGCAGCACATTCACATATCATTCCAAATTGCATATCTCACACAGCAGATTTTCACTCCCGCCTTGTTGAAAATATATCCTCATTCCGCAAAGTATGTTTCCCCTCGTTGCTCTTTGTCGTTCCGCTCAGGTTATGGTAGCGAGGATTTGATTAAACTGGTTGACTTTTCACTCCTGCCTTATAGCTGGTGGACCTCCCTTGGAGTCTTGGCGAGTATAAAGGCTAGTTCTCCGCTCGAAGATTCCGATGTAGAGAGAGCGGTGAAACTTATACCACGATGCTTGAGGCTGTACCCGGCTGAGCGACCCTCGGCGAGGGAACTTTTATTATATACTTGGCTATCAGGAGACGGATGAGTAATTACATTTACCACCTGTCTACCACACAGCGCTTTCAACAGCATTTACTATCGATGACTAACCATATAATTATTTATTCTCCACTCAACTAGATACATTCATTTGTTCTTGCTTATCATTATCTTGCAATGTAGCTGTCTAACCCCCACTCATATTCTCAAATTTCTCTTGGCTAGGCACTGCGTCTTGCTTTCAAAGCGCGCAGCATCTCTTACTCAGTCTATGACCTAATTTATTTATTTTTACATTTTCACTTGCTCCTCCTCATGAACAGCGATTTTGTTTATTCCCATTCCTCCGATCTTAATGTCCTTCCAAATATTATGCGCTCTCTGAAGGTTCCAGACTATCCCTAACTCGCTCCTTACGCTTCGACAGCTGCAAACATCCGGTCAATGATGTCTCTCAGTCGCATATTGGGAACCACGAACTGCGACATATAACGCTGCCGTTACAATGATCACGATACCTACCACCGACCACAAGTCGGGAGTGAAATCGAAAAAGATGCGTTCAAGAACGGCAGCAAATACGATCTTGAAAAGTGTGGTTGGATCTGACGAAAAATTATAGCGTAAAAATACGTACTTGGGTGTAAACAGCTGTTGTTCCCCTTCCAGCTGTTTCGCGCTGGAGGCCCATGGTGATAAGGAGCTAGGCGAGGACATATAGTTAGATTATTCTGTGCAATGGACGCGAATAATACACCCGCCTGCCCAAAAAATCCAGTAATGCCCAGTGTCAGAAAGAGAGTGATCCATTTCCAATTAGCGGAGAAGACAAGTGGAATATCCGTTATCACTATTCTGCGCGAGAATCTAGATTGCGGCAATGAGTGAATGGGAATATTTTACTTACCCAATGCTGGATGCAATCACTGATTGTAATGAGAATGAGGCCAAGGAATGAAGGGCATGGGCGCGAGAACCGATGGCGCGAATAGTTGTAACTTTGGGTATAGTAAGCGGGCAATGACAACGTCAAAGAGAGATCGGTAAGGGCTCACAAGCGGCAGTGGTTCCAAGGACACCAATTAGAGCGACGCTAGGGCATATCAATCAAGCATGAGAATAGCAAATCATCAAGTCAATCCTTTGAACGCATACCCGACTGCAAGTAAGCGATGCTCAGGATCTCTGGATTCATCTGCTGGTAGGTCACCAAATAAAAATTCCGGCTGCGCGATGCAGAGGACACCGGAGACGCTGAACACTGCTCATGTCAAAAGATCGTCCTTACATGCAACCTGAAGGAGACATACATCCAGCTATTATCTGCCCTACAGATACCGTCTCCCCGAGAAATACTTTGCCTGCGATGGCGGTTGCAGTCGGCATCAGAAAGGTGAGGACGGTAGCTTCTGAGAGGGAGAGATACTTTAGGGAGTAGTATACCCCGCAGATACCGATGAAACTGACGAAACACAGTAACTCATTAGAATACGTAAGAGGAAAAGTGAGTCTTCGTACCCGCATATTCCACGAAACACGAGGAGCGCGCGGGCACCGTGGGGACCTCTGAAAGGCTCAGGAATTCCTGCACATAGCATGTAGATCACAGAGCCGAGGTAGGTTATACTCTAGACTCAGGTTCTCTTAACAACGGACCCAAGTAGTCGAACGAGCGTACCATATGGATCGCAATTAACTATATAAAGTTGATCAAGCATGGGAAGTAAAGGTAACTTGAAGCTCACCTGGAATGTCGGTACTGACTCGTCCAATCTATTTAGTTCCTTCACACAGACATTTCCTATGGAAAAAATGAAAGAAGCAGCCGCAATAAGCAGAAAACCCGTGTTCCTTCGGTACGCATCTTTCAGGGAGGATCGCCAGTCGCGTAGAACGGTTTTCGGAAGGAGGGGAGCATTTTCGTCTTGAACCTCGACAGTCATGGCTTCGGGTTTGCAGATGGAGGTTCAAGTTATTGTCATCGCGTAAAGACAGTAGACAAATTGATGGTGCAAAAGATAACCGACATTGCGTCACCGTTATCTTTCCGTTTGTGCGGATGTGGTGCCTGACTTTGTGATTCCAGTATGAGTTAGTAAGTATTCAGTCAATTACAAAGCACGTTCCAGGAGGTGTCTACCAGAGAGCACAAGTCAGTCGAGATTGGTATTAATTTGAGTAGCAATGAACTCGCCGGCTGACCTGTTCCCTGAAGTGACAGTGATGCATAAAATATTGAGCAGGAAAGTAGATCTGGATGAGATGCTGCAATAACATCAACTGGCTCCATTGACAGCGAAAACCGTGAAGATTTCTTGAGGCGTCCGTCTTGCATCATTCCGACGGTTCTGAGGTCAGTACTGGTCAGAAGTCCCAAAGGGCATTATCTGCTTGGCGTGCTTTGACAGCAAGGTCGCGCCATTTGTGCATTGATGGAAAGCGCTCTCACGCTGATAAGTTGAGAACTCAACACTGCTTTGCCTGTCATACATGTTGGTCAGCCACTCAAAGTTCCGCGCAGTGGTGAAAGTGGGGGGATAGCAAATATGCTTACCTCTTAAAAGGCCTCGTGGATAGGTTCGTTTTTAGATGATCCATCCATCTTCGAAGGTGGATAAAGTAAACACGGAGAAGATTTTCAGGAGGACCAAATACAAAAGTCTGGTACGCGTTGGAGATTGCCATGGGTCAGAAAAGAATCCTCGGGAGTTCAAAGATTCATTCCCTTGAAGGTGCTTCTGCTTCATAAGAACAAGGATACTACATCCATGCCTTCTGAACCCAAGGCATGCAAAGGATGAGCAAGTCGAATTTTTATATCAAGTTCATGGACCGAATTAAGATATATTTAATGTGAAAGCTTTGTCAGAAGCGGGTGTGTCCTGGCTGAAAGCGCCAATTATCAACGGTTCTGTAGATAAATTTCGTTCATGAGCCCGCAATGACTCGGATAATACAAAAAACCACGTACTGTACCAACAAGAAGTAAACAGGTAATATTCGGGTTCCATACTAGACAATTGGAGTCCTAGGTCGAGGAAAAGAAAGCCGTTGCTAGATGGTACAAGAAAAGTCTCTGTGTTTACTCTAGCAACTCATGCGCTCTACTACTACGCGAGCCTTAGCTTACTGCTTACTGGATGGCGGTCGTGATGATGTTGGAGACAAGCCCATCTATACGGGAAAAAGCGAAAGTGTGAGAACATCCTCCCCACCATGGTCAAATTCTTCTTATCCTTTCACTCCCACCTTTGTTATGTTATGCATCTGATAATGGGATGACCTCAACATTGAGTGTTTTCTTACTCACTTTTCGTCAGAATAGACTCGGAAATCAAGGAGTGATCCCATCTAACGAACTTTCGAGCAGCAAGTTCATCATTCTCCACCTTGTTTTCCGAATGAATGAGTAATATTTTCGATGCAGAGGTGGGTGGCGGCTTACATGACGCTATCTATAATCTTATAAAGTCCTTTCACCTTCTCTCCACCCATCAAATATGTCGTCCTTGGTCGCTCTTATCCTTGGTGCAGGCCCCAACGTTGGCCACCACGTCGCTAAAGCATTGCAGTCCCAGAAATACAAAGTCGCCTTGGGCTCTCGCAACCCGGACGTCGATAAGCTCAAGAAGGACGACTTCTTCCCCGTCAAAGTCGACATCACTCTGCCGGATAGCGTCTCTGCAGCGTACAAGACCGTCTCCACCGAACTCGGTACCCCCAATGTGGTGGTATTCAATGGTCCGTCGTAGTCCTTTATGCTTGTCCGACATGACACTAATTTACTCGTAGCTGCCGTCTGGCGCCGTCCCGAGATTGAAACTGATCCTCTCTCCTTGCCTTTGGAAGACTTCAAGCGGACCCTTACTGTATCCACCAGTGTATACAGTGTTGCTCAGGATGCGCTGAAAGGATTCCGGTCCCTCACATCTGGCCCAAAGACCTTCATCGTAACTGGCAACGTCCTTCCTTTTCTCCCTCACGATAATCTAGCCTTGTATGATCTCCAAACGCTGAAAGTGGTGGAGGCTCATCTCTCCGAGGTGTTCTGGAATGCGTATGTAAAGGAGGGGATAAGGTTCGACGGTCTTGTCTTCAGGTGGCGCGTTCCTTGCCTAATCAGTTGACATAGGTTCCATTATGCCCTCTTGGTCTCGAAGGAGGGTACCCTCCCAGCTTATAACGACTTCAAGACAAGTGGGAATGCCCATGCTACGGCGTATTGGGAGCTCATCAATAGCGAGAAGCCTAAGAGCTGGGACTACCGGTTGCGTTTGAGTTATTTCGTCCTGGTGCTTTGGCTGACGGGTCCAATAGATTCACGCTCGATGGGAGGGTATGGAACAAAGCAAATTGAGATTCTAACAACATGTATAAGTGTATATTGTAGAACTTCTTCTCTCTGTCAAACTTCAATGCTGCCACCCATGTCACCAGTTACGATGACTCGTCCGATACTCCCAATTACCTACCACCACCGCCACTACATCTGTCTCGCCTCAGAATTCCTCCACGGGACCTCTGAACTCACCTCTGCCCAAGATATGGATTAGATCGACTAGCAGCGCAGGTCCTACCCGATGAGGCGAAGCACACTTGTCACACTTGTCAACCTGCATCCCGAAAGTACGAGTACATAAGGGCATATACATACCGTCATTCAAAAAAAAAAAAAACACAAAATGACCCTTCCAGCGTCTCCTTAGCCGGGAGAGACGATATCAACCCCAAGCTCAAGGTCCAGATGTAGCGTATTGACCCCGAAGACGACCGGCAGTTTCAGCTGGGTTTTATCGACGACTCTGGCTGGCCCATTCTGACTTCCATATCTATGAACCAGGACCGGGATGCCCCGGCCTCGCTCGCGGGACACGTGAATTGTTATAGCTTGAGCGATATGGTAACCCTGGCATGAATCGCGCCGATATCCAGACGAAAATCCCTGAGGGCGTCGTTTATCGCGCCACTGGCTCTAGAAGGGATGTGTATTTTGCTGTACCAGAGATTTTTGATTATATGTTGACTTCTTCTGTCGTGATGGTGAGATCGTCCTTTCATCTTTCCACAGTTCGTACCAATGATTGCTTTTTCAGAACGAACGATGTGTCCGTGTATCTGTTTTGCGTGTACTTCTAATGTCGTTTTTATAACTTTCTGTTTTCTGAGGATGATGAGTAAAAAGTTTGAAGCATTTGCGCTATGGCTTGAAGTCCCGGGGGTTGCACAGCAAAGGTCTACTTATTTACGTTCAAAGCACCAGCTTGCGTTCATCGTCAAGGCTACCGAGTGAGTCACCAGTGCATTCTTTTCTCACTCGGAAAGTCTCTCATACTTGTGTATCAGGATACTGACCAAGGACGTCGCGTGGTCGCCGTGGTGCCTCCAGACCATTGGTTTCTGATAATAAGTGGAAGTTATCTTTGTCCAAGGCATGTTGATAAGTATTACGGAGGCAGAATCCAAAGTCTCTTCAGATCAGTTTCGAATTCTCTCACGGTCGTTCGCCGAGGTGAAAGGTATATGCTTTGATTCATATTCTAGTCTGTTCTTTCACTAATCAATTGATAGCGACCTGAAAAGCAGCCCCGCTCGATATTCCACAGCACACCAAGGGGAAGGAGGTAGCTGGCATAACGAAAATTTAGGAGAAGATGGTATCAGGAAGTGGATGTTTGAGCTCTCAGACATGGAAAATTGAGGAATCGCTTCTGGACCGCTTAGGGCTCCTCACTTATTCACTACTACGTTCGACCACGCACCGCAGTCGGGGTATTTTTCCGAAGCATGTGGTCCATTGTTCCGTGATCGGGTCGGGTTGGGTCGGGGGAAGAACATCCTCGCGTCGTCGAATGTTGCCGCGCGCACGGCGAAGAAAGCAACAGGACCACACTTGATACCTGTCAAAGTACCATTATGCAAAGTCGGAACTTGAAGTCTCTAGTTTGTTGGTTTCTTGTTTCTCTGCCCTTTGTTGTAAGTTTTCAACTTTGAATTGATTCCTACGGAGATTGTACTCACATTGCAAAACCATCTAACGGCTGTTTCCATTCGTCGCTTTTGTACTCTTTTCCAGAATGACGGCCCTAACGACGGCGAGGAGCAGCCGCGTACCTCGGGTTTTGTGTACAAGCAAGTTAAAGGAACACCAATATTTCCTGCTTCAAGGCTGAAATATTATGAACAAGTATAGAAATGGACTTTCTGAGTCACAGCTGGATGGCGACTATAATTCAGCCTGGTTGTCAAGTTATCAACCCGATCTCGCATAGCAAAAAGCCGGCGGCATTTTGCCGTAGGTACAACACATTTTATGCTTGCGAAACGTCTGATTCTGTTTTGTCAGGCATAATATAACTAGTGACCATTCAACTGTGGAAAATCTAACCGCATGCGCGACTGTGCTTATCTACGATGTGTTCCTCCTCCTCTCCACTGAGATCAATTATGTATGGCTTCCTCGGTCGTTATATCCACTTCTTCTGCCGTTTGCGTTGAACCGCTACTCACCCTTTGTCGATACGGCACTGACCATCAACTAGCTCCTGCAAAAGGCCACTCCCGCTCTGTGTCACTGGTTCTACATCATTGTGGGTTACTTGTCATTCGTGCCTCCAGAAGAGAGCTTAATACTTATGATTAACAGTCATTACACTGTCCAACGAGCCTGGCTGCTTGTCTCTGTCTTCTCCAAATGTCATAGCGGTGGCATATATCCTTATGCTCGTTACAGATACGATTGTTGCTTTTCTCACGCTCTTTAAGGGTATAGAGCACCTTCGTCCGTCGACCCATCCTTTCCTTACAGAGTTATACGCCTCTGGGATGCTCTTCTACGTCTGCATCTTCATCGTATCCCTTGTCAATATTCTTGTCCCCGTGTGGGTCTCCAATCTCACAGCCTCCCTTGCTTGCTTCCAGCACATCTTTCATTCAATTCTGTGCAACCGTGTCATGCTGCTCATCCTCAAGCAGCGTCAACACTATTCTACAGAGGAGACATACACGGACAGCATTGAACTGTCTGATACCACACAGTAGGTTATACCCTACTTGTAACTCAAGCACGCACGTTAATGGCTGTACTGCACATCAAAGATTCACCTAGTAGTGTACACTACCTAGGGATAATTAGTAGCAATCTTCCAGCTCAAGCTGGATGCAGTAAGTCTCTGTAGAAGCTGGCGCGTTTCTGATGCTACAAAACAGGAAAGCTCAAGGTTCGTTTTCAGCATAAGTTACTCAGATGAGCCGATCAAAGCGACGGTTAATATCAAAATGGATGGTCCCTTCGAACCCTCCCCGAGTGCAATCATGAGAAGGGAGACGGCACCCGACCTTCTAGCATCCAACCGATCCTCGACGGAACTCAGGAGATTCCGTCGCCAGCTGCGATAGTCTCTTTGAAAGGAGCGCAAGCAAGAAAACAAATAGGTCATTAGCATTGCAGCGAGAAAATCACAATCATCCCTCCAAGCCAAACCAGGTCCCCAGCAATCCCCAAACCTCTCCCCTCGCCTTTGCACAGGCATCGATGAATTCCGCTTTACACGTCGCACACATTCTCAACCCGCATTGTTTCTGGCCGTCTGAAAAGTCGTTCCGATCTGGCATACCCATGCCCTGTGCAAGTGTGAAAAGTGGATCGGCGTCACGACCGCAAGCAATTCCGCCTACAGCCCTCAGCAAGTTGAGTGTGATGTAATAGAAAGCCTCGACACATAGATCCGGGTTTGGGCAATCGGCGGAGGGCGTGCGTCCTTGTATCTCCTTCAAGACGAAACACGCTATAAACTGCTGTCCAGTTTCGCGTCCTCGGAGAGTGCGCCGTAGAAGGTCTGTTGAAAGGGTTATTGTTGAAGAAGGATCGGATAAAGAAGGACTGCCAGCGACAATCTTGCTCGGACCGTAACGACAGAGATCATAGAATGCAGCAGGTAGAAATTCGGCGAGTCCAAGCTCGATGGAGAGGTTAATGATGTGGACGGGGTGACAGACACGCTCTCGAGGTAGGTATCTTCCGTTGTCGTTAGTAGCTTGCTGTTCTCTATGGTCCCATCCAGCGAGGGTTGTAGGCCAGCTCTGCGTCAACCGCGTCATGCATTGCACGCGTAAATGTTCAACAAGGTATTTTGTCGACAAGCGAAGCACGGCAGAGATGCAAGCAAAGTCTTCAGCGGAGGTTTTCATAAAGTATCTGTGCATACTAGTGAATGGCAGAAGGCGAGACTTCAGCTGGACGTACAGTCCGTCATAGAGCGCGCCAAGGAAATAAGCGACATCCTGGGCCGAGTCGTGAAGTTCTACAAAAGGAGTAGAGCCGTAAATGTCGTCGTCTCCTCCAGGTGGTTGGGGTAATTCGAACAAGCCTTCAAAGACTTCTGAATGGCGTGAAAGCTGGCCTCGATGAACCTTGAAAGCGATATTGGCTGCGACGAGCACAATGTTTCCGTCTTCGAACCAAAAAGCGTCGGAAATAGTAGTTGTTGAATGAGTAGACATAATAAAAGAGTGACAGTAGTGGTCGCGATGATAGTTGGAGGCAAGTTCGAGCCTTCAAGGCCGCGACTTTATAATGGGCCGGGCCGTCAATGGTGGCTGTGCTTAGGGCAACTTTCCTGTTACTCTGAAGCTTCTTTGCCACCGAAGCTTGTAGTTCATTGTTTATTGTGATGACCATCGATAACATCAGACGCATACATGATATCCTCCCTCTCCGAAGTCGTATCCTCCCTGACACCAAACAGTCATGAATGTCGATCTATTGTATCTTCCAACTACTGTCAGTGCTCGGGATGTCACGAAAGAGCTTTCTAAGGTCCTTCACTCGCCAGAATTCCATCGAATCGATAATGGGCGCCTTTTCAACTTCAAGGTGATATTGAACTTGAACAAAAAAATGGGCGTGCGCAATGATGGAACGGGTATGGTCCTGCTTCCAACGAAGGAGATCGGAAACAAGTTTTACAGCTGGGCAAAAGCGACACCCATACAGATTCAAGGAAAGAAAATTAGGGTGGGTCGGAGAAGTGATTTACTTCCTGGGGATGCCTGGGCCTTGCCACGAATGCCTTTCATCGACCCGGCACTCGATGATG
Organism: Desarmillaria ectypa; assembly: GCA_030407005.1. Lineage (NCBI taxonomy): Eukaryota > Fungi > Basidiomycota > Agaricomycetes > Agaricales > Physalacriaceae > Desarmillaria > Desarmillaria ectypa. The sequence continues at coordinate 1,134,315 of JAUDYN010000010.1, forward strand.
AGTATGAAGACAAGTGCCAAAAGTTGCAGGGCCAAATTCGGGTGGATGCCGTTCAGTTTGGCGTACTTCATTATCCATCATACCCCACATCACCCAATTCGCGGCCGGCACTGCGCGAGTATTCTATCGATTGGGAAAGCGAATGCACTGCATGGTTGACTTTTGAATATGCGTACAAGGCGATTTATATAACTGTGGGTTTTATGATAAAAATTGACGAAGTATCTGAAGCAGCCGCTTAGCTTGGTGACGAGACGAAGGAATATACCTGCCAGTCCATAAATATCAGCTTCTCCAACATCAATAGACTAGCTGTCGGCTACGACGGGAAGCCTTGTCTGTTTGTTTCTTGTATTTGTCTGCGTACAGGTGCTAGTTCTGATACTTTCACAGATATATGCTTTGATACGTTTACTCCGCCGGTCTTCGAAACTTTTGGGTTCCATAGATCATCGACGGGCGACGAAAAAAGGGATCGCAAAAGGTACAAACGTCGTATTGGCTCTCTTGACCCAAGGCATGCCTTCGTCACGCAATACGCCCATAACCTGAGATTACTCCTCTATCCAGCTCCTGACATCGTTGAGCAGTTTATCGTTCTTTGTGGTATAGCAGGAATCTCGCCGTCTCACATCGTTCGTTTCATGCCTCTAAGCGATTGGCGTATGGAGGTTACTAGGCGTTCTTTCTTTGAACAAAAGAAAGTATGGATGCTGCGAAAGCGGATCGTAGAGTTCAATTGGACTGTCGCTTTTCAATTGGAACTCTTACTATGCAACTGTTTACTTCATACAGAGGATTTAGACAACTTGATTCCTCTCGTCAAAGAGACTTGTCTTCGGCGCCCCAGCAGAGACGATGTTTTCACGGGCAATCTGCTGCGAAGCTATTCAGAAGTACTCAAGAATCGCAGTCCTCGTGAGTCACCTCGAGCCTGCTTCCTTCGCGTCAGACAGCATTTCACTCTCAAGCCGCAGAAGCTGTCCGCAGGTTATTTCTTTTGCTGTCATATCACCGTCGCTCCGACTCGTATGATATTGGAAGGTCCCTATCACACCCAATCCAATCGTATTATTCGCAGATACCCCGAATTCGAAGACCATTTCATTCGCGTTGAGTTTCGCGATGAAAACAGGCTACCATACCAGTGGGATCAAGCCGTAGACCGCAAACCGTTTCTCTTTGAGCGGGTAGGCGGGTTCTTGAAGGAAGGGTTCGAGCTCGCGGGACGAAAGTTCGAGTTCTTGGCATACTCGAACTCTGCATTGAAGGAACATTCAGTGTGGTTTATCAATCCATTCGAATACCGGCATCCTAGTACCAAAGAGGTAGTCTGGATCACAGCCGATGGTATTCGAGACTCCATTGGAGATTTCAAAGGCGAACCGATCATGACCATGCCATCCAAATGGGCGGCAAGACTTGGTCAAGCTTTTACTTCGACAAATCCCTCAGTCACTATTCAAAAGGATCAGTGGACTGTAGTGGACGATTTGGGTTTGGAGCCACATCTGCATACGGATGGTGCGGGCACCATATCAGAGTCTTTGGGCGACGAGATCTAGGAGCACCTTTGTGAGGGCCATCGAGATCACGGCGAAAATGTGATTAAGCCATCGGCTGTAAGTTACGACTTCGCTATGCGGAGAGGTCACTGGTTAACTCGCTACAGTATCAAATTCGGTTTTTAGGTTATAAAGGTGTCGTCGCGGTGGACCAAGACTCGACGATAATCCCATTAGGATGCGACTGAGGCCTAGTATGAGAAAGTTCGAAGATTCTCGAGCAACAGAAGCGAACATCGAGATCGCAAGCTACTTCAACAAGCCTATGCCGTCGTATCTCAATAGGTGATCTTTCGTACATGTTTTTAAGTCTGTTTTGCTTATATTGAACCTGCCCAGGCAATTAGTCGTGAATTTAGAGGACAAATTTGTGAGAAGGGAGGTGTTCCAGGAACTGCAAGATGACGCAGTAGCCAATGCTTTAACCATTGACGACTCAATGCAACAGTTCTCCGACATCTTGGAAAAGCATTCTTTAGGCAACGTCTACCGGTCATCTTATATCACTCGTCAAATTTCGGCCCTAGGCTTGGATATCACTACCGTCGGGATCGATACACCGTTCCTCAAGGATTTGCGACAAGTAGGAAAGATACATGTCTTACGAGACATCAAGCACAGGGCCAGAATTCTTGTTTCTGACAGTTATCAACTTATCGGTGTGCCAGATGAAGGTCCTGCCTATGAGAAGGTGGGCTATAAGAACGTGTTCACTCTCGAGAAGGGTAACATATACGGTCAGTTGCTGACTGGTGTCTTATCAAGTAGTGTCTAATGTTATTTCTAGCTTGTATACAACAGCCCGGCAAAGAGCCTCAGTGATTTGAGGGCAGATGTACAGTCTATCGAAATCCTTTGACGCATCCTGGGGATGGTGGGCAGGCATCTTTCATCGCTTCCATTGCCATGTTCTCATCATTAATCATAGTTCAGCAAGTCATAGCTGTAAAGCCTCCCGAAAACATGTTTTGTGTGTTCGCACATCTCCGAAACGTCATGGTTTTCCCGACTGTTGGTAGGTACCCAATAGTCAGCTTGAGTCACGATTTCATCTGGGCTTCAGGTGATCGATCTTTTCCTTCGGTGCTGGGAGGCGGTGATTTGGACGGGTTGGTCATTTCCTCATTAGATGTTATTATCCCTAATACGATTGACATTTAGCGACACATTTATTATCATTCCAAATATCAATCTACAGCCCTCAAGAGTGGATCCGCCTGCATCGTATCCTCCAGGAAAGGTCTACCAAGCTATGCATGAAGATGGAACACCGAGGGTTTGTGATGTTAATGATATCATTGAGTTTGTTGTGCAATACATCGACTCCGACGTTTTGGTACATATGTTCCACACATATTTCTCTTCGCATGTCTTATCTCGTCTTCAGGGCGTCTTGTCTGGTAGACTGCTTAGAATAGCAGGTATGGTCAAAGTGTCTTCGCAACAGTATGTATCCCACAATTGCTTGTCACGCAGATCAAGTGAAGGTAAATCATCTGCTCTCGTTGAAATACCTTGCCAATCAACAACTTGTAATCATTTCACAGGAAGGCATTTACCACGAGGACTGTGAAACGCTTGCAGCGCTTTGTTCTCAGGCAAGTTCTTCAGATCGTTCAACAGTAAAGCTTTGAACTTTGAGCAGGCCGTAGACTATCCCAAACAAGGAATGCGCGTAGAACTCAAAAGGGCTCCCGATAGGCCCAAGAAACCTGACTGGTAAGCTGGCGAAGACGTCGACCCTCGTGTAACGGATTACTACGAGTCGCAGAGAATTCTGGGATTCATGTATCGTTCTATTAGCTGGAAAGACCCGAAGGAACGTCCCGCGCATGCTACCGATTCAGACATTCCTTCCCTCTCAACAGACGCATTATACTTGAAGCTCAGACCCTCCATCGAGCAACATCTCTGTCCATACACTCCTCCTGATGGAACATCCCACGAAATCGCGACACTCTTCCACCAATACGCCGACAAAGATTTCAGAAGCGGAAGTCGTGGTTGGCACAATGTTAGTCAAATGTACACAGGATAAGGCAAGGAGGGATCGCATTTGGCGCATGGGAGATCAAGCTTTGCAAGCAGTGAGAGACGTGCAGCTTGGTCTGCTACCCTACGAGGGAAAGGAGGAGATTGTTACGAAAGAGATGTCCAGGGCAGGTCTGAAGCATGCATGGTGTGCTTGGGACTTTAGTTTGCGCCATTCCAGGGAGTTCGGTGCTTTGAATTTTGGATTGGTCGCTTTGCGACAGGTTTTTGAGTGTCTGGAGAGACTCGACAGTGATGGGTATATGGACCCAATCGAAAGAGGAAGGGTTTGAAGAGAACCCGTCTTCTCGAACATATTCACCGTAAGCGTCGGTACAGGTAATGGAGTAAAGCAGAAATTTAACTGAGATTTTATTGATCGCCAGAGTGGGCTTGGTTTTCTGAAAAGCGATGTAAGATGGGCATTCATTGTCCGTAGCAGTTTCAAGCGATATAAATAAAATATGCAGTAAAACTAATGAACATGAACAGTAGGTAAGAAATGTTGACGGTATGTACTTGATATGAATGTCCGGAACCATATGTATGCCATATTATGTACAGCAACCCCCCTACATCTCCCTGACCGTCATTTCTAATCATTAATGGATACCATTCACGCTAACTTGGTTCAAAGCTGCATCCGCCTTCTTCAAATCACCCTCGCTCAAACTCCGGAAAGTGCTCCCGCCAGGTGTGCTTGCACCACTCATGACGCTCCCGCTTCTCGATCTCACCTTCATCACCAAGGGGCTGGAACATGAGCAGAATCAGCAAGGGTTCAAACTAAGAAGCGAAACAAGGGAACTCACAACGGATATGAATCGTCCTCATCGACTCCTCCGGGCCAGGCCTGACCCCGGTAATCACTCGTCTCTAATCTCTGCATTTCCTCCGTCAGCGTTCCAATATCGCCAGGCGTCGCAGTACCCCTCAATCTCGGACTGGCGGGAACGCTCAAGGGTGGCATCCTTCCGACCCCACCGCCAAAGTAATCGTCCTCCTCCTCAAGCTCTCTCTCCCCATAAAATGCATCAGGGTACGCCCGCCTCAAGCCTAGTTGCCGGCTCTTGCTATACTCGATACCTAGATTCTTCCAATCCAATAACGGGCTGAGACGCTCCACGCGGTTCCGTTGGTTGATTCGTTGCCGACGTGTCTTGTTGCAAAAAGTGAACATATGATCCGTCAGTTGGTTCACAGAGTCCTCGACGCTTTGGGACCTTCGGTCAACGATGTAGCAGCCTTCGTCTTCAGGCCGCTCGATGAGATCTTGCATGAAACACCCAAAGCCGGATAGATTAGTGGTCACGCTCGGAATGCCCATCTACCAGGTGAAATGCGTGAGTACGACGACGCTCAGAATTCTCTTAATTTGACATACCACTGTACACTCTGCCGGGGTATATCCCCACGGCTCATAATAACTCGGAAACACGCCTAGATGACATCCCCTCACAAACTCTTCGTAGTCCAAGCCCAAAATCGGATTATTCGAGTTCAAAAAGTCGGGATGAAAAACGATCTTGACACGATCATGGGCGTGGTTGAAAAGTCCTACCCTCCGGATTTGATTGAGAATAGGATCGTTGGCGTCATCAGCCATGTTGTGCGTTGTTATGGGCGGAAGGGAGTTGCGTTTAAGCGCGAATATGCGTCGCTTAAGAAGGACAATGTCTTCGGCAGACAAGAGTTCTTCAGAGGTTGGAATAGCCTTGATTTCGCTACTGGCCGATCAGTATGGGCTACAATGAGCAGATATACATGATACGTACCCATGGGACCTCGCTGCATGGTCAAAGAGCCGTGCGCCAATCCGGTTTTGGATCTCTGTTACAGTGTCTCGTAGCTGCTTCGTCACAGCTTGACCCTTCAGGGCTTCAATGGTGTACGAGTTGGTTGCGGCGGGCATGATGATGAAGGCGACGACTGTTACAGAGGATCCCGTCTTTTGAAGACGGTAATTGAGTCCTATATAGGGTCATTTCAAAGTGCAATCAGAGAAGAAAAATGTAAACGCACGAGCAAGCGACTCAATGAACATATCCACACCTTTGTTTCGATACTCGTATCGTCCCGCAGTAAACATCTGTTCAACGTCAGACTGGGAGGGGATTGAAAAAGATGGCTACTCACGTATAACGTATTATTCAGGTCAAAATCATAATGTCCGTAAAAGTGACCTCTCACAAACTCGTTGATTTTTTCTTTGGACGTTGAGTGCAGGTTCTGGAACTCGTGCATGGCCTGAAACTTTTTAACGTTGAGACCATTGGGAACGACGCCGTCTGGCTTGCGCTTGAGTAGATGCTCCGCCTCGTATGCGGTGATATGCGATACCGTCGTGAAGACATCAGCACAATGCGCCGCACTCCGCTCGATACAATACCGATGGTAGATACCACGCTTGCCCGCTTCATGGTCAACGTCAAAGTACTGAAGGTTGTTGTAAAAGTCTACGGAACCAGCGCAGAGATACCTCCCGAGCAGCGTCGCATGAGTGGTGAAAATAGTCGTGACGTCAATATGACGCTTGCGACAGAGTGGGATAGCGAGGCCGGCCTGCCATTCATGGAAGTGTGCCACGACAGCTGTCGTGAGCTGTCTTGAAACGTACTGGGGGAGGCAATCAGTGTGAGTAGTAACCAACAGAAAAAGCACCGCCTACCTCGCCGAGGAACCAGGCGACTAGATACCCGAATACGATGGTTTCATTCGTCTCGTGATCGTTGGGAGGAGAGGGTATCCCTGCAAGATTCCACAGGTCACCTTTCCACTCGTCGAGCCTGCCGTACTGGCTCCCAGTGTCGAACAGCAAGACTCTAGGTGCGCCCTCGATAAGCCACCGCCCGTAGAGAATCTTGACGCCTTGCGACCGCATGAGGTCAAGTGTCGCGGCAAGATGCTCATCCTGAGGCTCCTGCTGCTCGACCTCCATCGGTGCTGTCTTGTAGCTGAGCGGGCCAACAAGGCAGTACCTATCGCCATACTCTGATACAGTTACTGGAACCTTAGTCTTGATGACGGTATAGATACCGCCGACTTTGTTGGCGACCTCCCAGGCGCATTCGAAGAGGAGCGGATGGTGGACGTCGCGCTTTTCAGACATGGTGGGAGTTGGAGATGAAGAAGTTGTGCTGGTTGATTTGATGCGCGTAGATGTCGGTATCAAAACATGGATGAGGTCATCGTTCTCACGTACATATACCGACGTCATTCTTTCCTCTGGGGCTCTTGGGTTTCTCCAGTGTGTTGGTGTTTCGACTCCTCATTCGAATAGGTAATTGAAAGCCACACTGGCTTCTAGGCATAATACTCTGGTTCGAACGTTCCTGCGAAGGTCCGGTGTTAACGCGTTCCAAGCACTTCCTTTGGTTCTGAGGCATCTGGAATTCATCGTTTCGAAAAGTGGACGACTTCTTTGGGGGGCCTATCGTAATTCTACCATTCTTCGAGGCTATGCCATTTTCACACAGGAAAAATTGATGTACTGCTTAGGTTTCTGAACTCTGCCAGGTTTTGAGCTCCCGATGGAGGGTTTAAACGTACACTGACACTTGCCAGGATCGTATCCATCTGCGGAGACGAAGATAAACGGGATGTTCCTCAAGCGCAAGTAGCAGTTTTGCATGGGAGAAGTCGAGGATGGTGATTTCGCTCGCAGTAGGAATACTTGGAACATATTGTGTAGTGAGAACAACTGTGGTATAGAGATGTAGCTACAGAGCACATATACTAAAAGAATGATGTATAGTAGGGGATAAGAGGGGATAACTGAAGTGATCCGGACGGATAGGTAATGGTTGGGAACGGACGTTGGTAGCGCCTCTTTTAATACAATATGATTTGTCCATCAAACATTCCAATAACCGTATCGGTTTATGCCTGCTCGTCTCCGAATCCTGAATATGTTGCTTTTAGGCGTGACGCAAGTGCCGCTGCCGCCGTCGGACGCTGGAGAGGATCATCGCGCCAGCACTCCTCTATCACGGACCACGGCACATCCGAGATGTTCGCCTCCTCGCTGGTAGGACGCCTTGGTCTTTCGCCTGCAATGATTGCGACGAGAACACGACGCTCATTATAATATGAGTATGGCACGTCGCCTGTACATGCCTGCCATGGCGAAGAAACGTCAGAAATGATGAACGCCCTGATAGTCAATGATCCTCACTTGTAAAATCAATCCCCCAGCAGAGTATATGTCAGCAAACGAATGGAGGCGTGGTTCGGCATCCTCCTGTAAGACCACAAGTTCTGGGGCAGCCCAACGTAGGGCACCACCATGATGTGAAGATACAGTGCCACCTCCACTCCTAGACGTACCCCGGCATTCGGCAACTACAGCTGATAGACCGAAATCAGCTATCGGAATCTACGAGAACGTTTCCCTAGGTCTGATGCTAGCTAAGTGAAAAAATGGAAATCGAAGGTCATACACCGTGCAAATCACCGTAGACAATTTTCTTTGAATGGACTGAGAATCTTATAAGCTGATGACTGGAAACATTGTGAACCAATTACGGTATATCAAACCAGAGCATACTTGGAGGAGCTTCATATTCGATTAGCAGTGTTATAGGAAAAAAAGGTAATGATCTTACAAGACGAAGACGAAGCTCCTCTGTATTTTTTACTGCTCTTGTCTGACAGTACTTCAGGAAGTCGGCCAATGTACTGTTTGCCATCCATGGGCGGACAATTCCAATGGATGTCATCGGATCGGGATGCTCGCTGCTAGCATGAATAGACTCGTGGCAAATCCCAAGAAGCGGAAGGACACAAGGGTGTTCCAGGCTTTGCCATATCCGAATCTCCTTATATAGGCTCTTCAAACTGTCAGTATTCCTCTTCCGCATCAGAAAATGCACTTACTTTAGTGGCTTGAGTGACGCGGAGACGTTTCACAGCGACAGTCGTCTAAGCATTAATCAGAATAAAATGGATGTGAATCAGATAGATAGACAACCTTTACGTTCGAGAGTGGCCTTCCAAACTTCGGCGAATACATCAAGAAATTCTGGCCGCTCTCCGATTTGTATCGGACAACTAGTTAGATTTCTAACGCCCAGGTCTAACAGAAGATTATGTTTACTACATCGTCATATCTTGCAATAGCAAGGTGACATACTGATCATTGCGCTCAGAGATCGTTGCATCCGGGTGCCTTCTACGGCTCCCTCAATGGGCGCATCATTGCCAGCTCGAGAAGTCGAGACCCCAAGACATGGAGTCCAAGCGTCGCACATGAGATTCTAAGTATCAAGTTAGTGAGCAAGCCCAGACAAGGTTCGACAAGTGTACCTCAAGAAATGTGGATCTCAAAGAGTAAACATTGTTTCCTTCCATAATCTTTCCCTGATGAAATGGTCGAAGATCCATTGATATGGGCCTTGCCACGCGAAGGATGATGGGAGGTGGGTGATTTTGGTAAAGTTCTCCAACTTGTCAAAGTTGAAGCCCTATCGTATGATAAGACTGAGGAAATTGAGAATGTCATCCAAATGGAAAACGCCGTCCCTTTAGGTTGACATGCTGGTCGATTTGTGGCCTTGAAAGAGGTGTTGGTGCAAGTAGCGGAGCAAGCTGCGGAAGCTGTACACTGTCATTTCTAATACTGCTGTATCTCACCACGTGATGGATGGACGGGCCAGTGTCATTGCACAACAGAGAAATTAAAGGTACATAATACCATTGAGCTGGAATTCGATGATTTTCACGGTCGTGATACGGGCACCCGATTGTCCGTCCCCCAAAGTGTAAAATGGTTAGAGGTCAAGACCGACATAATTCCGAGTGATTTGAAGATGAACGCAGGCACACGAAAGGAGCAGAGGATAAGATAGAGGATTAGGGTTGTGCTGCGCGTGGGTAGTTGGGTCACCTTTGCTTGATTTAGACATGAACGCCAGGGCCACGTGGTAAACATATTCAAACATCTACCATCACCATGTCCCGGTCGCCGTCGCCCATGAATACGCCTTCGCCCGTGTACAGCGAGTCGTCCGAGTCCGAGGCTGCAGAGGAAGAGGAGGAGAAGGGGGAAGAGGACACTGCGACGTGTCTGTGGGGCGAGTGCGGGAAGGTGTTTACGCACTTGCCGTCGCTGATTGACCATATCCATGTGGGTGAGTAGTGTCGGTGTCTGTTTGTAAGTAAGCTCAACGGGGATTCAGACCACGTCGGTGTGAACAAGAGCAATTACTTTTGCGACTGGTCGACGTGCAACCGGCGGGGGATTCCTCAGACGTCGCGGTTCGCTCTGACGAGCCATCTACGGTCGCATACCAAGGAGAAGCCCTTCGTGTGTCCCCTACCGGAGTGTGATAAGAGTTTTACCCGGTCTGACGCGCTAGCGAAGCATCTGCGGCACCAACACAAGCAGAGCCCGCCTGCGCCTGGGCGGGGCGGGTCGAGGAAACGGAAGCGGAACCCGGATGATATCGAGGTAGCGCCGAGCGTGTCGACAAGGTCGCAGACGCCGACGCTGGGGACGTTTAGTTTGTTTGATTTGGCGCCGATGGAGAGCGGGTCGCCAAGTCCGTTTCCGAGGGGGAACGAAGACGATGAGGGTTATAATAGTTCGGGTTCAAGCTCGGATGTTATTCCGCCTCATTTGTTGGTCCATATGGAACCTGGGACGAATAGGATTTTTGGGAGGAGTCAGAGTCAGGTGTTGTATTTGTTGATGAAGGCGAAACATCGATATGCTGTGGAACAGAATGAGGCATTACAGGAAGAATTAAGGGTGACGAGGGAGGAGATGAGGAGGGAACGGGAAGTTAAGGAGAGGGCCGTTAATCATGTTTTGAGAGGTTTATTTGGGAGCAAGGCTGATAATTTTCTGTTGGCGACGGAGGATATTTCCTAGTTTATTTACTAAATTGGAAAGATAAGATTAGATTGATTCGTCATAGCATACGCAAGCCCGTTCATTCTTTTTTCTTCTTCTTTACCACAACCATGTTTTTGACGCGTTCAGAGTACGGTAGGTATTCGTTTGATTAAGATACTCCTCGACTGACCCATGGTAGATCGTGGTGTGAACACGTTTTCGCCTGAAGGTCGACTGTTCCAAGGTGAATGATTTTTTATTAGGGAGGCAATTTGTGGCTAATGGTCGTTAGTCGAGTATGCTATTGAGGCTATCAAGGTGTGTGTATCCTTGGATTCACTGTGATGATCTACTCAATGTTCACAGCTCGGTTCTACAACGATTGGAGTACGCACGCCAGAAGGAGTCGTCCTGGGCGTCGAGCAACGGGTGCAGTCGCCGCTCCTCGAAGCAAGCTCGATAGAAAAGATCATGGAAATCGACAGTCACCTGGGGTGCGCAATGTCTGGACTCACAGCAGACGCGCGTACGATGATTGACCACGCACGGGTGACGTCCCAGAACCACACCTTTACCTACGACGAAAAGATCAAGGTCGAGAGCGTCACGCAGGCTGTTTGTGATTTGGCGCTGAGGTTTGGGGAGAGCGTACATGATGAAGAGGCGATGATGAGTCGTCCGTTTGGCGTGGCGCTGCTTATTGCTGGTTACGACGAGCTTGGACCACAGTTGTACCATACTGATCCGTCTGGGACGAGTGTACGGTATGATGCCAAGGCCATTGGTTCTGGTTCAGAGGCTGCACAGAGTGAGTTGCAGGATAAATGGCACAAGGTATGTTGGTCGTCTATTTTGGTTGCGTTATTCTGATGTCTGTTTTTAAGCAAATGACGCTGCAAGAGGCGAGGACGCTGACTCTAAGAGTATTGAAGCAAGTCATGGAGGAAAAACTCGACCATCATAATGTTCAGCTTGCTCAGGTTACCCCTGCCAATGGCTTTGAGATTCTCGACGAAGCAGCGTTGAAGAGTGCGATTCAATTAATGTAATCTACCAACCAGTCGTTGTCGTCGTCTAGCATGTATTCTGTTCAATGCTCGTCTTTCCCTGTCTAGTTTATCCTTTTCTGCCTTCTTTTGTGCTGCTACCCGTTCTCTCTCTGTGAGGAGAGCGTCGTGTGTCTTTTTGGCAAAGAGTGCACGGCGAATCTTGCCTGGCCGGGCACGGAGGCGGCGTCTGTTGAGATGACTCCAGTCCTCTCCAATACCAACTTCTGAGCCGTACACTGGGCCGTTCTTGGCTGCTGCTGCTGCACGAGCGACGGCGCTCTGCTGGGCGAGCTCTTTCGCGTATTCGGGCGTGTATTTCCAGACCCAAGTCGTGATGGGCTGCACCGTGTCCACGTTTTTGCTTTTTTTGCCCTTCTTTTTATTCTTTTGGGCACTAGGAGCGATAGCGCTGGCTTCTGGAATGCGCAGATGTTTGACGGGTTTTATTTCGTGGTTCAGTTGGAGAAGCGGGAGGAGTGTCGATTTCATGAATCTACCATTTGTTAGAAAGAAAAAAAAAGAAAAAATTATGAAGATAGCACGCACGAGAGGGACTTTATGCCGACCCACTTTTTCTCAGGCAGGTCCTTGTTAGCTTTCTCCCTTTCCTTGATAGCGAGAAACAACTCCTTTGTCGTCAGCCCCGAGTACGCGTCCCCCCGAACGACGCCACGGATAGCTCCCAGTCCCCGTGTGAGGTCGACGTTGCGCCGGGCGTGGACCCGTGCGAGGGTTTCGATGATCATTGTGGTCAAGACCCGGGGGAGATGTCACATCACGTCACACTTTCTTCTTGTCTCTGACGATCATGGGCTCTCCACCCAAGCCCTGGGAGAGGAATGTAGCTTCTGCTTCCTCCCCGTCTTTGCCATCGACGACGACGACGCCTACGGTACCGGAGAGGCCGTCTGCGTTTGGGACGACTACAGCGATCAACTCGTCTCCGTATGGTGGTGTATCGCCCTATTCACGGATGGGCTCTTATGGGGGATATGGAGGGGTTGGAGGGATGGGAGGGGGGTATGGAGGGATGGGATACGGAGGGATAGGATATGGAGGGATGGGATATGGAAGCGGGTATGGGATGGGAAGCGGGTATGGCGGTATGGGATACGGTATGCCTTATGGTGGCGGTTTTGGGGATCCCAATATGCCGAGCCTGACGCAACAGTTGGAGGGTACCACACAACATACCTTTGGCCTCCTCCATTCTATTGTCCAAACTTTTACTGGCGTCGCACAGATGCTCGAAAGCACCTTTATGGCTACCCATAGCAGTTTCTTCGCTATGGTCGGTGTCGTCGAACAGTTTGGTCAGTTGAGGGACGCTTTAGGAGGAGTACTAGGGTTATTTGGGCTCGTTAAGTGGATGAGGGGATTACTCACTGGTCGCTCGAATGATGGTGGATTTGGCGGTGATTTTAAACGTTTCGCTAATGGGACTCCTCCGCCTCCGCCTCGACAGCCGATCAACAAGAAACCGATTATCGTATTTTTACTTGCCGTGCTTGGTATTCCCTATGCGATGACCAGGCTCATCAAGCTCCTCAGCGAAAAAGCCCAGAGGGAGCAGCAGCAGCAGCAGGCGATCCAGGGTCCATTAGATCCTGCTAGTCTCACATTTGCGAGGGCCCTCTATTCGTTCGAGGCGACAAATCAGCAAGAGCTGGCATTGAAGGAGAATGAGATTGTGGCGATTGTAGCCAAGTTGGATCCGTCGACTGGGGGCGAGGTTGATCCGAGGGCGTCTGTTGAGACGGAGTGGTGGAAGGGCCGGACGAGGGATGGAAGGGAGGGATGGTTCCCTAGAAAATGGGTCGAGATTCTCCAACGAAAAGAGAAAAAAGTTGATTAGATTCCGTTCTTATATGTTGTCTGTATTTTATAATTCTTTGGCGGTTGTAGCAGTATGTTTGGCAGCGACTCGGAGTGTGGAAACCCCGCCGTCCGATTGGTTCGTCATTTCCGGCCAACTCCGCGTCGTCACCGACAACTTTTGTCTTCAGCGACCATGCTGAGATTATCAAAAGGTGGCCAATTTTCTTGTTTCTTGCGCGTCAATGCTGATAGGTTTTCAGGCGTCTCACGCCCTATACGCTCCTCCCGTTCGTTCGCGACGGTCTCCGAACCACCTGTTAGGAGATACGGAGGTCTCAAAGACCAGGATAGGATTTTCACCAATGCGTATTGTAGGCATGATCATGGCTTGAAGGGTGCCCAAGTGCGTAATACGAGTTCGATTTTCATTCTAAACTAAAAATTCTCGTAGTCAAGAGGCGACTGGCACCGAACCAAGGACATCATCCTCAAAGGTGACTCGTGGATTATCCAGACGATCAAAGACTCGGGTCTTCGCGGTCGTGGAGGCGCTGGATTTCCTAGTGGTCTCAAATGGAGTTTTATGAACAAGCCTGGATGGGAGAAAGACCCAAGGTGCGTCTACTATCCAATGAGTTAGTCATTCACTCATTGCGCAGACCCCGGTACCTCGTCGTCAACGCCGACGAAGGCGAGCCCGGAACATGCAAGGACCGTGAGATCCTCCGTGGAGACCCCCACAAGCTCGTCGAGGGCTGCCTCATCGCAGGTCGCGGCATGAACGCAACAGCAGCGTACATATACATCCGCGGCGAGTTCTTCCAGGAAGCGAGCCACCTCCAGCAGGCGATCAACGAGGCGTACGCTTCGGGTCTCATTGGCAAGGATGCCTGTGGATCTGGGTACTCGTTCGACGTGTACCTCCACCGTGGTGCGGGTGCGTACATATGCGGTGAGGAGACAGCCCTCATCGAGAGTCTCGAGGGGAAGCAGGGCAAGCCGCGTCTGAAGCCCCCGTTCCCTGCCGATGTTGGATTGTTTGGGTGCCCGACGACGGTGGCAAATGTCGAGACTGTTGCTGTGGCTCCGACGATTTGTAGACGGGGCGGAAGCTGGTTTGCAGGCTTTGGGAGGGAGAGGAACCAGGGCACAAAGTTGTTTTGTATCAGTGGTCATGTGAATAATCCGTGTGTCGTCGAGGAGGAGATGAGTATCCCGTTGAAGGAGTTGGTTGAGAGGCATTGTGGTGGTGTGAGGGGTGGATGGGATAATTTACTTGGAATCATCCCTGGAGGGTGTTCGGTTCCGGTCTTGCCTATAGACAAGTGTTCAGAGGTTCTGTGAGTCGTTCGTCTTACTCTGTGGCTTTTTGCTCACTCCGTCTGTTAGGATGGACTATGATTCTCTCAAAGACGCTCAGTCAGGTTTGGGAACAGGCGCTGTCATCGTCATGGATAAGAGCACCGATATAGTCGCTGCCATTGCTCGTTTCTCACAGGTGCTCCGTTTTCCTCCCATTTACTTTTCTCAATAATAATCCATTTGTAGTTTTACAAACACGAATCCTGTGGACAATGCACACCGTGTCGGGAGGGTACCACTTGGATGATGAACATGATGGATCGTATGGTCCAAGGACGGGGGCACGTTCGGGAGATTGATATGTTGCTCGAGTTGACGTACGTTCCATCCCATCCCTCCTTTCTTTCACTTATGCTCTTTTCAGGAAACAAGTCGAAGGCCGCACGATTTGCGCCCTGGGCGACGCCGCTGCGTGGCCCATCCAAGGCCTGATGCGCCATTTCCGCCCCGAGGTCGAGGCCCGCATTGCAAAGTATAGGCAGGAACACGGGGCCGTTGCGTTTGGAGGTACGTTGGTGAGCGAAGTGAATGATACGCTGGCGGTGCCGGATAACTTGGGGGCGAGATTGCCTGTTGATGCGCCAAGTGTGTAGAATCTTTCAAGGAGCAATATATGTAAACTTGAGAGTGAGATTAGGACTTGTGGTTCTCGCTAATCGGTCGACGACTCTCCGACCGATCGGGCGAGTTTACCGAAAGAGTTGCCCTTTGGGAACGATCCGGGCATCGTGTGTATGAGCGCTGGGCGCCAGCCTGTAGAGTATACAAGTCTGTTTTGGTAGCTATAGTCCGATAAAGTAAGTAATTGTCCGTTTGGTGCAGTAATGTCCAGGGGGGTGCGAGATACACGAACGCTCTGTCAGTCCAACGGGAGCACCTGATAAGCTAAGAGGATCACTACAAAGAAAGGGGAAAAAAGAAACGTACCTTGCAGTTCAACGAGAGCAATGAGACTACCAGGTAGATATAGTCCGGTAGAAAGAGAGACACGGTGATGGAGTGGTGAGACGGCTGTTTTCCAATACAACAACGCAGTGGCTTAGATCCGCTTGATTCCATGACAATTCCAGCCATCACTATGATTGGTACTCGTCCCGTTTTCTACAAAATACCGGTCACTCAGCAGCTGAGCGGTGCTATTGCTATGGCTCAGTACCCTGTGTCGAAAACTGAAGTGGCCAAGTGTTTAATTGCGCCGCACTCCCGTCGTCTGAGTGAAGGAATGGAAGTTCCTGAGTTTAGGCGAGAGGTTTTGGAACATTATGAGGCATTCAGAAGAATGTCAAATGAATGCTGGGAACATTTCATTGTCTGATTTTGCTGTGGTCTTGTCTTTCGAATTTTCCTACCGTAACGAGCTTCCATAAGCAGCCTGATCGTTTTTCGTGCGCCTTTCTGTCCCCCTTTCTCTGTGCCTTTATTATGGGATCCGTTATGATGGATTGTGTATTTTAGATTTGAACATGCAGATAGCTTCAGTCTCTTGGTTGTTCTTGAAGAGGTCCCTGCTTGTACTAGTCATCTGTTCGCGTGGGGTGTGAGATATCCAGGAGAGCATATTTGAATAGTGCGGATTGCAGAAACACTACAAGTAGCAACGGCCCCAGAACTCGTACAGCGAGCACATGCAAGGATATAAGGTATGGAGATGTTATGGTAGTTGAGTTGAACGTGTCCTTGAGACCGACAAGAAAAAAATCGCGGTGTGAACTGAAAAGTCTGATGAAGACGAGGGAGATGGAATTTCATTGCTAGCACACATTGCGGAATTAAGGACCATCTACCGCTTTTTCTGGGCCCTTTTGCTGTCCTCTGGACTGCCGGTTAAAAAGACGACGGAGAAAAAGGAAGAGAGTAAACGCACCTTTCCCTTTTGACTTTGTTGGCGCACCCTTCCCTCTCTTCTTCCTATCGACAATATCCTGGAACCTTTGTTGTTCTTTCTCGTCTACAAGCTCCAACGCTGGGTATCGACGTGCAATCGAAGAGATATTAAGTGTGGGTGGATAATATTTGACCATGGAAGGACCCCGAAGACGGGAACGGAGGTATTTGGCACCAGTACGGACACGTTTGGGGTTGTATGTCGTTTGGAATATAGAGCATCGTAGACGGGTCAATGCCTCGAGTGTAGAGGGTCGAACATTGGCCATGACGGTTTGGGAGCAAATTAACCAACCCTAACCCCATGTCGATCATGAATTTAAAAAAAACTTTCTTTTTCTGCGCCATCGTCGCGCTCCTGGAATGCAACGCAATGCAGTAGCCTCATGTTCCAGGTGTCGCGTATGGATGAAGCCTGACCCTTACCCAAGTTTTTCTTCACTAGGCTCCCACGTTCCAAGGAGATTTAGATCTGCAGAGAGTCGAAGAACGAGTATCCGTTATACTAACCCTTCTTACCTCTCGAGAAACGCACTCTCCCATGTTATTGCACCACCGCCTCCTAAAGTTGACATAGAATCTATTGCCAGACGCCTGACACCGGACAAACCAGAGGCCATTCTCCAATTCTTCGAGAAACATGTTGCAGATTGGGCTGCATCTAAACGAGTCGCAGACCGACTCGCTCTTTTTGGTGTGCCCCATGAACATATACCGACGGTTCTGCTTGTCTTTGCCCAAGCAGTAAATAGCAAGAAGCTATCTACACGGAACGGATACATCGACTATTCCCTCGAGCGTTTTAGTCGCATGTCCCCAGAGGATGACGAGCGACAGTATTTCGACATGGTTTACAGTACCGTTCTCTACACATGGGTATCTGACCCTGCCAATCAGGCTTTTCTCGAGTCCCAGAACATCCCCACTTCCGTCATTCGCAGCATGCGTACACTTTCAGAAGCGACTTCCCGTTCCCATCCCGGAGACCATTATCCTTCTGCCAGAGGACTTCGTCGAAAGTTCATCATGCATGTCGGCCCTACCAACAGCGGTAAAACACACCGCGCACTACGCGCCCTGGCTGCTGCACCTACAGGAATTTACGCAGGTCCTCTACGCCTACTCGCCCAAGAGATTTGGGAGCGTCTTAATCTCGGTCAGATCGTCCCGGCAGGAATAGAGGAAGAACAGTATGTTCCTGCACCACCATCAGACTCGGCTTTCGACGTCAGTCCCAAGAAACCATCTCTGACCAAACTCGGCAATCCAAAGTATGCCAGGAGTTGCAACATGATTACTGGCGAGGAGGTTAAGATCGTCGATGAAAATGCCCCGCTCTACAGTTGCACAGTTGAGATGATCAAAGCCAACATGTTGTATGACGTCGCGGTCGTCGACGAGATTCAAATGATTGGTGATTCGGAGCGAGGGTTTGCATGGACGGAAGCTGTACTTGGTCTCAACGCTCGAGAAATCCATTTGTGCGGAGAGGAAACTGCAGTACCTATCATCGAAGCTATGATCAAAGAAACGGATGACGATCTCGTCGTGAACCGTTATGAGCGGCTTACACCGTTGGAAGTCGAGAAGCAGAGTTTGCAGGGCGATTTGAGCAAGGTCCGGAAAGGAGATTGTATCGTCACCTTTTCTCGGAGGTCCATCTTCCAGATGAAGCGAGACGTGGAGAAGATGGGAATAACCTGCGCTACCGTCTACGGCAGACTTCCACCGGAGGTTCGCAGCGAGCAGGCTGATCTGTTCAACGACGCCAAGAGCGGATTCGACGTCCTCATCGGAAGCGACGCTATTGGCATGGGCTTAAACCTGTTCGTTTCATTTTTTACTTGTTTGCCACCAACGGAACTAACGATATATAAACAGGAAAATCCGACGTATAATATTCGCTGATGTTCAGAAGTATCACAACAACTGTATGCAATATCTTTCTATATCTTCCACGAAGCAAATCGCTGGTCGTGCTGGGCGATTCGGCTTGCACGGATCGGAAACCCCTGCAGGACTGGCAACGACTCTCAACGAAGAAGACCTTCCCTTTCTCACACGGACGATGAAACACCCCTTACCATCTCTAAAAACTGCCCGCATTACACCCAGTTATGTATCGCTCGTCGCCACAGCGAGCGCTCTCCCGCCTCATTCCGCCATGAACACCATATTCCTAGCCCACGCCTACACGTCGAAGCTCTCTCCCACTTACCGATATATCTACAGCGGCACGACCAGAGTCTGCACCAACTACCTCGACGCGTACATCCAGGGCGCCTCCATGACCGATTTCGACGTCATGCTCGCTGCTCCCATCCCCTGGCGCGACCGAGAAGGCCTTCCGTTCATCGAGCGCCTCCTAACGCTCTTCAGTACCCAAGGCGTCGCCAGACTCGAAGAATGCATGGCGGAGACACCGTTCATGTCCACGCTAGAAAAGGTCGAGAGCAGGGATGCCCTGACGAACGAGGACCTGTTGCTCTTGGAGACGTTCCACAAGATGCTGGGGCTCTACGTGTGGTTGAGCTATCGAAGGCCTGTGGCGTTCCCTGATCAGGCGATGGCGGCGGAGCTGAAGCCGCGCGTGCAGGTGGGGATTGAGACTGTGTTGGATTTGACGAGCGCGAAGAGGAGGGTGAGGAGTCCGGGGCCGAGGAGGAAGGTGATTGATTATAGTCCGGTTAAGCCGTCGGGAGAGTCGAGGGTGAATAAAAGAGCCAAACTGTTTGCTCAGTATACTGCAAAGTATGTGTAGCGCTGTATATTACAGGGAACTAGTTGCACGACGATGATCTTATGAATAGGACTAATTCTTTTAACATTTTAATTCCATCTTCAACCACCAGGTAGACATAGTAGACACGGCGATGGAGTGGTGAGAAGGCTGCTTTCCAATACAACAACGCAGTGGCTTAGATCCGCTTGATTCCATGACAATTCCAGCCATCACTATGATCGGTACTCGTCCCGTTTTCTACAAAATACCGGTCACTCAGCAGCTGAGCGGTGCTATTGCTATGGCTCAGTACCCTGTGTCGAAAACTGAAGTGGTCAAGTGTTTAATTGCGCCGCACTCCCGTCGTCTGAGTGAAGGAATGGAAGTTCCTGAGTTTAGGCGAGAGGTTTTGGAACATTATGAGGCATTCAGAAGAATGTCAAATGAATGCTGGGAACATTTCATTGTCTGATTTTGCTGTGGTCTTGTCTTTCGAATTTTCCTACCGTAACGAGCTTCCATAAGCAGCCTGATCATTTTTCGTGCGCCTTTCTCTGTCCCCCTTGCTCACTATGGGATCCGTTATGATGATTGAACATTTGTTGGCACTGCAGATATGTTAACCGAAAATGAATTGATCCCTTATTCTCAACTGCCATTACTGTCACAGTATCCTGAGCTTCCTGAAGCAAATTGTCTATGAATACAAAGACATGCACCATTCTGACATTTGTTCTTGTTCGAGTCTAGATTCCAACGAGATTCAGGGCGTAGTCGACAGACATGTTATTTTGATTAGTAGTTGTACATCCTATCTAATATATAAAACTTTCATCTACTGGTACATTTTTATCATAAAAAAGGCTACCGCCTCTCGCCCGCCCTCGAAATAACAGCAACCACGACACTAATATCATCATTCTTCCCTCCTTTCCACTTCCTTCCCTCCTCCCTCGCCCGTCTCCCAAACGGGGTATCGCCCTCGCCGCCCTTGGCGACCCGCTTCGCCCGGGAACACAGTGCCTCGCTCAACATGCCCGCAGCCAGCATATCGCGCCCTTCCTCACTGTGGGCACTCCACTCACTCCGGAAACGCGTCACCTCATCCAAGATATCCTCGTCCCAGAGGTTATCGCTCAGGCCGTCCGTCGCCAGGATGAGTATATCGTCTTCCTGTACGGGGAGTGTGAACACATGGGCCGTGGTACTCGGCTGTGCTGGCGTCGTGGGTCCGAGCTGGACGGGTGTATTAAACTGCGACTGACGTCAGAGAGAAGAAAAGAAAAAAACTGGTGGGGTACGCACGCTCCACCACATTTCGTCACTCCTCCAGACACATTCTGTGCCGCGGACAAGCATGCCCATGCAATCTCCAACGTGGGCAATTTTTACGACTGCCTCGCTGTTGTTTACGTGGTCGAGTACGGCGAGCAGGGCGGTTGATGAGCCAGCGAGCAGTGGCTTGGGTGTCGGATCTGAGGGTATGATCGGAGATGACAGGGTATCGGGCGGAGGCGGGGGTGTAAACGGTGACTGTTACTAGTCAGCAAAGGTAGCTGTAGAGCAGAAAATTTTACTGACATATAATATTGGCTGTTCCTTTTCTACATGTGCCTTGATAGTCTGTTCGTAAGCCCGTTCGAGTATCATTAGCACGTCTATGCCCTCCTCGAGCTCTTCCAATTCTTCTTCGAGTTCCTCCTGCAAGTCTCGTCTAGCAAAACTGACAGACGGAATAAACGTGCTCGGCTTGGGAGGTTCGAGTTCCATTTCCTCGGAACAGAAATGCATTAATCGATGGGCAAATAATGCAGACGGGGTGGGGCCTAAAACATAAGCACGAGATCGTTAACACAAAAAAAAAACGGACTCACCCGGATTGGTGTGTCCTCTTGCCCAGCCGCCGACACCGTCAGCGACACCCATCGCGTTCCTTCTCACAAAGAAAGCATCTTCGCCGACCATCACGGCCTTGCCGCTCACGGTTCCGGACATGCACCTCTTTGGTATCCCGTACCCACCGACATCCAAAATAAGTTTCCTCCCCTTCCGTTCCCGGCTCTTGCCCTCTCGTCGCCCGACTCTCACATTCACACCTACAGAATAAGGCCCCTCCCAGCCACGCCTCACCACATCAAATCCACAGAGTGCACTTCCCAGACCCTTGCTCTCAGTGGCGAAGCGGACGATATTTGCATTCCTCGGAGTCGTCGGCGGGGTTGTAGGGGGGCTATCAAAGAAGGACAATGGCGATGACGCCGTGTGTAGGTTCCGTGCTCGTATAGGTATTGGTATACCTGTGTAGAGTCTATTCTGAATCTTCATAGTCGGAAAGTGGGGGTGAAGAGGAAAGAAGCATTTACTCCGGGTTACCCCGCATCGGAAGCATCCGCCTATTGATCACATGACGCTATTACTCTATTCCACACCTCATCTTCCTCAAACACGCCGTCCTCGCCCTCAATCGTACTCGCACCATGGCACGCTGCAGCATGTTTCCACCAAAATAACTCTGGAACCTTTACTTGGACATCCTTGACACCTTCGACTGGAACCCATTTTCTGCAGTGATGACACATGCCCACCGTCACGGAGCCTTTTTCGCCTTTGGCTGGATTTGGTCTGGTCAGATCGCGGAAGGCCAGCGGAGGACTGAATGGTCTTGTAGTATGTGCACTAATACCGTGACCATATTGCATATGGTAACTAAACTAATCATTAGTTCAGGATTTACGAAGAACCAAGTCCTGCACTCAACTTGTAAGCGCTAAATTTCATGCCAAGCCAAACTATCCGACCCTCTCCGCCTCTTCCTTTTGGCTCTGCACAGATCCCACATAAACCCATCTTTTCTGCACCTCTCCCTTTTACCCATCTCGGCGTGTACAAGTCACCCCAACCTTCCCTCGGCGCATTCGACGTCGCACCTATCATGTCGCCCAAGTCGCTCATTAACGGGAACCGTCGATACAATAACGGGAACCGCTCCCGATTCACCTCGACCTTTTCACCATTAAACATTCTTTCTGTCCACCCCACCTTTCTCAGTTTCTTCCGACACGGCGACTCTTCCAGATCCTCTTCGTCTCTATTCCTCTTCGGCGGCGATGGCGAACTTAGCGGAGTTAGCGGAGACATTGCAGCATCGCTCTCCAGTTGAGATCCAGTCAACGATAGAGGACTCGACACAGTATTCTTCACAGGAGACAGAGATCGAGCAAGCACCACCGACGAAGACGACCTCAGCACAGGACTCTCCTCTCCTCCACTAAGCACATCACCATCAAGTCCATAGCTCGCATACAGATCGTAGAGACTCGGCGACACAGTCTTCACAGGCGACGTGTCCTTTATCGGCGACAGCAGCAGCACATTCTTCACAGGAGACGAGCCATATCCTTCCACGAGCCATTGGTCACCGTCCAAGTCTGGGTATCGAAGCGCGTCTTCCATCGTCGAGCAAGGAAGTGGTATCGTACCAAGGACGACTCCTCGCCGTCTACGTGTCCTGCCTATAAAAGAAGCCCCCCCTCTTCACACATATCACACCCCCGATCTGTGGGGTACGCGTATTTCACATGTGGGGTACAAATCGATTCACTGACTAATCAGCTCAGGAAAAGAATCGAGGACCGGCAACTGCCGCTACTGGATCGTAACGCGTAACCCGTGTCTTGCAAATTTGACACCAACCACCATCCAGGTATGATCCCATCCATTCAGAACTCAAGCATGATATCTCACCAAAAACTCAGATTTCCACTTATAATCATGGCCCACGTCATCAGAAGCGCAAAATCTGGTAGTTACTGGACAACGAACGAGTTGGAGGCATATAACATCGTTATTAAGGAGCAGAACGAGAATACTTCCTTTGGGGGGCCCCTTCCCGCTTATCATGGTCCTGCAGACTTTCTTCAGCACGAGTACGTAGCCGGCAGACTCGATACCACATCAAGCTCACTTCTCAAGCGCTTAGATTTGGCAGTCGACGTCATGGAAGGGGAAGAGTCGGCTGTGGACGATTTTGTCGCTGAGCTGCTGCGCGTCCTGGGGTATGAAAGGCAGGATACGGTGGTTTGCACTCGAAGAGTATCCGTTTCCTGATGTGCGGTGAGTATGTCTACGCCAAGACAGATATCTGTCTTTTGGACGCTGAGTCATTGGTGTTACTGCTGGTCCAAGAGGACAAAACCCATATCAACCCCATGGATCCAGAGCCTGAACTGATTGCCGAAGCGATCGCTGCGTTTCAGGAGAACAACAAGCAGCGAGCCCGGTTGTTTCTCGACCCGTTGCCAGTCCAGATCCTCCCAGGTATCACCGTGGTTGGCACCTGCCCGACCTTCTATAAAATCACCGTGACGTCCGAACTCGATCATTGCATCCGACATGGCCAATATCCAGTTACTCAGACCGCTGTCTATCGTCACACGCCTCGTGTACCAAGGCGCAGGAGCGAGGGCATGCGCCCTCTACCAAGTCGCGAGCTCATTCGCTGCTATGAGGCTTTCAAGCGTATTGTGCTGCCAGATGAAAGTACGTTACTGAATTATTTCTCTTAAGATGAGGCGAACCAAGAGAATCAGAATGCTTGAAGGGAGGCTGGAGCTGATCATCGAGGGCTTTTCGGGCGGGAAAGAAGACTTGTATTGCTGTAAATTGGATGTACCAAGATCAGTGTTGACATAGCCCGAATATACTGTCATTGTACGGAGAAGCCGGAACACCAGAGTGCCGCCCAAGACAGTATACATATTACAATACACACAACAAAGCAAAGTACACAAGTAGGCCTATACACACTGTATCATGTATCCATCTCTATCCAATCATCTTCTCCATCTACATCCATCCCTCCTCGCAAGGTCGCTGTTATGAATACGAGAATAGTGTAGTAGTATGTACATAGCTAGGTATTCAATGTGAAGTTGAGTTCTTTACCTTAGAAGGGTACGAGACATAAGTGGCTTTGATGAGCACTAAGCATAATTGTTAGACCCAAACTCCGTTGGACAACAATGGTAAACACTGGGCTGTATCGTGTTCATACAGTCACCCAATGAGTCCACTTAATGTTGTTGACTAAGAGTTGTGTTGGGATTTGCAACTTCAAGTATGTGCCAGAAGATTCCCGAACCTTTGGTACCATCAATTTGGCATGATACTAGGATATAATTAGGTACTTTAGTAGAACATTCTAGATACATTCTGTAGTATTTAAGGAGCTCATCTTGAGCTCTAGTAGCTAACAATTTAGTATTTTCTACTCAACAAGCCTCCCACTGCAATAGTTACAACAAGTTGAGACTAAAGACTAGCTTTAGGTGAGAGGAGGAATCAACAAGTAAAGTTTGGTATGATTAAACTTAGCTTAAAGCTGGAGAATATACAGCAAGAGCTATGCTACTTATATACTAAAGTATGGGTTCTAATAATAGATAGTTCATGCATGAAATGGATGAAAACAATGATATAGTGGAATGACTGTAGTGAGCCATAGTTTCATGTCTTGGTAGATGCTGGGATTAGATGTGATAATCTAGCATCTAGATGAAAGATAAGATAAACAGTAAAAATAGTGAGAAATTATAACATTACCCCCTCATTTAAGACAGTTGTGCTGACTGTCATTAACTCCTGACCAATGGTCCTTCTAAATGGGTTCCCCTTGCATTCCTTGCATCATCATCTCTATTCCACTGATCATCTCCACTGTCTCCTTCTTGATCATTCACCTTCCAATAGTCATTAATAAGGTCTTTAAGATCTGTAATTTCCTCTTCATAGTACCAGTATTCGATACAGAGATATTTCTTGACTAAATATCTCTATTGGTCTCTGGTTTTCTTTGCATTGATAATGACTGTGGATTTGGTGGGAGTGACTACTATCACTTGGACTTCAACTGCTCCTTTTGCTTTAAGGTATTTTGCAATTGCTCCTTTTATATTGCTTAAATTCCTCTCTGCAATCCACTGGCTTTCTTCTGCTCTGTATCCCTTCCATTTGGCTAAATAGTCAGTGACTGTTCTTGATGGTTGACCTTTTCTTTCATAAACCTTGCAAGGTCTATTATCAAGAATCATTTCTATATCATATTCCTCTTCTCTATGAATAATGTCTAATGATGGCAGCAGTGGTTGTTCCTGATTAGGGAAGGCAGGAGGAACATATGCTATAAGAAGTGTTTCATTAAACACTGAGTATATTTTTCATAAAGGAGGGAGTTTCAGCTTGTACACTGATGGGCCATATTTTTTGAGTATTGTGAATGGTCTGACCTGTTTGTCATCCAGCTTTTTCTTTGGCTGTGGTAGATGAAGGTTAGTGGTGTTGAGCCAGACTTTTTGACCAATCTGGTACTCAACCACTATCCTTTTCTTTTTGTCATATTAGGTTTTCATCTGTGTCATGGCTTTTTGTAAAGCAGTTTGGGTCTCTTCATGGATGTGTTTTATCATGTCTGTGAATAATTCTGATGCAGGGGTTCAGAGTGGAGAATGGGTATGTGAGTCCAGAGCAACTTAAGGATTTTGCCCATAATTGACTTGGAATGAGCTTTTTCCTGTTGCAGAGTGTATGTGATTATTATGTTGAAAAGCTGCCAGAGACAACTATTCTGTCCAGTTATCTTGTTGATGATTGATAAATATCCATAGATATTTTTCTATCTTTTGGTTAATGTGCTCAGTCTGTCCATCTGTTTGTGAATAGAATGCTGTAGAGGCATTTTCTTTGATGTTTAACATGTCATATAAGTCCTTTAAGAAATTTGACATGAATTGTGGCCCTCTGTTAGATATGATGGTGATGGGCATGCTATGTTTGGCATATACTTCATCTCTCAGGATTTGAGCCCATCCTTCTGATGAGAGTTTGGTACTGCAAGTGATCAGGATGATTTCTTTAGAGAATCAGTTGACAATTATCAGAATGATGTCATGTCCATTGGAAAGTGGTAATCTCATAACCATGTCAACTGAAATATGTGCTGAAATATGTGTCTATAGTTTCAAAGGGATTTCATTGGGGTGAAAGAGAGTGTGCTTGGCTTGAGTATTAGTTTTGGTTTGGGCACATGTTTTACATGCCTAAATGTATGTTTCTACATCCTTCTTTATTTTTGGCCACTAATAGTCTCTTAAGACTAACTCCTTCATCTTTTTCACTTCTGGATGTCCTGCTGTGATATGGTCATGATATCTGGCTACAACTTCTCCCTATAGTCTATAATCTTGAGGAATGTAAATCTGTTGATAATAAAAGATGAGTCCATCTTCCATCTTCATTCCTCTTTTATGATTAAGGGCCTTGGCAATTTCTTGATCCTATTTCTGATTATCATGAGTTGCACTTTTAATGTGTTCCCAGATTTCCTCTTCTGTCAGCATGATCATGGCATTGAAGAACTTGGCTTTAAGGATGACTATTTCTTAGTTATCATCCTTGCCTTGTTCATGGTCTGCTCATTGACTGAGTAGGTCCACTTTCTTGTTGGTGGTTCCAGGTTTATGATGGAGAGTGAAATAATATTCTGCAAGTTCTGTGACCCATCATGCTTATCTGTGATTGAGCTTTTGCAGTTTGTGAAAATATTGTAGATTCTAATGATCTGTCCAGATTTCAAAATCTACTATGGCTCCCATGAGATAATGTCTCCATTCATTTAGAGCAAGCATAATTGCAAGTAATTTCTTGTCATATATCTCATAATTTTGCTCAGCAACTGTTAATGCTTTTTATAAAAATGCGACTGGTCTCTATTTTCCATCTTATTCTTGACTCAAAATGGTGCCAATTGTCCCCTCACTAGAATCCACTTTCACATGGAATTGTCCCTTCTCTGTTGGTATGGCCAGAACCATATCTGTCACCAATTGTGTTTTAAGTCACTGGAATGTGACTTGTTATGCTGTTTCCCACACCTATTGTTCTTTCCCTGTGAGGGATGTCATCAGTCATACTATATTGCTATATCCTTTGATAAAGCATCTATAGAAATTGGTGAATCCTAAGAATGACTGTAGTTTCTGTTTCTTTATTGGAACTGGCCATTCTATGATTTCTGTGACTTTTACAGGATTCTTCACTAATGATGATGCCTAAGTACTCATTTTTGAGTACTTCAAACTTGCCCTTTTAGGAACAGCTTGTATTTCCTAAGAAGCTCCAACACTCTCCAGATGATGTGTCAATGTTTGTCTAGGTTTTTTGAGAATATCAAAATATTGTCAAGGTAAACTGTGACTTTTCCAGTGGTGATGAGATCTTTGAAGATATCATTCATCATCCATTGGATTGTTGTGGGTAAATTGGTGAGTCCAAAGAATATTACCATGAGTTTGAATAATTCCTAGTTAGTTCTGAATGCTGCTTTCCATTCATTGTCCTCTTTGATGTGCACATTGTTATATCCCCATCATACATCCAGTTTAGTGAAGTATTTTGTACTTCCCAGCTTGTCCATTAGCTCAGATATGAGCAGTAAGGGATATTGATTTTTAATGGTTATTTTATTAAGTTTTCAATAATTCTAAATAGGACACAATTTTCCATCCTTCTTTTTGACAAAAAAGAATAGTGATGCCATTAGCAATTTGGAGGGTCAGATTTGCCCTGAGGTGAGGTTCTCTTCAAGGAATTTATTGAGTTCCTCTTGCTCTATCCAGTTCAATGGATAGACTTTACAGTCTAGAGTTGATCTGGCATTGGGAATCAATTCAATGGCATGATCTCAGGGTTTTCATTCTGGAAGTTCATCAAAGTTTTCTTTATTGAACAAGTCCTTAAAGTCCCAATAGGCTTCAGGTACCCTGCTTTCAAAGAACTTCTTAGCTTTTTCTTTGTTGGCTTTGGCCACAAGCTCTTTAGCTTTATGAACCACTCATATTTCCATTGCTTTAGTGAAATCCACTGCTAGAATGGTTTCTCCTTTCTCCAGTTCTCATTCATCATCTTCATCAGCATCTGGCAATGTGTATAGATTTTTTATACATTGACAATGAGTGAATAAGATTTTACCAGTCTCTCAGTTGATAATAGGATTATGGCATAAGAGCCAGTCATGTCCAAGGAATATTTCTTTGCTTCTAAAGTCAGTGACTGCTAAATCTATTTGTTCACTATGGTCACTGACTTTAAGCTATAATTCCACAAATAATGTGATTTCTCCCACCTTGTTGTGGGATCCATCAGCATTGTATACAGGAATGAGGCTAACTATGAGTCATATTTTGAGGTTATGAGCATATACATAGAAGCTGTGAATAGAGCTTCTTATATATCCACTGTCAATTAATGCTATGGCTCTAAATAGTACTTTGGCATACAGAGTCTCAATCTGGACAGAAACTTGTAGATCCCATCATTTGCTATTATAAGCCCAGATATTATACTGGATGAGCTTGCATAGTTCATCAAGCCATTTCAATGCATGAGATCATTCCACCTTTTATAGTCCTTTAAAAAGGTTGTCTATGACTTTCTTAACTTGGCACTTGTTGATTTAGTTGAGTAAAATAGTTTTGGCAATCACTTCTGTTCTTGTATCTTTAATTGCCCTCCAAGTCTATTCTGTCTCAAAGAGTTTAAGCCACTCTGTTAGCTTCTTCTCTAGGGGTGCATTCTTTACTACCTCTCTAGGTTTTACTTTTTTCTTTGGTTTCTGTTGCTTCTTCTGATAGTTTCTGAAAGTGGTGTCATCTTCTTTGTCAGGAACTTTGATAAGATCAACTTTGCAAGTTGGACCTTTATTAGAGACTCTCTGTCCTCAGTTTAGCCTGCTTGATCCTTGTGGGTGATTGAGCTGGTCATTCTTTTTGTCAGTTGATATGTCTTCTTGATCTTTGGCCAGTTGTGTGATTCTTTCTTTGTCTGGGTGCAAGAGATGATAATAGGTATATTTATTTGCATGCATACAATAGGCATAACTACAGAAGTACTATAAGTCTGACTAGTGAGTTCCAAATGTGCACCAGACTGTCCTTTTGCCAAGCAAGTGAAATCACTCACTTTCTAGCAGCATCTTTTATCTCTTTGATCTTGGAGTCTATAGTGGGCTCAATCATTGAGGCTCTGACCTCCTCCTTCTTCTTGTTCTATGACTGCTCTAGACAGTCCTTTGAATGGTATTCCTTCTTCTTGCAGCAGAAGTATTTTCCTTCTACTTTAAGAGCATTAATGGTGTTGATATTCATTGGCTGCCTCTAACCACTGTAAGTAGTACCAGTGCCAGTCTTCTTCTCCAGCATTCCACTTGTCCTGCCAGAACTTCCCTTTAAAGTTCTAGTGTTGTTGTTAGATTTTTTATCATTTGGGTAAATACTATAGATTGAATCTATAATCTGCTGATATTGTTGCTCCTGGTTCATAATGATGATTTGCTCTTTCCATTCCTTGTAGCTAATGAGAATAAAGATTCTGAGATTTGAGACAGCAAGAGTATATGACTTGGGTACTCCTTAATGAAGCACCTCAACTATGTGTCTGCAAGGACTGATATTATTTCAGAGTCTGGCCAGCTTAGCCTGTTTTTCCAGCTTCTGGAAGTACTCCTGGGTAGTCTTGTTGCCTATTCATAGATTATACATTTTCTTCTTGTGTACTTCCTCCATTGCTGTATCTCTAAACTTATCAACAATTATTTGTATAAATGCCTCCCATGTTAGAAATCTGAATTTTCTCTACTCAAGCTTTTCAGCTTGGGAATTTCTATTGTCCACCAATCCTTTGCTCATCCATTGAAGTAGGGCTGAGCAATGGCAACCTTATATGGATTAGGAAACATATGTGCACTATGTACTTAAAAGTACACTTTGTAGTCTATGATAAATCTGTCAATGTTATTGAAATTGCCTGTAAAGACCTTAGGCTTGTGGACCAGTTTATGTCTACACCCAGTCCAATATGCTTTGTTGGCCATATTCTCACTGGGTTGTGGCAAGGGCAGATCATGATTCTATTTTAATGATCTCCAAGATAGAGATCATCATTTTGCATCTTTAGCTCTCAGAGAATATCAGGGGTTATTAGGATCAATTGGGGGGTCTTCTCAGATTGGTCCAGTGCCTGGAATCCAGACTGGGGCTGGATTGTTAGGGTCTGGAGTAGAAGACCCCACACCTACCATTATTTGGCTAATACTGGTGAATTGGCATCTCAGCATCCTGACATTGGGTCATAGGAGGGAGTCAGGAAGAGGATTGGTGGGTGGTCAATATGGGAGTAGTATCTTATAGGGGTAAAAGGGAAATTGTTCATTAAATAGTAAAATAACCTGTTCTATCATACTATATCATAGTATTTTCTTCCACTCTGCTTCATTCTCTGCCTCAGCATACATTCTTTCTATCTTAGTCAGTTTCCAGATGAGGTTCAAGATAAATGCTGTATATCTCTCACCCCATATCTTCTGAATCTCCTGGTCTGTTGGTTGTGTATTTCCGATGCTGAATAAGATGCTCAAGGAGCAGAATATTCCTTACTCCTTGACAGAGGGATTATGCTTAGTTTTTTGAATATTCTATGGCAAAATCTTCTCTATAATATATTTGCTTCTACTCAGTGAGCAGGGGTAGAGCATATATAGCTATGGATTGGTAATAGTAATGTGACCACTCAGACCACCTATTCCTATAATTAGCAAGGGCTTCATCTTTGAAGGCTCTTGCCTGCTCTTCTAGGACACTTTGTATAGCATTCTAGTATCACCTTCTGCAGTATGTCTCATCATTTTCTCTCAGTAATTGGCTGCTAAATGTGCAGTGAGAGTCAAGAGCAAGTATACACTCCCAATAATATTGGTTCTATGTCTCATGCATATGGATTCTAAGCTCATTGAGGGCTGTGAGGATCAAGTTATGATGCTCAGCAATAATAGTATAGTTCAGAGTAGTATCGATGAAGGTGTTGACTTTTTGCTGGGGATTGGGGATTGAAGGGTATGCTAATTGAGTATATTGACAAATTATCCTGTCTCATTCTTCTTGCTTAGTGTAACTGAGTGTTAGAGAGTCAGAGTGGCTATTGGAGGGGTAGTGTTGGTCTCTTGCCATGTAGGCAGTGTAGGTTGATTTGATGGGGGAGTTTGGGTTATAGATACTGCTATGAATAGGGCTAGGAGAGTGTAGGTGGGATAGACTGATCAATGGGGGTATAAGAGAATCTCAGATCCTAAGCTCCAGTCTGAACCTGGTAGCAGATAGTAATAAGAGAGTGTGTGAAGATCTCTATTACAGCTAGGGAGAATAGTGAGGGTTTGCATAGAGATATCAGTGATTGTTTGCATTTGGTCTTCAGCAGCATATGGTGGTCACTGAAGAAGAGGGAAAAAGAAGCTTTGAGCTAATTGTTAGACTGAAACTCCATTGGATAGCAATAGTAAACACTAGGCTGTATCATGTTCATACAGTCATCCAATGAGCCCACTTAATATTATTGACTAAGAGTTGAGACTAAAGACTAGCTTTAGGCAAGAGAAGGAGTCAATAAATAAAGTTTGGTATGATTAAACTTAGCTTAAAGCTGGAGAATATACAGCAAGAGCTATGCTACTTATATACTAAAGTATGGGCTCTAATAATAGATAGTTCATGCATGAAATGGATGAAAACAATGATATAGTGGAATGACTGTAGTGAGCCATAGTTTCATGTCTTGGTAGATGCTGGGATTAGATGTGATAATCCAGCATCTAGATGAAAGATAAGATAAACAGTAAAAATAGTGAGAAATCATAACAATAATAGACTAAGATACTTAGATTCACATAAAATAAATAGGTAAGTTAAAGAGAGATGAATTGGTAGCTACTAGTATAAGGATTTATATATCTTTGGATAAGTACTTGGAAAGTTCTAGTAGTTACAGATTTCAAAAATATTATACTACTTTCTGGTAAGTAGGAGAAGATGAAAGAATATTATAGAAATTGAGAAATACTTCTAAGTATGCATTTAGGATACTGGGGACTAATCAGAAAAGCATAGGCAGATATCTATTATAACAGCCCCCCCAGTCTCCAGTTGTCTAAATCTTTGTGGATATTTACAGAAGCAATAGGCATATACACTTTTATTAAGGGATAAGTAGCTCATCATTTTGGCAATGATATCATCTCCACTAAGAATGCATATTTCAGCATTAATGCTAGTGTCTACTAGCATGTAGAATAATAGAGGTGGGAGCATCACTACAGTATTGCCTTCATACTTAGCAAAGTTAGTTATAAGCTGTGGAAGGTGGTTGAAGAATAAAATTCAAGTGTTATAGTTTCTTCTATTTTTACTTATCTTTCTTATCTAGGCACTAATCTTATCATATCTAATCTCTGCATCTATCATGCATCATGAGCTGATCACCTTATAGCTAGCAACTAACAAATAGCCATTGTACTATAGCTCACAATGGTCACCCCATTACATTATTGTTTCTCTTATTGCATGTATGGATGTTTGTCTTACTTGGTTATTATTAAATCCTGTACTTTAGTATATAAGTAACAGCTCTTATTATATATTTTCCAGCTTCAAGCTAAGTTTAATCATACTAAACTTTCTTGTCAACTCCTCTCACCTAAAGCTAGCCTTTAGTCTCAACTGCTAGTCAACAATATTCTAGGACTTATTGGGTGACTGTACAAACACAATACAGCCCAGTATTTATCTTTGTTGTCCAACAGAGTTTGGATCTAACAATTAGCTCAAAGCATCTCTTTTCCCTTTTCTCCAGCAACCACTAATGCTGCTGAAAATTAATTGCCCAATTTCTCAGATATCATCACCCAAACTTTCCTCAGACTAGTGTTGGTCATAGGAACCACCATCAGTATCTGTGCACTAGTCACACTATACTTCTGTTATCTCTAGAATTTATTAGTATAGTTTAATTAATCTCAACACAACAATTAAAAAAACCCCACTTCTCATTCTCATATATATCTATCCCACCACTATATCACCATCCAGCCCTATAGAAGCATCTTCACAATGCTCAGGCCCCTATCTGAAATATAGTCAAACTCAACTGATCCTAAAAATACTAAAGATGATGTTATCGAAAAAGAGCATGTATTCTTCTTGAAGATAGCTCTGGAAACATAGCCTCAGAAATCATATGAAGTAAGTCTGAGGACAGTAATATCTAAAGCAGATTCAGACTGAGCCTTCAAGCAAGAGACTCAATCTTTTTCCCATCATCCTCTACATTATACACACATCCAGTAGTGATGATGATGACCTCTACTATCCTCACTCTCTCACTGACTTATAATATATAGTCTTTAATACTCATGACTAATATTTCACCTCAGACAGCCATCCTGACTCTCCAATTCTCAGATACTCTGAGCAAGAAGAATATAATAGAGCTATTCAGGAATATACACAACTAGAATACTCACAGGTCTCTTTCCCTAAGCTAGAAATCTACACCTCTATCCCTCCTCCCATGAACCATCCTCTTGCCTATAAGCATTAGGATAATCATTATAGTCCTTAACCAACTTGGGATTCACACCCAAAAAATGTGGAATAAGTATTATTGAGAGCATATACTCACTCTTAACTTCTGCTGCATGTTTAGCAGCCAGCTACTAGGAGAGGATAATGAGATATATCACTGAAGGCAATACTAGAATGTTATCCAAAATATCTCAGAGGAGTGGACAAAAGCCTTTGAAGAAGAGACCATTGTCAACCATCAAAGTGGATAGCCATATTACTATTATCAACCTATTGCCACTTATGCCCCACTCCCACTCACTAAATAGAAACAAAATCCTATGGAGAAAACTTTTCTGCAGAATACAACAGAACCCAAGCAGAGGCTCTCTGATAAAGAATGAGAAATATCACTCTTATCAAGTATTGGCAATATGTGTTATAGCCCTGCTTAAGCACATGACTTGGGACATAAGCTGATCTCTTTAGGCTGTTACATGTTTGAATAGTCATCCAGCTAGAGATCTAAGCTCAGTCTTTAGTGTGTGTGAGTAAGAGGTGTATGATTGTAATTTAGTCAAAAGATAGAGTACAATGGTGGGTTTTTACTCTACTTATATACTGTAAGTATGATGTTTATATATAGATGAAATGATTCAGTCTATGCTGGAATGATGTTGAAGTCGAATGGTCTAGAAGGATCATGGTCCAATAGAACAGTTCTGGGGTGAAAGTTGGTGAGAATGAGAGTAATAGTCAGTGAGTAGGTTGATATGAATCAGAAATGAGGATTGATTAGATGGATGAGTCATGGATATGACTTGGATAAGATAAGATAACAGAAAAATCATAATAATATGCCACTAACAGACCAGAAAATCCAGCAGGCACTGGATCAAAAATTTATGGAGATCTGGAGAGCAAGATATATGGCTCTTATCTTAAATCTCATCTAGAGATTAATGGAGATAGAGAGAATATACTAAGAAATACTGAGTGAAGACTAGAAAGAAATTCTTAAGCACAGTATAATAGAATAGGCAGTGCTAATATTTAATGAACAATATTCCTTGTACCTATATAAGATGCTACCTCCCTTCTGATTAGCAACCAATCCACTATCTGACTCCTCACCACCCAATGTCAGAATGCTGGAAAACTGATTTGTTGGCACTAGCCAAATGATAGCTGGTGTGAGACCTTTCACTGCCCCAGACCCTAGTGAATCTGCCTCAGTCTGTATTCCTGAAACCAGGCCAATTTATGAATATCCCTGTATTGACCCCAATGATCCCAGGTACTCTCCAGGTGTCAAAGATTCAGAATGATGGTCTCTATCACAGGGACCACCAAAATAGAAATACAAGCTGCTCCTGCTACAACCCAGTGAGGATATGGCTGATAAAGCACTCTGGACTGGGATCTGACCTCCATCTTATCCTATGCAAGGTCAGCAAGCAGTATCTGCTCCAGTTTATAGACAACCTCCAGTAGCACCTGGAGAAAGCATAGCAGAAATGATAGATGCCTTACAACAGGCATTCACTATAGGTCCACCACTTACCTTCAACAATCTATATGGGTATTCACTCTATGAGTAACCAATTCCTACAATGCCAAGCCAAGTGACCACACCAACTGATCTACAACAAGCTGCTCCATTGGTTAAAACAGAGTCTATGGAAGAAAGGTTACTGGCTGCTATCCAGAAATTTGCAGACAAAGGAGGAGCCAGCAGCAATAACAGGAAGTGCAGATATAATAAATGTGACATGGGTTACAAGGATTGTGCTATCAGGAAAGCAGATACTGATAGCAGACTCATCAAGTGGGACTATAATAAGCAGAGGTTAACTATACCATACAGTTCTGATCTACCTAAGAGGTTAGAATTATTCAAGATGCAGATTGACAAGTGATATGAAGAGCATAAGAAATCCACTTCTGTCAATATCTTGTACTCTTCTTGTCCATCAATTAGATCTGGAGGTGGTGGTGGTGAAAGCTGTTGATTGGAAAATGCAGTTACAATGTATGGTATTAACAGCTTTTCATTGAACTGGGGATGAATTCTCCAATGCAGCAGTAGTTTAAGTTTATAGGCAGATAGTCTGGCCTTGTCAAGGATTTTGAATAGTCTAGTTCTCTTATCATTGAGCTTTTTCTTTGGCTGTGATAGGTGAAGGTTACTGATGTCTAGCCAGACCTTATTGCTGACTTGGTAGTTTTGCATTGCTCTTTTTCTCTTGTCATATTGTTCCTTTATTTGAATAGCCACTTTTTTTAGTGCATTGTGTATCTCTTTATAGACTTGTGCCATGATTTCAGTGAATTCCATGCCTGTTGGATTAGCAAATAGGATGTTTCATACTGAACTGAGTATGAGTTGGGGGTTTCTTTCATAAAGGACTATGAATAGACTTTTTCTCATAGCAGAGTGTATGTGATTATTATAGGCAAACTCTGCCATTGGTAGCCAGTCATTCCAGTCATCTTGCTGATGATTAATGAAGATTCAGAGATATTTCTCAATCTCTTGATTGACTTATTTCATCTGTCTATCTGTTTGTAAGTGATAAGCCATGAAAGCATTTAGAGTAATGTCCAACATTTGATAGAGATCCTTTATGAAGATCAAAACAAACTGAGGTCCATGGTCTGAGATGACCACTTGGAGCATCCTATGCTTCAAATAAACATGGTTGTAGAAGATCCATGCTTATTCTTCTGCTGACAGTTCTTTATGATAAGTGATTGCTAAGATATTCTTAGAAAATATATCCACTATGACTAGTAACACATCATAGCCATTGGATTCTGGAAGTCTAGTGATCATGTTGACAGAGATATGAGTCCAGGGAGTGGTAGGAATAGTATTTGGATAGAGATGTGCAGCTTTAGCTTGAGTGCTATTCTTGGTATACTGGCACACTTCACATCTCTTGACATATTGTTCTATATCCCTCTTTAATTTTGGCCATCAGTAGTCTCAAAGTATGAGTTCCATAGTCTTGGCTATGCTGGAATGTCTCACTATGATGTGATCATGATGATAGGCAATAATTTCTCCTTATAAGACTTTATCTCAGGGAATGTAAATGTGCCTGTTATAATATAGAATCTCCTGATCCTGAGTGATTCCTTGTTTATAATCAAGGGAGTTAGAAATCTCTTGGTCTCACCAATCTTTCTGTTATGTTGTGTCCTTGTTCCTTTCTTGTTCTTCAACAATGGTGGGTAGGACCAAGGCTTAGAAGTGTTCTGGAAGGAGTACTACCATATTATAGTTGTCCTCCTTTCCTTGATCATGATCATTCCTTCGACTGAGTAGGTCAGCCTTTCTGTTGGCTGTCCTGGACTTATGTTATAGGTGAAATGGTATTTGGCAAGTTTGGTGACCCATTGAGCTTATCATTGATTCAGCTTTTATGGTTTTTAGAAGTATTGGAGATTCTGGTGATCTGTCCAGATTTTAATTTCTTTCTTTGCACCCATAAAGCAATGCCACCACTCTTCAAGAGAGAGTATTATTGCCAACAACTCCTTTGTTGTATATCTCATAATTGCATTTGGTGACTATTAGGGCTTTGGACATGAATGTGACAGGTCTTTATTTGCTGTTGTGATTCTGGCTGAGTACCACACCTATTGCTCCATCACTAGTATCAGCCTCAATTCTGAACTTCCCATCATCAGATAGGATAGTTATAACTATATTTATCATCATCTAGACTTTGAGTTGTCAGAAGGCTTGGTCTTATTCTTCATCCCACTTTCAATCAGCATTTTCAGTTAATTAGATTAGAGGTTGGATGATTTTGGAATAGTCCTATATGAACTTTTAATAAAAGTTTGTGAAACCTAAGAAGGACTGTAATTCTTTCTTCTTTGTTGGGACTGGCTATTCAGCTATTCCTGTGACCTTAACAGAGTCTATTTGTATAGCATCTTCACTAATGATAATACCCAGATATTCTATTTTCAGTACTTCAAACTCATATTTCTCTGCTTTGAGGAAAAGCTTGTTTTCTCACAATCATTAAAGCACTTGTTGAATAATTTATCAACACTCCTCTAAGGTTTTAGTGAAGATGAGGATGTTATCTAGATAAATTGTGACTTTTTCTCCTATGATAAGATCCTTGAAAATATTGTTTATTATACATTAGAATGTGGTAGAGGAGTTAGTTAATCTAAAAAACATAACTGTAGGCTCAAACAACTCTCAATTAGTATGAAATGCCACTTTTTTCTCATCTCTATCTTAAATTCAAACATTATTATATCCCCAACAAACATCTAATTCGGAGAAGTATTTCACACCTTGTAGCTTGTCAATAAGCTCTGCAATTAAGGAAAGTGGGTATCAGTTTTTGATCATTCTTATTCAGTTTTCAGTAGTCTTGAATGAGATGGAGAGACCCATCTTTCTTTTTTACAAAGAAGAAGAGAGACATGAATGGGGATTTAGATGGGTGAATGCTTAGGTTTTTATTTAGAAATTTGTTGAGTTGTTCCTGTTCAATTCAGTTCAGCAGATAGACTTTACAATCTAATGTGGACTTAGTATTGGGTGCCAATTCAATGGCATGATCCCATAGCTTCCACTTGGGTAGTTCATCAAAACTTTCCTTTGAAAACAAGTCTCAGAAGCTGTAGTATTGAGGGGGTACTAACTCTTTGAAGGTCTTTCAGGATTTCTCAGTATGAGTGGCTGCAGCTAAGTCATTAGCATAGTGTATCACCTGGATTATCAACTCTTCCTGCATGTTGACAGCAAGAATGGCTTTCCCATCCTCCAGCTCTTCATCCCATCTATCTTTGTCATCAGCATTGGAAAGTGGGAGGGGATTTTTTATACATTGACAGTGTCTAAAAATCATCTTTCTGGTTTTTCAATTGATAACTGGGTTGTGGTGCTTTAGCTAATTATGTTCCAAGTAGATTGCTTTAGAACCTAAGTTGGTGACTGTAAGATCAATTTATTTAGTATGTCTCCTGATAGTCAATCATAGTTCAATGAACTTGGTGATATTCCCTGCTTTATTGCAGGTTCCATCAGCATTGTACACAGAGATGGGGGTGGCAGCTTTTTGGATGTTCAGATTGTGTTAGAGAATGTAAGATCAGTTGATGGAGCTGCCCATATAGCCACTATCGAGTAATGCACTGATAGTGAGGGTCTTCTTTCCTGTACAGGAGGTAAGTTGTATGTCAATCATAAAGTCTCTTTCAGAACTCTTGGTGCCTTAGATATACTAAATAGGCTCTTAAAGCTCATAAAGATACTCTTGTGTCTTCTTTTCCTTGTCTCATAAGTCCTGGATAAGGCTCTCAGTGATCTCTCCAAGTCATTTAGCTATGTTCTTGGCTATTTGGATAGCTTGTAGAGTCCAATCTACTCTGAATGGTTTGTACCAGTGGTGGTTGGGTACCTTCTTGTTAGGGTGTGCTTTGAGTTTAGATGTTGCTATTTGCTTTTCTGCTTGTTGTGATTTCCAATAAAGAAAAGCCATGTCATTCTCTTTGTTGGATACCTTGATGAGGATAACCCTATGCCCCCTTTTCATCACCTGGGTGCTAGTGAGTCCTGCCTGTTCTTCAGCTTTCTTATCATCTGATGGGATAGTCATACCCCTTGATGGAGTTTGAGCTGACCTGTATTTCTTGTAGATATCAGTTCTCATAGTGAAGGGTTGCTTAGGGCTGGCAGAATTGACCCAGATCATCAGTGTCAACAGTTTAGTCTTTCCTTTTTCCTTCAGATTCTGCAGCTCAGTTAGAGACTCTGGCACAATAAACTGGGAAGTGGTTGCTTTTGTGGTGTTGTTGGATAGTTCCTGTATTGTTCAGTCTTAGTAGGCACTTGAAACATCCTCTATAGGCCCTGGTGAAGCAGGACTTGACTCCTTTGAGGGTGCTGAGACTTTTGACTTCAGAGACCCAAGAGCATCCTGTCTACTTGTCTCTGTCCTGAGTGTAGCTCATATTGTGATCTCAGCACCACCTGGCATATCCTGCACTTCATTGAAGAGGTAGAATTCGGTTTATATTGTTATATTATTACACTGGGTTAGTGCATTGTATCAGTTTTCTTTTGATTCTTTTGGTGCATTGAAATTATAAGTAGTGGTTATTTTGAATATGCATAAATATGAAATATCTTACAGATAATATATGAGTCTAACTAGTGTGGACTGGAGATGCACCAATGGAAGTCTTAGTTGTGTAAGAGGAATCAAACCCTTGGCAACCTACTCTTTTACCTTCTCAACCTTTGCCTCTCTCTTCTCTTCTTCCTTTGCAACTGTCATCAAGCTCACATCCTGATACTCCTTCTTCTTCAGGCAATCCTTTGCCCTTCTCATTGCATCTGAAGCATCAGCCTTCTACCTTTCATTGGTTGACCTCCATTGGCTATCCTTGCCCACCATACATTGTCCACCTTCTCATAGTTGTATCTTAGCCAGGACCCACATTGGCTGCTGGCTTGAGAGCCATTGAACTTGATGCCCCAGCATTTTACTTGCTGCTAGGGTGTTTGGTATCATAAGCTGTCCTTTTTCTAGCTATTGCAGGATACTTCAGAGGTCTGGCAGCAACTGGAAATAGTGCCAGAAGACTTCAAAGTAGGTGATACAATTGCCTATAAACCATTTGATATTATTGTGATTGCCCTTAAACAGTTTTAGAGGCTAGACAAGGATGAGTTTGATGCCCAGGTATGAGGCCTCATCAGGTGCATTTTTGACAGAGTTAAAGTATGGATCTGAGGGGGCTTGTCCTAGAGGAGGTTGTGGAATTGAATATCAGTCTGGTTATAAGGGTGATCCTTTTAGCACTTCCCAAGATCTTCTATGCTCTTATCTAACATCTAACTTGGAGAAGTATTTAGCTCTGCATAACTTGTCAATGAGTCCAGAAATAAGAGGGAGAGGGTATCAGTTTTTAATTGTCATCTCATTCAATTTTTGATAATCTTGAATGGAACATAGAGAACTATTCTTTTTCTTGACAAAGAAGAAGGGAGACGTGAAGGGGAATTTTGAGGGATAGATTCATCCTAAGTCCAAGTTCTCATTGAGCAATTTGTCCAACTGTTCTGGCTTGTTTTGATTGAGCAGATAGACTTTACAATCTAATCTAGCCTTAGCATTAGGTACCAACTCAATAGCATGATCCTAGGGCTTTCATTCCAGTAATTCGTCAAAGCTTTCTTTAGAGAATAAATCTCTAAAGCTTTGATACTAAGGAGGTACTAGTTCCTCAAATGTCTTTTTTAGTTTCTTAGCATTGGCAGCAGTGGCTAGTTCATTAGCATGGTGTATCACTCGAATCATGAGCTTTTCTTGCATATTGGTGCCAAGAATTGTTTCACTGTTCTCCAGCTCTTTGTCTCATGTATCTTTATCATCTGCATCTGGAAGGAGGATCAGATTTTTTATGTATTGACAGCATCCAAAAATCATCTTCTCCATTTTCCAATTGATTAATGGATTATGGCATTTTAGCCAGTCATAACCTAAGTAGACTGTCTTAGAGCCAAGATTAGTGACTGCCAAATCAATTCATTTGGTGTAACCACCAATAGTCATTCTAAATTCTACAAACTTAGTGATATCTCCTGCCTTGTTGCAGGTTCCATCTGCATTGTACACTGGGATTGGGAATGCAGATTTTCAGGTGTCTAAGTCATGCTGATGAACATAAGACTGATTAATGGAGCTACTTATGCAGCCACTATCAATCAACACCCTAGTGTTTAGGGACTTCTTCCCTATACACAGGGCAAGCTGGATATCCATAAAGAAGTCCTGACTAGAACTTTTGGTACTGTGGATATACTAAATCAGTTCATGGTGTTTATAAAGCTGCTCTTGAGCATTGCTTTCTCCAGTCTGTAAGCTCTGAATGAGCTCATCAGTGATCTTTCCAAGTCATTTGGGATGAACTCAGATAGAGAGAGTGACTTTGGCAATAGCAAAGTTCTTGGCAGTATAAATGGTGT
Source organism: Desarmillaria ectypa (assembly GCA_030407005.1). Taxonomy (NCBI): domain Eukaryota; kingdom Fungi; phylum Basidiomycota; class Agaricomycetes; order Agaricales; family Physalacriaceae; genus Desarmillaria; species Desarmillaria ectypa. Next base: position 1,176,030 of record JAUDYN010000010.1, read on the forward strand.
ATAGAGTCCAATCAACTCCAAATGGTTTATACCATATATAATTGGGTACTCCCATGACTAGTGACTGGCAGGATTTTGGGAATTGGTACTCTCTTGTTAGAAAGTGGCTTGGGTTTTAGGATTTAGGATCTGGATTGTTGCACTTTCCATTGTAGGAAAGCTGTGTCATCTTCTTTGTCAGGTACTTCAATGATTGTGACTCTACTGGACTACCCCCTCTTTACTGCCTGGGTGCTAGCAGTTTCCTGTCTCTCAGCTGTTGTTAGTGCTACCAGTGATAGGTGATAGGCAGTTGCACTGTGATCTCTAGAGATGTCAACTGGTGAAGTTGGCATTTGTTCTGTGCTATCAGAGTTGGGATCTATCAGCATCAATAGCTCAGCTGATACCTTTCCTCTTGAGTCAGGTGGCTTGCTACCATGTCCCTAGCTAGCACTTTCCTTGATGTAGCTAGACTGAGTTAGTGTCTGACTCAGCTGAACTTTCAGTTTCTGAATTAGATGCTCTCTTTTTACTGCCTGGGTGCTAACAGCTTCCCCCTGTTCCTTGGCTTGCACTGCTTTTGATGAGATTAGGGTGGTGACCCTGCTATTCTTGCAGCTGTTAATATAGTCATCAGGTGCAGGTTCTATTATTGCCAATAGATCAACTGTGCCCTTTGCTTGGGACAAGTCAGACTAGGAGTGACCACCTTTCCTCTAGTCAGTGTGGTCCTGGTCCTGGGTCTTGATCTATCCTAGGAAGTCTTCAGATTCCTTGGGTCCTCAGAGTTGAGCTTGGTAGGCTTGTCCTTCCCCCACTGACCCTTATGAAGTGTGGCTTGGTCCTCCAGAGGGGGGTGTAGGAGTATATAGCATTAGGCTTCACCTTCTTTGTAGCAAGTCCATTGGACTTTGTTGTACTATCAGCACCACCTGACAGTACAGCTGCTTTGTTGGGAGCTCAGGATTCACTATAGATAGTGGTATCAGCATCTTCTAGTAGAATAACATACCTGTTCTTTTTCAATTCTTGAGAGATCTTCAGCTTTGGAGTCTGTAACAAAGTTGTGTATTTTGTCTGATTATATAAATGTCCTAATGCATGTATATTAGTCCAACCTGTGGAAACTGAGGATGCACCGCTGGAGATCTTGGTCAAGCAAGAGAAATTGAGCCCTTGTCAACCTATTCTTTTGCCTTCTCAATCTTGGCCATAGGCAGCTCCACTGTATTAGTGAGCCCTACTGACCAAATGTTCTTGTAGTCCTTTCTCCTAGGACAATCCTTGCTTATGTGACCTTTCTCATCATATCAGAAGCATCAACCTTCTGCTTTTCATCAGTTGATCTCCATTGGCTTTCCCACCCCCCCCCCCCCCCATATATTGTCCATTGGCCTGTCAAATTATCCCAGTTGGGAATGCTGGGGGCTATTAGCTTTGGGGCTAAGGACTCTATAGGTGCACTCTCTAATTGTGATTGTTCTGATGATAAGGACTCTAAGATAGCCTATAGTTCTTGTTCATATGTGGATGAGGAAGTTGTATTATAATAAAAGTGTCTTGTCTCATTATCTGGTACCAAGTTAAATAAATTCTCCTTATTGGATATCCTATCACCTATGGCAGCTTGTAGGGTAGCTTTGAGTGCTTCTACTTTTAAGTATTACAGAATTAGATGAAGAGTCTTTTTTTTGCTAGTAATTATAGTTCAATTCCCTATTATGATTTTTCTATTTTATCTTATCTTATCTTATCAGATCCCACATCTTATCACTTTTCTCATTTCTAAAAAGCATCATCATTCCCACTGATCACCTCCTATTCTATACCATTTCACTAATTGCAAACTGCCTCACCATGGTTAGACTATGGTCACCCAACATCCTCATTTGACATGAACATGCTACTATTTCATCTAATAATAACTGAACATTTCTAGTATATAAGTAGAGTAGTTTTTATATATACTCTCTATCTTTTAACTAAACTTAATCAATACACCATCTTCTGCACTCTTCTAAAGACTTAGTAGCTCTTATACTAAGAGTGATTGTCCAAACATGAGATAGCCCATAAGTAGCTCACAGTCTCAAGATCATATGTCAGGGTGTGTCCTAATATTAGTCAAAAGATTTACCACCCACTCCTTCTATGCTAGCTGTAAAAGTAGCACAATCTATGCCTGAAGAAAATGACAACAAATGAACCATTACTCTCAGTACCACCATCAATGGTGCTGCACTTCTGGTTATATTCACTGCCCTCTTCATACTAGCATACAAGGAGGAAATCAGAGCCCTCATCTGCCAAGAATGGTGACCCCATCATCTTCAACTTTCACTCCAACTCTCTCATCACCCCTAACATGGTCTTTTGCCAGAAGGCCTTCTCCCATCAGACTGGCAGGGAACAAGGAACTACTCTCCCACCCCAGGGTCTAATTCACAAATATCTCCTCCTCTGAGGAGTTCATTATGCATGGGAGGGCCCTGACCCCAGGCCTCTCCAACAATCAGGTAGAATGATCCACCCTCACCCAGGAATATGCATGGGATGTATGGGCTATATTCAAAATAGGGAGAATGATGCCGAGACCCTGGCCACTCTCTTTTCCCCCAATGATCCCTTCAATGAGGACAGGGCTGACTACAACTGGCCTAATCTCTCTAACACTGATCAGGCCCTATTTGGCCCCTTCAGAACCATCACCTGGAAACTCAGGTGAGCAGACATTGAGGCCTAAATGGAGTGGCCCAAACTCTTGTCCAGACATGGACAAGTGGCTGGCCCTCAATAGGGGTGACCCAATATGAGGGTCAAATCCAGGTGCCATCATTCATGCTCAGATACACACCAACCACCTTTGGGCACTCTATCCCTCTACTGTACCCAGGCTATAGCTCTGGATAGAGGAGGAGCAATGGGAACTGGGTCACTCTCTTCGAGAATTGGCCTGACTAGAGGCCAACCAACCAGCTGAGGAGAGGCCCAATGCTCAATTTTAATAGCTTTACACAGAATACAGGCTATTATAATGGGCTGGAATACTCTCAGTCCCAATACATGAATTATTCCTCCTATCCCCCTGATACCCCAGCTCAACAGCCACAACCATTGCCCAACTTGCCATCACACAGTCAGGCATATCAACAGGGTTATAACCCCTATCAGGATGATAGCCTTCTATTTGCAGGCACAGGAGAAGATCCTGGAACCAACACTGCCCCTGCAGGACCACTGCCACCCATGGTGGAAGAAGAACAGCAGGTGGCTAGAACCAGTGTAGCTGAGAGAGAGCAGCACATCAAGAAGATGTGTGAAAAGCTTGAACAGGAGGCAGCCAAGAAGAACCTTCTGATTGACATGTATAAGCTCAGCTAAAAAGGAAAGGAACCAGACCAGGGAAGACTGACAGAACCCCCATGAGGATATCCAGCATCCAGATTGGATTGATACTCCATCCCAAGGCCACCACTGAGAAAGAGTCCTCCTGACCCTGTATCAAATCCCATCAGACATGCCCCCAACAATGTGTCTTACATGAGCATCAAACCCATTCTGATCCAGCCCCTGAAGCCATTCAAGGAGGAGCATGATGATATTAAATGCTTCATAGGTGATTGCATCACCTACTTTGAAGTGTTTCAACACTATTTCCAAGTGCCATCACACTTAGTACTATTTGCCCAATATCCTTCTTGGGAGGACTTTGTAGACCTGATAACCCATCAATTCAGAGACTCAGCTATTGAAGAAGTCCACAAAAAAAGAATGTTTGACCTCCAAATGAGAGCACAGCCCATCTCTCACTACCTCTAGAAATTGAAAGAAGAGGCTGAACTGGTGGGCCAGAAGACTGATGAACAGGAGCATGGTGCCTTGGTGAAGGCCATCAGATTAGGAGTACCAACCTCCTATATGACCTTCATCTTGAACATGGGTATCAATATTCCACATACTTATCTGGAGTGGAAAGAGCAAATTATATGCATGTATGAGGGAAGACAGTGCAAATGGGTCTTCAACCAAACCATGGGAGTCCTCCAAGAGGGACAGAAGATGGATACCTACCCTCCCTAACACAATCAACCTAGTAGCAAAGCTGCTATTGAGGCAACAAGTTCTCTCATCTACTAACATTTAAGTTTAGACCCAGAGCCTTCCAGCTCACAACTGCTTGACTTAGTACTACACCATACCTAGTCTATCTTCCTCAATAAGTTTTCTATCACCAAACAGAACATATCATTAAACTAAGAATAGAAAGATCTATCTATATTTCAATATGACTCATCAACCACAACTACCTATCAGAGGCTCTAGCAATGTTCCAAGCTGGGGGTGGAAAGGAGATCCAGACTTGTTAATTCTATCTGTCTACTTTGATAAGGTAGAGTGGACATGTAAAGATGTTAGACAGCAAACAGATTGAGATTTTATCTATGCAGCAATCCTATATGCAGATCTGATCTAGGCAAGCTTATGGGTAGAAATCATCTAAAGGTGTGCCAGCTAATGCAGCTGCAGCAAACTGCACTACTTTCAAATCCTAAATATATAAGTTTTATCTGAAGTCCAATAAGATCCACTACTATATGCTCACTCATCTAGAAAAAGTGGCAAGAATGCTAAAAGTCTCACCTATAGTATCCTTAGATGAATTTGGCCACTTTAACAGATACATTCAGAGCATTGGGCTAGATCTTACTATAGGAGCAAACCTATTTATATCAGCCCATAAGTATGCCAGGCCCTTCAAGAAGATCAAAGTTGTGATTCCATCTGCTGGAGAGAATCAGCTATCTGTTCCAATGTCAGTTCAACATGAGCCAGTAGTCAAGAGAAACATAAAGATATTGTTAGGACCCAATCTACATATGATCTTGGGATCAGGTGCAACTTTTGGGCTGTCTCACATTAGGACAATCACCTGTATGATAGAGCATGGCTTAGATCTTTGGATGTGATGGTAGATAGTATATGTTTTAAGTTTAGTCAAAGACAGAGAGTATACATAAAAACTACTCTACTTATATACTAAAATGTACAGCTAAAAATAGGTGAGATGATACAGTGTTCATGTGTGAAACAAGTTGAGTTGTGTGACTATAGTTCAATTGTGGTGAGGCATTTTAGAATAGGTGACAGCATGAGGGAATCAATGGTGGTTATCAATGAATGACTGCAATGTTGATGAGAAATAACGATTAGATGTTGGATAAGATAAGATAATGGAAAAATTATAACAGATGTAGGATCTGCCCACTAAAGCTCAAGAACAGCAAGTAGAAATAAAAAAGGGTCTGTATCAATACAAGTATGTAGCTCCTATTCTTCAGTCTGGTACAACAGATAAACTCTATAATAGAGTACTGGACTCTAAACTCAAAGTATCTATAAAGAAATTATATGGAGAGAGTCCAGCAATACACTATAAGCTGAAAAAAGCCCTCACCAACTGCAAAGTACTCATAGAGGTACTGAAAGGCACAGAAGCAGCTGCTGTTGGGCAAGATTCACTGATTATAATAATCTTACAAAAGGGATGACATATATATAAATTTGTAGGAGATAAAGCAGCTGAGTTATGAGTCTTAACACCAATCATTGATTGTTATGATTTTTCCATTATCCAAGTCATATCCATGACTCACCCATCTAATCAAGCCATAATCTTCACTTCATATCAATGCTTGTACTGACAACCACCCCAGTTCATGGAGAGTGTCACCCTTGCTCACTCTCATTGGACCATGATCCATCCGACTCACACTGTCCTCTCTTGAACAGTACTGTTTCCTCATGGACCATAATGTTTCACCTATTAATACACATTATACTTACAGTATATAAGTAGAGTAAACTTCACCATTGTACTCTATCTTTCAACTAAATTACACTCATACACTTTCTATTCATACACCAAAGACCTAGCCCAAGTCTCATAATGAGTGACTGCCTGAATGCGAAGCAGCTCGAGAGACCAAAGCTTATGTCTCAAGTCATGTGATAGACAAGGACATAATATTAGTTGAAAGATCTCCTTCCACTTCTCCCATGCTAGCTGTAAAAGAAGCATCCACCCATGATCAACAAAGAAAACTGACAAAACCCAAAAACTGTATCTCTCAGTGTCACAATCAGCAGCATCATACTTCTCACCTTTTTTACTGTCCTTGCCATATTAATCTATGAAGAGAAAATCAGAACTCTCCTTCACCAAAGGTGAACCCACCACCCACAATTTTCACCTCAACCACCATGTGTGGGCAGCTCTACTCTAGTACTGGATAGAATAACCTGCCCCCACCCTGGCCCAAGAATATACACAGCACATTTGGATTGAGATTGAGGATGCCCTGCCTCCCTACCCCAGGCCCCCTCATCCCTGTCCAAACCCTCCTCGTCCTGCAACCCCTGCTCTTCATCCACAAAACTGGCAGATTCCTCCCTGCTCCTGATCCTCTTCCTCAGATGGGTCCTATCATGGACCCTGTCACCCTAATGATCCCAGAATGGATTGAAACCATCCCTACAGGCCCTGGGCCTGTGAAGACAATTAGCCTCAAGGAGGGACCAATTCCACTTCTTTTCTCCCTATCATAAACCTCTCTGATGAGTCCAATGGGGAGTTTGACACCCCAACCCCACCTGCTCCCACTGCCCCTGACAGCCCATTCAATTCAAATGGGGCAGACTATACCTGGCCCGACCTCTCCAAGGTTGACAAAAGGCTATTCGGCCCCTTCAGGGCCACCACCTGGGAAGTTCAATGCCATAACATCAAAGCAAGAATGCTCTGGACCAAGTCCAGACCTGATATGGATGAGTGGCTGGCACTCAACCGAGGGGACAACATCCAGGATCCCAACCCAAATATCACAATTCACACCTGGATACATGCAAACAGGAATTGTGACCTATTTCCCCCCTCTGCTGGGGATATACTACTAGGGCTTTGAGCCCAAGATGAGGATGAGCAGAGGGAACTGGAATGTTCCCTATGACAACTATGGCAATTGGAGGTCGCACAAGAGGAGTAGGATGGGACAGGGATCCAACTACAATATGTTTACCTATGATACAGGTTATTATGGGCAAGGATATGCCCAAGAACAATACGAAAATATCCCAGACTACTCCCCTGACACCCAGGTCACAAGACCAAAGCCCCTGCCTGACTTGCTGCCACACAGTCAGGCATGCCAATAAGGATACCACCTTTATCAGGGTGGTAGTCTTCTCTTCACAGGTGCAGGAGAAGAAATGGAAGCCAACACTGTTCCTGCAGGAACCGCCACCAAGGAGCATCAAGAACCCCAGCAATGGCAGAAGAAGTCAGGCAACAGACAAAAACCATGTTGGCCAAGAAAGAAAAGCATATTGCAGAAATACATGAAGAACTTGAAAGGGAGGAATCCACCAAGATGATGATGATGGACTACCTCCATAATCAAGAAAAAGGGAAAGAGCCAGATAGGGGCAGACCCATGGAACCACCAAGAGGTTATCCAGGGCCAAGGCCAGATCAATACTTGATCCCAAGACCACCTCCTGGCAAGGGATCTCCCAACCCAATCCCCAACCCTATCAGGAACACACCCACTGATGCCCCTTACTTGCGCATCAAACCAACTCTCATCAAAGTCCCTGCTCCATTCAAAGGGGACCACAACAATATTGAACACTTCATAGGTGACTGCATCACCTACTTCAAAGTGTTCAGACACTACTTCCAGGTACCATCACACCTGGTATTATTCACAACTTCCCACTTTGAGGAAGCTGCCAAAGATTGGTGGGTCTACAAGAGACCCGAATTCTGGGTTGGTGATGCCTATGATGGGACTGCCACCCACTTCCACTACCCTGACTGGGTGGACTTTGTCGACATGGTCTCACATCAATTCTGAGATCCTGCTATCGAGGAAATTCATGAAAAGTGGATGTTCGACCTTTGCATGGGAATGCAGCTCACCTCCCATTACTTCCAGAAACTGGAAGAAGAGGCCAAATTGGCAGGCCGATGAACCAATGAGAATGAGTGTGGCATCATGGTGAAGGCAGTCAGATTAGGAGTATCTTCCTCCTATACAACCTTCATCTCGAATATGGGCATCAACATCCCATGCTTATACCCAGAATGGAAGGAGCATGTACTCTGAATGTACAAGGAGTGCCAGTGAAAATGGGTCTTTGATCAGACCACCAGTATGCCCCAGGATGGGCAGAAGAAGGATTCCCATCCTCAAACCCAACAGCACCCCAGCGGCAAAGCTGCCACTGGGGTGACAAGTTCCTCAGCTCCAAAGCTGACTGCTAACATGGGCATCAGTCAGGATGCTGGGACTGGTCGATGGACGACCTATGGAGGGGCAGGGAAACCCATGGATATTGATTGGCAACAAGCAGAGGGCAGGTGCTTTAGGTGCAATGAGAAGGGTCACCTGAGCAAGGATTGCCCTAGAAGAAAAGAGTTCAAGGCTCCTGATGAGTCAGGAGGCAAGTCAGGATTGGTGGGGGACCAGGACAGTGCCTCTCACCAAGGCCAGGATCAGGGCCACATGCTATCCAGTCCAGTCAGGAGAAACCTAGTGGCAGAGCCAACTGCAATGCTGATGAGATTCGCACCTGGCACCATGGCCAACTCCACTGGGACAGGTAGTAGCAGAATCTTGAACACCTCAAGCCAAAACCAGACTCCTTCCAAGTCCAGACAAGTTCCTAAGCAAACTAAAGCTGAAGAACAGGGGGAAGCTACTAGCGCCCAGGTGGTAAAAAGGGGGCATGGTAACAGAACTACCACTATCATCGAAATACCCAATGAAGAAGATGACACTGCCTTTAGACTGTGGTAAGCAAACCAGTCCAAAGCCAATATCCCAATATCCGAAATCCCACCTAACAAGAGGGTACCGAAACTCAAAGTCCCACCAGTCACAGAGGCATCCAATCACATGTGGTACAAACCATTCGGAGTAGACTGGACTCTATGTGCCATCTGAAGTACCAAGAACTTGGCAGTTGCCAAAGCTGTTCTCTCCACTTGGGTTTACCCTAAAAGACTTGGAGAGATAACCGATGAGCTTGTCCAGAGCTTAAACACTGAAGAGAGTCTTGCATGCGAGCAGCTCTACAAACTCCATGAACCAATCCAATATATCTGCAGAACCAAAAGCTCAGGCTGAGACTTCTTGGTGGATATCCAACTTGCTCCCTGCATAGGGAAGAAGACTTTGACAACTCGTGCATTGTTGGATAGTGGCTGCACAGGCAGCTCTATCAACCGAACCTACATCCAACAACACCAGTTGGACACCCAAAAAGCTGCCTCTCCCATACCAGTGTATAATGCAGATGGAACCTGTAACAAGGCAGGCGATGTAACAGAATTTGTGGAACTCTGAATGACCATTGGAGACCATGCTGAATGAATTGACCTTGCAGTCACAGACTTGGGTTCCAAGACCATGTACTTGGGCCATGACTGGCTTAAATGCCACAACCCCTTCATCAACTGGAAATCAGGAACCATGACATTTGGATGATGTCATTGCATAAAAAATCATTTCACCCTTCCTGACTCTGATGAAGAAGATCAATGGGATGAAGAACTTGAGGAAGGAGAAACCATTCTTGCAGTAAATATGCAAGAAAAAATCATTCTTTGAGCAGTATATCATGCAAATGAATTGGCAGCAGCTGCCCATGCAGAAAAACCAAAAAAAAAACGTTCAAGGAGCTCATGCCTCCTCAGTATCTACCCTCTTAACCAAAATGAACAAGAGCAACTTGATAAGTTCCTCGATGAGAACCTTGACTCTGGAAGGATCTGACCTTCCAAATCCCCTTTCACCTCTCCCTTCTTCTTCATTAAGAAAAAGGATGGCTCTCTATGATCTGTTCAGGACTACCACAAACTGAATGAAATGACGATTAAGAATTGTTATCGACTCCCTTTGATTTCTGAACTAATCAACAAACTACACAGAGCAAAGTACTTCTCCAAGTTGGATGTTCAATGGGGATACAACAATGTATGAATCTGAGATGGAGATGAAGAAAAGGCTGCATTCAGAACTAACCGAGGACTCTTTGAGCCTACAGTCATGTTCTTTGGCCTTACCAATTCACCAGCCACATTCCAGTGGATGATGAATGACATCTTCAAGGATTTAATCGCCAGAGGAAAAGTTACAATTTATCTTGATGATATCCTCATCTTCATGAAATCCCTGTCTGAACACTGAATCATTGTTTGACAAGTACTACAACATTTATGAGAGAACAAACTATTCCTCAAAGCAGAAAAATATGAGTTTGAGGTACTTGAAACTGAGTATCTTGGAGTTATCATCAGCAAAGATGCAATTTGCATGGATCCCATCAAAATCGCTGGAATTGCTGAATAGCCTACCCCCTCAAAAAAGAAAGAACTTTAATCTTTCTTAGGCTTCACAAACTTTTACCAAAAGTTCATTTGTGACTACTCCAAAATTGTTCGACCTCTTGCCCAGTTAACCAGAAAAGTAGACTGGACATGAAGACCAGAACAGGAACAAGCATTTTCACAACTCAAAAGGTTGATGACAACAAACATTGTCCTAACAATACCTTCTGATGATGGGAAATTCCAAGTAGAAGCAGACACTAGTGATGGAGCCATTGGTGCAGTTCTTAGCCAAGAACAGAACAGCAAAAGGAGGCCTGTCACCTTCATGTCAAAAGTATTGATGGTCACTGAGCACAATTATGAAATCTATGATAAAGAATTGCTAGCCATCATGTTAGCTTTAGAAGAATGGCGCCATTATCTTATGGGTGCAAAGGAAACCATTGAAATCTGGACTGATCATCAAAATCTCCAGTATTTCCGAAAACCCCAGAAGCTGAACTGCTGACAAGCTCGGTGGGTCACCAAATTAGCTGAATACCACTTTATCCTTCAACATAAAGCTGGGATCACTAACAAGAAGGCAGATCTTCTCAGTCGACGAGATGATCATGATCAAGAGAAGGAAGACAATCAAAACATAGTCATCCTTTCCCCTGAACATTTCTGGGCATTAATACTGCCCACTACTGAAGAACAAATCATGTGTATAAGAGACACAACCCGACAAAAAAGTCAATGGGACCAAGGAATAGAGAAATCCCTCAATCATAAAAGAGGAATCACACAGGAAAATGAGATCCTGTGGTATGATAGACAAATCTATATCCCTCAGAATCTTTCACTATGTGCAGATATCATTGCCCAATATCATGACCATATCACTGCCAGACATCTATGCATTGCTAAAACCAAGGAACTCATCCTACAAGAATACTGGTGGCTGAAAATAAAAAGAAATGTTGAATCCTATATTAAGAGATGCAAAACATGCCAAAGAACAAAGAGCAATATGCAGACCAAGGCAGCTCCTCTTCATCCTAATGCAATCTCTGATACTCCATGGACTCATATCTCCATTGATATGGTCACTGGTCTCCTGGAATCAGAAGGCTTCGATGCTTTACTCATCATCATGGATTGATTCTCCAAAAACATAATTCTCCTTCTATGTAATGAAGAATTATCTGCCAAAGGATGAGCTCTAATGCTCTGCAGTCATGTGTACTCAAAGCATGGAATGCCTCAAGTAATCATCTCAGACTGAGGACCCCAGTTCATATCTGCATTCATGAAGGAACTCTACTGAATGCTCAATATCATGCAAAATGCCTCCATGATGTATCATCCTCAGACTGATGGACAGACAGAGAGAGTCAATCAGGAGGTTGAAAAATACCTTTGAATCTTTGTCAACCATTGACAGATGGACTGGGTAGCATGGCTACCACTGGCAGAATTTATCCACAATAATCAAATCCATTTGGCTACTGGCAAAAGTCCCTTTATGATTCTCTATGGACGAAATCCCCAACTCATCCCTGAGTCAATCCAAAAAACCAGTTTCACCAATCCTGCAGCTGTCAACTTCACCAAAATAATGGTCAAGGTCCATAAAGAAGTCCATGATGCCTTGGAAAAAGCAGTGGCACAAATGAAGGTGCAATATGACAAGTGAAAACAATTCCCTTGTGAGTATCACATCAGTGATAAGGTCTGGCTCGACACTGCCAACCTTCATCTTCCATGACCCAAGAAGAAACTTGATGACAAACAAACAGGACCATTCAAAATTGTTGAAAAGTCCGGAATAGCAGCTTACAAACTAAAGCTGCCACCTTACTGGAAGATACATCTCTGATTCAACAAAAAATTGTTGACTCTATATACTGCACCTTCCTTCCCCAACCAACAGCAACTGCCACCCCCTCCTCCAGATCTTGTTGATGGTCAAGAGGAATATGAAATCAAAGAAGTCTTGGATTTGCACACTTGAAAAGTACACTCCAAAAAAGAACAACTATCTAGAGAAGTCATGGACTATCTGGTCAAATGGAAGGGATGGACCAGAGAGCACAACTCCTGGGTCTGAGAAACCAAGATGTTAAATGCCACAGAAGCGATCAAAGAGTACTAGGCCAGTGTAAACCATGCCTTATACACTCCCAAAATCATAACCAAGAGCAAAGTAGTGGTCAAGATCATAGACCATGAACACTCCAACAATGATGATATCACATATCTAGCTCAATGCAAAGATGGATATCAAAAGTGGATTGTCAATCCAGATAAAGATGCATGGAAAAACCTGATTGATCAGTACTGGATCAGTCAAATCGAATCACAGTTCGACACCCCTATAGAAGAACCTTAGCAGTCAGGATGACTGCTTTAACAAGGGGGTAATATTATGATTTTTCTATTATCTGAGTCATATCCATGACTCACCCATCTAATCAAGCCATAATCTTCACTTCATATCAATGCTTGTACCAACAACCACCCCAGTTCATGGAGAGTGTCACCCTTGCTCACTCTCATTGGACCATGATCCATCTGACTCACAGCATCCTCTCTTGAACAGTACTGTTTCCTCATGAACTATAATGTTTCACCTATTAATACACATCATACTTACAGTATATAAGTAGAGTAAACTTCACCATTGTACTCTATCTTTCAACTAAATTACACTCATACACTTTCTATTCATACACCAAAGACCTAGCCCAAGTCTCATAATGAGTGACTGCCTGAATGTGAAGCAGCTCAAGAGATCAAAGCTTATGTCCCAAGTCATGTGATAGACAAGGACATAACATTGATGGCCTGCATGAAGTGAAAGCAGTTCTAGATGAAGGCTCTCAAGTGATAGCTATGTCTGCTAAAGTTTGGGAAAAATACAGACTGTCATTGGATCTATCTGTCAAGATCTCTCTGACTAGTGCCAACAGTGAGATGAGATGGTGTCTAGGCTTATACAGAGATGTCCCTTCAACTTCAAAGAGTTAGAAGCCCAAATATATATTATAGAACACACTGCATATAACATTCTTCTGGAACAACCTTTTAGTATCCTATGTGAATTGAAAATCAATAATATGACCAATAGTGACCAGTTCTTAACACTTTGAAACCCTAACATAGGGTTAAAAGTTATTATACCAATGTATAAGAAAGTGGAGAAATATGAGTTTGAGATACTAAAAACTGAGTACCTTGGAGTGATAATCAGCAAAGGATCTATTTAAATAGATTCAGTCAAAATTGCAGGCATCACTGAATAGCCTGTTCTGACTGGGAAACAGGAGCTACAATCATTTCTTGGATTCACTAACTTTTATCAATGCTTTATTAAGATCTATAGTGATATAATATGCCTGATGATATGTCTCACAGACAAAGAAACATAGACTTAAGGAACTGCCCAACTTAAAACCCAATTGACAACAGATGTAGTATTGACTATACCAACAGAGAAAGGCAAATTCTGCATAAAAGCAGATTCTAGTGAGAGAGCAATTGGCATTGTTTTGAGCCAAAAACAAGATAGAAAATAGAGACTAGTAGCATTTTTATTAAAAGCACAAACTGTCATAGAGCAGAATTATGAGATCTATAACAAGAAATTATCCATCATTATGCTTGCACTCAATGAATGAAGAAGGCACTACCTTATAGATGCTGTTGTAGACTTTGAGATCTGGATAGACTATTAGAACCTACAATACTTTAGAAAGCCTCAGAAACTCAATTACTGACAAACATGATAGGTGACTAAACTCACAGAATACTATTTTATGTTTTACCACAAATTTAGCACTGCCAACAAGAAGGTGGATCTCCTTAGCCAAAGAGCAGATCATGAATAAGGGAAGAATGATAATAAGGAGATCATCATACTTAAACCCAAACTATTCTATACCATAGTTATACTCATGGTAGATAAAGCTCATGAGTGCATCAAGAGTGTGATCTGTGATCACCAGAAATGGGAGCAAGAGATCACTAAATTGCTCAATCATAAGAAAGGTATTCAGGAGAAAGATAGCCTATTATACTATGATCAGAGAATTTATGTTCTCTGAGATCATGCAGTCTATAGAGAAATCATCACTCACCACCATAATCACATAATGGTGGGACACTCAGAAGTAGAAAAGATGAAGAAACTAGTCCTAAGAGACTACTGGTGGCCTAAACTAAAAAAAAAAATGAGACTTACATTTGAGCCTATAAAACCTGTGTCAGAATCAAATTGAATATATAGACTAAGCATGCTTCTCTTCACCTGAACAAAATTTCTTCCAAACCATGAACCTATATATCTCTAGATATAGTCACTGGACTACCACCCTTTAATGGCTATGATGCTATTCTAGCCATTGTCCACTATTTTTCCAAAGTGATTATATCTGTCACTTATAGCATAAAACTCTCATCTAAAGAATGGGCCAAAATCTTGTATGATAAAGTCTATGCAAAATATGGTATGCCAGTAACAGTCATATTAAACTAAAGATCATAATTCTAAATTCCTCAAAAACTTATACAATATGCTACAAATTAAGAGAAATGCCTCTACAGTATTTGATTCTCAAACCAATGGCCAAACAGAATGTGCCAACCAGAAAGTCAAGAAGTATCTTAAGATCTTCATTAATCATTGACAAACTGATTGGGCTGAATAGTTACCACTCATGGTATTCCAACACAATAACCACATTCACTCTGCCACTGGCAAAGTCCCTTTCAAGTCAATTATGAAGGAGATCTCTGAGTCACACCTGACTCAAACATACACTCTGCACTTGTTATGATTTTTCCATTCTTATCTTATCTTATATCTTATCAATATCTCTAGACCATGCTACCACCACAACTCATCCTGGCCATGCTCTAAACATGTGATTCTCATTCTGTTCACACATGGACTTCACATAGATCCAGTTATATTTAGTTCATCAGTTACATATATAAAAAAGCTAGTTTACATTGTATATTTTCTATTTTTTAACTAAAGTTTACTTCTATACCACACCTTCTCCATAAGATCCCAAGACCATAGTCATATCCTTCTGGGTGACTGTCCAAATGTGAGGCAGCCCTTAGGATTATGTGTATCTGAAGATCACATGGAATGTGGGTCTAACAATTAGTTGAAAGATTCTACTTGCTTCTTTATTACTAGCCATGAAGAAGCAATCTACATGACCAACAAACTGCAATAGAAACACACAATCACTCTCAGTACTGCCATTGGTGGTGCTTTTCTGCTTGTATTCACTGCTCTCATAGTTCTAATGTGGGGTAAAGAAATATGAAACTATCTATGATGATGGGTCTTATATCCAGTTCATCACTCAATCTTCCAAGAAGTTTCCTGCATAAAGAGAGACTCCCAATACCAGCCAATCCACCCAGCACAACAGGGTGGAATGACTCTCCACCTCAGAGGAACATCTGAGGAACCTATAGAGTAGGTTCAGAGCCCCAAGTGAGTCATCACTCTCTCTCCTGTATTCAAGTATGACACCCAGATGACTCAGAGATGGGCCTATCCCATCCCAACCACCCATATGGCCTCTGAGCTATCATGCAGGGGCAAGACCCCTAGCCAACTAGAGGAGAGGAAAGTGACTCCTCTTTCTCCCTCTCTCTCATCATCATTGTCAATGACTCCCTGCCTACAGCCACTCTCTGAGATGCTGATGACCTCTTTAACATCCAAGAGGCCAATTATGAGTGGCCCAGCCTCTCAAACACTGATAGGGCCTTATTTGGACCCTTCAAAAGTAAGGCATAAGAGCTCTGAAGAGCCAATGTTGAGGCCAGAACAGCCTGACCAAGAATCCATCCAAACATGAATGAGTACTTGGCCCTCAACAGAGAGAACCAGATTAGAGGCCTCAATTCTGGCACCACTATCTGTGTCCAGATATTTGCCAACAGGTATCACAACTTATACCCCCCTCTGCAGAGGACCAAGCACTGAGGCTACACCCCAAACTGATGATGGACAGATAGAATTGGAATCTGCCTTTGGGTATTGGCTAGAAGAGAGGCCAATCGACCAGCAGATAATAGGGAGGAGGCCGAGCTTTGATAATTTTACATATAGCTCTGGATTTTATGCTAGGCTGAAACAATTCTAGCCTCAATATATGAACATTCCCTCATATCTTCCAGATACCCCCAAATATCAACCACATTCACTCCCTGATTCCTTGCCAACAAGCTGAGTTTGGCAACCTGGCTTCTATCCCTATCAGGGTGGAAGCCTTCTATTCACAGGTGTGGGAGAAGACTCTGGAACAAGTTCCAGATCCACAAAACTATCACAACCATTGGCAGAAGAAAGAATACAAGCAGCTAAAGAACAATTAGCCTAGAAGGAGCAATGGATCAAGAAAATCCATCAAGAACTTGAAGAAGCAGAGGCTACAAGAGACCTCCATGCCAACATCTGGCAGTTTCCCAACAAAGGGAAGCAGCCAGAATGCAGAAAAACTATGGAGCTTCCATGCACATCACCTTTATGACTAGATTGATTTTTGATTTCTCGACCCCCTTTAGGACAAGCTCCTCCTGATCCCTATCCTAACCTTATCAGAAATGCACCCAATGATATGCTATATTTGGATATCAAACCCATACTGGTGCAACCCACTAAGCCATTCAAGGGGGATCACAATGACATTGAATGATTCATCAGTGACTGTATTATGTACTTCAAAGTGTTTTGGCATTACTTTCAATTGCCATCTCATCTCATCCTATTTGCAACATTGCACTTTGAAGAGCCCACTAAGGACTGGTGGGTTTACAAAAGACTGGAGTACTAGATAGAAGAAGGATGGAATGGAACCTTCACATATTTCCACTATCTCAACTGGGAAGAATTCATGGACATCATAACATAATAATTCCGAGATCCCATAATCAAGAAAGTCCACAAGAAGCAGATGTTCAATCTTCATATGGGAATGCAACCAGCTTCCCACTATTTCCAGAAGCTGGAGGAGGAAGCCAAGCTGGCTGGAAGATGAACTGATGAGAATGACCATGATATGATGGTCAAGGCTGTACACCTAGGAGTCCCTTTTTCATACACCACATTCATCTCCAACATGGGTGTGAACATCCCTCAAACATATCCAGAGTGGAAGGAATGCATTCTCCAGATGTATGAAGAGTGATAAAGAAAATGAGTCTTTGACCAAACCACTGGAATCCCCCAAGATAATCAGAAGAAGGATGCTCTCTGACCTCAAAATCACCCTAGTAGTAGCAAGCAAACTACTGGGGCAATAAGTTCAATGGTCCCAAAGCTGGCAGCCAATGCAGGTCCCAGTTGGAATACCATGATAGGATGATGGACAATGTATAGTGGGCAAGAACAGCTCATGGAGGTAGACCGATGAAAAGTAGAAGGACATTACTTCAGATGCAACAAACAAGGACACATGCCAAAGGATTGCTCCAAGAAGAAAGACTTCAGGAATATCCAGTTGACCATGGTTTACAAGGAAGAGGAGAAGAGCAAGGCAAAAGTAGAGGAGATAAAAGAGTAGATTGCCAAGGGATCAATTTCCCTTATGTGACCAAGGTTGCAACTGGTGTGTCTCTCATTCTCACTGAATGGTCTCATTTATATGTAGGATAATTTGTAAATATGTGCATTCAAGATACCCATTCTGCTTACATTCTGAACACACTGAAAGAATCAAACACTCTAAACTAATATAATACACTAACTAAGTGCAATGACACAATTATTTATAACAATTTCTGCCTCTCCAACAAAGTGCAAGATAGGCCAGGTGGTGCTGGTGCCACAATATGGGCCATACCTGGGACAAGGATCAGTAGATAGAATGCTCTTGGGTCTCTGAAGCTGAATGTCCCAGCACTCTCAAGTCCTGCTTCACCAGGGCCTGTGGAGGATGGATCAAGTGCCTACCAAGGCCTAACAATGCCAGGACTCATCAATGATGACATACTGGCAGTCCCTTCTCCAGTCACTGATCTGAGATCAAGAAAAGATCTGCTTATTATGGAGGAAAAAGGGAGTGCTGAACCATTGGCACTGATGACTCTAGCCAACCCTGCTGGGCTTGAGTGTTCATTTACCATAAAGGCTGGTGCCTCCAAAATGGGGTGTCTTATTCCCCAAACCTCATTGAAGGATAGTGACATTTCCCTGAACAACAAGAAAGCCAAAGAATAGGCAGGACCTGCTAGTGCCCAGGCAGTAAAAAGGGGGCACTGAGTCACCTATCATCAAAGTATCCAACAAGGAGGACAATGCAGCTTTTCTCCATTGGAAAGTGTGATAAGTGAAAAAAAAACTGCAAACATCTGAAACCATGAAATCTCCTAATAAGGGGGTATTTGACCATATATGGTATAAACCATTTGGAGTTGGCTGGACTCTATGTGCAGTCTATATAGCTAAGAACCTGGCTATCACCAAAGCTGCTCTCTCCATCTGGGTGCATCCCAAATGACTCAGAGAGATCATTGATGAGCTTATCAAAAGCTTACAGAATGGAGAGAGCAAGGCTTGAGAGCAGCTCTATAAACTCCATGAACTGATTTGGTATATCTGAAGAACCAAGAACTTGGATCAAGACTTCATGATCAATATATAGCTCATCCCATGTACAGGAAAAAAGACATTGACCACCAAGGCATTGCTGGATAGCAGATGTACTGGAAGTTTGATCAACTGATCTTATGTTCATCTCCATAGACTAGATACCCAAAAAGCCACCTCTTCTATCCTCATATACAATGCTGATGGAACCCACAACAAGATGGGTGACATTACTGAGTTCATCAAACTCTGCCTAACTATTAGGGGACACACAGAAAGCATTGATCTTGCAGTCACTAACCTAGGATCTAAGACAGTGTACTTGAGTCATGACTGGCTAAAATACCATAACCCAGTCATTAATTGAAAGACTGGGAGTATGATTTTTGGGCACTGCCAATATGTCAGAAATCCTATCCTCCTTCTCAATGCAGATGAACCAGACTAGTAGGATGAAGAACTAGAGGATGGTGAAATCATCCTCACCATCAATATGCAGGAAGAACTTGTGATCTGAGTAGTGCACCATACTACCAACTTGGCAGCTGCCACTCATACTGACAAACCCAAGAAGACATTTGAGGAGCTAGTACCTACTCAATATCAAAGCTTTTGAGACCTGTTCTCAAAAGAGAGCATTGATGAATCATCAGAATGGAAACAATGAGACTATGCCATTAAATTGGTACCCAATGCCAAATCCACACTAGACTGTAAGATCTATTTGTTGAACTGAAATGAACAAGAATAACTTGACAAGTTCTTAGATAAGAATCTGAACTCTGGATGCATTCATCCATCCAAATCCTCTTTCACCTGTCTCTTCTTCATCAAGAAAAAGGATGGCTCCCTTCAACCCATCCAAGACTATTGCAAACTAAACAAAATGATGATTAAGAACTGTTATTCCCTTTCTTTAATCACTGAACTCATTGATAAGCTATGAGATGCCAAGTATTTTTCAAAACTGAATGTCTGATGAGGATACAACAATGTCCAAATTTGAGATGGCAATGAAGAGAAAGCCATGTTTCATACTAACCAAGAGTTATTTGAACCCATGGTTATATTCTTCAGCTTAACCAATTTCTCTACCACTTTTCAGTGGATGATGAACAATATATTCTGAGGTCTTATTGCAGAGGGCAAAGTCACAATCTACCTGGATGATATCCTAATCTTCACAAAAACCCTGGAGGAGCATCAACAGATTGTCAAGCAAGTAATGCAATGATTATGAAGAAACAAGCCATTTCTCAAAGCTGAGAAATGTGAATTCGAAGTATTAGAGACAGAATATCTAGGAGTCATCATCAGCAAAGATGCCATCCAAATGGACCCTATGAAAGTCATCAGAATGACTGGTACTAACTAAGAAGAAGGAGCTACAATTCTTTTTAAGATTTATGAACTTTTATCAAAAGTTTATATGTGACTACTCAAAAATTGTCTGACCATTGACCCAGTTAACTGAGAATGACAAGTGGAAATGGAGAAAGAAACAAGAATAAGCATTCACTCAGCTCAAATTCTAGATGACTGCCAATGTTGTCCTCTCCATCCCATCTGACAATGGGAAGTTCAGGATTGAAGCTGATGCCAGTGACAGAGCTATTGGAGCAGTACTCAGTCAGCAACAGGATAACAAATAGAGGCTAGTTGCATTCATATCTAAAGCACTGACTGCTATAGAACATAACTATGAGATTTATGACAAAGAGCTGCTGGTAATCATACTTACTCTAGAGGAGTGGTGATATTATTTAATGGGTGCCAAGGAGGAAATTAAAGTCTAGACAGATCATTAGAACCTCCAGTACTTCCATAAACCACAGAAGTTAAATCAATGACAAGCTTGGTGGACAATTGAGCTCACCAAATACTATTTCACTCTACAGCACAAGGCTGGAACCACCAATCGAAAAGCTGATCTACTCAGCAGATGAGATGATCATAACCAAGAGAAGGAGGATAATCACAATATCATAATATAGTAGTCCTTACCCCAGAACACTTCCAGGCACTTATTTTGCCCACTATTGATGAGCAACAAGAAAAGATCTGAGATGCCATATGACAGAAGAATTAATAGAATCATGGGATCTCCAACTCCTTAGACCATGAGTGAGGAATCACCCAAAATCAGGAGATTCTATACTATGATGGGTGTATTTATGTTTTCCAAGATGAAGTCTTACAGGGAGATATAATTGCCCATCATCATGACCATATCACAGTGGGTCACCCTGGTATAGCAAAAACTATCAAACTCATACTCTATGAGTATTGGTGGCCAAAGTTAAGGAAGGAGGTAGAAGAGTATGTAAGAGGATGCAAAACTTGTCAATGAACCAAAAGTAGTATGCAAGCCAAGGCTGCACCACTACATCTGAACACTGAACCCACTTCCTCTTGGATCCATATTTCCATTGACATGATCACAGAACTCCCCAAATCTAATAGCTATAATGCACTATTAATTATCATAGATCAATTCTCTAAAATCATCATTCTTATAACCTGCCACAAAGAACTATTGGCAGAAGATTGAGCATGGATTCTCTGTGACCATATCTATGTCAAGCATAAAATGCTCCAAGTGGTTATCTTAGACTGTGGACCCCAGTTCATATCAATATTTATGAAAGAATTTTACCAAATGTTGAACATTACCCCAAATGTCTCTACCACCATTATCCACAAACTGATGGACAAACAGAGTGAGTGTTAGGGCCTGTCTTAGGCATGTGACTTGGAGCATCAGCTAATCCCTCTAGGCTGTTATGCATTCAAACAGTTACCCAGTTGAGAGATTTAGGCTGGGCCTTTAATGTGGTGTGAGTAAGAAGTATATGGATTAAGTTTAGTCGAAAGATAGAGTACAACAGTGTAGTTTACTCTGTTTATATACTATTTCTATGGTGATATATTTAGGTGAAATGGTTCAGTCCATACTGGAACAGTGTCAAAGATGGATGGTCCAGAAGGATCATTGGTCCAATAGAAAGCATCTGAGGTGACAGACAGTGAGAATAAGGATATGCATCAGCAAGTGCTTGGATATGAGTCAGAATCGATGGTAGATTAGATGGCTGAGTTATGGATATGACTCAGATAAGATAAGATAAGATGTGATAATGGAAAAATCGTAACATTACCCCCTTGTTAAAGCAGTCATCCTGACTGCTAAGGCTCTTCTTTTGGGGTATTGAACTGTGTTTCAATTTGACTGATCCAGTACTGATCAATCAGTCTTTTCCATATCATCTCATCTGGATTGATGATCCACTTAGTGTATGCATCTTTTCATTTGGCAAGATAGGCTACATCACCATGTTCTGAGTATTCGTGGTCTAAGATCTTGATCACTGTCTTATCTTTGGTTGTGATTTTTGGAGTGTATATGGCACAGTTTATGCTGGCCTGATACTCTTGGATCACTTCCGATATGTTCATCATCTCATTTTCTTGAACCCATGAATTATGTTCATGGGTCCAACCTTTCCATTTGACCAGGTAGTCTGTAACTTCTCTGGATGGTTGTCCCCTTTTTGAACATACTTTTTGAGTGCATGAGTCCAGAACTTCTTCAATTTTGTATTCTTCCTGACTGTCGATGAGGTCTGGAGGGGGAGGTGGCGGTTGTTGTTGATTCAGGAATGTGGGCATGATATAGGGGGTTAACAACTTTTTGTTAAATTGGGGGTGAATTTTCCAATGAGGCAGTAGCTTCAACTTGTATGCTGCTGCTTCTAACTTCTCAATGATCTCAAACGGTCCTATTCATTTATCATTGAGTTTCTTTTTTGGTTGCAGAAGGTGTAAGTTGGTGGTGTCAAGCCAGACCTTATCACTAACCCAGTATTCCCATGGCGATTGCTTTGACTTGTCATATTGCGCTTTCATTTGCGCCACAGCCTTTTCCAAGGTATCATGTACCTCTTTGTGAACTTTGGCCATTGTTTTGGTGAAATTGATGGCTGCAGAATTTGCGAAACCGGTTTTCTGAATAGACTCGGGAATGAGTCGAGGATTGCATCCATAGAGGGCCATGAAAGGACTTTTGCCCATGGTCAAATGTGTTCAGTTGTTGTGGGTTCCATCTGCATTATAGACAGGAATTGGGGTGGTGGCTTTTCAGGTATTCAACCAGTGCTGCTGGACATAGGTTCAGTTACTAGAGCTGCCTGTATAGCCACTATCCAATAATGCTTGGGTTGTCAATGTCTGCTTTCCCATACAAGGAGAAAGCTGGATATCCACCAAAAAGTCTCATCCTGAGCTTTTGGTACCATGAATATAGTGGATTGGTTGATGGAGTTCATAGAGCTGCTTGCATGCAAGACTCTCTCTGGTTCTTAAGCTTTGAACAAGCTTTGTCATCTATCTCTCTGAGTCATTTGAGATGAACCCAAATAGAGAGAACTGCCTTGGCAGTGGCCAAGTCCATGGAGCTGTGAACTGCATACAGAGTCCAGTCAATACTGAATGGTTTGTACTATTGGTGATCACATGCTTCTCTTTCAGGCAAGGTTTTGAATTTTGGTACCCCCTTAGGCAGGATTTCGATTTCAGTTCCTCCCAATTGGGCAAGACTTCAGGTTCAGTGCTTCCCTTTCAGGCAAGGCTTCAGGTGTTGGGGTACTGGCTTTGGACTGGCTGGCTTGCCAAAGTCTAAAGGCAGTGTCATTGTCTTTGTCAGGTATTTTGATGATGGTGGTTCTGCTAAAGTGCCCCCTCTTTATCACCTGGGCACTAGCGACTTCCCTCTGTTTTTCAGCTCTAGTTCACTCAGGAACTTCCCAGGCCTTGGAAGGAGTCTGGTATCAGCTTGAAGCATTTGAGGTTCCACTTCTACTAGCCATTGTGGCAGAGTACTAAGCTTCCACATTCAGGGCAAATCTCATCAACATTGCCTGTGGCTTCATGGTCGGCTGTTCTCTCACCAGTCCAGCTAGCATGTGGCCCCAGTCCTGGTCTTGGTGGGCACTCTCCTG